>CM055119.1:36973012-38173012 GCA_029206835.1 Rana muscosa
ACAGGGGTTCACTCTCCCTAGACAGTCCACACAGGTCTGGTTCCAGGCATGAGCTAACATCTAATGAAGCTGGGAGTTCTTATAGAGGCCTAAATGAGCTGACAAGGTTCAGCTGGTCTCCTCATCTCTGTCTGCACGACGCCCCACACTCTCCCTAGAGGTATGAGTCATCCATGAGCCCACTAGCCTTAGCTGGGCCTATACAACTCTCCACCTAGTTGTATAAGCCAGCGTAAAGCCTGAATCTGGGCGAAATATATCTACCCCCCTGGATGCAACCAGGTGACTTTACCTTCCTGCTGTCACATACCCCCCCCTCTTGTTTTAACCTCGGGGTTGGAACACCAGCAATCAGGCATTCATGTACTCGAGACAAAGCATCCACATTCCCCATTTGAACGCCAGGGCGATGCTTTACTGTGAAGTTGAATTCCTGGAGGGCCAGGAACCACCTATTCACTCTTCTATTTGTTTCCTTGTTTTGAGCCATCCACTTTAACGGAGCGTGATCCGTAACCATGTCAAAGTGCCTACCTAGCAGGTAGTACCGAAGGGAATCTAGAGCCCACTTCACCGCTAAACACTCCTTTTCAACGGTGGCGTAATTTACCTCATGGGACTTCAATTTCCTGCTGAGGTAAATGACTGGGTGCTCTTCCCCGTTCCAGACCTGGGACAATACTGCTCCTAACCCCACATCTGACGCATCACTTTGTACGACAAAGTCTTTAGAGAAGTCGGGTGAGTACAACACTGGCTGGCTACATAAGGCTTGTTTCAAGAATTGGAATGCTGCCTCAGCCTCGGGGGTCCATTTAATCATGACCGACCCTTTCCCCTTCGTCAGGTTGGTTAGGGGTACAGCCTTAGAAGCAAAGTGGGGAATGAATCGCCGATAATACCCAGCGATTCCCAGAAAGGCTCGTACCTGCTTCTTGCTGTTGGGACGTGGCCAACTCTGGATGGCCTCGACTTTGTTGAGTTGGGGTTTTATTACTCCCCTCCCAATGGTGTACCCAAGATATTTGGCCTCCTCCTGCCCAATGGTACACTTCTTGGGGTTAGCCGTAAACCCCGCTTCCCGAACAGAGTCCAGGACTGCTTGCACTTTTGGCAGATGTGAGGCCCAATCTGTGCTATGGACAATTACGTCATCCAGGTAAGCCGCAGCATACTTCCGATGGGGCCTCAGCATCTGGTCCATTTTCCGCTGGAATGTGGCCGGCGCATTCTGTAACCCGAACGGCATTCTTTTATATTGGAACGCCCCGTCTGGGGTTACAAATGCGGTTTTCTCTTTGGCCGACTTGGCCAGGGGGATTTGCCAATACCCTTTTGTGAGGTCAAGAGTCGTCATGTATCGGGCTGTTCCCAGCCGGTCGATCAACTCATCTATACGTGGCATGGGGTAGGTGTCAAATTTTGTAACTTTGTTCAACTGACGAAAATCGTTACAAAATCGCCAGCTCCCATCCGGTTTAGGCACCAACACGATGGGACTAGACCAATCACTTTGGGACTCCTCTATCACCCCTAAGTTCAGCATTTTCTGTACTTCCTCCCGTATTGCCTCCCGTCGAGCCTCTGGGATCCGATAGGGTTTTAACTTCACCCTTTCACCGGGCAGGGTAATGATGTCATGCTCTACCCCAGATGTTTGTCCCGGCAGCTCAGAGAATACCTCCTTGTTGCGAAGCACAAACTCCTTAACCTCCTGTTGTTGGGGTTGTGACAAGGTGGCTGCTATTCCAACCTCAGGAATCACGCAACCAGTTTGAGCTGGTGACCAAGTGTCTGCGACTAGGGACTCTCTATCCCTCCAGGCTTTCAACAGATTAACGTGATAGATCTGTTCGGGCTTTCGCCTTCCTGGTTGTCTGACCTTGTAATTCACTTCGCTCACTTTTTCCATTATCTCGTAGGGGCCTTGCCATTTGGCAAGGAATTTACTTTCAACCGTAGGGACAAGTACCAATATCCTATCCCCCGGGGAAAAGGTACGGGTCTTGGCTCCACGGTTGTACACTCTCTGCTGTGCCAACTGCGCTTGGGCCAAATGTTCCTTCACGATGGGCATTACCTGTGCAATTCGATCTTGCATCAGGGCGACATGCTCAATCACACTCCTGTGGGGAGAACTCTCACTTTCCCAAGTTTCCTTGGCAATATCCAACAGCCCTCTTGGGTGTCTCCCATACAGTAACTCAAAGGGGGAGAATCCCGTAGAGGATTGGGGCACCTCCCTAATAGCAAACATCAAATAAGGAAGTAAACAGTCCCAATCCTTTCCATCTCTATCCACCACTTTCTTCAACATTTGTTTTAGGGTTTTGTTGAATCTTTCAACCAGCCCATCGGTTTGGGGGTGATACACAGACGTACGCAATTGCGTCACTTTGAACAATTTACACAGCTCTTTCATAACCCGGGACATAAAGGGTGTACCTTGGTCCGTAAGCAGTTCTTTACAAATACCCACCCGGCTAAAAACAAGAGATAGCTCTTTGGCTATGGTTTTGGCCGAGGTATTTCGGAGAGGGATCGCTTCTGGATAACGGGTGGCATAGTCCATTATAACTAATATGTACTGGTGCCCCCTAGCGGACTTGATTATAGGACCTACCAAATCCATGGCGATCCTCTCAAACGGGACCTCAATGATGGGTAGAGGGACCAGCGGGCTACGGAAATGTGGCATCGGGGCCAACCTCTGACACACAGGGCAGGAGGAACAATAATTTTCTACGTCCTTCATCACCCCCGGCCAATAGAATCTCTGTAATACCCTCTCTCGGGTTTTCTCTGTCCCCAGATGACCTCCAAGAATGTGCCCATGGGCCAACTCCAACACCAACTTCCTGTAAGGTTTGGGCACCACAAGCTGCTCAACGGTTTCTTCTGCCCTTTTTGCCACCCGATACAGTAGGTCCTTCTCTACGCTGAAGTATGGGTAAGTGCAGGTATTATCTGGGTTCACTAACTCGCCATCTATTTTCACTACGTTTTCCCGTGCCTTTATTAGGGCGGGGTCTTTCAACTGTTCTCTGGCAAAGTTTTCCCTGTGAACCTCAAGATCAGAAAACCCCACAGACGGTAGGTTTTCGTCTGAGGAGGTGGGCTCCTCTCCAGTTTCTTGAGTCTCCCCTGCCAATACTGATAAGGGAAATTCCGGAGAGTCCTCACCACTCTCAGGGGAGTTCTGGCTATCACATTCCTGGTACATAGGGGCACCAGTGAGGGGCTCAGGATCATCCCACAGTTCCCAGAACTTCGGAAAATCCCTTCCCACAATGGCGTCATGCGGTAACTGAGATACTAAGCCCACTGGATGAGAGAGGGTACCTTTGGGGGTCTCGAAACACACTGTAGTCACTGGATACTCTCGGGTGTCCCCATGCACACAAATAACAGCTACCTTGCTATTCCCAGAGACCTCTGTTTTAACTAACTCAGCCTTTATCAGGGTCACAAGGCTACCTGAATCCAGCAATACCACAACATTTCTACCATTAACACACATTTTGCATAAATGTTTCTCAGTTCCTCGAATGGCAGTGCATGCGACTGTCGCACACAGCGACTGACGTCTGCCCGTCAGAAAGTCACACTGCATGGGTTCCTCCACAACCGGGCAATTGGCTGCAATATGTCCCGCTTGCCGGCAGCGGTAGCAAACGGTCCTTCTTGCCGCCTCTTGAGCCGCTGATTTCCCAGGCTGTTCTCGCCAAACTTGGGGTAGAGCTCCCACCCTCTCACTCTCTCCACCCTCACCCCTTGGAATCCTCTTATCCGCCCCTGGGGATGGTCTGGTCTTAGGGTGGAAAGTCCGAGTGTCTCTGGAAGAGGCCGTCAGGTTCTCTGTAGCCAAGTATTTCTCCACACGATCCACAAGACCATCGGCCGTCTCTGGGTCTCCATGGCTTACCCACTTTTGGATGGCAGTAGGAAGAGCTCTCAAAAACCGATCCATTACAACACGTTCCACAATCTTTGGTGCGGACAAAGTCTCTGGCTGTAGCCACTTTCTGCTCAGGTGAATGAGATCATACATTTGAGACCTGGGGGGTTTTCCAAGCTGGAAAGTCCAGTTATGCACACGCTGAGCCCGGACAGCCTGGGTGACACCCAGCCTTGCCAATATTTCAGCTTTTAGCATCACATAGTCTTTTGCTTGGTTAGGCTCTAGGTCATAGTAAGCTTTCTGCGATTCACCAGTTAACAGAGGAGCCACCAGTCCAGCCCACTGCTCCTCAGGCCACTTTTCTCTTTCAGCGGTCCTTTCAAATGTGGTCAAAAATACCTCTGGATCATCCTCTCCAGTCATTTTTGTCAATAAACGACTCAACCCAAAGGACGCGGTATTAGTGGGACGGCTTTCCTCACTGGTCTGCGGACGTTGCTGCATTACTGCTTCCATCTGTTGTTGTAGTCTCTGCTCTTGCTTCTGCAACAGGTCTATGAAGCGGGCCTCAGATTGCTGCTGGGCTCGTTGCTGAGCCTCCAGACTCTGTTGCAAAGTTGCGTTTGTCTGCTGCTGGGCTGCAAGGCTCTGTTGTTGAGCTGCAAGGCTCTTTTGCAAACCTGCATTTGTCTGCTGTTGATTGGCATTTGCTAGAGCCAGCTGCTTCAGTATCTCCTCCATGCTGGCTTAAAAAAAAACTGCCACTGGTTCTCCACCAACTGTGAGGGGGTTAGCTCGGCAGCGGGTGTGTGTGACCCCCGGGATGGGCTCCCCACACAAAACAGGCCCAGCAAACGGAGGTTGTGGTTTTCAAAATCAAAAAGGTGCGGTTTATTTTCTATTTACAGTGACAAAACACAGCAAAGCAAAAGAAACATAACCAAAATAAATCCTGGTCAAGTTGACCTCTGACTAAACATACAGGTTTCCTAACTAACAACTGGGATCAGCCTAGTGCTGTCCTAGTCCCTAAGTCCCTGGTTTAGTAAAAGTCCAAACAAATAGCCACACAGGCTTTGCCTCACCGCACAGGGGTTCACTCTCCCTAGACAGTCCACACAGGTCTGGTTCCAGGCATGAGCTAACATCTAATGAAGCTGGGAGTTCTTATAGAGGCCTAAATGAGCTGACAAGGTTCAGCTGGTCTCCTCATCTCTGTCTGCACGACGCCCCACACTCTCCCTAGAGGTATGAGTCATCCATGAGCCCACTAGCCTTAGCTGGGCCTATACAACTCTCCACCTAGTTGTATAAGTCAGCGTAAAGCCTGAATCTGGGCGAAATATATCTACCCCCCTGGATGCAACCAGGTGACTTTACCTTCCTGCTGTCACAATATATATATATATACACACATACATACATACATACATACATACACACACACACACACACCCCTCACATTTTTGAAAATATTTTATTATATCTTTCCATGTGACAACACTGAATAAATTACACTTTGCTACAATGTAAAGTAGTGAGTGTACAGCTTGTAAAGTGTAAATTTGCTGTCCCCTCAAAATAACTCAACACACAGCCATTAATGTCTAATCCGCTGGCAACAATTTTGCAAGATCGAGCCACATTGCCACAGTATAACTGTGGCGGCTGGTTGTTAAGCAGTTAAATATTGTTTTCAAGCAAAAGCTCATCTATGTGGTATTTTAGTAAACTCCCAAGTATCTTCCCAACTATAGCTAACCGGTACGTAGTTATCGGTAGTTTATATAAAGACTTTGACTCTTTTTCTTTTTTTTTTCAAATTCTGTATTTTTACATTTGTTTCACAAAGATGAAGCATCTAGGCAGAAGAACAAAAAACGAAGTTACTTACTGGTAACGTTCTTTCCCGGAGTCTTTCAGGACAGCCACCTGAGAGACCTTGGCTCCTCCCCTCTGTAGGAAACACCATGCCAGCCTTCTATAAATTCCCTCCTCCCCTGCTGGCTCCTCAGTTCTTAAAAGAGCACCTCCAGCGCTGGGGAGACACAAGAACATATGATACACATATTTAAACTATATCACATTTCCTGTAAGGAAACCTTACATATTTTATGCATTTTGGTGGGTACCCGGCTGTCCTGAAAGACTCCGGGAAAGAACGTTACCAGTAACTAACTTTGTTTTTCCCCTAATCATCTTTCAGGACAGCCACCTGAGAGGATAAACGAGCACTTACCCCTAGAGCAGGACTATGGCTTGTAAAACCTTGTGTCCAAAGGACTTATCTTTTGCAGACCAAAGGTCCACTCTATAGTGTCATACAAAGGTATTAAAGCTGGACCATGTTGCTGCTTTACAAATCTGTTCCGGCGTTGCTCCAGCTCTCTCTGCTTGTGACGCTGCCATTGATCTTGTAGAGTGTGCCCTTATACCCTCTGGGATCTGCATTCCTTTCAACGTATAAGCTTGACCAATTGCTTCTCTTAGCCATTTGGCTAAGGTGCCCTTTTCTGGCCCTGTGCCCTTTTCTGGCCCCATAAAATAAAATAAAACAAGGAGTCTGTCTTCCTAAGGGTTTTTGCTACCTCTAAATAATGTAGGACGCAACTCCTGACGTCTAACTTGTAGAACTTGATTTCTTGTACAAAACGAGGGTAACCTCTGTGAAATCTTGAGGCCACTTTGGGCAAAAACCCTGAATCCATCTTAAAGCGGAGGTTCACCCTAAATACTGACATTATCTTATAGTGATCTTGCTAGCAGATACATATACATATTCCTATTGATTTTTTTTCTTGTGGTTGTACTTACCGTGAATCAGTCGTTTTAATGTGGACTTCCGGGTATTCCTCCCGCGGGAGTGGGCGTATCTTTCTTTCCTCGGAGCCCCGTTGATTTCTGGGAGGTGCTCGCAATGTCTCCTGGGAGCCGTTGCGGATTCTGCCAGCCCTGGACTGCGCAGGCGCAGCGCTCTAGCTCCGAAAATTGCCGAACATTAAGAGCTGTAGACTGCGACTGCGCAATCAACAGGGTATTGTGACAGTCGTTGCCGCACGCTCCCGATGCTCGCTCCACTCAGCAAGAGGGGCGGGTGTATTGCTATTATAATGAGCGGATTCATGTTTAAATAAAGGAATTGATGGACAGAGAGGGCGGGTAGTTCAATGTGGATGGCCGATTTGAATACTTGTCAGAGAATTGTTAAAAAATTTTTTTTTAACCTTTTTACTTGGGGACAATACACTGGGCCCTGGGAGAGTAGGTCCTTCTGGATTGGTAGCAACCATGGGGGTTCTACAGCAAGTTCTTTGAGCATAGAAAACCATGGTCTCCTTGGCCAGTGTGGAGCAATGAGGATCAGTGACGTGTTTTCCGTGCAGAATTTCCTTATCACTGCTGGTAGGAGCGCTGGTGGGGGAAATGGGTGAATGTAAGTGATCATTCTCAGGCATACTGTATATCCCTAAGATTTTTTTTTTTTTTTGGTAGTAGGGTTATTTTCTTTTATTAGCCTCATCGCTTAATGTGTAAGTGACCTGTGTCACAAGAGGATGTTATGATGTTCTCCCATTGTGCAACTATGTATATTAAATGTGTATCCCAAAAGATTTTGTAATTTCTGTATACAGTATATATGTATAAGGCCCCACTAACCACCAATGTAAGGGGAACGCATATTAGATGAAGTATGAAATGCATCCACTGGCTATCAATGCAAATTACTGTACACTGCAAAAGTACATCATTGTGAAGAGTGTTAGGAGTTGTGCTATGGAGCCTTTTCACTTGTATAACATTAAGATTAAGATTAGAACATCCACGCCTTTTTTAAAGAAAGCTTTCTTACTTTTGACTTGGCTTCTCTGCTTTGGTATCACACTTTGTGAATGTCTCTGCAAAAGCAACAATATTAACCACTTGCCTACTGGGTACTTTCTACCCCTTACCTCCCAGGCCTATTTTGAGATTTCAGAGCTGTCAAATTATTAATGACAATTGTGCGGTCATGCAACACTCTACCCAAACAAATAGTTTATCATTTTTGCGAGATAAAGCTTTCTTTTGGTGGTATTTGATCACAACTACATTTTTATTTTATTTTTTGCTAAACAAACTAAAAAAGGCCAAAAACTTTGAAAAAATTAGGCTGCACTGATGGACACTGAGGTGGCATCTATGGGCACTGATAGGCGGTACTGATAGGCATCACTGATGGACAATGACAGGCAGCACTGATGGACACAGGATTGGCAGCATTTGTGGGCATTGTTGGGGCTGCACTGATTATCAGGACACTGATGATCAGTGCCCTGATCATCAGTGTCGATGTCCCGTGTGTGGCTTTGCTGGTTATTGGCTCTCCTCTCCTTAAGAGCCCATTCACACAGGGGCAACATGACTTCCAGCGCGATTTTATAAGGCAACTCAGACACGACTTGGGAATGAATCACAGCGCGACCTGGAGCTATTTACAAGGCAACTCCAAGTTGCCTGCAGGACAGGAGACATTCCAGTGGCCAATCAAACAAGAATCAGCTCTGTGGGAGGGAGAGGTTTGCCTGATAAATGTATGTTTTCTTCCTGGAGAGTTGCTCCTATTAAGACAGTGAGAGGCGACTCCCATTGAAATGAATGGTTACAGGTCGCCTAGGAGTCGGATTGAAGTAGTACAGGGACCTTTTTTGAAGTCAGAGCAACTGCAGTAGTGTGCATAAGGACGGCTCCATTAACTTACATTGATTTCTTCAGCCAGCGCGACCTGAGGCGACTAGGGGCGACCTGGGGCGTTTTGGAGTCGGATCCAAAGACGCCCCTGTGTGAATGGGCTCTAAGAGAGGACTGGCGATAACCAGCAAATAATGTTTACACTGTGATCAGCTGTAAATGGACACACCTGGTCACAAAGTAAAGAGTTGCTGTGATTGGCTCTTTACCCCAATCTGTGAACTGCTGTGTTTAGCACAGAAAGCGTCCTAGGAGCCCCTCCTGGAAATGTGAGCCTGCACTGTAGCCATCTTTAAGCTATAGTGTGGGCAGCAGGTGGTTAATTTGCATTGGAATGCACAGTCTTGTACAGTCTTAGTATTGCCCAAGTTGTGAACTCCTCTGGAAAGGTTATAGTTCTTTTATGTGTAAACTGAATTCCTGAATTGGCTCACTGCTCTCTGTTGGTAAAAATTAACTGTTAAACTTTTATAAAAGATGTCAGTTCTGCACAATAGCTCATCAACTTCTCCATGTATAATTGATGAGTCCCACAGGTTTTTGCTCTGTAGATCACCTCAGTGTGCAATAAAGATGTTCTATTCACCCTCTAGCCTAAACCTGGCCATACACCACTTCAATTTCATTTGCCAGAGCATTCAATCTTGCCATCATCTAGCCTACTAATTTAGTTTGAAAGAATTAAAACTTCATCCAGACCTGCTACCTGAATGGAATCCCAGAAGTATTAAACATATTTATTTTGTGTCTAGCACGTACGCATTAAAATATGTATATTTTTCCTAAATGTAAAACATTAGTCTTATTGGAATTGTCGGCTTTCAGATAAGAAATTAGAAAAATGTTCTACCCCCACTAACCATTAGAAAATCAAACACTTAAAAAAAAATAAAAAAATTGTGAAATTCTACTTTTAATTACTTCACACCCGGAAGGATATACCCCCCTTCCTGACCAAGCCATTTTTTTGCGATATGGCACTGCATCGATTGTACTGACAATTGCGCGGTCATGCGACGTTGTACCCAAACAAAATTTATGTCCTTTTTTCCCACAAATAGAGCTTTTTTTGGTGGTATTCGAACACCTCTGCAGTTTTTACTTTTTGCGCTATAAACAAAAGAAGAGCGACAATTTTGAAAAAAAAACAACTATTTTTTTTCACTTTTTGCTATAATAAATATCCCAAAATTAAAAAAAAAAAAACTAATTTTTTCATCAGTTTAGGCAGATATATATTCCTCTACATATTTTTGGTAAAATAAAAATAAAAATAAAAAATAAAAATGATATTGATTGGTTTGCACAAAAGTTATAGGGTTTGCAAAATAGGGGATAGATTTATGTTTTTTTTTTTTTTTTTACAAATAATGGTGGTGATCTGTGATTTTTATCGGGACTGCGACATTGTGGCGGACAGATGGGACACATTTGACACATTTTTGGGACCATTTTATAAAGCGGTCAGTGCTATAAAAATGCACTGTTTGCTGTATAAATGTCACTGGCAGGGAAGGGGTTAACACTAGGGGCTATAAAGGGGTTAAATGTGTTCCCTCAGTGTGTGTTCTAACTTTGGGGGAAATGGGACTGACTTGGGGAGGAGACAGATCATTGTTCCTATATACTAGGAACAACAGATCAGTCTCCTCACCCCTGACAGAACATGAATTTGTGCGTTTACACACACAAATCCCCATTCTTATTCTGTCAGGAGTGATCGTGGGTGCCCGGCGGACATCGCAGCCGCCGGGCACACGCATCAGCTCCTTTAGGGACGCGGGGGGCGCATGCGCACCCCCTATACTGCTTAAAGTGCCCACCGTACAGTTACAGTGATTTGCGCAGGAGTGCCATTCTGCCGTCGTAAATCCGCCGCCTGCGGGCAGTCTGCAAGTGGTTAAGCTTGTTTCCCTTTGTTTTCACTTGGTTATCTGGCCAGTAACACACCTCCATGCACACTGGCTTAAAAAACATTGCTTCTACAGGAGTTTTGTGTTCTGCCTGTAGATGCAACTCAATGTGTCCATGCACATTAGGACGTTTACAGGCATATTTTGAGTTTAACGTTTAGGCTCCATGCACACTGAAGCTGATAAACTGCAGTTTATTGGCGTTTGGGCGTTTTTTTAAAAAGCACATAAACTGCACTCTATGTTAGCCTATGTGTTCATGCACACATGGTCGTTTTTTAGTGTTGTTAATGAGCAGTGGAGTTAATGGGCTTTTTTTTGAACACCAGAAATTTGCATTTAAAGTGCCGTTTTTCGGTGGGAAAAAAATGCCAAACGCTCATTAACGCACATAAATGGACGCTAATTAGCGTTTTTATGAAATCTGATCTTAAAAAATAAAATAAAATACAGGACATCCTGTGCATACAGGAAATGACATTTGACCTCCCATCCACCTCCTCTCTTGCTACACACACATCTACTGAGTTGTCCTGTGCAAAAATGGCAAAAGATGTTTCTCAATCGCATCTCATTGCTGCAGTGCAAATGCACCCTGCAATTTGGGACTTGTCTCACCCTCGACATGGGGACCGTGTTTCTAAAAGGAACAGTTGGAAAAGAAATCAGCTGCAGCCTAACGGAGGACTGGGATGCAATGAGCCATAGCATGAAGAAAGATCTAAGTAAGTGCATATGTGTGCTTGAATTTCATTTTTTTATGTGTTTAACCACTTGTCCACCGCCCACTGTCAATTGATGGCGGGCGGAGGATACTCTCGTTCTGGGAGGACGTCATATGACGTCCTCCCTTTAAAACGAGCTAGGAGGCGCGCGCTTGAAGCCAGCGGCGCGCGCGCGCGCCCGCCGCGTTCACGATGCCCCGGTGCGCGTGCCCGGCGGCCGCGATTGCCGCCGGGCGCCCGCGATTGCCCGGGAAACGAGCAGGAAAGTGGGTCTCTGTGTGTAAACACAGAGATCCACATCCTGTGAGGGAGAGGAGGCTGATGGTGTGTCCCTTGTACATAGGGACAACCATCGGTCACCTCCCCCAGTCAGTCCCCTCCCCCCACAGTAAGAACACATTGAGGGAACATATTTAACCCCTTCCCGCCCCCTAGTGGTTAACCCCTTCCCTGCCAATCACATTTATACAGTAATCAATGCATTTTTATAGCAGGGATCGCTGTATAAACGTGAATGGTCCCAAAAATGTGTCAAAAGTGTCCGATGTGTCCGCCGCAATATCGCAGTCACAATAAAAAAATCGCAGATCGCCGCCATTACTAATAAAAAAATAAAAAAATTAAAATGCTATAAATCTATCCCCTATTTTGTACACGCTATAACTTTTGCGCAAACCAATCAATACGTGCTTATTGCGATTTTTTTTTTTACCAAAAATATGTAGAAGAATACGTATCGGCCCAAACTGAGGAAAATTTTATAAAAAAAAAAAAAATGGGTATTTATTATAGCAAAAATTAAAAAATAGTGTTTTTTTCCCAAACTGGACGCTCTTCTTTTGTTTATAGCGCAAAAAATAAAAACCGCAGAGGTGATCAAATACCACCAAAAGAAATCTCTATTTGTGGGAAAAAAAGGACGCAAATTTCGTTTGGGAGCCACGTCGCACGACCGCGCAATTGTCATTCAAAGTGTGACAGCGCTGAAAGCTGAAAAATGGCTTGGGCAGGAAGGGGGTTTTCGTGCACAGTAGGGAGGTGGATATTGTATATAGTTTCTAAAATGCAAATGTACCTTCTTTTTTTTTTGTTTGTCAATTGACGCTTTGCAGTCTAGATGGAAGTCACTAGTTGACAGAATTAGGAGGGAAGTGAAAGATAAGCTGTTTGCGGAGCCCCTTCAAATATAAGACGTTCCATGGAGTCGAGAGCACAAGTAATTTGTATTGCAGGGAGGGGCCAGTGGGGTGATGTCACTGTCATTCAGTATATTTTTATGTTAACAAATTTTTCTGTTAAAATATAAAATAAAAAAAAATCAAACATTGTTTTTTTTATTTTTTACATTTGTTAAAATATATTTTTTTTTATTACATTTTGGCTTTTTTTTTTATTAATCAGAATGTTTAAATTATTTTAATAATCAATTATTATTATTAATTTTTTTTAATTTTAAAACTCCTTTAAAAAAAACATTAAAACATTACGTCAAGTATGTATTGAAATATTTTGTTTTTGAGATTTTGAAAAATCACTAAATATTGTAATTTTTTTTTTTTTTTTTTATTAAATTTTCATTATTTCCCATTTTTTTAGAGCTAGATTTTGTAAATGTAAAAAAAAATATTATATAATTTTTTACAAAAAAAATTAACATTAATATTTTTGAAATAACTAAGACGTTGGTTTTAACAGTAGTCACAACCTTTCTGTTATCTTTATTAGAACCACATCAAACTGGAATGCTACAGAGGCAGATAAGGATGATCAGACGGAAGGAAGTGTTTTTCAGGCGAGTTTGAGTTTTTCCCCAAATGTAAGCACAGTGTCCATGCTATCAGAAGTTGAGAGTGTGGAGCAGAAAACTGAGCAGGTATATTCATTATTATTATCTAATATATCTATCTATCTATATATCCATCCCTTTTTTTTAAATCAATTATCTGCTTTTTTATTCATAGGTAAATAGAGTTGGTAATGCACGCTCTCCCAGTGTTGGTTGTGGACGTGGTAATCGTCGGCAGCGTCCAGACAACACCAACAGCAACAGCAACCAAATGGACCAACGAATTGCACAGCTGATTGCGGACTTAAATAAACAACAAAGCGACGTGTTTATGGATCATAGTCATCCTCATGTGACTTTCTGTTGCAGCCTATTCATGCTGCTGTCAGATCTAGATGCTGAACAGGAGAAGCAGTGCATGGAGAACATATACACATATGTGTTGGCCTGTAGGGTGGCGCAAAGGAGTGGGATGCCAACACCACCCATTTTAGTTTCTCCTTTTGGCAACATCTCCAGCACTGCTTCTCTTGTTCAACCAAATAACTCCAGCTATTCGGAAATAGTGCCTGTTCCCTCTTGCACTGCTCCTCCTGGCCCAGCAGTGTACCACCCCCCAAACGTGCCAGGTCCATCTTCCACTGCTCCTCCTGGGCCACCAGTGTACCATTCAACCAATGTGCCAAGCGGGTCCATTAGCAGCCCTCACACTGGTCAAGGTTTCCCTTCTGCCTACTACAATGTACCAGGTCTCTCCTCCTATGCACAAACTGTGCCTCTTGCAAGCATGCCACCTACACCTCAACACCAGGGACATCGATTTGACACCGTGAACCCCTCCAAATCACCACGCCTGGAATCACAGAGTGATTCTCCGGTTCATGAAGAATTATGATTTTATGTTGACTATTTTATTTTATTTTATTTTTTTAACGTGTCACCCATTTTGACATTGCATAAAAAGTTTTTGGCCAGTTGGTCAGTTGTCAGTTATTTGCTAACATATTTTTTTTAGAAAAAGTACCATATACTGTTTGGCTGTATTATTTTCCATTATAAAAAAAAAAAACTGAACTTTGCTGTAATGTAATGAATTATATTTATATTTAGTTAACTTTATTGAAATGAATAAACATATGCAATTTTATTAATCTGTGAGAACATTCAGGTAAGTAAAGGCTAGTATCAAGAAAAATGAAACGAAATATATTGGTCTTGCCAGGCCAAACTACCAGTAGGGGAAACAAAAAAATTGGCAAACTGATTTCGGATGTTTAGAACTCTAGCAGTGCTGCGCAAGTCCATGAATTGCATATCATGTGCTGGGTTTGGGGGTGCAGGTTCTGTGGAGACTCTCTCATTCACAATTAAAAAGTTATGCAGCACACAGCATGCTAGAACGACTTTTATAGCGTTCTCGACATCAAGCTGAATGGCGGAGAGAAGTATCCGCCACTTTGCTGTACACTCCTAAAGGCACACTCCACAACACGTCTGGCTCGGCTTAATCTATAGTTATAGATTCTCTGCTGGTGAGTAAGTCCGCCTCCACTATATGGGCGCATTCGATTTTCTGCTAAGCCAAAAGCTTCATCGGCTATCATCACCAGTGGAAGACTGAGCTCCGTAGTGCCCAGAAGTGGCCTACAAGAAGGAATACCTAGCCGTCCTTCGTGCAGCCGATGACCCAGTGCAGACTCCCGGAATATTCGGGCATCCTCCCTGACTCCCATAGGCCCCCACATCCACAAATATGAAGCGCAGATTTGCATCCGCCAATGCCATAAGTACAACGGAAAAGTACTTTTTATAGTTAGAATATTGCGACCCGGAGTTAGGTGTTTTTTTCACTCGGACATGCTTTCCATCCAGAGCTCCTATACAGTTTGGAAACTGACTTTTCCCAAAATTCCTTAGCCACCTGTCCCCAAGTTTCTTCTGTAGGCTCAGGCATCATATCAGGATTTAACTCCTCCCACAGAGCAAGGCAGGTCTCCCGGGTCAATTTTGCCACTGTGCTTACACCCATCAGAAAATAGTGATGTAGTGAGACAAACAATTGTCCTGTGGCCAGGAACCTACAAAAATAAAAAATATTATTAAAAATATTTTTTAAATTGTGAAAAAAGTTACAAAAACTTACATTTTTTATATCCAATAATTTTCCTAAAAAAAAAAAAAAAATACAGATTTTTTTTTGGCGATAAAACATTGTCCAGTCAAAAAAAATTGGACCATTCCAAATAAATTGTCATGTAAAAAAAGGCAAAAAATATTTTCAAAAAAATATATATATTTTTAATACAATTGCGGAACACATGACTGTTTGAAAAAAAAAATGAAAAAAAAAAATGTATAACATTAACATGACTAAAATAATGACATACCTGAGTGTCACCAGGAGACGTTCCTCAGGAGACACGCTCATCCTCATCTGGGTGTCCATTTGAGTAATACGTGGTCACAGCCTCTCAAGAAGAATGTCAAATGTGACAACTGACATCCTTGTAAAGTTGAAAAACTTTAGGATAGTTACATAGCTGAATGTATAGGCTGGTGAAATATCCTGAAGATAAGCGTTGGTCCATCAACGGATGGGTCCAGTGCCGACGAACTCTGGTCCTCTCATTCAATTCTCTCCATCTTCTGATCCGACGCAACAAAATCAGGAGGAGTATTTCCTGCATTGTCTTCATGGCTGGATCCATAGTGAATGCAGCTAGCAACAGTAGACAGCTCCCTGCTCAAGAAAGTGCTCTTTCTGCTCTGGTGTAATGGCGCCTACTGTAAAAAAAAAAATGCATTCTGGGAGTTTGGGAATGCATTGTGGGATTTTTGGAGTGTCCTTGGTGTTTATACAATAAAAACGCTCATTAACGCTGACGCAAAAAAAAAAAAAAACGCTCATACAAAACGCTGATTAAAGCTAGATTTTCAACCAGTGTTTTCTGCCAGAAATCTGGCGTTCAAAACGGACGTTTTGGGCTCCAGTGTGCATGGAGCCTTAGAGGCAGAAAAAAAATATATACTTTTGGTTGGCGTTTCTAATTGGAGCTTGGAGGCAGAAAAAATTTAAAACTCTCTTAAACTCGTCTAAACTTTGTACAAAAAATGCTCTATATGAGCGTTCTTTTACTCCCGAGATCACAGACTTTTTTAAGCCCAGTGTGCATGGAGCCTTATGCCGCGAACACACGATCGGAATTTCCGACAACAAAACCATGGATTTTTTTCCGATGGATGTTGGCTCAAACTTGTCTTGCATACACACGGTCGCACAAATGTTGCTTGGAAATTCCGAACGTCAAGAGCGCGGTGACGTACAACACTACGACGAGCCGAGAAAAATTAAGTACAATGATTCCGAGCATGCGTCTAATTGATTCCGAGCATGCGTAGAGTTTTTGTGCGCCGGAATTGGATACACACGATCGGAATTTCCGACAACAACTTTTGTTGTTGGAAAAATTGAGAACCTGCTCTCAAACATTTGTTGTCGGAAATTCCGACAGCAAATGTCCGATAGAGCCTACAAAAGCTCACATCGAACATTTGTTGTCGGAAATTCAGATCGTGTGTATGTGGCATAAGACTGCCTCCACTCTGGATGAAGGACCAACAGAGACACCTTTGGATAGCAGCAATGTCAGTCTGTTGGAAAGGGGATTGTTAAATGCACTAGCAGATTTAGATATACTAATAAACTAAAGCCAAACTCCAGCTAACAATGTTTAACCGCTTGCTTCCCGCAGGACAACTATAAACGTCCTGTCTTTCAAGAGGAATACCGTTGTTATGGTAGCAGCTAGATACCATAACCCCGGTAAACTCTTCAAGAGCCGGTGGTTCTCTTTCATATAAAAGTGGTCTCTGCGACGGATTCGCCACAAGATCACTTTTACTGTGGGGGGGAGAGGCCCCCCCCCTCCCGCCGTGCTCCAGTGCCCTCCGCCGCTTACCGTGGCCGTCGGTAATGGCAGAGGCGATCCGGACCTGTCCCTAGCCTGACATGGAGACGAGTGAGGGGAAGAAGGCCCCTGCCCGTCTCCAAGTCATTGCAGGGCGGAAGCGACGTCAAAACGTCACTTTTGCCCATAGCTCTTAAAGGGACATTTTCTTTTATTTTTTATTGCATTTTGGTGTAAATATGAGAACTGAGGTCTTTTGGACCCCAGATCTCATATTGAAGAGGACCTGTCATGCTTTTTTCTATTACAAGGGATGTTTACATTCCTTGTAATAGTAATAAAAGTGACACAATTTATTTATTTTTTTTGAAGAACAGTGAAAAAATAAAAAGGTAAAATAAATAAGAATTTTTTTTTTTTTAAACGCGCCCATCCCGCCGAGCTTGCGTGCAGAAGTGAACGCATACGTGAGTAGCGCCAGCTCTGTAACTCAAAATATGCAACCTGTAGAATTTTTTCAACGTTGCCTATGGGGATTTTAAGGGTAAAAGTTTGTTGCCATTCCACAAGCGGGCGCAATTTTGAAGTGTGACATGCTGAGTATCAATTTACTCGGCGTAACATTATCGTTTACAATATAAAAAAAAAATTGGGCTATCTTTACTTTTGTCTTATTTTTTCATTCAAAAAAGTGTATTTTTTTCCGCAAAAAAGTGCGCTTGTAAGGCCGCTGCACAAATACGGTGTGACAGAAAGTATTGCAACAACCGCCATTTTATTCTCTTGGGTGTTAGAAAAAAAAAAAAAAAAATATATATATATATATATATATATATATATATATATATATATATGTATGTATGTGACAGCAGGAAGGTAAAGTCACCTGGTTGCATCCAGGGGGGTAGGTATATTTCTCCCAGATTCAGGCTTTATGCCGACTTATACAACTAGGGAGAGAGTTGATGAAGCCCAGCTGAGGCTAGTGGGCTCATGGATGATTCATACCTCTAGGGAGAGTGCTGGGCGTCGTGCAGGCAGGGAGTTGATGAGACCAGCTGAAGCTTGTCAGCTCGTTTAAGGCCTCTATAAAAACTCCCAGCTTCATTAGGTGTTTGCTCATGCCTGGAACCAGACCTGTGTGGACTGTCTAGGGAGAGTGAACCCCTGTGCGGTGAGACAAAGCCTGTGTGGCTATTTGTTTGGACATTTACTAAACCAGGGACTTAGGGACTAGGACAGCACCAGGCTGATCCCAGTTGTTAGTTAGGAAACCTGCATGTTTAGTCAGAGGTCAAGCTGACCAGGGTTTATTTTGTTTATGTTTCTTTTTGCTTTGCTGTGTTTTTTGTCACTGTAAATAGAGAAATAAACAAAATAAACCCTGGTCAGCTTGACCTCTGACTAAACATGCAGGTTTCCTAACTAACAACTGGGATCAGCCTGGTGCTGTCCTAGTCCCTAAGTCCCTGGTTTAGTAAATGTCCAAACAAATAGCCACACAGGCTTTGTCTCACCGCACAGGGGTTCACTCTCCCTAGACAGTCCACACAGGTCTGGTTCCAGGCATGAGCAAACACCTAATGAAGCTGGGAGTTTTTATAGAGGCCTTAAACGAGCTGACAAGCTTCAGCTGGTCTCATCAACTCCCTGCCTGCACGACGCCCAGCACTCTCCCTAGAGGTATGAATCATCCATGAGCCCACTAGCCTCAGCTGGGCTTCATCAACTCTCTCCCTAGTTGTATAAGTCGGCATAAAGCCTGAATCTGGGAGAAATATACCTACCCCCCTGGATGCAACCAGGTGACTTTACCTTCCTGCTGTCACAATATATATATATATATATATATATATATATATAATGTTTGGAGGTTCTAAGTCATTTTCTTTTTAACTTGTAAACACCAAATCTCAGAAATAGGCTCGGTAATGTAGTGGTTAAGCAGTTACAGAAAACAGGTTTATTTTGGGATAAAGGTTTTACATAAATATATAAAAACTGATCATTGTAAGCAACCTGTTATTGTTAAATGGTTAATTTCCCATTGAGAGCCGGTTCACACTAGGGCGACTCGTCAGGCGACTCAGCCGCCTGACAAGTCGCGTCCCGCTCTATTCAATGGAACCATTCCAATAGGAGCGACGCAAGTCCGACTTAGAAAAAGGTTCTTGTACGACTTTGGGGGCGACTCGGGGCGACTTGCATTGACTTCAATACAGAAGTCATTTTGCAAGTCGCCTCTCAAGTCGTCTTGAGATCGCCTTGCCGAGTCACCCCCAAAGTCGTGCCGCCCCGGTGTGAACCGGCTCTAACTGCTACATCTGGGAGGACAGTTTGTTTTGTTGAAAAACAACAGATTTACTGGCCAGATCACCAGAATTGGTGGTAAACTGTAATATAATGAATGCTTGCTTTTTAGTATGCAGCCCAAGGTGACAACTCTGCTCCTCCACAGCCCAACATAAATTGTAATTTTGTGATTATCGTAAAAATAAATTTGCTGGCAGAGCACATTGTGGTCTAATTTTTTTAAATATTTTGCAGGATTAACAGGTGCAAAAAAAAAAACAAAAAAAACAAATAAAATGAAAAACACTAAATAGATTTAAGGACTGCTAGGAAGAGATTTGCAGCCAGAAAGCATTTAGATCTGACTAAATTTAAATGTTTCACTTCACTTTATTGACTGCATGCAATGCATTGCATTGCTACAGTAAAGAAAATACAGATCCTTAACCGATTGGTTTCTTTAAAAGCCATTGACGTGTGTGCCATTGAATGTGTATTTGTATTTGTCAGTACAACTATGTGATGACATAATCCTCTGATATCTTCCAAGGATAAGTTCAGTAGCAGAAGGAATGTTATGCCCCCTTTTAGCAGTAGCATGCTATACCTTTAAATGCTGTATGTGCTGCCAGAGCAGTCAGTCAATGAATGAATATGCCTTGGGCATCTCTTCCGTCTTGTTCAGCAGATGAGTCATTTACCCTTAACCAGAGGGTAAACTGTACAGCAAATATTGTGCATTTGAAGAGTATAGACAAAATGTCTTTGTCCTTAGACAGCTTGAGGTTGTGACTGCTATAATTAAGCCATGACCCATGTCAAGGTAAATCTCAGTCACCTTTAAAACTATATTATGAAAGTAAAAAAAAAAAAAAAAACATTCATAGTGGGTTCAAATAATGTAAATGCCTACATGCCTAGATTCGTATTTATTTTTATTTGAGAAATTTTATTTAACCTCTATATAACCAGAATTATTTTTTGTTCAAAACTTTTTTTTTTTTTTTTGAGAAAACCAAAAACAAAGTGAGATGCTGGTCCCTAAAGGGGTTGTAGAGGTTTAGTTTTTTTTTTTTTTTAAAACAAACATGTCATACTTATCTCCACTGTGCAGTTTGTTTGTTTTTGAGTAGCCCCAATCCTCCTCTTCTGGGGTTCCTCAGTGGCGCTACTGGCTCCTCCTCTTCTTTAGTGCCCCGTCGGAGAAGCGATCTCCTTCGTGGACTGCCATGCGGGCGCACTCCCGTGTCCTGCTTCTGCATCTATTGATACAGAAAGCATAAATCGGACGTGCCCCCAGTGTCATTGGATTTGATTGACAGCAGAAGGAGCCAATGGCTGTGCTGCTGTCCATCTTTCCAATCAGGACACGAGACACCGGCTGGAGCGGGTGTGCATGTTCCCGTCGTGGGAACCAGGGCTCAGGCATGTATAACAGGGGCTGGGGGGGCTGCTGAGTGACAGAAGGTTTTTCACCCCATCCCGCCCATTGTCATAGGACATAGGACATCCGCAGAGGGGATCTCCCATCCTGGGCGGGTGTCATATGGCGTCCTCGGCTTCCCGTTGGTATAGGGGGCGCATGCGCCCCCGCGTCACCGAGGAGCCGATGCGCGTGCCCGGTGGCCACGATGTCCGCCGGGAACCCGCGAACGCTCGTGACAGAGCAGGAGCGTGGATTTGTGTGTATAAACACACAGATCCACGTCCTGTCAGGGGAAAGGAGACAGATAGTGTGTTCCTAGTATACAGGAACGCCGATCGGTCTCCTCCCCATGTCAGTCCCAACCCCCCCATCAATAACCTATTTTGTAGGTAACTTTTGCGCAAACCAATAAATATACGCTTATTGCGAGTTTTTTTTTTACAAAAATATGTAGAAGAATACATATCGGCCTAAACTAAGGAAAAAATTTGTTAAAAAAAAATTGGGATATTCATTATAGCAAAAATTAAAAATGTTTGTGTTTTTTTCAAACTTGTCGCTATTTTTCTGTTTATAGCGCAAAAAATAAAAACCGCAGAGGTGATCAAATACCACCAAAAGAAAGCTCCATTTGTGGCGGAAAATGTACAGTGTTGCATGACCGTGTAATTGTCATTCAAAATGTTACAGCGCTGAAAGCTGAAAATTGGCCTGGGCAGGAAGGGGGTGAAAATGTCCAGTATTGAAGTGGTTAATGCATAGAATGCATTAACCACTTCCGGACCGGCTCACGACGATATACGTCGGCACTTTGAAGAGAGAAATCGTTGTTATGGCAGCAGCTAGCTGCTATAACCCCGGTATCCTCTTCTTCAGTGAGTGGTCCGATTTCCGATAAAAGCGCTGCAAGGCCCCCCTCCCGCTGCTTACCGGAACCGTCGGTAGCGGCAGAGGTGATCGGGTCCTCTCCCTGGCTTGGTATGGAGACGAGGGGAAGATGGCCCCACTCCATACTATTGCAGGGCAGAAGCAACGTCAAAATGTCACGTCCCCCCATAGCTCTTAAAGAGACTTTTTTTTTTTTTAAAATGACATGTCTTTTTTTTATTGCATTTTAGTGTAAATATGAGATCTGAGGTCTTTTTGACCCCATATCTCATATTTAAGAGGTCCTGTAATCTTTTTTTCCTATTACAAGGGATGTTTACATTCCTTGTAATAGGAATAAAAGTGACACCATTTTTATTTTTATAAGTGCATTGTTGGTTCCCTTACCGTTTCCTTCTATTTCCCTTCTAAATGTTTTTTTTTTCCTTTGTCTGAATTTCTCACTTCCTGTAAGTTTGCCCCCATCATCCGAGCCGTTCTGGCTGGGGGTTAGTCATTGTGCTTGCCCCCTCCCTTGGGACTACATCCCTGCGGGGAGACGCTGTAAATGTTCACAGCGTCTCCCCGCAGGGATGTAGTCCCAAGGGAGGGGGCGAGCACGCTGATTAACCCCCAGTCAGAACGGCTCGGATGATGGGGGCAAGCTTACTGAGGAGGAACAGGAAGTGAGAAATTCAGACAAAGAAAAAAAAAAATAGAAGGGAAATCGAAGGAAAAGGTAAGTGAACCAACAATGCAATAGCTTAACCACTTCCCGACCGCCGCACAAGGATATACATCGATAGAATGGCACGGCTGCGCAAATGGGCGTATATATATGTCCCCTTTAATTTGCGAGCCGTGTGGTCGCGCGCCGCCGGCGCGCTCGTGACCCTGAGCTCCGTGACCTGCGGGACCCGTGGACTCGATGTCCGCCGGTGTCCCGCGATCGGGTCAAAGAGCTGAAGAACGGGGTGCTTCCTAGTGACATGACGCTGATCGTCTGTTCCCTGTCATTGGGAACAGCGATCAGTGAAGTGTCACAGCAAGCCACGCCCCCTAACAGTTAGAAGCACTCCCTAGGTCACACTTAACCCCTTCAGCGCCCCTACAGCTTAACTTTTTTACTGCCAGTGTAATTTTTACAGTAATCAGTGCATTTTTATAGCACTGATCGCTGTAAAAATGACAATGGTCCCAAAATGGTGTCAAAATGTCCGATGCGTCCGCCATAATGTCGCAGTCACGATAAAAATCGCTGATCACTACCATTACTAATAAAAAAAAAATATTAATAAAAATGCCATAAAACGACCCCCTATTTTGTAGACGCTATAACTTTTACGCAAACCAATCAATAAACGCTTATTGCGATTTTTTTTACCAAAATTATGTAGAAGAATACGTATCGGCCTAAACTGAGGAGAAAAAAACGTTTTTTTATATATATTTTTTGGGGATATTTATTATAGCAAAAAGTAAAAAATACTGCATTTTTTTCAAAATTGTTGCTCTATTTTTGTTTATAGCACAAAAAATTAAAACCGCAGAGGTCATCAAATACCACCAAAAGAAATCTCTATATGTGGGAAAAAAAATTACGTCAATTTTGTTTGGGAGCCACGTCGCACGACCGCGCAATTGTCAGTTAAAGCCACGCAGTGCCGAATCGCAAAAAGTGGGCTGGTCTTTGGCCAGAAAAATGGTCCGGGGCTGAAGTGGTTAAAGGAACCTATTTAGAAAATAAAAAACAAACCTTTACAACCCCTTTAAGGTGAAAAAACATGAGGTTTTACAACCCCTTTAAAGCAAATTTAACAGCACAGTGCTTGTGCTGTGTAATCTGCCCCCTGGCTGGCTGATCCTGCCACTTCCTGTATCCCCCTCTCTGCGCTGACCACGATGGTCAATGTACATCCCTCCATCAACCACAGCCCTGCTCTCAGCTCTCCTCTCACCCCCTCCTCCCTGCCTGTCAGCTCCGTGTTCTGTGTCTCTGTCTCTAGTATTGGTATCGGCACAACCCTATTTATACGTTTTAGCTTTGCCCTCAATACAGAATTTTGTTAAAAATTGCCGACAAGGAGACTTTTAAAGACCAATAAAATCGAATATATTGGAGAAAACTGATCCTTAAATGTGGTTAAGGCAGTGCTGGAAAATAATGGTGGCCACACAAAATAGTGACACTTTGGGCCCAATTTGGACATTTTCACTTAGGGGTCTACTCACCTTTGTTGCCAGTGGTTTAGACATTAATGGCTGTGTGTTGAGGTATTTTGAGGGGACAGCAAATTTACACTGTTATACAAGCTGTACACTTACTTATTTACATTGTAGCAAAGTGTCATTTCTTCAGTGTTGTCACATGAAAAGATTATATACCGGTATATACTGTATATATATATAAAATTATATATATTTTTTTAATACAATTTATAAACAAATATTTATTTTATTTTCAAACGTAAGTAAGGACAAAGTGGACAAAATGTTTCAGATCTCGAAAAATTATATCAAAAACGGTGTTTAAGTTAATGCCAAAATTTGACTGACAGCAATTCACAGAGCTATCACAACGAAACCAGGTCAATGCTACAGGGTTCTGCACATATGAAGTATATATTTACAGCTACAAAGAATACATTATAATGGAAAGTAAATGGCCTCTAGGCACGAGCCTTTAAAAGATGAGGGGAAAGGTGACTAGGAAGCATACTTCACAAATCGATTTAAGCGGCAATACTATTGCTATTTATTTATGACACAATTATTGGTACATGAAAAGCAGAATGTGTCAGCAGAAATGATAAGCCAGTATGTATTTACTTTTTTTTTTAAGGTGAAACTCCAGAAAATAGCTAAAATGACAGCTGAAATAAATCTGCATTATGTTTACTGTTTTACCTGCTAGAATATTTGCAATTTTGAACAGCCAATATTTTAATTTATAGCACACACAGACAGATAACACACATGACTCCCGATTAAAAAAAAATGTAATCTTCCTGACCATGTACCATGTTACACTCATATTTAAAGAGTAACTCCACTTTCATGGGGAAAAAAATAGCAAATAAAGAAAAAAGAATGTAGCACATATAATTGTGACACTAATCATATTGTAATTGGATGTTATTAAAAATTACCTTTCCTTTTTAATCTGCAGCCACTGTAATTTTCTGAGAATGCAATGCAATAAGGCTATATGGAGTTGTTCTGTACACAGAGTGTGTACTAACCACCCCCCAGAAACATAATTTCGTGCTTGTGTGATTGGCTCACCAATTTTCCCAGAAGTCTGCCTATGATACAAGGAGCTGGTAGTCTCTACTGGGTTCCTGCAGCCAGGCCCTAATGACATGCCATAGTGCAGTGATGGCGAACCTTGGCACCCCAGATGTTTTGGAACTACATTTCCCATGATGCTCAACTACACTGCAGAGTGCATGAGCATCATGGGAAATGTAGTTCCAAAACATCTGGGGTGCCCAGGTTCGCCATCACTGCCATAGTGCATCTACAATAGCTTGACCAAGTGTCCTGGAATGCATGATGTGAACATCCCAGAAGACTGTAGAAGAAAAGGGCTATGTCATTTTTGGCAAATTCTTTGCAATTTTCAGAAAAAAAAAAAAAAGGGGGGGGGGGGGTTTAGTCTTACCAGTAACAACATTTCCAAGAATCTTTCAAAAGGAACATCACCCCCCCCCCCCATTATTATTTTTCCCTGCTTACCCAATGGGATGTACTGCACAGTAAAAAATACGCACTCAACCAGCGCCTCCTGCTGAGATCCTCTTCTCTGCAGCCGCTGCTCGGGTCCTGCACCGCTATCTTCTCCTGGGACGTCATTGGGAGGCTGTCTTCCGGGTTCAGGCAAGGCTTTAGTGAATGGACTGAGTGTAGTGCTCCAGGCGCCTCCTGGGATATGCATGTCACACTGGGGGCACTGACATAATACCTCTTCAAAAAAAAAAAAAGTAACTAAAACCAAAAAGAAGTGTGATATTTGTGCGTGTGTGTGTGTGTGTGGGAAAGAGGGGGAATGGGATTAAATTCTAAGCAAATTCTTGCCGAATAGCAAAAAAACAAAAAACATGGTTAGCCTTAGGCTGGTTTCACACTGGGGCGGTGGGTGCGGTGGCGGTATAGCGGCGCTATACCGTCGGAATTGCGGCGGTATTCAGCCGCTAGCGGTGCGGTTTTAACCCCTGCTGGTGGCCGAAAAAGGGTTACCGCGGTTTCCTATTGCTTTCTATGGGAAGGAGTGGTGGAGGAGCGGTAAACACACTGCTCCTCTCACTACTCCAAAGATGCTGCTAGCAGGCCTTTTTTGACCATCCTGCTAGCGCACCACTCCAATGTGACAGCCCTCGGGCTGTCACACTGGAGAAACAGCAGCCGCTGTTTAGGGTCGGTTTGCAGGCACTATTTTTAGCACAATAGCGCCTGCAAACCGCACCAGTGTGATAGGGGCCTTATTAGAAAAAAAAAAATCTGCAAATCTTCCAGGACTGCTACTTGAGAGATGATTTGCTTCCCCTTCAGCAAGAAACAAAAAACAGAAAGTGATTAAAAGCCCCATCCCATTCCCGAATACGTATTTGTTATAAAGGGAAGAACTGTCACCAACATACCGGGCACATGTAGTTGAAGTGGTTGTAAAGTGAGAATGTTTTTTATCTTAATGCATTCTATATGCATTAAGATTGAAAAAAAAAAAAAAAACTTGTGTGCAGCAGCCGCTCCAGCACCCCCTAATACTTACCTGAGCCCCATCTCTCTCCAGCAATGTCCATGAGTGCCGTCTGGGACTCTCCTCATGATTGGCTGAGACACAGCTGCGGCGCCACTGGCTCCCGCTGTTGTCAAAGTCAGTTAGCCAATCGAGAGAGAGAGAGAGAGAGAGAGAGTGTGAGAGAGAGAGAGAGGGGGGGGAGGGGCCGAACCAGGGCTCTGTGTCTGAATGGACACAGGGAGCTGTGACTCGGCTTGGGTGCCCCCATAGCAAGCTGCTTGCTGTGGAGGCACTCAACAGGAGGGTGGGGCCAGGAGAGCCGAATAGGGACCCGAGAAGAGGACGATCTGGGCTGTCCTGTGCAAAACCACTGCACAGAGCAGGTAAGTATAACACGTTTGTTCTTTTTAGAGAAAAAAAAAGACTTTACAATCACTTTAAAAGTATTTAGCCAAACCACTATCACCTCAATATAGAGACCTCTGGGTGGGAATATAGATGCTATATTGAAGAATCTTGGAAAAAATGTTACCGCTAAGACTAACCATGGTTTTCCCAAATCATCTTTTAGGACAGCTACTTGAAAGGATAAACAAGTAATCCTACCTTGAAGGGGGTACCAAAGACTGCAACACCTTCCCTCTAAATGACAAATTGTGGCTAAACAACATATTGACATGGTAGTGCTTCATGTAAGCATTGCTTGAGGACCATACCACAGACTTAGAGATTTCCTCCCATGATTCACCTGCCCCCTCTGCCTATGATGCAGCCACTGATCTTGTGGAGTCTAGAAGGTGGCAATTGACCCAAAAAATGCTAAAATGATAATGTCTCTATTCCATCTGATAATGGCACTCTTAGAGGCTCTGAGCCCTTCGTTCGGACCACTATATGAGACCAGAAGTTAGGTAGATCTTCTGAAGACCTTAGTAACTTCCAGATACTTTACATCTAAAAAAACTAAAGATGTCCTCCCTTTGATTCTTTGGGGAACTGCAGAAGGTCTAAAAGAACAAACCCTTTTGAGAGAAGGCTGAGGATACTTTGGAAAGATACAAAGAGCCTAAAGTTACCTCTATCCTGTAGAACTGTTAAAAAAGGATATTTGCATGACAGGGTCTGCATACCCCAAATCCTTCTAGCAGAAGTGACCTCTAGCAGAAGACCATCTTAAGGGTAATAGCTTGAAACTGCAGTCATTTATAGCAGGCATGTCCGAAGTCCGGCCCGCGGTCCGGTTTTGAATGCCCCCCCGCCTGGTTATCTAAACATATATATCTTTTGTGGCTCCCGACGATTTCTTAGGGCCGAGGCCACAAAAGATAAATAGGCTGGCTGCCTCCAAGGGGACAGGGAGGAGGCGGGACGAGTGTCGTGCACACAGGAGGAGTATTTCCTGTTTACACAGCAGCCTCTGTAATAGGCAGTCCCGTCTCCGGCGCTGCCATTGGACGACTGTTCTGTCCATCAAAGGAGGCGGGACTTTCTATTAAAGAGGCCACGTGTAAACAGGAGATTCTCCTGTAGGTAATCTTTGGCGCTCGTCCTGCCCCCTCCCTGTCCCCTCTAAGACTGCACTGATGGCAATGGTGAGTGTATTCCTGGCAATGGTGGGTGCTGCATTCCTGGCAATGGAGGGGGGGTGCATTCCTGGCAATGGTGGGGGGGTGCATTACTGGCAATGGTGGGGGGGTGCATTCCTGGCAATGGTGGGTGCTGCATTCCTGGCAATTGGGGGTCTGCAGATAGGCACTGACCCTTATTTTGCTTCACAGTTCTTTATTTAAAATGTAAAAAAAAAAATCCTGAAACTTCCCTCTTAAAGCAGAGTTCCACCCAAATGTGGAACTTCCGCTTTATCCACTCCTCGCCCCCTTACATGCCACATTTGGCATGTAATTTTTTTGGGGGGGGAGTGGTGGCTTCAGTAGGAGTGGGACTTCCTGTCCCACTTCCTCCTTCCGCCCTGGGCTCGCCTAGGCGATACGTCCTATCGCCTTGTGGCGGCACCTCCCTGTAGGCGATCACCTGGGACGTGGCAGGTCCCCGGCGATCGCCTGTCCATTCAGAGGAATGGAGGCGCCGGTGGAGACGGGGGGGAGGAGGAGCGGAGCTCCAGGCGGTGCGGCGCTGGACAGTGGAACAGGTAAGTGTATGTTTATTAAAAGCCAGCAGCTACGCTTTTTGTAGCTGCTGACTTTTAATAAACATAAAAAAAGGGTGGAACTCCCCTTTAAAGTGAAGGTGCGTGTTATACGCCAATAAATACGGTATATCCAAATAATATGCCTGAGCTCATCTCTTTACTCACACAAAGGCAAGAGAATTCTTGTTGGGCAGTGTATTAGTGCTCGAACGAACACACTTAGACCGAATTTTAATGGTTCAAAGAATGTCAGGCAAAATGTTCAGCCCTCACGCATGTTCACTTCATCAAATCTGGCCCTCTTTGTAAAAAGTTTGGACACCCCTGATTTATAGGCTGAAAGGGCTTCCTAATTAGGGCATTCATAACTAAAGACAAATCTCATGCAACCGTGGTTCTAACACTCCAGGTGTGCAATGTTTCCTAGCCACAAGGGATCTCTTAAAGTGATACTAAAGTCTTATTTTTTTTTGGTTAAAAATAACAAACATGTTATACTTACCTGCCCTGTGCAGTGGTTTTGCACAAAGCAGCCCAGATCCTCCTCTTCTTGGGTCCCTCATCAGCGCTCCTGGCCCCTCCCCCTCCTGACGAGTGCCCCCACAGCAAGCAGCTCACTGACTTTGATTGGTTAACTGGATGGAATACTGAAGATGTGGCCGAACCAGAGTTTTATAAGGGGGCAAGTTTATCGTTTTATACCTGGAGTAAATTCTCTCTTTAATGCATGCTAATATCTGCTGGCTTTGTTTGCTGCAGCTTGACATTGCATGCTATTACTCAGTCTGTCTTCTACTAGGACCCCCAGATCTTTTTTACAACCTGGAATCCCCTAGGGTTCTTCCCCTAGAGTGCAACTTGTGTTTATATTTTTACCCCACAAGTGCATTACCTTGCATTTACTTTTCACAGAAACTGATTAATATACACTTCTTGGGATTTTTTTTGTTTTTGTTTTTGCCAAAGACATGTACAGTAGCAGAATACATTGTGGCTTAAATTTATGATAAAATTTGATTTGATTGGATATGTTTTATGACAGAAAGTAGAAAATATTGTTTTTTCAAAATTTTGGGTCAATTTTTTTTCTAGCAAAAACTCATCTATGTGGTCTTTTATTAACCACTTAAGCCCCGGACCATTTCGGGCCATTAGGACCAGGCCTGTTTTTGGGATTCGGCACTGCGCTGCTTTAACTGTAAATTGTGCGGACATGCAATGTTGTACCCAAATGAAATTTGCGTCCTTTTCTTCCCACAAATAGAGCTTTCTTTTAATGGTATTTGATTGCCTCTGCGATTTTTATTTTTTGCGATATAAACAGAAAAAGACCGAAAATTTTGAAAAAAAATGATATTTTCTACTTTTTGTTATAAGAAAAATCGAATAAACTCAATTTTAGTCATACATTTAGGCCAAAATGTATTCAGCCACATGTCTTTAGTAAAAAAAAATGTCAATAAGCGTATATTTATTGGTTTGCGCAAAAGTTATAGCGTTTACAAACTAGGGTACATTTTCTGAAATTTACACAGCTTTAAATTTATGACTGCCTATCTCATTTCTTGAGGTGCTAAAATGGCAGGGCAGTACAAAACCCCCCCCCCAAATGACCCCATTTTGGAAAGTAGACACCCCAAGGAAATTGCTGAGAGGCATGTTGAGCCCATTGAATATTTTTTTTTTAGTCCCAAGTGATTGAATAATGACAAAAAAAAAAAAAAATTACAAAAAGTTGTCACTAAATGATATATTGCTCACACATGCCATGGTTATATGTGGAATTGCACCCCAAAATACATTCTGCTGCTTCTCCTGAGTACGGGGATACCACATGTGTGGGACTTTTTAGGAGCCTAGCCACGTACGGGACCCCGGAAACCAAGCACCGCCTTCAGGATTTCTAAGGGCGCAAATTTTTGATTTCACTCCTCACTACCTATCACAGTTTCGAAGGCCATAAAATGCCAAAATAGCACAAAACCCCCCCAAATGACCCCATTTTGGAAAGTAGACACCCCAAGCTATTTACTGAGAGGCATGTTCAGTCCATGGAATATTTTATATTTTGCCACAAGTTGCGGGAATATGACAAACTTTTTTTTTTTTGCACAAAGTTGTCACTAAATGATATATTGCTCACACATGCCATGGGCATATGTGAAATTACACCGCAAAATACATTCTGCTGCTTCTCCTGAGTACGGGGATACCACATGTGTGGGACTTTTTGGGAGCCTAGCCGCGTACGGGACCCCAAAAACCAAGCACCGCCTTCAAGGTTTCTAAGGGCATAAATTTTTGATTTCACTCCTCACTACCTATCACAGTTTTGAAGGCCATAAAATACCAAGATGGCACAAAACCCCCCCAAATGACCCCATTTTGGAAAGTAGACACCCCAAGCTATTTGCTGAGAGGCATGTTGACCCCATTGAATTTTTTTTTTTTTTGTCCCAAATGATTGAATAATGACAAAAAGAAAAAAAAAATGTACAAAAAGTTGTCACTAAATGATATATTGCTCACACATGCCATGGTTATATGTGGAATTGCACCCCAAAATACATTCTGCTGCTTTTCCTGAGTACGGGGATACCACATGTGTGGGACTTTTTGGGAGCCTAGCCGCGTACAGGGCCCCAAAAACCAAGCACTGCGAACGCTGCAGTTATGTGTGTTGTGTTTGGTAAGTGACAGTGATCGATCGATACTGCACTTGGGTGGGCTGGGCTGGGTGGAGGGGCTAAACGCAGGCGCTAGCAGGTATCTGGGCTGATCCCGCTAACACTGCGTTTTTGGGAGCCCTAAACCGCTGGGGATGCTAGTATAGATCTGATCAGATCTGATCAGATACTATACCACTAAGGGGGGTGTATGCTTTGCGCGTGGGTGTTAGCGTTACTGACACTAACCTAACACTGCCTGGGGCGACGCAGACCCTCTCTGGCGCTAAAACCTAATTGATCTCACCCGCCGGGCGATCAGGGGGGTTAAACCTTTATTGGGTTATATACGGCGGGTGCCCTGATGCTATAAAAAGCAAACTAATCAACCAGCGTCACCCGTAACCTTTATATGGTGATCACTGGTGAAAGGGTTAACTAGGGGCAATCAGGGGGTTAAAACCTTTATTAGGTTAAATATGGGGGTACCTGACACTATATAAAAACCTGACGGGTAACCTAAATAACTAAATAACTTACTGGCTAACCAGTGACACCAGTGACGCTTATACGGCGATCACTGGTGAAAGGGTTAACTCTAGGGGCAATCAGGGGGTTAAAATAATATATGGGGGTACCTGACACTAATAAAAACCTGCGGCGAACCTAAAAAAAAAAATAACTGCCTATCTAAAACACCAGCGACACGAATACAGCGATCGGAAAAACAATCGCTTAGTGACGCTGAAGTTAGGGGGTGAAAGGGTTACCTGGGGGGTGATCAAGGGGTTAAACCTTTATTAGGGGGAGGTTAGGGGGCTACCCTGGACCTAAAGGGGCCTAATCCTAACTGCCCTGCAACTTTTTACAATCACAGATGACACTAAATGCAGTGATCAGTAAAATAAATGATCACTGCAATCAGTGACACTGTGATTGGGGGCTTTGGGGTGACCTGGGGGGTGATTTGTGTGCCTATGTGTACCTACGTGTCAGTGGACTGTTGGTGCACTAACCTGCTTCTTCTCTGCTCGGCGCCGGGAACGAAAAGACCGCGGCGAGGGAGATGACATCACTTCCTCCAGCCTTGTCTACATCACATGGCGGAGGAAGCATTTTCATTGGCCGGGAGCGATCGCGAGGGGGGGGGGCGGAATCGAGCGGCCGCCCCCTCATGCCTGATCGCTCCCGAACACTTAACGGCCGCTCACTGCAGTGAAGGGGGGTCCGGATGGACCCCCCAACTGCACAAAGGCGATCACGTAGATCTACGTGATTCTGCCTGTCCGTGCCATTTTGCCGACGTAAATCGGCGGTGGGCGGTCGTTAAGTGGTTAAACTCTCCAATATCTTCCCAACTATAGAAGTTAAACTAACAGGTCTATAGTTACTTGGTAAAGACTTTAATCCCTTTTTAAATATAGGCACCACGTTGGCCCTACGCCAATCTAGTGGTACTATGTCAGTCATTAACGAGTCCCTAAAAATTAGAAACAATGGCATTGAAATGACAGTGCTCAATTCTCTTTAGGAACTGTGGGTGGATGTCATCTGGTCCCGGTGCTTTATGCACCTTTTGAGCCATTGTGGATCATTTGGGGCTGTGTCACTACCATCCCCATTTTGGACATGAGCTCCCCCATGCTCCTTTGTATACACAGAGCTGAAGAAAGTATTTCATAAATTAGCCTTCTCTTTGTCCCCAGTCACCCACTCCAGATAATTTCCTTTTTACATATTCTTTTCTTTGTAACTGTAACTTTATATCTTTAAATGATGATGGTGTTCCTTCCTTTTTATATTCTCATACAGTTGTTTTAAAGAATTCCCATTTCCAAAAAAATTCTGATCCCCCAGGAGGTAAAGGGACATTCCCTGGATGAACTATCCCTTTTGTTATTACCTCTAAATATTAATTACCATAGCTCTGGAAGGTTTTACCACCTTCATGAACAGGTCATTTTTTTGTTATTCAGCACCGAGCTTTAACTGGTGATTGTTTGGTCATGCAATGCTGTACCCAAACAACATTTATATAATTTTTTTTCACCTAAATAGAGTTTTATTTTGATGGTATTTGATCACCACTGTTTTTATTTTTTTTGCATTATAAACAAAAAAAAGATAGAAAATTTTGAAAAAAATATATATTTTTTACTTTCTGCTATAAGACATCCAACAAAAAAAAATGCAATTTCTTCATAAATTTTGGCCAAAATGTATTCTGCTACATGTCTTTGGTAAAAAAAAAATCCCAATAAGTGTATATTGATTGGTTTCCATGAAAGTTAGCGTCTACAAACTATGGTATATACACTTTCCTGGCCCACCTCATGTCAGCACACAACGGGTTAACATCTCCTCTGGAGCCCCACATTACCACCTGTATAGCTGAATAAAAGACTGGGGGCTTTTTGTGCCAAGGCTATGGACAAATGATGCTTAAACAGCATTGATATTGTACAGGTGTGGTATTATAAGAGCTCTGCAATGTTATCATTGTCTCTCCCTTTGGTTTTTATTTTTTGTTTTTTTCCTGTCTTCATATGCAGTACACTGCACTGCTCTCCTGGCTTTATTGTCAGTCTGAGAGTGGCTGTGAATGGTGTCACAGGGTGCAGGGAGATGGGCAGCACAGGATGGGACCACCAGACGTCATGCAATGGTGTAATGATCTTGGGGGGCTGCAGTTGTGAGGGCTTCTCCCCCTCTCTCTCTGCAGTCCTGCTAGGAGAGAGGGAGAAAAGTCAGACTTTTTTGTCTCAGATTCTAAGACCCCATACACACTGCAACTTTTGTTGTCTGATTTCCTATAGATTTAGCGGAGCCATGTAGTGAAGGGGCCTGCCTGATTGCATACAAATTGAGACTCTAAAGCCTTGTACACACGGGCGGGAATCTCGTCGGGAAATAAAACGTTGGTTTTCCCAACGAGATTCCCGGCAAGCTTGCATTGCTCGCCGAGTGTACACACGGCCATTCAAAAGAACCGCCGTTCTTTTGAATGGCAAGAACGCGGTGACGTCATCGACTACGACGAGCATGCGCTCGTCACATTCGATGCCATCATCTTGCTACACCCTACACTACCCTTGTAAGCTACCGTGCATGCGTCAAAGTCTCATTGAGCATGCACGGGCTTACCTGGGGACAGGTAAGCATACAAGCCTTGTACACACGCACGGTTTTCTCGGCAGGAAACACTTCCGAGAATCCCGACGAGAAAAATAGAGAGCAGGTTCTCTATTTTTCTCGTCAAGATTCCAGGCAGTTTTCCCGACGAGAAACCATACACACGAACAGTTTTCTCGGCAACAAGTTCTCCCAGCAGCTTTCTTGCCGAGAAAACCGGCCGTGTGTACGAGGCTTTATAGTTTGGCCTCTTGTTATGTGTTTTTGGTGAATCTGAGGGAAGAAATCCAGAGAAGATTGTATAGTGTGTATCCCACTTAACTGTGTCTAATGTCTTTGGAAATGCTGCCTGAAGCTCATCTGATGCTTCTAAGTAGAGATGAGCTCCGGCGTTTTCACACAGCCCACGAGCAGAGTCCGCCAGGAAGTCGGCACTGCGCTGCGCTAATCACAGGCAGTGAGACATTGTCCCGATGCATGGCTGCAGAGATCGGGAAATGTCTCACTGCCTTGATTAGCGCAGTGCCGACTTCCTGGTGGGCTCTGCATGTGGGCTGTGGGAACATGCCGGAGCTCATCCTCACTTCTAAGTGAGTGGATGAAGGCAGATGGCTCTTAAAGAGACAGGGTACCATGTTGTTTGGTGAGAGGTAATATGCTTGTCTCCATATATTTTGTGCAAATATGAGCTTTCCACACCTGTTAGTGGCATAGAAGATTAGCAAAGGTAGGAGGGGGCGACGTGGGACATGTTTCTTAAAAGAACACCCAAGGAGATTATGCAAATTAAGGGGCAGAAACCCTGAACGCAAACGGTATCATCAATCATCTCATCCTGACCAGGACAATGACACCTAACAGGTTGTCACATTCATTAAAGTGGATGTACACCCTCCATACACCCAGTGAAGTGAACAGCCTCAGATGATACACAGAGATGAACCAAATCTCCCTACATAGGTTTTACATGTATATCTGCTGTCTTTACATTTATATACTGTTTAGAAAGTTCAAATCGTGTTAGGAAATTCTTTCTTCCTGTTTAACACAGAGTGGGATGTCTGGGCATACAGCCAAGATAGCAAAAATTGCTGACTGTAGGAAAGGCACCCACCCGCTCTCGTCATAGGCAGAGACTCTCAGAGGTGTTTTGTAACAGGGCCAGCTCCATGCTAATCTATTTATAGCAGCCTCCCCTGACAGAAACGTCAGGCTGCTTTTTTCTGATGTGTCCAAGAATTTTTCAGGAGTTATCTGGCTGATAACAGAGGAACAGGTCAAGAGAGAGAGCTACAGGACTCATCTCTTTGAAGAGCGATAACAGAACACTGAAGATATACGTGCCAAGATCAAATTTCATGAATTAGGTTCACATTCACTTAAGCATGTGGTCTATACACTCTAAAGGAGTTGTTTCCGCTTACCCTATGATGGGACAGGATCCAGGAAACTGGCACAAATGTGTTTATGTCAGCATGATAGAGAATACCTCACCCAGCTCAGGGTGCAATTTGGGCAGTGGCAGAGAAATGAAATTGCACAGGTTGCCTCACAAGGATGTGGTTGTGCAAAATTCTAAGCCCTATTAAGGTAGCTATTGCGGAAAGGATGCAACAAATTTCCACACCACAAGCAACACCTATAATGATAGAGCATAGAGTGCTCATTGGTGAAGGATGAAATTTTCCCATAATGGCAGAACGTAAAGCGCTTGTTGATGAAGGATGACAGATACCTTGTCAGAAGACCAATTTACAGTAACAGGTTCCCCAAGTTTTATCCATATAAGATGGCTGCTGTGTGTTTATGCACTACACTTCCAGGGGTGGATGCTGCCCTCTAGTGTCTGGTACAGCAAGTGTTTTTGCCTTTGCCTTTTTATAACTTGGTTGCCTTCAGAGATCCTATGGATGAGAATTTGGACTTGTTCACACCAGATGCAGTCCAGTGCGTCTTTATTCTGCATCAAGAACGCATGGACAGTGTTTACCTTTGATTCCAATTATAGTTCACACCAGTACAGTGCATTCTAGTACAGTCAACAAAAGTAGATTGTTGCATTGTTTCTGTATGAAACACATCTAGAAAGCGGTAAAACGCATTGAGAATGCATCAAAACACTCATGCAGAAACACATCTGGAACATAGTAATTGTGGTGATCTGTCCATCAGGCTTGCACAGAATCTATACAGTGACAGATTTTGCCTGCCAACCAGCAATACGTTAACTTTGATATATAAACTTTAGAAATGGCATTACATTCAACATTACATTCAACGCTACAAGATTTGACAAAAACTGCCTAAAGATTAGAGTATTTTGGGAAGAAATAGCCCCATGGATAAAGAGGATGTCTAAGAAACCCATAGAGTTAACACCATTGCGCTTTTTGTTCAATGGGTCTATGGGATCTATAAAATTGTACAAAAACAGCATCACACCACACTTACTAAACGCTGCCAAGAAGTTGATACCCAGGTACTGGAAGCAGGTTACATGCCCTACCTTAGCAAAATAAAGGGGGGCAGTAGATGGAATAATGGAGGCAGAAAGATGGGTTCATGAAACTAGAAACCAACAGGAGAAATTTTAAAAAATATGGGTAGATTGGGAAAAACATGTTACAGAAATGGAATGTCTGACTCTGCTGAATACCTAAATACCTCCCAAGAGATACCTGAAATGAGGAGAAAATGAGGAGGAGGGATGAGGAACGAACTTTAAGATAATGTATAGAATGGAATGTTGCGTGTTAGTAGGGAGAGATGACCCCCCTGCCCCCCCCCCCACCTTTTTATATCTTTTTTTTTTTTTCCTCCCCTTCTTAATGGGGTCGGGAGATGAAAGGAAAGACACGTTAATAACTCTAATATAAAGGACATTGAGTATTAATAAACCCAAAACAAACACAAAAAGGAAAAGTGGTAGATACATATTAAAGGAGTAGTAAAGTTACATGTTTTTTCACCTTAATGCATCCTATGCATTAAGGTGAAAAAACATTCGACAATACCGCCCCCCCCCCCGAGCCCCCGTTTTACTTACCTGGCCCCTCGAAAGTCCCACGCTCGTCCCCGTTATCCTCTTCGTTTTTCAGCCTGGCCGCCGATTGGCTACACTGGATGGATTGAAAGCAGCGCAGCCATTGGCTGGCGCTGCTGTCAATCACATCCAATGACGCGGCGCGTGGGGGGCGGGGCCGAGTGATACAGTCGGCGGCTATGGCCGCCGCTGTATCACGGGAGCGCGCCCGCAATCACTCCACACCATGCAAGCTCACTCGCATTATGGTGTGGAGTCCTTGCGGGGAGGAGCCAAGACAGCCGCCGAGGGACCCCAGAAGACCAGGATCGGGGCCACTGTGTGCAAAACGAGCTGCACAGTGGAGGTAAGTATAACATGTTTGTTATTTTTGGGCAAAAAAAAGGGAAGCTTTAGTGCTCCTTTAACACACAAAAAAAAATGGAAATTCTCACGAGCACAATAGTTGAAGTGGATTATGCTAGGGAACTTTCCCTCACCCACTCACGACATGAACACATAGTTAAACACTAAAAAACACATAAAACATACAGTAATTATAGTAGGACATAGAGCAGGGCCTTATCCTACCTCATCCTAGGCTAGGGAAAAAATTTATTTGAATCTTGAATCGAGTTGCAAGGGCAAATCGATTCAGATTTTGACCAAATCGATTTATTTATTTTTCCCCCATAGGAACGGCGCTCTGCGGACTAGGCCTAAAAAATCCTGCCCACAGCTCGCCGCAATCCTGGGAAAAGGACTAGGCTGAAGCCGCTGCCTTTTCCCAGGATCGCGGCGAGCTGCGGGCGCCGGTCCTAAGGAGCTGCGGGCAGGAGTTTTTAGGCGAGGCCGCGGCTTCGGCCTAGTCTGCAGCCTTTCCCCAGGATAGCAGCGGACAAGACTAGGACTCATCTAAAAACTTCTGCCCGCAGCTCCTTAGGACCAGCACGGTGTCCATCAGGAAAAAAAAAAAAAAAAAACTTGATTCGAATCGTGAATCGAGTTTAAAAAATAAATAAATAAATAAAAAATCGCCCAGCTCTACCTTATCCTAGCATTTATGCTTTTCACATTCCTCCCCCCCTCCCCTCACCCCCCTTTTCTAGATCCCTCACCCTTGCATCAAGGAGGAGAGAGGGAGGGGCGGGGACATATTTTCTCCACCCCTCCTTCGCTTCCTTCCCTCACCTTTTTTTTTTGTATTATGAATTTTGTTTTATTAAAGGGAGGGGTAGCATGGGGGGCATTATTCTCATAATTTGAATACGTATGTTATGGATTGTATGTTATTGTAATGAGAATTTTTTATTTTTTTTCAAATAAAGATGAATTAACAAAAAAAAAAGGAAGCTACAAGATTTGGCACAGTTTCTGGAAAATTTGGAACCCAGGCAACTGACTTTTGGTTGATGCTTTTGATAGACCTAGTACAAGTGCTGGCGCACCCAGTCACTGCTATGAGAGCATTGTGGTTACGCCACTGGAGGGCAGGTGGAACGTCTACACAAGCCTTTAACATTTCCTATAATGGGGGGTTATTGTTTGGCCAAACACTGAACAACGCAATTAAGCGAATGACAGGAGGAAAAAAGTCTGGCCAGACTAGTAAGAGGAACCCGCCATCCTTCGCTCAAGCCTACTAAACTTCAGAGGGTGCAGGAGGCCAAATCTTATAGGACAGGCTACAGATTTAATAGATCACAGTGGAGTTGTCTTAAAATTACTTTTAACATTAAATCAAGTCCAGAGCAAGCTACTAAGATGGCTGGAAGTTTTTTTTTTTGAAGCAGAGTCCAACCAGTCTCTTCCAGTTGGGGCCAGGGGGCCTGAGTGAAGTTGATGATTGTAGCCTCCTTCCAGAGGGTTTGGACGACAATCATCAAAGACCAGTGGGTCCAGAAGACAGGTGGGCGTACAATGGATAATTCCAAAGCTGACCACTGAATCCATTTAATCTATGTCCAACAGATCTCAGAAGAGAAAATGTTGACAAGATTTTTATACTGCTACAAGGCCATCATGCCAGTGATGCCGAAAACATAGAATCATCTGGGGGCCTTTCTCCCCAGTTTTCTAGTACCTAAGGCAGGAAGGAGCCTTCTGCATAAAAAACGCAATGCACTGCATGTGGTGTGAAATGGCCCTTAAGCAATTTGGCATATTTAAAAGGCACTTCTCCTTGTTTTGTTTTTGGTGTTGTCCAAATTGGTGACATTGATATATGTCCCTTAGGGTGGGACATGGGCCCCCATTTTAAGGCCAATAACTAGAAGATAAGCCAGCCAAGTGGGGACTAGCAAAATTAAAAAGTCAGCCAGGGACACTGGTCAAACCAGCACCCCTCCCAGATCATCCGCCTCCGGTAAACCGGTATCCAAATCGGACTGAGATGACTAGTTCACAACCATGCCCAGTCCTCTTTATCCACTTTAATCCGCCATGGACGGTATTTACTCTCCTATTTCTTTTTTTTTTCTCTTTCTTTCCACCCCCCCAGGTTATAGTGTGCTAAGCTCACCAAATTGCATTATTTGTTTGTTCGGTTTACTCAAACATTGTTTATTGCTCTTTTTATAGTTATTTCACTGTGTTCTAAATACTATACTATATACAGTGTACATCTTTCTATTGCATAACCTGCCGCACTCTATATATTGTACTTGTTTGATAGAACCAGAAGGTATAGTCTCAATCCTTTCGCCTACCACCCCACACACAAATTGCCATTATGGCCTCTTACGACCACTTCCATAAATGCCAAAGGCCTAAATTCCCCCTTTAAACGCAATCTTCTCTGGAAAGAAGCCTTGGCTCACCATGCTGATGTTCTCTGTGTGCAGGAGACCCATTTCTCAAAGATTAAACCACATTCCTGCAATCACAAACGCTACCCTCATTTTTTTTTTTTTTTTTGGGAGCATTTGCAAAAAAAAACAGGTGTAATGATCGCCATTAGCGCAGCAGTAAACTTTGTGCTGCATCATAGCGAAACCGATGAGGGCAGATATTTAATCCTCTCAACCACAATTGATAACCGCCCCCTCACCATAGTAAACATATATGCCCCCAACACGGCACAGAGAAAGTTCTACACGTTCCTTATTTCTAAACTGGCCCCCTATAGATCCTCATCCTTGATCATATGCAGAGATTTTCATGAAATTGTTGACCCTTCACTGGACACATCTAATCCAACAAAACGCAGACCCTCTGCACTTGCTGCTTTACTCAAAAGAGAAGACCTCTGATTCCTGGAGGTTTTTACATGATATGGAAAGAGACTATACCTTCTTCTCCTCCCCACACCAATCTTATTCACGGATTGATCTAATTATCACTGATAAACACCTGCTACAGTCCATAACCGACTCGCGTATAGGAACAATATTGTAGTCCGATTATGCACCAGTCACAATCAAATTATCCCCACTTTCCCAATCGCCTAGACATACTATCTGGAGATTGAACCCCTCCCTTCTTAACAACCCCTTATTTGAATCACAAATACAATCTGAGATAGCGAATTATTTCCTAAACAATGAAAACTCCACAGATGATCATGCTATCTTGTGGAATGCTCACAAAGCTTGCCTGCGAGGTCTTTTTATAAAACTAGGCGCACACGCAAAAAAAATGCAACCTTCCATCAGAGTCCCTGTTAAAACAAATTTGCCTGCCCTAGAAGTCGCGAATAAACAATTCCCATCTGCTAATACATCCTCAGACCTAAAAAAACTCAGATACCAACTCAGCGAACATCTTTGAGCCAGATTTGACTACTACATTAAACGTCTCAGATTATAATCTTACTCCTCAGCCAACAAGCCTGGTGCTTTCATGGCTAAACAGTTCAAGAGACAACTCTCCAACAAAAAAAAATCTTATTCCTCACAAACTCTTAAGGCAAACGTATAACCAACCCACTTGATATCGCAAACGAGTTTGGTAATTTTTACTCCAAACTCTATAATCTTACAGAAACAGACCCCCTGCCCCCACCCCCCCAATCAGGAAGACATTACGAGTTTCTTATCATCTATCCGCCTCCCTTCCATTTTCCTCACGCAACTTGACCTTCTTTCTACGCCCGTCTTACCCGAAGTGGTTCATAAGCTCATTAAGCAACTCCCTCTACATAAAGCCCCGGGTCCTGATGGCCTTCCCAATGAATATTACAAACGTTTTGCCAAGCAACTTGTCCCTTATCTGTGTAACACCTATAATCAATTTGCATCGACTGGCAACATCCCCAAAGAATCCCTTGAAGCACTAGTAGTTACTATCCCGAAAATCACCGGACAACCCCGCCAATTACCGCCCAATTTCGCTCCCCAACACAGACACAAAAATATATGCTAAACTCTTAGCTCAACGTCTTTCTACAGTCATTTCCCCAAATTATCCACCCAGACCAAGTAGGCTTTGTCCCGGGCAGACAAGCATCAGATGGCACCAGACGCTTCATAGATCTTATACAGTGGACAGAGAACAATCAAGCGCCTTCTCTCTTCCTTTCTTTGGATGCAGAGTAGGCATTCGATAGAGTACATTGGCCGTATATGGAAGAAGTCCTCCACAAATATGGGATATCAGGAACTTTCCTGTCAGCTATATTAGGCCTTTACACCCATCCAAGTGCACGCGTCTGGACCTCTGGTATTGTATCAATCCCCTTTAAAATCACCAACGGCATGAGAGAGGGATGTCCGTTATCTCCCCTGATATTTGTCATGATAATGGAACCACTAGCACAATCCAAAAGGTCTGACCCAGAAATTTCCGGAATCAAAATTGGAAACACAGAGCACAAAATAGGCCTTTATGCCGATGATGTAATAGCACTCACAAATCCCTCTATCTCTATCAGCAGTCCAACGCATCTTGGACTTATTTAGTGCAATTTCCCTCAAACTAATGTGTCTGTCCAAAGAGATACTTTGCATCGCAGCCTCTTGGGTGGGCAGAATTGCTCAGGCTAAAATGTATTTGCTTCCACATATCCTGTACATTTCTTGAACAATTCCTCTTCCCATGGTACAAGCCCAATTAAGAAAACTCCTGGGAATTATCAATATCTTTATCTGGCAACAGAAGCGCCCTGGGGTAAAAAAATCTATACTCACAACCTCTGTACACCATGGTGGCCTAGGAGCACCTGACATCCAAGCATACTATCGTGCAACAATCCTAGATCAACTAAAATCCTGGTGGTCAACAGACCACTATACCACTTGGAAACAAATAGAATCCACTGCACTCTCCTTGAACCCGGAACTCTTCCTTGCCACCACCTGGCTCAACCTCAAACCAACAGGCCATCCACTTGGCTCTATCACTGCTTCTCTAAGGGTGTGGAAGGCAATTTCCCAAATTGACAAAGGCCTGTCATCCAGCATATTGTCATTAATGCCTATCGAAGCTATACAACTCCTAGCACCTGACTTATCCCTTTCGGAATGGATAAAAGCCGGTATCTCCAACCTAGGAATGTTATTCTTGTCTTCGGCGCTACACTCCTTCACCTACCTGCAACAAAAGTTTAACTTGTCCTCTAAAACGTTCTTCCTTTACCTCAGGATAAGATCCATTTTATCCAAAATACCCTGGGCAGCGGCAAACTATCTCACAAGCTCTACTGAAATTTTACAACTCAAACCATACTAAAACCAAGGGAATCTCTCTAGCCTACAAATTGCTTACCACACCAACCCGGGAATCACTTTCCTCATCCATCAGATACTGGTCCATATATATATGGACCACCCTCCTCCAGCTGAACTTTGGCAAAAAGCCCTTAGAACCCCCCTTTGATTATACCATTGCATCTCCCACTGGGAACTTTACTGAAACTCTTCCACAGATTCTTTACTGAAACTCTTCCACAGATGGTACTGTACGCCGGATAGGCTTGCAAAGATCTACCCCTCTGCCTCACCTAACTGTTGGAGAGGCTGTGACAGTAGGGGTTCTCTATAACATATCTGGTGGGACTGTCCACAAATCAAGATCTACTGGAAGTAATTAATCTACTCTTCTCTCTATGTGACATTTCCATCCCAATGTCCCCGCTAGACCTACTTCTGGGTCTATCAATCCCCTCTTGCTCTAGGCATCTACAAACCCTGGTGACGCACATACTGATAGCAGCCCGACTAGCTCTGGCTAAAAAATGGAAATCAAGTCAACCTCCTGTCTTGAAGGACACCATTTGTCTGCTCAATCTGCACTTCCAAATGGAATTCTTGTTCGCCAAAGCTAATCTTATCTAACCACAAAATCTTTTTACACTTCCTGGGGAAAAATGGATCATCGACCGGAGAAGTGCACCCCTACTCTAAAGAACAGACTGAACCAACCTCTAGATGCTAACAAAAACTGGACTAAAGCCCCACCATCAGTTTTGCATCTCGGACCAGCTTTTCACTCACTCTAATTAAGTTGCTCTACCAAGACTTGCCCTTCCTAACCCATCAATCCCCACAAAGAACTTGTGCGGTACTTTCTAAAGTTTTTTTTTTTTCCTTCTTCACTTAGTTACATGTAATCCCTTGACTATTAGCAAAGTTGGATCTTAGTTCTAATGTACACGGTCAAGATAGGGGCTCACACCCTAGCTTTATATTTACTTGCTTAATTTTGTTATAACATTTCAACTGATTAAACAAAATGTTGAAGTCTAGTAACTCTTTGTATCTACAGCAAGCCAGGGTATGCTCAATTGGCAATGTTTTGTAAGTAAATTTTTGATAATAATAAAATTTGAAAGTAAAAAAAATAAATAAAAAAATGGTCTTTTTGCCAGGGAAGCAAAAATCAATTATTGGTTTGGTTATGTCAATATTGACCCTATGAGGCATTCCAGCAGTAGTTCTCAGGGAGACTTCACTGAACATGCAGCTTCTGATATTTGCAACAGGATACCAATGCAAAGACTCAGTTATACAAGGTGCAGGGTGCCATGGAATTTTCTGTTTGGTTTTTGTCTCTGATCAAATGAATTCTTCTATGGCAAGGTCAGTAACAGCACCCCAATCCATTTGGACTACTTTTAATAGCCTGGCTATGGAATAGGCTACACTAGAGGTGCAGGGATTCTCATCTGATGTTGATCAGACCTTGGTGACCAGAAGATCATCCATGAACGCTACATAGGAGAGGATATGAATGAAGATGGTTTTGTTTGCTCAGCAAAGCTTTCTCTCCTGTGTTCCCTGCTCTAGCCAATATCCTTGACATTTTACAGTCAGCGCTAGAGGTTGGTCTGGCATACAACTCCATTTAAGGGATCTCTACTTTATTTTTTCACAGGCTGCAGATGGGTGCAAAGCCAGTGACCAGATGCTTCTTCCAGATAACAATCTACAGCCAGGTCCATAAATATTGGCACATCAACACAATTCTAATCTTTTTGGCTCTATACACCACCACAATGGATTTGAAATGAAACAAACAAGATGTGCTTTAACTGCAGACTTGCAGCTTTAATTTGAGGGTATTTACATCCAAATCAGGAGAACGGTGTAGTTATTACAACAGTTTGTATATGTGCCTCCCACTTTTTAAAGGGACCAAAAGTAATGGGACAATTGGCTGGTCAGCTGTTCCATGGCCAGGTGTGTGTGTGTGTTATTCCCTCATTATCCCATTTACGAGGAGCAGATAAAAGGTCCAGAGTTCATTTCAAGTGTGCTATTTGTATTTGGAATCTGTTGCTGTCAACTCTCAATATGAGATCCAAAGAGTTGTCACTATCAGGGAAGCAAGACATCATCAGGCTGAAAAAACAAAAACAAACCCATCAAAGATAGAAAAAAAAATAGGGTTTGGCCAAATCAACTGTTTGGAACATCCTTAAAAAAGAACGCACCAGTGAGCTCAGCAACACCAAAAGACCCGGAAGACCACGAAAAACAACTGTGGTGGATGACCAAAGAATTATTTTCCTGGTGAAGAAAACACCCTTCACAACAGTTGGCCAGATCAAGAACACTCTCCAGGAGGTAGGTGTATGTGTGTCAATGTCAACAATCAAGAGAAAACTTCACTAGAGTGAATACAGAGGGTTCACCACAAGATATAAACCATTGGTGAGCCTCAAAAACAGGAAGGCCAGATTAGAGTTTGCCAAACAACATCTAAAAAAGCCTTCACAGTTCTGGAACAACATCCTATGGACAGATGGGACCAAGATCAACTTGTACCAGAGTGATGGGAAGAGTATGGAGAAGGAAAGGAACTGCTCATGATCCAAAGCATACCACCTCATCAGTGAAGCATGGTGGTGTCATGGCGTGGGCATGTATGGCTGCCAATAGAACTGGTTCTCTTGTATTTATTGATGTGACTGCTGACAAAAGCAGCAGGATGAATTCTGAAGTGTTTCGGGCAATATTATCTGCTCATATTCAGCCAAATGCTTCAGAACTCATTGGACGGCACTTCACAGTGCAGATGGACAATGACCCGAAGCATACTGCGAAAGCAAACACAGAGTTTTTTTTTTTTTTTAAATATACTCACAACCTCTGTACACCATGGTGGCCTAGGAGCACCTGACATCCAAGCATACTATCGTGCAACAATCCTAGATCAACTAAAATCCTGGTGGTCAACAGACCACTATACCACTTGGAAACAAATAGAATCCACTGCACTTTTTAAGGGAAAGAAGTGGAATGTTATGCAATGGCCAAGTCAATCACCTGACCTGAATCCGATTGAGCATGCATTTCCCTTGCTGAAGACAAAACTGAAGGGAAAATGCCCCAAGAACAAGCAGGAACTGAAGACAGTTGCAGTAGAGGCCTGGCAGAGCATCACCAGGGATGAAACCCAGCGTCTGGTGATGTGTATGCGTTCCAGACTTCAGGCTGTAATTGACTGCAAAGGATTTGCAACCAAGTATTAAAAAGTGTAAGTTTGATTTATGATTGTTAATCTGTCCCATTAATTTTGCTCCCTTAAAAAGTGTGAGGCACATATACAAACTGTTGTAATTCCTACACTGTTCACCTTATTTGGATGTAAATACCCTCAAATTAAAGCTGCAAATCTGTGTCTTGTTTGTTTCATTTCAAATCTATTGTGGTGGTGTATAGAGCCAAAAAGATTAATTGTGTTGGTGTCCCAAAATTTATGGACCTGACTGTAGATTGTTATCTGGAAGAAGCATCTGGTCACTGGCTTTGCACCCATCTGCGGCCTGTGAAAAAATTAAGTAGAGATCCCTTAAATGGTGTTGTATGCCATACCAACCTCTAGCGCTGACTGTAAAATGTCAAGGATATTGGCTAGAGCAGGGAACACAGGAGAGAAAGCTTTGCTGAGCAAACAAAACCATCTTCATTCATATCCTCTCCTATGTAGCGTTCATGGATGGTCACCAAGGTCTGATCAACATCAGATGAGAATCCCTGCACCTCTAGTGTAGCCTATTCCATAGCCAGGCTATTAAAAGTAGTCCAATTGGATTGGGGTGCTGTTACTGACCTTGCCATAGAAGAATTCATTTGATCAGAGACAAAAACCAAACAGAAAATTCCATGGCACCTTGTATGACGGAGTCTTTGCATTGGTATCCTGTTGCAAATATCAGAAGCTGCATGTTCAGTGAAGTCTCCCTGAGAGCTACTGCTGGAATGCCCCATAGGGCCAATATTGACATCACCAAACCAATAATTGATTTTGCTTCCCTGGCAAGAAGACCAATTTTAACTAAGTGGTTCTCTGCTTCACAAAAAGTTTCTTTGCAAGATGTATCAAGAAAAGACTTGGTGTCCCCTTGTCAGGCACCAGATTTGGATGTAAATACCCTCAAGTTAAAGCACATCTTGTTTGTTTCATTTTAAATCCATTGTGGTGGTGTATAGAGCCAAACAGATTCGAATTGTGTTGATGTCCCAATATTTATGGACCTGACTGTATATATGACCTTGAGGGAAATCCTTGTTCCCTCTGTGGGACTCATGCCGCGTACACACGATCGTGATTCACAGCAGGGAAAACACTGCCGTGAATCACGACAGGAAAAACGAGGGAACGGCTTGTTCCCCCACACACGGCCATTTTTCCCGTCATTTTTTCTCTTGGTGAGAAAAACGACCGTGTGTAGGCTCCGCGGCAGTGTTTCCCTATGGGAAAACTGCAGCGGAAAAAAATGACAGGAATCACGACGAGAAAAATTAGAGATAGGGATACCGCGTCTATCCAAGTTCAATTTTAGAGTGGTATCCAGTTTCCAGGAAAACTGGGAAGTAGGGAAACTTGGTCAAATGAGGAAGGTGTAAAAATCCTTTAATTTAGCCACCCGGCCCTTAGGAGTCATCCACTCTTGGGTTACCAGGGTGATTGAACTGGCATGCAGGAAGTACGATTTTCTGCTCTGAAATAATTGCAAGCCTATTTCACTAGAGGGGTGACAGCCTTTGAGGAAGTTATGCCAAGATTGTTTGGAAGATAAAGGTAAGGGTTAGCATGAAGGTCTAGTGCTGTCTTCATTCAACCTTACAAACTAAATATGTGACCAGCAGGTTTGGGACCAGAAAGATCAATTCCTTCTGGCTTTAGCAGCTTTTTTTGTTTGTCAGTGTCTCTCTTAATTTGTTCTCTCCCACCCTATTAATTGGCTTTGGTATATCCCGTTGTGTGCTGACGTGAGGTGGGCCAGGAAAACGGAAAATTGTTATCAAATAAATACTTACCGTAATTTTCCTTTCCTGGCCCATCCTCACGTCAGCACAGGACTCCCTCCCTAGTGGCCTGTCACAGGTTAAGTTATCGAACATCCTAATTGGGGGAGGAGCTGTCTTTTATTCAGCTATACAGGTGGTAATGTGGGGCTCCAGAGGAGATGTTAACCCGTTGTGTGCTGACGGGCCAGGAAAGGAAAATTACGGTAAGTATTTGATAACAATTTTCCGTTATATTTTCCAAAGTATTGGGATGCCTGCCTTTACACGCACATGAATTTTAATGGCATCCCAGTCCATGGGGTACAATATTGTGTTGGCCCACCCTTTGCAGCTATAACAGCTTCAACTCTTCTGGGAAGGCTGTCCACAAGGTTTAGGAGTGTGTCTATAGGAATGTTTTATCATTCTTCCAGAAGCGCATTTGCAAAGTCGGGCACTGATCTTGGCACTGCTCTAATTCATTCCAAAGGTTCTATCAGGCTGAGGTCAGGAATCTTTGCAGGCCAGTCAAATTCCTCCACCCCAAACTCGCTTGTCCGTGTCTTTATGGACCTCGTTTGTGCACTGGTGCGCAGTCATGTTGGAACAGGAAGGGGCCATCCCCACACTATTCTGACAAAGTTGGGAAATTGTCCAAAATGTCTTGGTATTCTGATGCCTTAAGAGTTCCCTTTACTAAAACTAAGGTGCCAGGCCCAACCCCTAAAAAAACAACCCCACACCATAATCCCCCCTCCACCAAATGATTTGGACAAGTGCACAAAGCAAGGCCCATAAACACATGGATGAGCGAGTTCGGGGTGGAGGAACTTGACTGGCCTGCAGACCTCAACCCAATAGAACACCTTTGGAATAAATTAGAGTGGAGACCCTAAGCCAGGCCTTCTCGTCCACATCAGTGCCTGACCTCACAAATGCACTTCTAGAATAATGGTCAAACATTCCCATAGACACACGCCTAAACCCTGTGGACAGAAATCCCAGAAGAGTAGGCAAAGGGTGGGCCAACTCAATATTGAACTCTACGGACTAAGACTGCATGCCATTAAAGTTCATGTGTGTGTGTGTGTGTAAAGGCAGGTGTCCCAATATTTTTGGTAATATAGAGTATATATAAATAACAATTTTTTTTATACTACTAATGGTGGTGATTAGCAACTTATAGTGGGGCTGTGATAGTTTGGCGGGCGATCTGACACTAAGTGCAAGTGTCAGGCTGCAAAAGGTGGGCCAACTCGATAATGAATCCTACGGACTAAGACTGGCATGCCATTAAAGTTTGTGTGTGCGTGTGTGTAAAGGTAGGTGTCCCAATACCTTTGGTAATATAGTGTGTATGATAATTATAAATATATAGTATTACTTCCAGCCCAATTGAAACCACCAGGGAATCGTGCACCAGGACACTGCTATTAGGATTATCCCGTTCAGGGCCGATTACCCTTTAATCAATCGCCTGCTATACATGCCGGGTGCCAGGACTATCAGGCACTCAGCAATGTAAGTGTAACTTTTTTTTTTTTTTTTTTTGTGGAATTAATAAATCTTTTAAACGGCATTGCGCAATGAGGCTCTTTCTCTCTTGATCCCCATTCATCCCTATGAGCAACAGCTCTATCAACAAGACGTCATCCTAAGGCTGCATTCACACCTGAGCGTAGCGCTTCGAGCGTTTTTACCAACGTTTTTATGGGCGTTTTATCGGCGTTTTGTCGCGCGAATACGGTCGTTTTTGCACATTTACAAAGGCAAATAAAGGCGTTTTTCAACTTCGGCGTTTTTCTTGATAGCCAATAGGAAAAATGATCATCACTGTCATCATTTGTTGCTATGTTTTTAGATTTTGTTCATCTGCTTCCTGGGTGAATACTGTACTACCGGTTCATCATTGTGCTTTCTGCTGCATCTTTGTACTATCTTCTGCACAAAGATGAGTGACAATGAGATGGCGTGTTTTCTGGCAGCAGCCACTGTTTCCTCATACTTTCTACAGGAAAGAGAGAGGAGAAAGAAGAGGGTACGCAGATATTGGATCCACCCAGTAATTGCCGAACGAGAACAGAGAGGGCAATTTTGGGTCATGTATAGTGATCTACGTGAGCATGATGATAAATTCTTGGACTACACAAGGATGTCCATAAAAAGGTTAGTCAAAGTAATTTGGATTCATGATGTTTGACATTGTTCCTGTCTTATAATGTCCACTAATGTCCACTAATAAACACCATATTTCTTATTGTTGCTCACAGCTTTGATGAGTTACTGGGTTTACTCAGTAGCCGCTTGCAAAGAATGGACACTTATTTCCGGAACAGTATACCCCCAGTGGAACGACTTATCATCACACTGAGGTAAATTCTTCTTTTTTCCTTTTGTCCCCAGTGCCACGTATCAGTACCACCTGCCCCCAGTGCCACGTATCAGTACCACCTGTCAGTGTCACGTGTCATCATTAGTGCCACCTGTCCCCAGTGCCACGTATCAGTACCACCTGTCAGTGTCACGTGTCATCAGTGCAATGTATGTATTTTGTGGGGTTATTTGTGGTATACACATTTCCTTTGTGAAAAACAACATATTACAATGATTATTATAATAAAAATCATACTTTTGTAAAGAATTGAGGGAAAAATAAACATACAATCACACAATTTTAATGTTAAACAAAAACTTTATTTGTTAATATAAAATATGAACGAACGATTACTTTCTCTTGTTTTTTTAATTAGGAAAATTTACAGCTCAACCATAACAAACAAATAGAGCTAACGTAGCTCATAAAACAAAAAAAAAATTCACAGGTGTTGAAAGGTTTGGGGGGGAGTTGACTCCCTCGTTAGGTGCATTGACCGCATCCATTGCATGGCCATATTGTGACCAGGTGGAGGTAGATGGATAATCATTATGCTGCCAATTAGAAGGTGGTGGTGGTGTTGGCAGAGGATAGTAATTAGTTGGTGGCGGTGTAGGCAGAGGAGGGTAATTAGGAGGTGGTGCTGAAAACTGAGGAAGGGGTAAAGAATGTGGTGCTGGCAGATGGGGGCGGGGGGGGGGATTTGCAAAAGGACCATACGATGGCAGAGGTTCTGAGGACCTATATGTGGTTGTTTGCGGGATAAAGGTCGCAATGTAGCGGATGGTACCTGACAACATGTCTGCCTGGAGCTCTAATGGTACCTTCTCCATCAGACCTTCTAGACATCTAGCAGACACCTGAACATGGGACCTATTAATGGTCATCCTGTCCGACATACTGGACAAAATGTCCAGCATTCGGTTAAAATCGGGGTCCGGAGCCCTCCTTCGTGTTCCTCTAGCTGGTACACGTACAGCAATAGGTGGTGTGGACTCATCGTCTCCCAGAGGTGTTGCTGATGTAGAGCGTGTTGGAGTAGACGATTGGCTCTCCAGATCTTGTCCTTCTTGATCACCACCTGATGCTTGGCTTGTTTGTGTGTCCAAAGCATTGTTTTGGGAACTGTCCTCCCAGCTGTTTTCAGTACTGAAAATAGAAATTAATTATTAGAACTTTCTCTTTAGATTTTGATTAATGACATTAGTACAGATGATAACTTACCACCCCAAAGCCAGCAATGGCCGAAGGAACTCCAGTTCTTTTGCATACATGTACTCTCTCGGAGCACATGACGCAGATCCACTCCTACATTCCCTGGTCAGTCGTAGATGTCGAGTGTAGGCATCCCGTATACTTTTCCACTTTAATTTTAGCATTTTAACTGTCAAAACAGAAATTAAAATATATATATTTATTTCTTTGTAGGTACCTAGCAACAGGACAATCTATATCGAGTCTGCACTATAGCTTTCGTGTAGGGAAATCAACAGCCAGTTATATAGTCCGTGACACCTGCTGTGCAATTTGGGAGATTTTGAAGGATATGGTGTTTAAAAAACCTACATCAGAAGAGTGGTCCAAGATATCGGAGGTTTTCCTGCAACGCTGCAATTTCCCTAATTGTGTCGGAGCGATCGATGGGAAACATATCAGGATCGTTAAGCCCATGGGAAGCGGAAGCCAATATTTTAACTATAAAAAATATTTTTCCTTTGTTTTGATGGCGGTTGCGGATGCCAATTATTGCTTCCGGTACATTGACATTGGTTCGTATGGTAGCAGCGCTGACTCTGCTATTTTTAACAATTCCTCATTTGGAGACCTCCTACGTACAGATTGTCTTGACCTTCCGGCAAGCAGGCCACTCCCGGGCACAAATGGCCCTCCCCTACCCAGTGTGTTTGTTGGAGATGAGGCCTTTGCTCTGAGTGAGCATCTACTACGGCCTTACTCAGGCCACAATCTAAATGAACAGAGTAGTGTGTTCAATTACCGTCTAACACGAGCACGTCGTGTGGTAGAATGTGCATTTGGCATATTGTCAAATAAATGGCGGGTACTGCACACTCCGATTGTTCTCAATATGAAAAATGCAGTCTCTGCTGTAAAGGCTGCATGTGCATTGCATAATTTTGTGAGGCAGCGGGATGGATATGATTTTGAGGAGCCATGTAATTTTGACAGTATGGAAAGAGCCCATTGGACCGGTGTTCGTGGAAGCAGACAAGGGACACATGTCAGGGATCAATTTGCGTCCTACTTCATGTCTCCAGCAGGACAGGTCCCATGGCAGGATGAGGCAATTCAATAAATTTAAGTCTTTATTTCTTTGTTATAATAATAAAACCGTATACTATGCTCTGCGAATACTTAATAAAATTGATCATTGTGAAGAAGTCCAATGTTTTTTTTGAAATATATATTTATCTTTGTGTGCAGTATCCATACAATTGACACTACGGGTCAGAGTGTGCCATCATGTATTTGTGACATGCTGACTATACTATACTCATACTCCTATGCATAGGCCCCTGAGGCGTTTTCCAGGCGCCTGTATAGCGCCTGACAAAAGCGACTCCTTTCACTCGGCTTTTACACTGAAACGGTGCGCTAGCAGGACGGTAAAAGTCCCGCTAGCAGCATCTTTGGAGCGGTGAAGGAGCGGTGTATTAAATTAAAATCAATGGGGCAACCGCCGGTTTTAACCCTTTTTCGGCCGCTAGCGGGGGTTAAAACTGCGCCGCTAAGCGGCCAAAAAAGGGTTCGAAAGGCACGCAAATCGCCGCTGAAGAGGCTCTTTGCAGGCGGGTTTGGAGCACTGCCCCATTGTTTTCAATGGGAAGGGGAGCTTTAGGAGCGGTAAATACGCCGCTCCTACAGCGCTCCAAAGATGCGGCTTGCAGGACTTTTTCACATGTTGGGTATTTACTCACCGTATCTTCATCTTTGACATTATGCAACAAAATTGGGCTAAGTTTCCTTTTTTTTTTTTTTTTAAAGCATGAAACTTTATTTTTTCTGAAAATAAACATGTTCAAATAATTGCTGCGAAAATACCGTGCGAGATAAAAAGTTGCAACAACCCCCATTGTATTCTCTAGGGTCTTTTATAAAAAAACATATATAATGTTTGGGGGTTCTATGTCATTTTCTAGCCAAGAAATAATGGATTTTACATGTAGGAGAGAAATGTCATAATTGGCCCCGGGTGTGACGTGGTTAAGCATAATAATGTAATAATGTTAGCATGGGTTTAACTTACCTTTACCATCCTTAACATGGCCAGTTAGGTCTGCCCAGTCTGAGAACACTTTCATGGCAATCTCGTTCCATGCCCTCCTCTTGCTCGCTCTGAGTTTATAATTAGGATCTCTTGTATCATAGAGACAGGGGTGCTCCTTGACCATTCTAATAAAGGTCTCCTGATTCAGCAGGCATACAGTCTCATCTTCTTCACCATCCATATTGCTGGTCTGTATGTCTGTTAAAATGGTGATCTGGGAACTTCCTGTTATGTTTTATGTCATTTCCTTCATGTACAATCTTTTCATGTGAGCAGATGCAGCGATAAGACGCCCGTAGAAACGCTTGTTGTCGCGCTAGTCGCTTGAATCGAGCGTTTCCATTACTTTCTATGGGGATACGAACGCCCAAATCTGCCCGATTCGCGCGACAAAAAAGGGTCCGGAACTTGTTTGAGCTTCAGGCGTTCGGCTTCAGACGTTTTTGAGTGGAGATGTGAACCATCTCCATAGAGAATAATGTTTTTTTTCTCCTCTAGCGTTTTGTAGCTTCAGGCTTAGGCCCCATTCACACCTGAGCGTTTTGTAGCCCTAAGCCTGAAGCTACAAAACGCTAGAGGAGAAAAAATACATTATTCTCTATGGAGATGGTTCACATCTCCACTCAAAAACGTCTGAAGCCGAACGCCTGAAGCTCAAACAAGTTCCGGACCCTTTTTTGTCGCGCGAATCGGGCAGATTTGGGCGTTCGTATCCCCATAGAAAGTAATGGAAACGCTCGATTCAAGCGACTAGCGCGACAACAAGCGTTTCTACGGGTGTCTTATCGCTGCATCTGCTCACGTGAAAAGATTGTACATGAAGGAAATGACATAAAACATAACAGGAAGTTCCCAGATCACCATTTTAACAGACATACAGACCAGCAATATGGATGGTGAAGAAGATGAGACTGTATGCCTGCTGAATCAGGAGACCTTTATTAGAATGGTCAAGGAGCACCCCTGTCTCTATGATACAAGAGATCCTAATTATAAACTCAGAGCGAGCAAGAGGAGGGCATGGAACGAGATTGCCATGAAAGTGTTCTCAGACTGGGCAGACCTAACTGGCCATGTTAAGGATGGTAAAGGTAAGTTAAACCCATGCTAACATTATTACATTATTATGCTTAACCACTTCACACCCGGGGCCAATTATGACATTTCTCTCCTACATGTAAAATCCATTATTTCTTGGCTAGAAAATGACATAGAACCCCCAAACATTATATATTTTTTTTATAAAAGACCCTAGAGAATACAATGGGGGTTGTTGCAACTTTTTATCTCGCACAGTATTTTCGCAGCAATTATTTGAACATGTTTATTTTCAGAAAAAATAAAGTTTCATGCTTTAAAAAAAAAAAAAAAAGGAAACTTAGCCCAATTTTGTTGCATAATGTCAAAGATGAAGATACGGTGAGTAAATACCCAACATGTGAAAAAGTCCTGCAAGCCGCATCTTTGGAGCGCTGTAGGAGCGGCGTATTTACCGCTCCTAAAGCTCCCCTTCCCATTGAAAACAATGGGGCAGTGCTCCAAACCCGCCTGCAAAGAGCCTCTGCAGCGGCGATTTGCGTGCCTTTCGAACCCTTTTTTGGCCGCTTAGCGGGGCAGTTTTAACCCCCGCTAGCGGCCGAAAAAGGGTTAAAACCGGCGGTTGCCCCATTGATTTTAATTTAATACACCGCTCCTTCACCGCTCCAAAGATGCTGCTAGCGGGACTTTTACCGTCCTGCTAGCGCACCGTTTCAGTGTAAAAGCCGAGTGAAAGGAGTCGCTTTTGTCAGGCGCTATACAGGCGCCTGGAAAACGCCTCAGGGGCCTATGCATAGGAGTATGAGTATAGTATAGTCAGCATGTCACAAATACATGATGGCACACTCTGACCCGTAGTGTCAATTGTATGGATACTGCACACAAAGATAAATATATATTTCAAAAAAAACATTGGACTTCTTCACAATGATCAATTTTATTAAGTATTCGCAGAGCATAGTATACGGTTTTATTATTATAACAAAGAAATAAAGACTTAAATTTATTGAATTGCCTCATCCTGCCATGGGACCTGTCCTGCTGGAGACATGAAGTAGGACGCAAATTGATCCCTGACATGTGTCCCTTGTCTGCTTCCACGAACACCGGTCCAATGGGCTCTTTCCATACTGTCAAAATTACATGGCTCCTCAAAATCATATCCATCCCGCTGCCTCACAAAATTATGCAATGCACATGCAGCCTTTACAGCAGAGACTGCATTTTTCATATTGAGAACAATCGGAGTGTGCAGTACCCGCCATTTATTTGACAATATGCCAAATGCACATTCTACCACACGACGTGCTCGTGTTAGACGGTAATTGAACACACTACTCTGTTCATTTAGATTGTGGCCTGAGTAAGGCCGTAGTAGATGCTCACTCAGAGCAAAGACCTCATCTCCAACAAACACACTGGGTAGGGGAGGGCCATTTGTGCCCGGGAGTGGCCTGCTTGCCGGAAGGTCAAGACAATCTGTACGTAGGAGGTCTCCAAATGAGGAATTGTTAAAAATAGCAGAGTCAGCGCTGCTACCATACGAACCAATGTCAATGTACCGGAAGCAATAATTGGCATCCGCAACCGCCATCAAAACAAAGGAAAAATATTTTTTATAGTTAAAATATTGGCTTCCGCTTCCCATGGGCTTAACGATCCTGATATGTTTCCCATCGATCGCTCCGACACAATTAGGGAAATTGCAGCGTTGCAGGAAAACCTCCGATATCTTGGACCACTCTTCTGATGTAGGTTTTTTAAACACCATATCCTTCAAAATCTCCCAAATTGCACAGCAGGTGTCACGGACTATATAACTGGCTGTTGATTTCCCTACACGAAAGCTATAGTGCAGACTCGATATAGATTGTCCTGTTGCTAGGTACCTACAAAGAAATAAATATATATATTTTAATTTCTGTTTTGACAGTTAAAATTCTAAAATTAAAGTGGAAAAGTATACGGGATGCCTACACTCGACATCTACGACTGACCAGGGAATGTAGGAGTGGATCTGCGTCATGTGCTCCGAGAGAGTACATGTATGCAAAAGAACTGGAGTTCCTTCGGCCATTGCTGGCTTTGGGGTGGTAAGTTATCATCTGTACTAATGTCATTAATCAAAATCTAAAGAGAAAGTTCTAATAATTAATTTCTATTTTCAGTACTGAAAACAGCTGGGAGGACAGTTCCCAAAACAATGCTTTGGACACACAAACAAGCCAAGCATCAGGTGGTGATCAAGAAGGACAAGATCTGGAGAGCCAATCGTCTACTCCAACACGCTCTACATCAGCAACACCTCTGGGAGACGATGAGTCCACACCACCTATTGCTGTACGTGTACCAGCTAGAGGAACACGAAGGAGGGCTCCGGACCCCGATTTTAACCGAATGCTGGACATTTTGTCCAGTATGTCGGACAGGATGACCATTAATAGGTCCCATGTTCAGGTGTCTGCTAGATGTCTGGAAGGTCTGATGGAGAAGGTACCATTAGAGCTCCAGGCAGACATGTTGTCAGGTACCATCCGCTACATTGCGACCTTTATCCCGCAAACAACCACATATAGGTCCTCAGAACCTCTGCCATCGTATGGTCCTTTTGCAAATCCCCCCCCCCGCCCCCATCTGCCAGCACCACATTCTTTACCCCTTCCTCAGTTTTCAGCACCACCTCCTAATTACCCTCCTCTGCCTACACCGCCACCAACTAATTACTATCCTCTGCCAACACCACCACCACCTTCTAATTGGCAGCATAATGATTATCCATCTACCTCCACCTGGTCACAATATGGCCATGCAATGGATGCGGTCAATGCACCTAACGAGGGAGTCAACTCCCCCCAAACCTTTCAACACCTGTGAATTTTTTTTTTGTTTTATGAGCTACGTTAGCTCTATTTGTTTGTTATGGTTGAGCTGTAAATTTTCCTAATTAAAAAAACAAGAGAAAGTAATCGTTCGTTCATATTTTATATTAACAAATAAAGTTTTTGTTTAACATTAAAATTGTGTGATTGTATGTTTATTTTTCCCTCAATTCTTTACAAAAGTATGATTTTTATTATAATAATCATTGTAATATGTTATTTTTCACAAAGGAAATGTGTATACCACAAATAACCCCACAAAATACATACATTGCACTGATGACACGTGACACTGACAGGTGGTACTGATACGTGGCACTGGGGACAGGTGGCACTAATGATGACACGTGACACTGACAGGTGGTACTGATACGTGGCACTGGGGACAGGTGGCACTAATGATGACACGTGACACTGACAGGTGGTACTGATACGTGGCACTGGGGGCAGGTGGTACTGATACGTGGCACTGGGGACAAAAGGAAAAAAGAAGAATTTACCTCAGTGTGATGATAAGTCGTTCCACTGGGGGTATACTGTTCCGGAAATAAGTGTCCATTCTTTGCAAGCGGCTACTGAGTAAACCCAGTAACTCATCAAAGCTGTGAGCAACAATAAGAAATATGGTGTTTATTAGTGGACATTAGTGGACATTATAAGACAGGAACAATGTCAAACATCATGAATCCAAATTACTTTGACTAACCTTTTTATGGACATCCTTGTGTAGTCCAAGAATTTATCATCATGCTCACGTAGATCACTATACATGACCCAAAATTGCCCTCTCTGTTCTCGTTCGGCAATTACTGGGTGGATCCAATATCTGCGTACCCTCTTCTTTCTCCTCTCTCTTTCCTGTAGAAAGTATGAGGAAACAGTGGCTGCTGCCAGAAAACACGCCATCTCATTGTCACTCATCTTTGTGCAGAAGATAGTACAAAGATGCAGCAGAAAGCACAATGATGAACCGGTAGTACAGTATTCACCCAGGAAGCAGATGAACAAAATCTAAAAACATAGCAACAAATGATGACAGTGATGATCATTTTTCCTATTGGCTATCAAGAAAAACGCCGAAGTTGAAAAACGCCTTTATTTGCCTTTGCAAATGTGCAAAAACGACCGTATTCGCGCGACAAAACGCCGATAAAACGCCCATAAAAACGTTGGTAAAAACGCTCGAAGCGCTACGCTCAGGTGTGAATGCAGCCTTAGGGCTACAAAACGCTCAGGTGTGAATGGGGCCTTAGGATCTGAGTATACTAGCGATAGTTGGTCCACACATTGCAGTGAGTGCACATCTATGTGGGGCACCCAGTTTGAGCACCAGTCCATAGGAGTCTTTATTGGGCCCAAGCATGATATGGGACTATCATATGTTATCATATATGTTGCATATACGTATATTTGTCTACCAGTTTGTTATATATCCTAGTAGTTGATTTCTAGCGCAATTTTCTTTCTTTCAACCAAAATTGCTCTGTTGGCACATAGCAAGTTTATTTTGCAGCTTATATCAGGTACTCTGGGTACTTATTCATATCCAAAGGCGCTTTTTAGTTTATATATTCAAATAACTTAAAATATATGCAGAAAACAAATGTATATTTATTATTATTCTTTATCCTGAAAAGCACTGCTCCTGTGATCAGTGGATCTTAGGTGACATGTCCAGCTACTGAAGACACTTCCTCCAGCTCCATGTCCTTAGCTTTCAGTTAAAGAACTGGAGGAAATGTCAATAGACTATAAAAGTGGTGATCATCGCACGTGTTCCACTGGGAACTACAAGTCCGTCTGCTGTAGTTTATCCATTCACAAATCTCTGTTTTAACATGCTGAACGCGACGACAGCAATCATTTTTTCCACGGACGCAAATCATCACGGCAGGTGAACACCCCTGTCTTAAAAGCAGAGTTCCACCCAAAAGTGGAATTTCCACTTATTTGTCTTCTCCCCCCCTCTGGTGCCACATTTGGCACCTTTCAGGGGAGAACGGGGACTTTTTTTTTTTTTTGACAGGTCCCCTTCCCCACTTCCGGAGATGGCACCGCGGCAAAGCTCGGCCACCCTCCTGCTTCCTCCACCGCCGGGCCAATTAGAAAGCGCAGCACGCTTTGTGCATGCGCAGTAGGAAAGGCTTCCCTGCCGGGTTCCCTTAACGGCAATGGCTGAGGCTGCACGCACCTGACAGCCGATCCGAATACCGCGTGGGGTGCTGACATTGTGGGCTCCCTGGACAGGTAAGGCTCCTAATATTAAAAGGCAGCAGCTGCAGTATTTGTAGCTGCTGACTTTTAATTTTTCACGGGGGGCGGACCTCCTCTTTAAGGTGGGGGCCACTAAAAATGCAGCTCAACCACAAGACTAAACAAGCTTTAGATGTACAGGGATCTTCACAAAGTGTATAAACTCCATGATGAATCTGATAACTAGGAGCAGACTAGAAATAAATGAAATACAATGCAGCAATGAATTGGACCACAGATACACTTTAAGGGATGTTCTTCTAAGTTTTACTGACAACTTATTTCATAACTGGATTCATCAGTTGCCATTCTCTGTTGTGATCACTAAGAAACTGAACACGTCTATGGAAACAGCAAAATAAGTCAACATATTCAGAAAATACCTTGACTTGCTTCTCACTGTCACCCTTTCCGTGGCGCTTCATCCTCCATGTGTTATCTTTAAACAAACCTCCCTCCTGCTCACCGCACGGAATTATGGAACGTGTAGTTCACTCTCTGGATTCCACCAATAGAACTGAACCGAAAAGAACTACAATCCCGTCATGCAGCGCACAAGGCACGTGATGCCAGAAGGCTGGCCAGGGATGGCAGACGGGAAGTGACGTTGTGACTATGGAAACTGTTGCTAGGGTTTTGGAGACGGACGCTGTGCTACAAGAACGGGGCCTCTGGGCATGCTCGGGTGAGGGAGCCAATACAGGAATGATTTCTATATCGTAGACTGATAGGAATGTAAGTGGTGCTCGGTGATTGTGGCTCGTATGTCCGTACAATAATGGTGGAGAGAGCAGAGAGGGTTCCTGGGGGTGATCCTTCATCCTCAGTCACGTTCGTTCTCTACTCTCATTATTCAGCTTCCCCTCCTCTCTAAGTTCTTGTTTTCGTGCTATTCACCACACACTGTATTGTGAGAAGCTATGAGATGTACAATAGGGTCTGAGGGGATACTGGATGGCAGCGTTGGCAAAAAAGTGTGCCGTCCCCTTAACATGTATGTGGGGGAGACAAGAGGGTGGGCAGCCCAAGGTTGTATGTAGAGAGCGCGCTCCCAGCACACGGACTGAGCTGGCACTGATCTCTCTTGTCACAGCTTCTGTTAGGGGGTCACTGATCATATGAACACTGAGAGCCAATTACAGCAGTCACGTGATAGAGAAGCTGAACCGCCTCATTAACCATTTTAATACGGCGCTATAGCTGAAAGATGGCTACAGCACGGCTTTCTCGTTCTGGAAGGGCGTCCGGGGTGCGCCTGGGGCTCACTTTGTAATTGCTGTGTCCTTTGAACTCAGCTGATCACAAATCGAGGCAAAGGGACAATTGCAGCGGCTCTTTACCATGTGATCAGCTGTGTCCAATCACAGCTGATCACATGTAAATAAACTTGCCAGTTAGAGCCGGTTCACACCAGGGCGACTCAGGATCCGACTTCAGGTCGCCCCGAGACGCCCCAAGTTGCCCCAAGTCGCGCTGTAATGTTAGTCTATGGAGCCGTCTTTATGCACACTACTGAAGTCGCTCTGACTTCAAAAAAGGTTTCTGTACTACTTGAAAACGACTTCTAGGTGACTTGTACCCATTGATTTCAATGGAAGTCGCCTCCAAAGTCAGATCAGTGTCTTAACTGAAGCAACTTTACAGGAAGAGAAAATAGTTTTCTCAGGCAAACCCCTCCCTTCCACAGAGCTGATTATTGTTTGATTGGCCACTGGCAAAGTCGCCTGTCCTGGAGGAAACTTGAAGTTGCCTCGAAGTTGCCTTGTAAAGTCGCGCTGGAAGTCGTGTTGCCCCAGTGTGAACCGGCTCTTAATGGCAGTCCTTTCCTCATGCACTGTGTAGAGCTGCACGATTCTGGATAAAATGAGAATCACATTTTTTTTGCTTATGTAGCGCACACACCCCACTCCTACCTGCATTAACTTTTTGCTCCTCGCAGGAAGAGAGAGGCACACCGCACTACCAGCCCGTACCCTCCTGTGCGAGGAGGTTGAGCGGTGTTGTTGTTGGGTCTTCCACGGTCAGAACATGAAAACCTCCAGAGCCTGATTCTCACATCTATGTTGAGGTAGAGACAAGTCTTTGACTTCCCAGTAAAGTGAATGTCCACACAAGCTGAAACTCCAACTCAGAGTTTATTTTCTCTTAGCCAATAACACAGTCTCTGAAAGGTTGGAGCAAGAAAACAGGACAGCACAAGGTGTGGAGGAGGTCCAGGCACAAACGTTACTGATCTTTGCTTAGATTCTCAAGCAAGTTTAACTAGGCACACAGTCTCTGCCACAGACTGTGAAGTTGGTCTCTGCCACAGACCTGGTGAAGCTGATCCCCTTCTTTAGCTATGGCCTCTTTTTAGGAGAAGACATCCCTCCGGAGAGTTACCGGGACCCTACCGTCACCATGACACTGCACTGGGTCTTCGGAAGAGTTCCTCCTCCGGCCTCCTCATCCTAGATACGGGTTACCTTGCAAGGCAAGGCAGCACCCTGAGAGTGCTCGATCCTTGGTGGACCCCAGCCGAAGGTGCTGGGCTCCAGGCCTCCGCTGCGGTCCCTGGGCTTGCATACCCAGGGCGGACAGGAACAGCATGGTAGTACCTCACCCTGGGCTAAAGGTGCCCAGGATGGAACAGGAACAGCCGCCCCTGGGCCTAAGGTGCCCAGGGCGGACTGGAACACACACTCCCTTGGGTAGGACCCCGACAACGAACCACGAACAGGCAGCGTCTGCCCCTTTTATATCCTCTCCCAGCATGCCCAGCAGGCAGACTACGCCCACCATATGGCTGCTGAGAGGGAACACACAAGGCACAGCACTGTATCAGCGGTTCAACCCTAGCCTACTATGGCAGCGCCACCTGTAGGCCACAGGGAACTGTACACCGATACTCTCCCTGTGGATAAAAATGGTTGCAAAAACCCTGACAAATTAGGGTGTTTGAGCAAACTACCACTCAAACACTCCCCCTAAGTTTAGCACCCCCCTACACTTAGAATAAAGATCACGATTCTTGTGGCGTAACATCTTTCACATTATACAAAAAAATTGGGCTAAATTTACTGTTCATTTTTTTTTTTTTCATTGAAGTGTATATTTTCCCCAAAAATTGCCTTGGAAAGACCTTTGCGCAAATACAGTGTGACATAAGATATTGCAACCACCGCCATTTTATTCTCTAGGGTCTCTGCTAAAAAAAAAAAAGTATAATGTTTGGGGGTTCTAAGTAATTTTCTAGCAAAAAATATGGATTTTAACTTGTAACCAACAAGTGTCAAAGGTTTAGTCTTTTAAGTTGTAAACTGACCTCATCTACAGACCAAAGTTCATTCCTTTTGATCTCTAAAAGATACTTTGCATCTCTTCTCTTCTCTAGCTCTCAGGCTGAGGAATTTTGATAAATTCTTGTCAGATTTTTGATTTGATTTTTTTTTTTTACAGCTTACATAGAATCGCAGAAATGGCTGATTCGGATCGGGAGGGGGTTGAATTGAGATTGCCATTTGTTAACGATTAATCATGCAGCTCTAACACTGTGCCTATCTGAGAAAAGGATTGCCAATAAGTGGCATTTACACTAATAACCAGTTCACTGATAATCAGTGTCCATCATTGCTTCCCTATCAGTGCAGCTTATCAGTGAAGAAGAAAAAAACCAAGGAAAACTTTTTTTTTTTTTTTCTTTTGTTTATTTAGCAAAAATAAAAAAATACCACCAAAAGAAAGCTCTATCTGTCTCAAATAAAACAACAAAAAACATTTTCCATATGAGTTCAGTGTTGCATGAACACACAATTGTCATTAAGGCTCCATGTACACAGAAGCTCAAAAACTGTAGTTTTTAAAGCAGCAGAAAAAGCTAGCTTTTATTAGTGTTTTTCAGTGTAGCTTTTTTTAGCTTTTTAAAAAAAATATATATATATATATATATATATTTTTTTTTTTTTCAATGGACCAAAAAACGCTCGCGGCCAGCATTTTTGAGCGTTTATGAGCGTTTTTCTGCGTTTTGCGTTTTTTGGGGGGTTTTTTTCTGCTGAAAAACGGCACTTTGAACGCGAATTTCTTGCGTTCAGAAAAAAGCCCATTAACTCCACTGCTCATTAAAGCTAAAAAACGTTATGTGTACATGAACACATAGGCTAACATAGAGTGCAGTTAATGGGCTTTTTAAAAAAACGCCAATAAACTGCAGTTTATCAGCTTCTGTGTACATGGAGCCTTAAAGCGGAAGTTCCGCGGTCTGGACCTTTTTTTTTTTTTCAGTCCATTCTATGCTACACATTATGTATTTTTAGTACTCACTTGTCCGGCGCTCATAAACTTCCCCCGTCCGTTTTCGTTATAAATTATTCTTTATAAAAATTCTTCCTGTATTTGCCATTTTGCTTGTGGGCATCTTGAAGCCCACAAGCACATTCTTCCGGGTAGCGATGAATGCGCTTCTCCCGGCATTCATCGCTGTATCTCGCGCACGCGCAGTGTTGACGGCGAGCAGCGCCGTCAACACTTCCTGGTTGCCATCACAACAGGCGCCAACAGTAAAAGTACACGCCACGTTGTGATGCCAATACACCTACGTGCCATTATTTAAAATGGCGGAATTAGATCCGCCCTCGTCACGTGACCGGGTAGACGAGTCACGTGACGATTGAATTATCGTGATGTTTGTTTGCAAGGAAGGCGTTACTCTATTACTCCTGGGAAGCAGGACACTTTGCTCCCAGGAGACACAGCAAAGGACACGCCTACTCCCGCGGGAGGAAATCCCGGAAGTACGAATGAATAAAGAAGATTAATGAAAACGACACAACAAAAAAAATAAAAGGTTAGGCATTTGTTTTTATTCATGTTAAGGCCCCTTTCACACTGGGGCGTTTTTCATGCGGTTTAGCGCTAATAATAGCGCTGTTATACCGCATGAAAAAATCCTGCCCTGTGCCTTCAATGTGAAAGCCCGAAGGCTTTCACACTGAAGCGGTGCGCTAGCAGGACCGCTCCAAAAGTCCTGCTAGCCGCTTCTTTACAGCGGTAAAGGAGCGGTGTGTTCACCGCTCCTTTACCGCGGTCTCCCATTGAAATCAATGGGACAGCGCGGTAATACCGCCCGCAAACCGCGGCAATAGCCGCGGTTTGCGGGCGGTATTAACCCTTTTCCGGCCGCTAGCGGGGGTTAAATTAACCCCCCTAGCGACCGCATACCGCGGTAAGAACGACAGTATAGCAGCGCTGAAAATCGCGCTGCTATACCGCCACCGCTCCTGCCCGCCCCAGTGTGAAAGGGGTTTAAGAGGGACTGGTGACAGCAATGTTTAAAATGTGGGTGAACCTCCGCTTTAAAGTGTGAAAGCTGAAAATTTGCCTGGGCAGGAAGGGGTGAAAGTGCCCAGTATTGAAGTGGTTAAAGCCCACTGAAAGCAAAACGAAACCCTCCTACCTTTTACAGCCGAGGAAGCTTTCATCTTTTCCTCTGTTTGATCTACAATTGATCATTTATGACACCAGTAGGAGTGATCTCAGGGGTGTTGGGTCACAAGTCTACACCTGCCTGAACTGTCCTGCCAGGAAGCTGTGACTGTGAACAGCCATTCCAGAGGTGGAGGCATTCCATACCCTACAACCACACTCATTGTGTGTGTGCGACTGCGGGGCGGGCGAGGAATGCCTTATCCATCTTATGATTGGTTGTATGCAGGGACAGCTTCCAGATGTGATTGATCAGGCTGGTTAAAATTTGTATTCGAACACGCCTGAGCTCATCTTTAGACACTGGCCATTTGATAGTTTAAAGTGTTTGGAAACCCTCACCTATACCCAATGAAATGACTGGCCTCAGGTGATACACAGATGTAGCACACAGACCCCACTTTTCTTCGCCAATAGCGGGGCACACCTGCTACTTGCCCAGTATCCCCTCCATGTATATAGAGAGGAGCGAGCAGTGTTATTTGTTGGGTCTGCAGCAATTACCTCTCTAGAGTGGATCCCTTCTCTCTGTTGTCTAGGCAGAAATCTTTCAGAATAAGGCCAATGCCCACACAGGAGTAAAACCCAATCAGCAAGGTTTTATTCTTTATACTTCAGGTAAACTTAGAGAGAGAGAGAGAGAGAGAGAGAGAGTAGGAAGTTGAGAAAGTAGGGGAAGGTTCAGGCACGCAACACTTAGAGCTCAGTGTCAGTCTTTCGTCGCCACTCAAGCCTGAGTGGGCACTGCTCACCCGGATAGTCCCTTTTTAAGAGCGATCCTAGCAGCTGGGATGGAACAAGGATAAAAGACGACGATGAATCCCTCTTTAGTCGAGTTTCCAGGCCTCTTCCCGAGACAGCAGTACCGTCGCTAATCTCCTCTGGGACTGATCCTCCCCTGGACTCCTTTCCTAAAGGTGGGTCCCCTACAAGTGGGCAGCCTGGGATTCTTCTGAGGTGTAGGCCCTTGCCACCAGAGCTGGGCCTACATTGCAGCATCGAAACCTCGGGGTAAAGGTGCCCGAGGCCCAAACACGCTCGCGCACCTCATGCCATGCGGACCACGAAGCACACTTACAGGACCGAAGGTCCCCTGGAACGCCCCACGCCTAATGGTGTCTGCTCCTTATGTACCCTCTCCCAGCATGCACAGCGGGTTGACCACGCCCACTGCACGGCTGCCGAGAGAGGACACCCAAGGTGCTGTGATACCCCCTGTAGTTCAACCTATGCCAGTGGTGACAGTGCCACCTACAGGCAACAGAGAACACTACAGCCAGGCAGTATCACACCCAGAGCAGAAGCAATAATGAATCAGTGATTGGTCTGAGCACAACTACCGGCTCAGACTACCCCTAAATTTCCACATAGCGCCCCCAAATATTGGGGGGGCGCTACACAGAGATGAAAGAAATCCTCCTACAAAAGTTGTACCTGTTTTATCTGCGGTGTTCTCTTTTCTACAGCTGTTCAAAGTCCAGAATTTATAAAGCTTGTCTTGGCGTTCAGAAAAAGGGGGCAAAGAGCTGAAGTTACACTCTGCATAGCTCAGTGAGGAGAGTTCTGACAGCTGATTGGAGGGATGAGACACACCCCCCTGCTCACAGCATGCAGGAACAGATCTGATACGGTCAATCAGCTCCCTCATCTTGTCGCATTTTTATCTCTAAAGCCTCGTACACGCAATCCAATTGTTGGCCAACTGAGTGTCAGATTTTTGTCTTAAGGGCATGTGCCTGGATCTTGTCTTGCATACTAACGGTACACAATTTTCGTGCAACAAACGTAGTGACATACTAGGAGGAATTTCAGCTCTTGAGCACCACCCTTTGGGCCCCTTCTGCTAATTTTGTGTTTGGTGAGCATTGATTCCGAGCATGCGTGTTTGTACTTTCAACTTTTGTGTGACGGACTTGTGTACTGACCATCAGAAAATCTGACAACCAACCGTAGCCCGCCAAAAATTTACTAGCATGTCATCCAACATTTGTTGGCAGAAAGTTTGACAATAATTGTTAGGAGCGTACTAACGGTCAGATTTTAGGACAACAGTCTGTCAACAGACAATCCCCTGCCAACAATCGGATCGTGTGTACGAGGCTTTAGTGTCAGAAGTGACTCTTGCGGATAGCAGAGGAATGAAGCAGCAGAGAGAAATGACACGTGTTGCTCTTAATTGAGACAAGTACACAATATAGATGGTAATGCTTTGTTCATATTTCATGTCTGAGGTTTAGAACGATTTTAAAGCAAAACTCTATCCTTTGCAGCCAAAGAGGCTGCCATATTAACCTCTGTTTGATCTCAAACTGCCTAGTGCTACACATGTGATCAGTTATGACACCAGACAGTTGATGGTTTAACAGTTTGGTTGAGAGCACAAGCAAGTGTGACAGTTCGCATTCCCAACATGCCAGGAATATAACAGTTTTTTTTTAAAGTGTTAAAGTGGAACTTTACCCATACCAACTTGATAAAAAAATCATGTTCGTTAGCAAGGTATGTACATTCCACGTTAATAATTATGCTTCCAAAATTAGTGCGTGCTGTAAATTGTCTCCAGCATTGCTCTTGTAACTTCTTGCTGAAGCCCAAAGCCCCTGAACAGCAGTAAATCGTAAAGCGTAACGAAACACATCAATTTACCAGTTTCAAAAAACAGTTATGTTCCTGGAATGCTGGAAATGCAAACTGTCAAACCATCAAATAGCTGGTGTCATAACTGATCACAAGTGCAGCACCATTGCAGTTGCAGATCAAACAGAAGCAGCTTCCCTGGCTGTAAAGGATAGAAGGCTTTAATTTTGCTTTATGCTTGTCAGCAGATTGGGCCTCTACAAACTTGGCAGTGCCTAAAAATTGAGAGCAACTGAGCATGTGCAGAGCAGGGTGAGACCGTGTATTACTGGATTTAAACAGTATAGGCACTTATTTGTAATGTTTTACATAGTTTGATCTGCAAAGGGGCCAGCCTGAAGTTATCTAGCAGGATTTCATTTTCTGACTAAAGTCCCATTGCCTGGGAGCTACCTGCCGACCACTGACCTCTTCTGCTGGTCTGCTTTCGGGTACCAGTCTCCGGCAGTTTTCATTGGCCAGGCCGAGATGGTGTCATTCCTGCTCATACACAGGATCCTAATCATCCCAGCTTTGCCAAAGTTGTACACTGAACTGCACGGCCCCAAGGCTCCTGCATTGTTCTTCCAGGTGAAGTGATGTGCTGATAGAGAAAGGCACATATATGTGTCAATCCTGGTGGCGGGACTGGGTAACAAGGCTCTTCTCCTTGCTCAAAGGTAGTATTCAGAGGTGCTCTGGACCACCCCTGCTCCTCAATAACCTTTTAATTCGCTAAACCCATCTCTCCCAAGCCATTGTGTACCAGTCCCTTTCTGTGTACTCCCCATAATGTAGAACGCCATGGCTGACCCAATGATAGGAGCTATATAAATCATTGCTGCATCCAAGATGGCTGCCCAAATCTCAGGAGAGCACTGTGTCCAATCAGACTCAGGCTCCCTTAAGATGGCCACTGGCCCAGTGCAGAGAAAGTCAGCTCTCCGCAAGATTTCCCCTAGTGCCAAAGGTAAGCGAACACCTAATTGCTGCATTTACTTTTAGCTAGCCAGGAAGTGAGTGGGCAATCTGCAGATCAACGGCCTCTACTCTGAACTGGCACATGCCCAAGCTGCAACGTTGTCTAGTAGGGCATTCACAGCTGCACTCACAGTACCCTCCTACATCTGTTTTGCCAGGTGGTGCGATGGGCTGTTTGCATTTTTTCTACTGTATTGAGAGTGTACAAATATGCAATCCATTTAAGTGCCCATGTAGCGTTGTAATGTGAAAGAGCAAATAGAAAACAATTGCATTCTGTGTGACCTGTGGTGTTTTGTGCAGAAAAATGCAGATCGCCACGAATTGACTTCACTTTCTTTATAAAGCATTGTGAGGGGGTTAGCTCGGCAGCGGGTGTGTGTGACCCCCGGGATGGGCTCCCCACACAAAAACAGGCCCAGCAAACGGAGGTTGTGGTTTTCAAAATCAAAAAAAAGGTGCGGTTTATTTTCTATTTACAGTGACAAAACACAGCAAAGCCAAAAGAAACATAAACAAAATAAATCCTGGTCAACTTGACCTCTGACTAAACATACAGGTTTCCTAACTAACAACTGGGATCAGCCTAGTGCTGTCCTAGTCCCTAAGTCCCTGGTTTAGTCAATGTCCAAACAAATAGCCACACAGGCTTTTTCTCACCGCACAGGGGTTCACTCTCCCTAGACAGTCCACACAGGTCTGGTTCCAGGCATGAGCTAACCCCTAATGAAACTGGGAGTTCTTATAGAGGCCTAAATGAGCTGACAAGCTTCAGCTGGTCTCATCAACTCCCTGTCTGCACGACGCCCCACACTCTCCCTAGAGGTATGAGTCATCCATGAGCCCACTAGCCTCAGCTGGGCTTATACAACTCTCCACCTAGTTGTATAAGTCGGCGTAAAGCCTGAATCTGGGCGAAATATATCTACCCCCCTGGATGCAACCAGGTGACTTTACCTTCCTGCTGTCACATACTCCCCCCTCTTGTTTTAACCTCGGGGTTGGAACACCAGCAATCAGGCATTCATGTACTCGAGACAAAGCATCCACATTCCCCATTTGAACGCCAGGGCGATGCTTTACTGTGAAGTTGAATTCCTGGAGGGCCAGGAACCACCTATTCACTCTTCTATTTGTTTCCTTGTTTTGAGCCATCCACTTTAACGGAGCGTGATCCGTAACCATGTCAAAGTGCCTACCTAGCAGGTAGTACCGAAGGGAATCTAGAGCCCACTTCACCGCTAAACACTCCTTTTCAACGGTGGCGTAATTTACCTCATGGGACTTCAACTTCCTGCTGAGGTAAATGACTGGGTGCTCTTCCCCGTTCCAGACCTGGGACAATACTGCTCCTAACCCCACATCTGACGCATCACTTTGTACGACAAAGTCTTTAGAGAAGTCGGGTGAGTACAACACTGGCTGGCTACATAAGGCTTGTTTCAAGAATTGGAATGCTGCCTCAGCCTCGGGGGTCCATTTAATCATGACCGACCCTTTCCCCTTTGTTAGGTTGGTTAGGGGCACAGCCTTAGAAGCAAAGTGGGGAATGAATCGCCGATAATACCCAGCGATTCCCAGAAAGGCTCGTACCTGCTTCTTGCTGTTGGGACGTGGCCAACTCTGGATGGCCTCGACTTTGTTGAGTTGGGGTTTTATTACTCCCCTCCCAATGGTGTACCCAAGATATTTGGCCTCCTCCTGCCCAATGGTACACTTCTTGGGGTTAGCCGTAATCCCCGCTTCCCGAACAGAGTCCAGGACTGCTTGCACTTTTGGCAGATGTGAGGCCCAATCTGTGCTATGGACAATTACGTCATCCAGGTAAGCCGCAGCATACTTCCGATGGGGCCTCAGCATCTGGTCCATTTTCCGCTGGAATGTGGCCGGCGCATTCTGTAACCCGAACGGCATTCTTTTATATTGGAACGCCCCGTCTGGGGTTACAAATGCGGTTTTCTCTTTGGCCAATTTGGCCAGGGGGATTTGCCAATACCCTTTTGTGAGGTCAAGAGTCGTCATGTATCGGGCTGTTCCCAGCCGGTCGATCAACTCATCTATACGTGGCATGGGGTAGGTGTCAAATTTTGTAACTTTGTTCAACTGACGAAAATCGTTACAAAATCGCCAGCTCCCATCCGGTTTAGGCACCAACACAATGGGACTAGACCAATCACTTTGGGACTCCTCTATCACCCCTAAGTTCAGCATTTTCTGTACTTCCTCCCGTATTGCCTCCCGTCGGGCCTCTGGGATCCGATAGGGTTTTAACTTCACCCTTTCACCGGGCGGGGTAATGATGTCATGCTCTACCCCAGATGTTTGTCCCGGCAGCTCAGAGAATACCTCCTTGTTGCGAAGCACAAACTCCTTAACCTCCTGTTGTTGGGGTTGTGACAAGGTGGCTGCTATTCCAACCTCAGGAATCACGCAACCAGTTTGAGCTGGTGACCAAGTGTCTGCGACTAGGGACTCTCTATCCCTCCAGGCTTTTAACAGATTAACGTGATAGATCTGTTCGGGCTTTCGCCTTCCTGGTTGTCTGACCTTGTAATTCACTTCGCTCACTTTTTCTATTATCTCGTAGGGGCCTTGCCATTTGGCAAGGAATTTACTTTCAACCGTAGGGACAAGTACCAGTATCCTATCCCCCGGGGAAAAGGTACGGGTCTTGGCTCCACGGTTGTACACTCTCTGCTGTGCTAACTGCGCTTGGGCCAAATGTTCCTTCACGATGGGCATTACCTGTGCAATTCGGTCTTGCATCAGGGCGACATGCTCAATCACACTCCTGTGGGGAGAACTCTCACTTTCCCAAGTTTCCTTGGCAACATCCAACAGCCCTCTTGGGTGTCTCCCATACAGTAACTCAAAGGGGGAGAATCCCGTAGAGGATTGGGGCACCTCCCTAATAGCAAACATCAGATAAGGAAGTAGACAGTCCCAATCCTTTCCATCTCTATCCACCACTTTCTTCAACATTTGTTTTAGGGTTTTGTTGAATCTTTCAACCAGCCCATCGGTTTGGGGGTGATACACAGATGTACGTAATTGCGTCACTTTGAACAATTTACACAGCTCCTTCATAACCCGGGACATAAAGGGTGTACCTTGGTCCGTAAGCAGTTCTTTACAAATACCCACCCGGCTAAACACAAGAGATAGCTCTTTGGCTATGGTTTTGGCCGAGGTATTTCGGAGAGGGATCGCTTCTGGATAACGGGTGGCATAGTCCATTATAACTAATATGTACTGGTGCCCCCTAGCGGACTTGATTATAGGACATACCAAATCCATGGCGATCCTCTCAAACGGGACCTCAATGATGGGTAGAGGGACCAGCGGGCTACGGAAATGTGGCATCGGGGCCGACCTCTGACACACAGGGCAGGAGGAACAATAATTTTCTATGTCCTTCATCACCCCCGGCCAATAGAATCTCTGTAATACCCTCTCTCGGGTTTTCTCTGTCCCCAGATGACCTCCAAGAATGTGCCCATGGGCCAACTCCAACACCAACTTCCTGTAAGGTTTGGGCACCACAAGCTGCTCAACGGTTTCTTCTGCCCTTTTTGCCACCCGATACAGTAGGTCCTTCTCTACGCTGAAGTATGGGTAAGTGCAGGTATTATCTGGGTTCACTAACTCGCCATCTATTTTCACTACGTTTTCCCGTGCCTTTATTAGGGCGGGGTCTTTCAACTGTTCTGTGGCAAAGTTTTCCCTGTGAACCTCAAGATCAGAAAACTCCACAGACGGTAGGTTTTCGTCTGAGGAGGTGGGCTCCTCTCCAGTTTCTTGAGTCTCCCCTGCCAATACTGATAAGGGAAATTCCGGAGAGTCCTCACCACTCTCAGGGGAGTTCTGGCTATCACATTCCTGGTACATAGGGGCACCAGTGGGGGGCTCAGGATCATCCCACAGTTCCCAGAACTTCGGAAAATCCCTTCCCACAATGGCGTCATGCGGTAACTGAGATACTAAGCCCACTGGATGAGAGAGGGTACCTTTGGGGGTCTCGAAACACACTGTAGTCACTGGATACTCTCGGGTGTCCCCATGCACACAAATAACAGCTACCTTGCTATTCCCAGAGACCTCTGTTTTAACTAACTCAGCCTTTATCAGGGTCACAAGGCTACCTGAATCCAGCAATACCACAACATTTCTACCATTAACACACATTTTGCATAAATGTTTCTCAGTTCCTCGAATGGCAGTGCATGCGACTGTCGCACACAGCGACTGATGTCTGCCCGTCAGAAAGTCACACTGCATGGGTTCCTCCACAACCGGGCAATTGGCTGCAATATGTCCCGCTTGCCGGCAGCGGTAGCAAACGATCCTTCTTGCCGTCTCTTGAGCCGCTGATTTCCCAGGCTGTTCTCGCCAAACTTGGGGTAGAGCTCCCACCCTCTCACTCTCTCCACCCTCACCCCTTGGAATCCTCTTATCCGCCCCTGGGGATGGTCTGGTCTTAGGGTGGAAAGTCCGAGTGTCTCTGGAAGAGGCCGTCAGGTTCTCTGTAGCCAAGTATTTCTCCACACGATCCACAAGACCATCGGCCGTCTCTGGGTCTCCATGGCTTACCCACTTTTGGATGGCAGTAGGAAGAGCTCTCAAAAACCGATCCATTACAACACGTTCCACAATCTTTGGTGCGGACAAAGTCTCTGGCTGTAGCCACTTTCTGCTCAGGTGAATGAGATCATACATTTGAGACCTGGGGGGTTTTCCAAGCTGGAAAGTCCAGTTATGCACACGCTGAGCCCGGACAGCCTGGGTGACACCCAGCCTTGCCAATATTTCAGCTTTTAGCATCACATAGTCTTTTGCTTGGTCAGGCTCTAGGTCATAGTAAGCCTTCTGCGATTCACCAGTTAACAGAGGAGCCACCAGTCCAGCCCACTGCTCCTCAGGCCACTTTTCTCTTTCAGCAGTCCTTTCAAATGTGGTCAAAAATACCTCTGGATCATCCTCTCCAGTCATTTTTGTCAATAAACGACTCACCCCAAAGGATGCGGTATTAGTGGGACGGCTTTCCTCACTGGTCTGCGGACGTTGCTGCATTACTGCTTCCATTTGTTGTAGTCTCTGCTCTTGCTTCTGTAACAGGTCTATGAAGCGGGCCTCAGATTGCTGCTGGGCTTGTTGCTGAGCTTCCAGACTCTGTTGGTGAGCTTGCTGCTGGGCTGCAAGGCTCTGTTGATGAGCTTACTGCTGGGCTGCGAAGTTCTGTTGTTGAGCTGCAAGGCTCTGTTGATGAGCTGCAAGGCTCTTTTGCAAACCTGCATTTGTCTGCTGTTGATTGGCATTTGCTAGAGCCAGCTGCTTCAGTATCTCCTCCATGCTGGCTTAAAAAAACTGCCCGCATTCTCCACCAACTGTGAGGGGGTTAGCTCGGCAGCGGGTGTGTGTGACCCCCGGGATGGGCTCCCCACACAAAAACAGGCCCAGCAAACGGAGGTTGTGGTTTTCAAAATCAAAAAAAAAGGTGCGGTTTATTTTCTATTTACAGTGACAAAACACAGCAAAGCCAAAAGAAACATAAACAAAATAAATCCTGGTCAACTTGACCTCTGACTAAACATACAGGTTTCCTAACTAACAACTGGGATCAGCCTAGTGCTGTCCTAGTCCCTAAGTCCCTGGTTTAGTCAATGTCCAAACAAATAGCCACACAGGCTTTTTCTCACCGCACAGGGGTTCACTCTCCCTAGACAGTCCACACAGGTCTGGTTCCAGGCATGAGCTAACCCCTAATGAAACTGGGAGTTCTTATAGAGGCCTAAATGAGCTGACAAGCTTCAGCTGGTCTCATCAACTCCCTGTCTGCACGACGCCCCACACTCTCCCTAGAGGTATGAGTCATCCATGAGCCCACTAGCCTCAGCTGGGCTTATACAACTCTCCACCTAGTTGTATAAGTCGGCGTAAAGCCTGAATCTGGGCGAAATATATCTACCCCCCTGGATGCAACCAGGTGACTTTACCTTCCTGCTGTCACAGCATCTACAGCCTGAGTAGAAAAGCCTGTTCCTTGTTGTTATGCTGCTGCGTGGGAAACGTTCTTTCTGTGGGAAACCAGTGATCTCTTTGCAGCTGTCTTCCACTCCTTACTCAGTCGGAGCCAGAGCCCTCCAAATCAGCCAGAGATCGGCAGGAGATCATGAGCTTCACGAACTGCAGAGCTACGAGTCTGACTCTGTAGGGGACGTGTCAGACTGCTTAAAGAGGGTGTAAACCACGGGTGTTGTAAAATAAACCTGCAAGACAATGGCATAATGTGCTAGTATGCATCGCATGACTTCACTATATAAGCTCAGTTTACCTGTAAAAAGAAGTGTAAAATGCAAGACTTTGGTGGGTGTAAAAAGATGTCCACAGGCTTACTGCGGCCGAGTGCGGGTTGTACCAAGATGGCGGTGACGGAACGTCACTTCTGTTACCTATTCTGGTAGGTAGCGGTATTCTGATAGAACACCTGCAAGGTATGCCGGACCTTCAAAGCGCATGCACCAGTGATGGCACTGGCTGCATACAGGGTGAATATCTCCTAAACAGTGAAGGTTTAGAAAATTATTAATTTTACCTGCAGATAAGCCTTATTATAGGCTTGGAATAAATAAATAAATGCGCTACCCAAAAACGCGTAAATAATAATAACTCTAAAGAGGGCGGTGAAGCAGCTGTACTGGAATGTGACAAATTCAAACAAAATAGAAGGTAATAGTGCAGCGCTACATATAGACCAGTAAAAACTGGACAGTAACTCAAATGTGACCATAAAAAGAAACACAAATAAAGAAGGGGCAGGCTGGCTGAACGCCCAACCCAATAAGTGAAGTGTCCACAACACTAAACAAAGTGGTTAATAAAAAACATGGAATGGATGGAGTAATTCTTGCACAATTCTTCACGTGACTGCTGACATACATGTGTGCTTACCAGAAACGTTGGACCCAAATGTCATACGACAGCGGATCAATCGAGCTTAAGAGTATCCCCAATGGCTGTCCACAGGAACGTCACCGGATCGCTGATGGGTGATGAAGTATACCAGCTGGGCAATCTGATGACCTCAATCCTGGATGAAACCGATGGATCGAAAACTTCTCCAATCTCCAATACCCTCAAGGCTGGAGGTCTCATCGGGAAGTTGACTTTCTGGATCCTGGTACTCAACCGGACAATGGGATATGATCAAGTTGGAATAAAAGAATACCCCGACATGGGGCATGCCCCTGTAGACGTCCTGTTAGGAACGAAACGCGTCGGACTATGCATTTTGCTTCCCATGTTGCCTTTTAATGTATGAACTGTGATCACTTTTATTTCTGTATGTTGGTGTTTTTTTGATTAAAAACCAATTTTTTGACCTACACCAGTGGAGCACCATATTTTTTTCTTCTCTTTGCATGAATTTGGCGAGGAAACGTTTTTTTTTCAGTTTTTCTCCAGTTGGTCCTTCTGCAATACCCTTGTGGGGGTATTCTTTTATCCAACTTGATCGTATCCCATTGTCCGGTTGTGTACCAGGATCCAGAAAGTCAACTTCCCGGTGAGACCTCCAGCCTTGAGGGTATTGGAGATTGGAGAAGTTTTCGATCCATCGGTTTCATCCAGGATTGAGGTCATCAGATTGCCCAGCTGGTATACTTCATCACCCATCAGCGATCCGGTGATGTTCCTGTGGACAGCCGTTGGGGATACTCTTAAGCTCGATTGATCCGCTGTCATATGACATTTGGGTCCAACGTTTCTGGTAAGCACACATGTATGTCAGCATTCACGTGAAGAATTGTGCAAGAATTTACTCCATCCATTCCATGTTATTTATTTGTGTATAAAAAGCAGTGCAGCGCTAAAATCATATGTAACACAAAAAGTCCATGGGATGTATAATTCAGAAACCAGAGGAATGTTATCTGAAACACCAACAGGAAGATAGAAGGATCCTCTAGCTGTGAAACAGAGTGCTTGTAAATGATCACAAGTGCAACCACTTCCGTGTAATTCCACCACCAGATACACAGGCCGCTCACCTCAGAATGTGGACCTCTGTATTACCAGAAGGTCACATAAGCAGTCCCTTTATCAAGGGTAATGTTTAAAGATGAGAGAGCTGTCTTCATACGGTGCTTCAACCGAAATCCTCAATCATTCAATAATCCCAAAAGCGAACTCATAAATTGGCGTAGTTACATGAAAAATGTCAAAAAGAAATACATAGTGCTCTCCATCTATAAAAAACACTTGATTTATTTATTTAAAAAGTTACTCACAAGCGAGGCACAGACACCCTGTGCTCGGATAACAGTCATGTAACATAGATGTGGAACCAGGTAGATGGCTGTCCTGACGTCGTGTAGCCCCTCGCACGCGTATCGTCCGTGGGCAAGGACTTCCTCAGCGAGGAAATCAAATAAATCAAGTGTTTTTTTATAGATGGAGAGCACTATGTATTTCTTTTTGACATTTTTCATGTAACTACGCCAATTTATGAGTTCGCTTTTGGGATTATTGAATGATTGAGGATTTCGGTTGAAGCACCGTATGAAGACAGCTCTCTCATCTTTAAACATTACCCTTGATAAAGGGACTGCTTATGTGACCTTCTGGTAATACAGAGGTCCACATTCTGAGGTGAGCGGCCTGTGTATCTGGTGGTGGAATTACACGGAAGTGGTTGCACTTGTGATCATTTACAAGCACTCTGTTTCACAGCTAGAGGATCCTTCTATCTTCCTGTTGGTGTTTCAGATAACATTCCTCTGGTTTCTGAATTATACATCCCATGGACTTTTTGTGTTACATATGATTTTAGCGCTGCACTGCTTATTATACACGTTTCATTTAAGGATTTATATTTTGACCTTCAGTGTTCAGCTGCATTGTGTTAGGATTGGTTTTGCGCTGTCTGGTTTTTTCTACTCATGTTATTTATTCACCCTTTTGGACACTCACCACTTTGTTTAGTGTTGTGGACACTTCACTTATTGGGTTGGGCGATCAGCCTGCCCCTTCTTTTTTTGTGTTTCTTTTTATGGTCACATTTGAGTTACTGTCCAGTTTTTACTGGTCTATATGTAGCGCTGCACTATTACCTTATTATAGGCTTACTTGTAGGTAAAAATGACCAAGCGGGCTTTACTACCAATTTAAGGTAGTACTAAAGCCTCTTTTGTTTTATCACCAACACATGCGTATTAATTTGCTTAGCACAGTCTCATAAATATTTCCTTTACCAGCACATTATAAGACTCTCACCTTTTTTGCTTTTCTTCATCTGCATCTTTTGACTGCTTGTGTGCCACTTTAATGATTTTTTTTTTTTCACGGAGTGCACACTAAAAACATAATTTCTATTCAACAGTTTCCATTTTCAGTTTACACTTGCGTGCATGCTTGCACCGTAATTAATTTAATTATTCCGGTGTGAGGACCTTGTCAGCACAGGCATCAATTTTACTGCCGTCATTTTCTTAGTTTAAACATTTTGATATTTTGTCTATTTTTTTTTTTATTGTGGATAAAATATAGGTTTATGAGAATTGCAAATCATTGCATTCTGTTTTTTATGTAGATTTTACACAGCGTCTCAATTTTTTGGGAATTGAGGTTTTAGAAAAGGCGAGTGGATGAGGCTGTCCCTCACTCTGTCAGTGAGTCAAGTTTAGGGAAATAAGAAAAATGGGCTCAAGAACCCGTATGCCGTGTAAGATAAAATATGGTTGGTTGCTATGATAATTTTTTTTTTTTTTTTCTGTTTTGCCAAGCTCTAATTTTATACCAGTCCAGTTTACATCAATTTCCAAATATACTTGTTACACCATTTTAAAGTTTAATTGGTAATACCATTTGGCTTTTTATCAATAGATAAACCTGTTGAATTGGACAAACAAAGTTCATCATATGAGATACTGTATCTGTAGTTCAGTTGCTTAAAGCCGTGTACACACGATAGATTTTACCGATGAGAAAAGTCCATCGGACTGTTTTCAATCGGACAAACCGATCGTGTATGGGCCCCATCGGTCTTTTTTCCATCGGTGAGAAAAAATAGAACATGTTCTAAATTTATCTGATGGGGGCGGGGGGAACGATAGCAAAATCCGATCGTCTGTGGGGAACTCCATCGGAGAAAAACCCCACGCATGCTCAGAATCAAGTCGACACATGCTCAGAAGCATTGAACTTAATTTTTCTCGGCTTGTCGGAGTGTTTTACACAACAAAAAAGGAACTTTGACTAGTTCAGTGAATGTCTTTTGGCCACTGATGCTCTGGCAATGTACTAAATACCAGTGGTGGTCAATGGTAATTTTTTTTTTTTTTTTTGAGGGGTGGCAAACATTTTGCTTTGCACATGCAGGGCCAGTTATTTTGGCTAACGGTTGTGGAGCAGCCCCATTGAACTCAATGGGTGAATTTGACCACAGTGCCACCTGTCAACTCTGCAACTTGAGTTAAAAATGCCATGGCTACGAAGCAGAGCATCACAAGCGCAGAATCTGTACAGTCCTGTCTGACTGTATTGTTGGGGTTTGGTTGGGCAGCAGATAGACAGCTGAGCTGCACTTTTCCATTACATGCTCGATACCCTCTTAAACTCATAGCTTGGAGTGAAAAAGTAAATGTATGTATGTTACATAAGATGCAAAATTTTATTATTTGTTTTAGCTTTTTTTTCAAGCATAAGTAGTATCTATACATACATCATATTACCAAAAGTATTGGGACGTCTGCTTTTACACACACATGAACTTTTATGGCATCCCAGTTTTAGTCCGTAGGGTTCAATATTGAGTTGGCCCACCCTTTGCAGCTATACCAGCTTCAGCTCTTTTGGGAAAGCTGTCCACAAGGTTTAGGAGTGTGTCTATGGGAATGTTTGACCATTCTTTCAGAAGCGCATTTATGTGGTCAGACACTGATGTGGATGAGAAGGCCTGGCTTGCAGTCTCCACTCTAATTCATCCCAAAGGTGTTCTATCAGGTTGAGGACAGGACTCTGTGCAGGCCAGTCAAGTTCCTTCACCCCAAACGTGCTCATCCATTTCTTTATAGACCTAGCTTTGTGCACTGGTCCAAATCATTTGGTGGAGGGGGGATTATGATATGGGGTTGGGCTTTGCCCCTTAGTTCCAGTGAAGGGAACTCTTAAGGCCTCAGCATACCAAGACATTTTGGACAATTTCATGCTCCCAACGTTGTGGGAACAGTTTGGGGATGGCCTCTTCCTGTTCCAACATGACTGTGCACCAGTGCACAAAGCAAGATCCAGTTTTCCTCTCCCATTCTTTTCACCTGTTGAGCTACTGGTGTGCGACATCTCTCATCCCCTCCATACTTCCCTGCTTTCTGGGTTGAGCATAAGACAGCCTACATCCTTTATATTACTGGCAGACATCACAGTGGTGTAGTGGGTAGCACTCTCGCCTAGCAGTAAAAATGGTCGCTGGTTCGAATCCCAAACACGACACTACCTGCCTGGAGTTTGCATGTGCTCCCTTTGTCTGCTTGGGTTTCCTCTGGGGGCTCCGGTTTCCCCCCACACTCCAAAGACATGCTGGTAGGTTATTTGGCTTCTGTCTAAACTTTACCCTAGTATATGAATGTGAGTTAGGGACCTTAGATTGTAAGCTCCTTGAGGGTAGGGACCGATGTGAATGTACAATGTATATGTAAAGCGATGCATAAATTGACAGCGCTATATAAGTACCTTTTAAATAATAATAATCTACCAGAGCTTCTTGATTGGCATTATAAGTTGTATAGGGTATAGGGAGTTTATTGTAAACATTTTGTAAAAAGTATGCCTGATGTATTGATTTGGTTGTAAGCAAAAGCCAAGTTTGCTGAGTGAAGCCCTGTACACACGATCGGATTTCCGATGGAATCAAATCCAATGGATTTTTCCATCGGAATTCTGATGAAGCTGACTTCCATCAGTCTTGCCTACACACCATCAGACAAAATTCTGACCGTCCCAAACGACGTGACGTACAACGGCACTATAAATGGCAAGTTCAAATCCAATGGCGCCACCCTTTGGGCTGCTTTTGCTGATTTTGTGTTACCGCGTGTTAGTAAAAGTTTGACAGCCGATTTGTGCTTTTCAGTCCGTTACAGCATGACGAATGTGCTATCTCCATTACGAGCGCTAGTTTTACCAGAACGAGCGCGCTCCCGTCTCCTAATTCATTCTGAGCATGCGTGGGTTTTTTCTCCGATGGAGTTCCACACAGACGATCGGAATTTCCTATCATTTTGTTTTCCAACGGAAAAATTTGAAACATGTTCTATTTTTTTTCACCAATGGAAATAAGTCCGATGGGGCCCCCACACGATTGGTTTGACCGATGAAAACAGTCCATCCGATCGTGTGTACAGGGCTTTAGGCTCCATTCACACTGGGGCGGCACGACTTGGGGTGGCGACTCGGCAAGGTGACCTGGACGCGACCTGAGCGCGCACCACAGCATGACTTGGGGCGACTTAGAAGGTGACTTCAAGTCGCCTCCAGGACAGGTGACTTTCCAGTGGCCAATCAAGGTACAATCAGCTCTGTGGGAGGGAGGGGTTTGCCTGAGAAATGTATGTTCTCTTCCTGTATTGTTGCTTGTGTTAAGGCAGGGGATCCGACTTCTGAGGAGACTTCCATTGAAATCAATGGGTACAAGTCGCCTAGAAGTCGGATTGAAGTAGTACAGGAACCTTTTCTGAAGTCGGAGCGACTTCAGTAGTGTGAATTAAGACGGCTCCATTCACTTTCATTGATTTTCTGAACAGCGCGACTTGGGGCAACTTCAAGTCGGATCCAAAGTCGCCCCTGTGTGAATGGGCCCTTAAAGGAAATATGTCATGAGAAAAACCCAGTCTGCCATTGCAGAGCTCTTTATTTTGGTGACTGGCTGTCATAATGATATTCTGTCAACAGTACTTATAGTATCACTGATCTGGATCCATGTATGTATGTAGTGTTTTGACTTTCCTGATCTGCATACCTGTTCTGGGTCAGTGATTCAAAAAGTAGCCTTCATGTAGTTTGTAACTCTTAAGAATTTTGTTTTTAATGTTACATTGTATTCCTGAGTGAAGTTAACATACTAAACTAAACAATTTCTTTATCTGTTAGTCTTAAAATGGCCACTCCAAATGATGAGACAGCAGCAGATCTTCCTGTGAGAGATGTGGAATCAAGCCCTTCAGGAATTCAAGGTTTGTGTTGTAGTTCTTATTTTCTTTTTCCTGTCAGATCCTAATGGATAGCTATACTTTTAGAACAGTGCTAAAAATGGTTACCCTTTACATTTTCAAAAACATTGCTATTTTTGTGTGAAAAGTACATAGGACTGAAATAATTTTGCACTATTTTGAATAAGCTATAATTGCCAAACTTATAAAAATACTAGTTGCCTTGGTGGCATCAGTAGATTTAAGTCACTGCCCTGCCACAAGTAAGGAAGTCAGGCCTATTTGTTCCAGATTAAAGCATATCTTAAGTCAAAATGTAAAATCATATATTTTCTACATTGTATTTCAATTACTTCCAGCCTATTCCTACTAATCTGAACAGTCTAGAAGTTTGTAAACTTATGCCGCCTACACACGATCGGATTTTCCGTCGGAAAAACCTTGGATGGTTTTTCCGACGGAATTCCGCTCAAGCATGGCTTGCATACACATGGTCACACAAAAGTTCTCGGAACTTTCGACCGTCAAGAACGCAGTGACGTACAACACTATGACGAGCCGATAAAATGAAGTTCAATGCTTCTGAGCATGCGTTGAATTGTTTCCGAGCAAGCGTCGGAATTTTGCGCATTTGAATTTCATATTGGTATTTTTTCCGTCAAATTTGAGAACCAGCTCTCAATTTTTTTCTGGCGGAAATTTCGACAGGAAAAGTCAGATGGAGCCTACACACGGTCAGAATTGTATCATGGCTTGCAGTAAGCAAGGTACCATGTGATATGTATTCCTTAGAACTGTGGTTATCAACTTTCTTGATACGGGGGGCATCAAGTGCAGCTCCCGACATCACCAAAGGGCCCACACATAAAATTAAGTGAATAATCAGTCTCAGAGACACACAACAGGATGTAGTCAAAGCCATGATACTAGAGATGGTCAAACACTGCGAATATGATACTAGAGATGGTCAGAGATTGTCAATGTGATGCAAGAGATGATCAGAAACTGCAGACATGATACAAGAGATGGTCAGAGACTGAAGACATTGATACAAGAGATGGTCAGAGACTGAAGACATTGATACAAGAGATGGTCAGAGACTGAAGACATGATACAAGAGATGGTCAGAGACTGAAGACATGATACAAGAGATGGTCAGAGACTGAAGACATGATACAAGAGATGGTCAGAGACTGAAGACATGATACAAGAGATGGTCAGAAACTGAAGACTTGATACAAGAGAAGGTCAGAGACTGCAGACATTCTGCATGACTGTGAATATGATATAGGAGTTTTTGGAGACAAAGAACATGCTTTTAAAGACGGTAAAATGGTAAAAGACACATTACATGAGACTGCTAGATATCAGTGCTATAACAGGGCAATAGGGGAACACAGATTGTGTCTGCAGGGTCCCGGGGGCCACACAAATAGTGTTATAAGGGAAAAACTTGTGTGCTACTATGTTCTAATTTTTAAGCAAATATAAACCATCAGTCTCCAGTGAATATAGTGAAAATAAACTCCAAAATATATACAGTAGGTACGGAAAGTATTCAGACCCCCTTAAATTTTTCACTTTTTGTTATATTGCAGCCAATTGCTAAAATCATTTTAAGTTCATTTTTTTTTTCCTCATTAATGTACACACAGCACCCCATATTGACAGAAAAACACAGAATTGTTGACATTTTTGCAGATTTATTAAAAAAGAAAAACTAAAATATCACATGGTCCTAAGTATTCAGACCCTTTGCTCAGTATTTAGTAGCAGCACAATTTTGATCTAATACAGCCATGAGTCTTTTTGGGAAAGATGCAACAAGTTTTTCACACCCGGATTTGGGGATCCTCTCCAGTTCTGTCAGGTTGGATGGTAAACGTTGGTGGACAGCCATTTTTAGGTCTCTCCAGAGATGCTCAATTGGGTTTAAGTCAGGGCTCTGGCTGGGCTGTTCAAGAACAGTTACGGAGTTGTTGTGAATCCACTCCTTCGTTATTTTAGCTGTGTGCTTAGGGTCATTGTCTTGTTGGAAGATAAACCTTCGGCCCAGTCTGAGGTCCTGAGCACTCTGGAGAAGGTTTTTGTTAAAATCCGCTAATGTCTGCTTCTAACCTCAAGAGCCTAGGCCGGACCTGGGTGTATGGAGTCTCTCTGATCGATCGGGTAATTTAAGACACACACACAGAATATGGTGAATCCCAATTACACTGGTTTATTGCATACAAGCTTATTTTGTACAATACAAGACGAGGGGAACCGCCCCTGGTTAAACCCACCAAGGAACAGTTCCTTTATTATACAAATTGCATATTAACAGGTTACACAAAGCTAAATTGCCCAGAGATAGCAGAAGGCAAGTTTATCTAAATAGAACTTGCCACAAAATCCGGCCTTTGATCCAGATCCTGAAACATGGGACACTACTTTAAGGAAGTAGCCTAACCACACGTCATACATATCCTGTCATTCTGACTCAACTGTGTAAGTGACATATAGCAAGAAAAACATTCTATACATTTCTACAATAACGAGTCTTAAAGAATAACTCTAAAGGTGAAATACACTAGGGATAACCTTACAGTTTTCATCCAGGATATCCCTGTACTTGGCCGCATTCAGCTTTCCCTCGATTGCAACCAGTCGTCCTGTCCCTGCAGCTGAAAAACACTGCTGCCACCACCATGCTTCACTGTTGGGACTGTATTGGACAGGTGATGAGCAGTGCCTGGTTTTCTCCACACATACCGCTTAGAATTAAGGCCAAAAAGTTCTATCTTGGTCTCATCAGACCAGAGAATCTTATTTCTCACCATCTTGGAGTCCTTCAGGTGTTTATTAGCAAACTCCATGCTGGCTTTCATGTGTCTTGCACTGAGGAGAGGCTTCCATCGGGCCACTCTGCCATAAAGCCCCGACTGGTGGAGGGCTGCAGTGATGGTTGACTTTCTACAACTTTCTCCCATCTCCCGACTGCATCTCTGGAGCTCAGCTACAGTGATCTTTGGGTTCTTCTTTACCTCTCTCACCAAGGCTCTTCTCCCCCAATAGATCAGTTTGGCCGGACAGCCAGCTCTAGGAAGGGTTCTGGTCGTCCCAAACATCTTCCATTTAAGGATTATGGAGGCCACTGTGCTCTTAGGAACCTTAAGTGCAGCAGAAATTTCTTTGTAACCTTGGCCAGATCTGTGTCTTGCCACAATTCTGTCTCTGAGCTCTTCAGGCAGTTCCTTTTGACCTCATGATTCTCATTTTCTCTGACATGCACTGTGAGCTGTAAGATCTTATATAGACAGGTGTGTGGCTTTCCTAATTGAGTCCAATCAGTATAATCAAACACAGCTGGACTCAAATGAAGGTGTAGAACCATCTCAAGGATGATCAGAAGAAATGGACAGCACCCGAGTTAAATATATGAGTGTCACAGCAAAGGGTCTGAATACTTAGGACCATGTGATATTTCAGTTTTTCTTTTTTAATAAATCTGCAAAAATGTCAACAATTCTGTGTTTTTCTGTCAATATGGGGTGCTGTGTGTACATTAATGAGGAAAAAAAATGAACTTAAAAGATTTTAGAAAATGGCTGCAATATAACAAAGAGTGAAAAATTTAAGGGGGTTTGAATAATTTCCGTATCCAGTGTGTGTGTGTGTGTGTGTGTGTGTGTGTGTGTGTGTGTGTGTGTGTGTGTGTGTGTGTGTGTGTGTGTGTGTGTATGTATGTATGTGTGATATATATATATATTGTGACATTGGGGGATGTTTAGCTCAGTGATAGATGCATTGTAAGTGAGTGCACAGCCAACAGGAACTAAGGTTAAAGGGCGTGGTTGCCCACTTTTATTGAAAGAAACAAAAAAGGAAAGTGCATACATGCATTTGGTTTCCCACACAGGGGTTCTTCTCCCAAAAAAACATCAACACATAAAAATGCCAATCCACCTGGCTCTTAAGGCTCGCTCAGCCTTGGGCGCAGTTTCTTGCTGCACAGGCCCACTCCTGGCCTCTAGGAAGGGCTCTCCTGACACTCCAGGCTTTCACACTCCTCTAAGACTTACAGTCCCCGCTGGTCCTCAAGACTCTCTTCCAGTTGTCTCAGCTATAGTCTCCTCTCAGCTAGCCCAACTCTCTTAGTCTACTGACCTGGAACCTCTCCCAGATGGAGAACCGTCTCAAGGATGTTGCCTGAGTTCTTCCACAGTAGCACACTTCCCTCCAGCAACTGCTGTATCACCAACTCCTTTCCCACACACACTGAGCTATCTTCAGCTCTGCCTTATAACGAGTGTGTGCACCTGGACACACACACAACCTGCAGAGCTTCTGGAAAACCCGGACACATGACTGAAGACTCCATCCCTCCCAATGCTCTTTGAAGTCTTCAAGTTGCCAGCCCCAATCCAGACTTACAAAATCCAGAGAAAACTTAAAGCATAGTTTTCTCTGCTCACCAATCTTTTGCTGGAACTTCTCAAATAGCTTCTTTGAGAGTCCTGTGTCCATTTTAAACACATTTTCACTAAGACAGTGGCTCTCACTATATAGTACATGTATAGTGACCGTGAATTAGCTGCAACCACTTAGTAGTGTACTCAATAAACACTGCATAATAAATGTAAAAAACAGGTTGAGCACCATGCAGAGAATCCAGGAAGTTGTGGAAAGAGATGGCCAGCAGAGAGGCAGAACTAACAAGACATAAGGAGATTTTTCAAATATGCTTATACTGGACTTCCAGAAATAACTGTTGTATGTATTTCTATAACAATGCGGATGTTTTAAAATGAAAGTGCATGTTGTGGCCACAGAATTCCCTTAATGACTCAGAATGTACTGAAACCCAAGGTCCACCTGACAGCTAAGCAACTGGCATTTTCTGACGTAGGCCAGCAGTGAAATCCCACTCGTGTTTCTCAAGACATACGTACTTCCTTTAGACCCCTTTCACACTGAGGGCGTTTTGCATGCGCTATAGCGTTAAAAATAGTGCCTGCAAACCACCCTAAAACAGCTGCTCCATTCACTCCAGTGTGAAAGCCTGAGGGCTTTAACACTGGAGCGGTGCGCTGGCAGGGCGTCAGAAAAAGTCCTGTCAGCAGCTTCTTTGGAGCGCATTAGGAGCGGTGAACTCACCAGTCCTAATGTGCTCCTGCCTATTGAAATCAATGGGCAGCGCCGCCGTACCGCCAGCAAAACGTTGCTGTAGCGGTGCATTGCGGGCGGTTTTAACCCCTTTTTGGCCGCTAGCAGGGGGGTTAAAAGTGCCCCGCTAGCGGCCGAAATGCGCAGCAAATCTGACGGTAAAGCGCAGCTAAAAATAGCGGCGTTTTACTGCCGACGCTCGGGGTGGCACAGTGTGAAAGGGGTCTTAAATACCTTTCAGCTGTTATAAATGAGTGGTTGATTGGATGAGGCAGACTGTAGGCTTCCTCAATGAGAACTGAACTGTAGAGACGTTGCCCAAATGAGGCAAATGGCCAGTCACCAGTACTGCCTGTGATTTCCCTGATCGGCCAGTCACCAGTACTGCCTGTGATCTCCCTGATCTTTCCCCTTAATTTTACTTGCCATATCTTGTTCTGCTCTGTTTATCTGTGAGACAGCTATCTTGGTAGAGACAGGGCTTTGCTTTTTCCGTCAAAGCTGCCCTTTCTCCTTCTTTTTCTTTTATGGCTTTACAGGAGGAATATTGCTAGGTTGTTATAAATAATAACATTTTGTTGGACATATATTTTAATTTGAAGTGACCATTACCATTTATTTTTTATTTTTTTTGTAGAGTCTGTATCTCCACAGAAAATGAAAGCAAGGCAAGCAGTATCTCGTATTACCCGGCAAGAACTAGAGGACAGATATTTACAAATGTATGATGAGAACTTCCTACTCAAACAGCAAGGACGCAAGCAAGAGGATAAAATAAAAAGGTAAGTAGTATTTAAAATTGTTATTTCTAATCAAACTTATGTTGAATAGATAATGTGGCATATTCTCTTAATCCCACCGTTCATTGTAGATTTGACTAATAGCTCTTCGTTTGATGCTGCCGGGCAGTATAAACAATTATTTTTACACATTTCACTACGGAATTTTAGAAAAAGCAACAGTCAAATTAATATAATTATAAAGGCAGATTTATTAACTTTTTTAGATTGTTTGCAGTTTTTTTTTTTTTTTTTTAAATGACATCTCTAAAAACGAACTATTGGTGAAATCAATGTCTTATGTGGACACATGCTGTCATTGACCAGTGTCCATGTAAGGGCACTGATGTCACCAGCATCCAGCCCCATTGTTTGTGTGCTGCGCTGTGGTGAATGCCCCAGCCCGCACAACTAATTGGACTTAAAAAAGTGTACAACCTCATCTGTAGTCCTAATTGAATAACCCACAAAATATCAACCATCAACACAAAGAATTTATTTTTTTTTAGTGTAGGAAAACAGGCTAAATATATGGGTTACATAGTTAGTCAGATTGAAAAAAGACAAAGTCCATACAGTTCAACCATAAAAAAATAAAAAAATAAAATAAATATCGTACAATCCCATATACCCAATTCTATACCCACAGTTGATCCAGAGGAAGGCAAAAACAAAAAACCGCAGAGCGTGATCCAGTTTGCTACAGCAGGGGAAAAAATTCCTTCCTGATCCCCCGAGAGGCAATCGGATTTACCCTGGATCAACTTTACCTATATAGCTTCATGCCCACCTAGGCGTTTTTGAGCTGTAAAGAGCATAGGCGTTTGTAAGCTGTAAAAAAAACCCAGGGCCAGTGCGTTCCTCAGCGTCAGAACTAGGCAGGAAAAAACGCGAGCGTCAAAAAACGCGCAAAAACGCGCACTAACGCGCGGTCGCGTTTTTAGCTCCGACGTTTTTTTTTTTTTTTTTTTTTTTTTTTCAAAAAAAAAAAAAAAAAAAATATTTACAATAACATGGACAGGCGTTTTTAAGCTGTAAAAAACGCTCAAAAACGCAGCTGTAAAAACGCCAGTGGGCATGAGGCCTAAATGTTAGTACTAGTTATATTATGTACATTTAGGAAAGTATCCAGGCCTTTCTTAAAGCAATCTACTGAGCTGGCCAGAACCACCTCTGGAGGGAGTCTGTTCCACATTTTCACAGGTCTTACTGTGAAGAAACCTTTCCGTATTTGGAGATTAAATCTTTTTTCCTCTAGACGTAAAGAATGCCCCCTTGTCTTTTGTGTTGACCGTAAAGTGAATAACTCAACACCAAGTTCACTATATGGACCCCTTATATATTTGTACATGTTAATCATATCCCCCCTTATTCTCAAGAGTGAATCAATTCAGTTCCTCTAATCTTTCCTCATAGCTGAGCTCCTCCATAACTATTAACCTTTACACTTGCCAAACAATTTGTAATTCTGTTCAGCCAGTTTCAAACATAGCCACACCTGCCAGGCACTGTACAAAGTCCCTTTTAACTAATTTCTTTATTGTGCATCACGGGACACAGACCAGCCATAATAACTAACTGGGTTATACGCCACCTACTGGTGAATGGACACTGGCAGATCAATCAAACAGGAAGTCCTCCCCTATATAACCCCTCTTACACAGGAAGTGCCTCCGTTTTTTTTTTGTTTTGTTTTTTGCTAGTGTCTGTAAGGTGGTGGTCACTAATGTGATACATGTGCTCTTGGAGGTCTGGAACAATTCTACTAGAATCAGGGACTTCAATCGGATCCATTCAAAAAAGTTGTCAGCCAAAATGGATGGTACCCGAGCCTCATTGGAAGGAGAGAAGATTCCTCAAGGTTTGCCTGTAATGCAGCCTTATGGCGCTAGACCCTGCATAATGGAACCCTGTGTAGTGTTTGTTCTGACCAAGGTGCTTTCCTGCAGGGTGCTATACAGGTCCAGGGGAGTGGACCCCACATTAAGGGGGATCCAGTCCCTGAGGGTCTTTTATGACAGCCAGTCGTGATGGGTGAAAATTCCTGGACTCCTGTTATGCTCAGAGCCCTGCAGCAGGAATGGTAAGTCTGCATTTTTTTGCAGTTTCTCTTTAAAAAAAAAAATATTTGACTGTCTGGTCTTCTCTCAGTAGACCCTAGGGGCAGTGTGCTGTTTAAAACATGATCTGTATACTTATTAGGAGTATGAGCTGTCATTTCTCCTCCAGCCACTAGAGGGTGCATGGGCTTATTTCTATATAGGCAGGAAGTAGAGAGGCGGCCATGTTTGCCATGTGGATGGCAGGTTAAACAAGGCCTCGTGAGACATAACAGCAGTGGACACTAATGACATCACAGTATTTACTATGGGAGAACTGTGTGGCCAGACAAGTCATGATTATATACTGCATACTTACTGCTTAATCTGGGGTCCTGTACAACTGTAAGTCGATACACCCCTAGCAGTGCAATTTAAAGTGTTGTGTCTCTAGAACAGTGTTTCTCAACTCCAGTCCTCGAGGTGCCCCAACAGGTCATGTTTTCAGGCTTTCCATTAGTTTGCACAGGTGATTTGATCAGTTTCACTGCCTTAGTAATTACCACAGCCATTTCATCTGAGGGAAAACCTGAAAACATGACCTGTTGGGGCGCCTTGAGGACTGGAGTTGAGAAACACTGCTCTAGAATAATGTGCATTTGGCACAAGACTAGTATGGGGCCTGGTGCAGTTGAATAGGTGCATATTTGCAAACTGGCTTAAGCTCATGTTTGCCAAAAGCTTATGTAGCGCACTTCCCAAATGGTTGGGACGCTATGTGTAAATTTAGGGGTATGTCTGAGCCATAGTTGGGCTCAGATCAGTTGATTGTTCAAAATTTGCTTCTGCTCTGGGTGTGATACTGCCTGGCAGTAGTGTTCCCTGTTCGCCTGTAGGTGGCACTGCCGCCACCGGCCCAGGTTGAACTACTGGGGTATCACAATACCTTGGGTGTCCTTACTCGGCAGCCGTGCAGTGGGCGTGGTTAACCCACTGTGCATGCTGGGAGGGGGTACATAAGGGGCAGACGCCATTGATTTTGGTTCATTCCTGGAGGCCCATTGGGCCTGTTCCTGTGTGCGCGCCTCGTGGCGCATGGCACGGGGTGCGTGTGTATTCTAGCCCCGGGCACCTTCAGCCTGAGGCTACATCGCTGCCTTGTAGGCCCAGCTCTGCTGGCTGGGGCCTATACCTTCGGAAGAGATCCCAAGCTACCCACTTGCGGGGAGCCTGCTCTTAGGAAAGGAGACCAGGGGAGGATCTGCCCCAGAGGAGACCAGCGATGGTACTGCTGTCTCGTGAGTAGGCCTGGAACTCACCTAAGGAGGGATCCATTATTACAAGCCCTGCAATACGCCCATCTGGCATAAAGGTTCTCTCTCTATTGCTTGGCCGGGAGGTTAGGGACTTTATTAATCCTGTGGCAGAGGATTCCTGATCGCATTCCTTAAAGTTCTCAGATAAAATTGATTTGTGCTTCATCCCGGCTGCTAGGACTAGTGAAAGGGACTATCCAGGTGAGCAATACCCACTTAGGCTTGAGTGGCAACATTGTGCCTTTAGTGCTGCGTGCCTGAACCTTCCCCTGTTCTTCTCTCGTTTCCTACTTTCCTCTCAAGTTCCCTCAGCAAAGTAAATAAAGCCTTATTGTTGGGTTTTACATTTATGTGGACATTGGCCTTTCTGGAGACTTTCTATACCCTGACTGTTTTGCTTGCGTCTATCTAGCAAGGTTACTCTGTGGTATAACAAGGAAGCTGAAACTTCTGCAGTGTGTAAATGTGCTTTTACTATACAAAGATGCTGTACATACAAAACTATACAATACAATATTAGGACTACAATACAAGACTGACAGATCTCTATAACAAGCAAAAATGCCTAGCAAATGAACAGCCTATGGTCTATAACAGTACAAATACATTTAAAGGTTACTTATCTTCTGTTACGGTAAATTTGTGATCTCCATTGGCAATGATTCTTCTTGGAGACCAGGTTCTGTTCTTCTATCATGAGTGGCTTCTTCTGATCTTACAGCAACATGATGTCTGTGTCTGTGTCCTAGCCTATGCCTGCTTTTATGTGTCAGGCTGAGTTACCAAACAACAGCAAACATACCTGTTTACTGTAGCTGTTGAATACAACAATGCTATCTACCTATTGTCTACTTAAACCAAATCTGTCAGTAATCTAACAGTCATTCTTTCAGTTTTAGAGCGGAAAGAAATCTCAAACAAGTAATGTCTTACTTGTTTACTGTAGCTATAATACAACAATGGTATCTAAACCCCATTGTATGAAAACACAATTTGTTTGAGAAATCTACTCAAACCAAAAAACTAACAGTAATCTGACCAACTCACTATTGTAAAATTGTCCCATGTATCCTATGTCTGAGTATTATAATAAAAATCATAATTTTAACAAACGCAACACACTGACAATGGAAGCCTTGGAGGTAGTTTGCAAGACCCAACAAAACCAGCAGCCTGATCTCGGAGAGGGGGGTATCGCTACACTTATGTTGATTAAGAGCCCATTCACACAGGGGCAACACGACTTCCAGCGCGATTTTATGAGGCAACTCAGACACGATTTTATGAGGCAACTCAGCGCGACCTGGAGCTATTTACAAGGCAACTCCAAGTTGCCTGCAGGACAGGAGACATTCCAGTGGCCAATCAAACAAGAATCAGCTCTGTGGGAGGGAGGGGGGAGGGAGAGTTTTGCAGGAGAAATGTATGTTTTCTTCCTGGAGAGTTGCTCCTATTAAGACAGTGAGAGGCGACTCCCATTGAAATGAATGGTTACAGGTCGCCTAGGAGTCGGATTGAAGTAGTACAGGGACCTTTTTTGAAGTCGGAGCGACTGCAGTAGTGTGCATAAGGACGGCTCCATTAACTTACATTGATTTCTTCAGCCAGCGCGACCTGAGGCGACTAGGGGCGACCTGGGGCGATTTGGAGTCGGATCCAAAGACGCCCCTGTGTGAATGGGCTCTTAAGCTTATGTTTTCTAAAAGCTTATTTCTCTTATCATCCATGGACCGACACGGCGTCTCTTACACTTTACACGTGGGTATATGTCCCTGCTTGCAGGAGAAGACCTAGGCAGAATGTTAAATGTTAAAACATTCCAGAACAAACCAGAGCTGAACAGCCCCGCCCAGGGGGGCGGTCCCTCCGGACATTACCCTCACACCTGCAGCTAGCAGGCCTCAGTTTTTTTCTGCCTAGCAGAAGGAGAAGACGTGGCTCTCTCAGGAGCCAGTCTCCTGGAAGATTTTACTTTTAATTTTTATTCCTTTGGGAATTTTATTATTTTATTTTTGAGACCTTCAATCAACTGTCGGCTGGGCAACAGGTTGGGTACACTAGTATCCTCGTAGTCTTCCCTGTCCGACCATCGAGCGTGCTGATCCTCGCCTTGTGTGCGTGAGACTCAGTTCACGACATACCCCATGGCTCCAGGGGTGGGCGGGTTGCTTTCATGCTCCTGCGGTCCTCTCAAGATCGAACAGTACCTACTGTATCTTTCGCGGTGGACCGGGCCGACAGCTACGCAGTACGACTCTGTGATAGGCCTGTCTGAAACAAGCCAGTGAGTCCCTCTATTGGCACTGGGGGTGTTCTCCAAGGTGCTTGCGGGACGGGTAAGTAGTCTCTCCTGCTGCAAGGTGAGTACATGCTGGCTGTGTTTCTGTGTGTGGGGGGTTCTCCCTGTCTCCCCCCTGTATGCTGCTCTCTGCACCCTGTTGTGCTGTGTGGGGATACTTGGGGGGTCACTCTGCCTTGGGGGGGCCGCTCCATGACTGTTATTTTTATTAGGAAGTGTTCTGGGGGACTGGCTGTGGTGTTTTCTGTGCGCCATTGGCGCTGTGTTTTATTTTTAAAAAATGTGCCATCGGCGGCCATTTTGGCTGAGGCTTAATACATAGTTAAACTGGTGCCCGGCGGCCATTTTCTTGTAGCCGCGGCACTTGCACTTTCGTTTTCGGCCTCTAGCAGCGCTGCTGTACGGCGCGGAATACACACATCCCCACAGATTCTTCACCTCAGGCTGCACCAGCGCGACTCATACAGCGCTACAGCACGACTCATACAGCGCTACAGCGCGGCTCATACAGCGGTCCCTAGGGGTGGTGAGTACTCCAGGTATCCCCTCCTCAGCCCCAGCACGGCCTGTGGGTGGGCTGTATTATTCACTATAATGGTGAATAAGGTCTCAGAGGGTGGCAATATTGGAGTCTGGTTCACCTGTTTTCTTCACATTGTTAGAGACAACTGACAGTGCTTCTGCACCTGCGGTCCTTAGGGACCAGTTGTCGGCATTCCTGGAATCATTAATCTGACCAGGAGAAAGCAGTGTGTGAGCGCAAGGGAGCAAAGAAGCCCCTATCCCCACCTTTTTTCCACAAAAAAAAAGGGGGGGTAATGCGCTGATTCAGATATGGGCCTAGCCACTACCGCTCAGGACCCTAGCTCTGAATATATATTTGATGGTTTTGAACAGGACATTACTTGCCAGGAAAACTCCAGTTCTGTGTCAGTAAATGACAGGGTGCTTGTTTTGTGAACTCATTGATGCAGTGAGGGACACTCGCAAGCTAAATGCTGCGGATGCAGAACCTCAGGCGGACGGTCTCCTCTGGTTCCTTGGGGCCGGGCCTTCTAAAAAGTGTTTTTTTCAATATGTACCTTTCTTTGACCAGCTCACTGACAAGGTCTGGGGAAAAAGCCGCAGAAGTCTTTTATGGTCCCGCGGCGTTTGTCTATCAGATACCCCTTTTGAGGATGCCCTACTAAAAATGTGGGCTTCTCCCCCAGTGGTCGACCCTCCAGTCGCCCGGTTGAACAAGGCCACCACTCTCCCGATGGAGGGGACTCCTGCATTTAAGGACCCCACTCACAGGAGGTCAGAAGTGGTGAGTAGAGCCATGTTTGCCTTGTTGGGGTCCGCCCTACGGCTTGTGGTAGCGGCGACCCTTGTGTCTCCAACACTTGCGGGATGGGCAACTGTACAGGAGCATGATCTTCCTCCAGACACTATTGCTCTGGCCCACAAATGGTGCAGGGCCTGGTTTATGTGGCGACACCACGTTTGACGCGGCCCCTTATAACTCAGGGTATTGCGTGGTCTGATCTGGTTGAAATGCTGGTCTGCTGACCTAGCTTCTAAAAAGCCTCGGAAGGGTTTACCATTTAAAGGTGGTAGGTTTTTTCGGTGCTGCGCTGGATGACATCATCAAGGATGTCACGGGAGGTAAAAGCACTGTTCTTCCTCAGGCTGGCAAGGAGGCCGCTATAAGCAGGGTCCTTCCTTTCCAGAAAAAAGGGGATATTTTCGTCAGTCAACGGGGAGGCCCCCCAGACTGACAGCGGTACGGCTGGTGGACACGAGCGTCCCTGGGTGCGTATGCCGAACAAGCCGGCTCCCTAGCCCGCCTCCGCGTGAAGTCTTGCCCCCTCCCAACTCTGGGGTAGGGGGGACGACTTTGCAGGTCCACGGATCAATGGACCTCCCGGATCTCCTACTGGTGGGTGTGCGAGGTGATCCTCTCAGGTTACAGGATAGGTTCCGTTCCTAATACCAGACAGATTCTTCCCTCGAATCTTTCTCTCCTTCCTGCCCGTCGGGTGGCCCTATGGGGCCTATTCAGGTTTGAGGTCCGGAGTGATTGTGCCGGTTCCGTCACAGGAGAGGTTTCAGGGATTCTACTGGCCTATCTTGGACCTCCAGGTCCTGAATGCCTTCCTGAAGGTGCAAAAGTTCTGCATGGAATCCATTCGCACGGTGGTCAGTGCACTCCGTCAAGGGTATTTTCTGGCGAACTTGGAATTCAAGGACGCCTACTTGTATGTTCCGATCTGCGCTTGCGATCGACGAAGTCCACTATCAATTTGTGGCTCTTCCTTTCGGCCTAGCCCCGGCGCCGAGGGTGTTCACTAAGGTGCTTGTGCCGGTTCTAGCTTGCTGAGACAGCAAGGCATTGCTGTCGTGGGCTATCTGGACGATCTTCTTCTCAGAGCAGGAAATGGCTCAGTATTAGAAGACAGTGTGACTATCGTCAGTCAGACCCTCAGGGACTTCGGGTGGCTCCTAAACATTCAGGAGTCAGTCCGGGTCCCGACTCGAGATTTGGAGTATCTCGGTCTGATTCTGGACTCCTTGGAGGCAAAAGGTATTCCTACCTCCGGGGAAGCTACTGACACTTCAGTCTGCAGTACGGATGCTGACATCCCAAAAAATGGTCGTCAATCCGTTTTTGCATGGGAATCCTGGGACTCATGGTGACCTCTTTCGAGGCCATTCCGTATGCCCAATCACACACCAGGGCATTGCAGAAGGAGATCTTGTTCCCTTGGGACAAATCCCCGTTGTCTTTGGATTTTCCGATTCCAGGTGAGCCACCTGGTCACGGCGTCCCTGACATGGAGTTTGGGTCCCCGGCTCTTCGGTCCGGGAAGTCGTTCCTCCCCGTCCAATGGACGGTGTTCACTACAGACGCCAGCCTGAAGGGCTGGGGTGTAATCTGGGGAGTCCTGTTGGCCCAAGGGCTTGGACTCCGGACGAAGCCCGTTTGCCGATTAATGTTCTGGAAATACGGGCCATCAGACTGTGCCTCTCCTCATGGTCTGAGAGATTGCAGGATCGTTCCATTAGGATCCTGTCGGACAAGTCACGGTGGTGGCGTATGTCGACCACCTCGAAGCTCAGCTGAGGCTTCCGAGGTCCCCCGTACCCTGAAGTGGGCTAAAGGAAGCGTGCCGGCTCTGTCAGCCGTTTACATTCCGGGCATAGAACTGGCGGACTATTGAGTTGCCAGACGTTGGACCGGGGAGAGTGGTCCTTGCACCCGGAGGTATTTCAACTCCTTTGCCACACAAACGGTGGGGCACGCCGGAGGTGGACCCGATGGCTTCTCGACTCAATTGTAAGTTGTCGGTTTGTGGCCAGATCCAGGGATCCTTGGGCGGATGCATCAGAGGCGTCAGTGGCCCATGGGGTCATGATCACCTGATACACGTTTATCCTCCGCTGCAGTTGCTTCCTCGCCTGCTGCGCAGGGTGGCGACCGAGGGAATTCCGGTGATCCTCATTGCTCCGGATCGACCTCGGCTTCACTGGTACACCGATCTGGTACGTCTCGTCGAGGCCGTTCCCTGATGGTTGCCAATAGGGAGGACTTTCTGTCTCAAAGTCAAATATTTCATCCTGCCTTTACAGTCTCGGGCCTTAACGGCATGGCAGTTATAAGCCAGGTGTTGAGAGACCGAGGCTCTCGGACTCGGTCATTTCGTCCATATGAAGGACACGGAAGTCTTCCTCCAGAACTATCTCTGTACCTGGAATAGCTTACATCGCCATGTGCGAAGAGCTGGACTGACATCCTCGGACGTATTCCGTCCTTAGAATCCTGCGTTTCCTACAGCATGGCGTGGCCCAAAGGCTCGCTTTGAGTATCATTTAGGGTCAGTTTCGGCCTTGGCCATCTTCTTTCGGTGACCACTAGCGGGTCATTCCTTGGTTGGCACCCTTGTACAGGGGGTTCGCCATGGGCTCCCTCCTGTCGTGTCTCCTTTCCCCCCGTGGGATCGGAATTGGTACTCTTGGTTCTCCAGGAACCTCCTTTTGAGAATATCAGGGATATTCCCCTCTTCGCTTTGTCTCAGTGGGTGGCTCTTTTTAGTGGCAATCACTTCTGTTAGACGAGTATCTGAATTGGCGACCTTGTAATGCAAGTCGCCATATTTAGTCATCCATAAGGATAAGGCGGTGTTGCATCCGCGACTTTCTCTTTTGTCAAGGGTGATCTTGACCTTTCACCTAAAATGAGGACATTGTCCTCCCGTCCTAGTGTCCTCGCCCGTCGCATCCCAGAGTGCGCGCGGCACACTTTGAATGTGGTACGTGCCTTGCAGGTGTGCCTGTCTGCTGTTTCTATTCGGAAGTCTACTCTCTGTTTGACTGTCTCTGGTCAGATACAGGGTCAAGCGGCTTCGTCTGCCACCTTTTTCTAGGTGGATCGGACAAACCGGCTTTCAAGCCTATACTCTCATGGGGCGGGCGCCTCCCTTCCCGGTTACGGCGCATTCCACCAGGGCAATTGGTGCTTTCTGGGTTTTCCGACATCAAGCGTCGGTTGCACAAGTGTGCAAGGCGGCGACCTGGTCGTCTGTTCATACCTTTTCTATGTTTTATAGGGTTGATGAGGCTGCATCTCCGGATGCTTCCTTCGGCCGCAAGGTGTTGCAGGCCGCTGTTTAAAGTGGCAACTCCTCCGTTGGGGAGCTCTGCCTTGTTTGGAGTGAAGTTTTTTGGTTTTTCCATTTATACTGCTCCCATCCCTCTTGACACTGCTTTGGGACATCCCACGTGTAAAGTGTAAGAGACGCCGTGTCGGTCCATGGATGATAAGAGAAAATGGGATTTTTGTACTCACCGTAAAATCCGTTTCTCTGACATCCTTGGACCGACACGGCACCCACCCTTCCTTTAAGTTTGTGCTGCTTTGTTACGAACTGAGGCCTGCTAGCTGCAGGTCTTCTCCTGCAAGCAGGGACATATACCCACGTGTAAAGTGTAAGAGACGCCGTGTCGGTCCATGGATGTCAGAGAAACGGATTTTACGGTGAGTACAAAAATCCAATTTTTTGCTAAAAGCTCATGCCCACTAAAAGCGTATGCTTGCTAAAAGCTCATGCTTGCTTAAAGCTTAAGTTCTGAAAAGCTCATGTATGATAAAAGCTTATGTTTGATAAACATTCATGCTTGCTAAAAGCGTAGGTTTGTTAACATCTTATGTTTACTAAAGGCTCATGTTTGCTGAAAGGCAGAGTTGCATAAGACACATGTTTGCATAGATAAATGTTGCATGTTTGCTTTATATACATAGTCACTTGATGCATAGACAGACACATGCTTGCTTACTTGCATAAATGCTTACTAGCATACAAATGCATGTTCACATAAACTTGAACTGCATACATGTCTGTTTTTTTTTTTTTTTTTTTCATTAAATTGCATAAATATGTGCATATTACATTAAACTGTATAGATATGTGTTTATTCACATTATATTGCATACATAAAAACATGAACAGCAATAATACTTGTATACATGCATGTTTGCATATCTGAATACCTGCATACTTGCATACCTTGTGGAACTGCGTATTAGTTTGTCTAATACAATTACTTTATTATGTACCGGTTAGATTAGCTAAATCCAGAAGGGTGAGGCAGGTACATCGCCCTCGGGTTCAGTGGACTGGCAATTTTCACGTCTCCTATTGGACCAATGGCATCAGGGTGATCTGAGCCACTGTGGCGCGTGATCTCGGATCAAGCCTGGTTAGTACTTGGATGGGAGACTGCCCAGATTTCCCTCCTAAGTGAGGGAGGCATCTGAGGTTGCTGTGTTTGAGAGTATCTCAGACCATAAGATTTTAAAGCAGTCTCTGAGGTGGTTCGCTGCTTCCTTAGTCGGGCCAGTCTTTACCTTGTGTTGGCTCTTGGAGCAAAAGTTATGGGCTCATTATTGTAAAACAATTAAATAGTAGCAGCTTCAAAACTGAATAGGGACATGACGTCTATCTTAAGATCTCAATCTGCTGGGCATCCTTCTTTTTCAGAAAGGTTCGATCTGTTCAGTGATGACCTCTCTGCAAGAGGTAGATTGCAGGGCCCATAATCATCAGGAAACACACAGCTTCATGTGCCGGGTTGTTTACAGTCTCGTTAAAGATTTCTGTAACTTTAGTGGAAAGTCGTCTGTATTCTTTTTTGTGACCATCCTGCGGACTGGCCACAGCTTCTGAGGTTCACAAAGCACTTAGCTCTGGTGCCGGACTGGCTAAAGATGCAGGGTGTGTCAATCCCAGTGTACCTCAATAACCTTTGCTCAGGAAGCAGTTGGTCCAGATTTTCCTTCAATACATTTTGCAGTAGGAAGCTATATCTAGGTCAAAGCATGTTCCTTATGCACAGTCCTACTCCAGTTCTTGGTAGATAATCATTCTCTCTGTCTGGAACTTGAAGATCCAGGCATTGAAATGCTGGAGGGCTCTGTTCCTGGGGTGTTGCACAGCTAAAGATTGGTGGTCCTTTTACGTATTGGAAGATAATAGCCACTGATGCCAGTTTCTCAATTTGGTTTGAGGGTGGCTACAGTTCAGTGGACTTGGTCTCCACAGGAGAGAATACTGCCCATGAATATTGTGGAGATTTTGGTCAGTACGCCTTGCTCTGGATAATTGGACAAACCAGTTGTAGGTTCTATCCGGAAAAGCATTTACAGGGGCATAGATATCAACCATCAGGGCACCAGGAGTCATGCGGCTCAGGAAGATGACCCACATTCTGGCTGGGTCAGCACAAGTTCTGTCTCTATTGTCAGTGCATATTCCAGGTATAGAATAGTGGCATGGGGAACTCTGCAGCTGAATCTACTAGATTCCAAGTTCTACAACAGGTTGGTTGTGTCCGGGACGAGGGTCCCACTGGCAATAGGGGTAGATACACTGGTAACACCTTAGGGACCAGTTCTCCCTTATTTGACGCTTTCCCTCTGTTTTGACTTCTGCCACATTTTTTTGTGAATAATTTGGGAGGTGGTATCACTGATAATAGTATTAGCCGAATAAGCCCAGAAGGGCTTGGTACACTGACCTAGTGAGTCTTGTGGGGGTCGCTCCTTGCACACTCTCAGTACAGCGAGACCTAATGGTCTTGAGTCCTATATCTCAGCACTGTTGAGCCCCTGGAAGCCAGCTTCGGGGGAACTTCAATTACAGGACTTGGAAATATTTTTTTTGTTTGGGGTGAAGCTAGGAATTGGCACCCGCAGTAATATGTGAGTGGGAGATGTTCTTTTTCTTTCAATAAGGGTCACAGTATGTCCTTATCCATTTTTTCCCAGAGGCCGTTGTTTTTCACTCCTTGATTCATACGTCATACAGCGTGTAATGTAGAGAGTCCCGCCTGTCAGGCCACTCTTGTGTCCTTGGGACTTGAGTTTGATCTTGGCTGTCCTTGCAGAGACCACTTTTTGAACCAATTTGGAGATTCTGTTGGTCCTTTATCTTGGAGTGGCTTCTTTGGTTGCAATCACTTCACTAACTGGAGTGTCAGAGTTGGCGGCTCTTTCATGTAAGGAGCCGTTTTTGGTCTTGCATCAGGATAAGGTGATGTTGCGTCCTCACCCATTTTGATTTGCCAAGAGTGGTGTCTAGTTTTTACTTGAATCAAGACAATGGGGTTTATTTACTAAAGCTGTAGAATGCAAAATCAGGCTCCCTTCTGCATATAAATCAATCAGCTTCCAGGCTTTATTACCAAACCCTAACTGAGGTTAGAAGCTGATTGGCTACCATGCACAGCTGCACCAGATTCTGAGTGCTCCAGCTTTACTAAATCTACCCCATAGTCTTGCCTTCTTTTCTGATCCTCTGTTGGCAGGAGTAAGATCACTGCATACTCTGGAGGTAGTTCAGGCGGTCAGAATTACTTGAATTGTCGGTACAGGTCAGGAATCCTGGTTTGTGCTGCATCCAAGTTAACTATTTTCATTGGATCCGCCAGTTAATTATTCAAGCCTATGGCTTGAAAGGGCAAGGTCCCCGACCCTTTTTTTGGTAAAAGCGCTCGCTACCAGGTGAGTGGGTGGATCTTGGGCCATCTGCCATCAGGTGTCCGTGGCTCAGGATTTTAATGTCATTACATTGTCTTTTGTTCATACATTCATGGAATTTTACCAGATAAATATCAAAGCCAAAGAGGATACTGCTTTGGCCACAGTATGTTTTGGGCGGCAGAAAAAAGTCCTTCTCAGGTGACAGTTTCTGTGATTGCATTGCTTTGGGATGTCTCAGTTAGTTATTATTATGGCATTGGCTGCTCTATGTCCCGTGATGTAAGATAAAGAAAATAGGATTTTTCCTACAACTTGCCTGTAAAATCCTTTTCTTGGAGTACATCACGGGACACAGAGGTCCCTCCCCTCTTGTCTGGGAAGTTTATTGCTTGCTACAAAACTGAAGCACTTCCTGTGTAGGAGGGGTTATATAGGGGAGGACTTCCTGTTTGATTGATCTGCCATTTCCCATTCACCAATAGGTGGAGTATAACCCAGTTTTTTTTATTCATGGCTATTCTGTGTCCTGTGATGTATACTCCTAAGAAAAGGACTTTACAGGTAAGTTGTAGGAAAAATCTAATTTTTTTTCTCCCCTGAAATCAAAGCAATAAAGGCTTGGTGAAAACTGTAATTGGACAGTGACATAACATATGTTCACTGAGGAGATCATCTCTGTAGCTCTCTCCAGAGCCAGCAGTCTCCTTGTGTTCAATAGCAAAGATATCCAGTACAGCCCGATTGGCTTACAGTGTTGCCCCTCTACCAGTCTGAATAGTTACCGAATTTACAGGTGACTTATACAAAAACAGATGTAGGTATTTATGTAGGCTATAAATACATATTCAAGTCGTTTTTTTAATAAATACATAACAGAATTAAGCCAGCTCATTTATATTCACCACTCCATTCCATAGTTAAAAAGAGAATACCAAAAGATTTAAAAAAATGTGTGTGCCATATGAATGTGTACCGGTACTTGTTTATGAAAATAACATTTCTGTTTTCCCCTTCATGGTTGTACAAGTTAGTATTTTATGCTGTATAGTATTTATACTTTACAGTCTGCTGTATAGTATATATGCATATATCCTATGCTTCTTGATTCTGTTGACTATGTGTACCATCAGAGTTCTCAAGGCCCCTTTAGAAAGGTGCCTGTGTTAAATAATAGATAGACTCTTTTGGTGTAATGCAGTATATCTCCACCTTCTCAAATCATCTTCTAAGACAGCTACTAATCAGAAGAGAGATTAAAAAGCCCCTGCCACCCCTCTCATCCTCCGCTGTTTTGCATATCCCGACCATCCATGAGTACATTTTGTAATGCTTGCTTTGTTTCCCCTGGCCCCTCTGGTGACTTGGTATGCTTGTGTTCCTGATCAGCTTTGCTTATCTGAGGGTTTTCAATAAGATATGTGCTGAACCCTGCCGCTTTACTAATGTAGGGCAACTTCGGCAGTCCTAAGGTTTTTTGCTATCCTTTTAGTGGAGGATGGTAGTTATGCTAGAAGATTATTGGTCCTCCTGGGGGTCTCTTTCTGTGATTTCCCTGGCATTGCCCATGGTGCCTCTGGGCAAGTTCCCTGTATCATGGTTAGGCACTGGCTCTATTTCTGGTGCCAGGTGATGATGAACTTCTGGTGGGTGGGACATGCACTTTCACCTGACTGCTTAAAAACAAGGGTGTCCATGCTCCTGCACCATTCTATTCTGGACATGGATTGCTACAGTGGGCAGGTGGCTAACATCAGGGATGGCATTACTAGGTGGTAGATGCTACAGGAGTGGAGGATGTACTGCTGTGAATTTTAGGTGAGTGCAGACTACAGACAGCAAGCCTTCTAAAAAAAAATTCTCACGCATTGACATCATCAAATCTTTCATGCATACGGCAGATTTTGAACCTGCTATAAACATGGTACATTTCTCACACAAAAGCTTTCTATATGAATCTGAAAGCTTGTTTTTTTTTTTTACTAGATTTGTCCACCTCAAAATGAAGTAGTAACAAGCCCTGGTCGCTAGGTTCTGAACAGGGCTTTTTACAAAATTTTGAGGTAGACAAATCTAGTAAAAAAAATGTGGAAATTGTAAAATCAAGCTTTCTGGTTCATATATAGCAAGTAGCAAATGTATATAGCAGGTTCAGAATCTGCTGTATGCATGAAAGATTTTGATGATCTGTCCATGCGTGAGAAATGCTTTCATCCTTTCAAACCTTCAGGTATCTTTCTAAAGCCCCCCACATCTAAATCTGTCTCTAATGCCCCATACACACGATCGTTTTTCATGCCGTTAAAAATGCCATTTTTAAAAATGGGCATTAAAACCGATCGTGTGTATGTTCCAGAGCATTTTTAACGACGTGAAAAACGGGCATTAAAAATTTCGAACATGCACTATTTTTTCACGTCGTTTTTCATGTCGTGTTTTTTTAACGACGTGAAAAACGATGGTGTGTATGCTTTGACGAGGTGAAAAAAAAACGCGCATGCTCAAAATCAAGTATGAGACGGGAGCGCACGTTCTGGTAAAACTAGCATTTGTAATGGAGATAGCACATTTGTCACGCTGTAACGGACTGAAAAGCAGGAGGCTGAAAAGCGCGAATCGTCGCTCAACAAACTTTACTAACATGAAGTGTGGCACCATCCGAACGGAACTTCCCCTTTATAGTGCCGTCGTACGTGTTGTACGTCACTGCGCTTTGCTTGAACGTTTTTTAAAATGATCGTGTGTACGCAAGACAGGCTTGAGAGGAAACATGAAAAAAAACGACGAGAAAATCGTCGGTTTAAAAAATGGCATGAAAAACGATTGTGTGTACGCCGCATAAGGTTAAAGTGGAACTTTAGTCAGAAATGTAAGTCCTGCTAGATGACTTCAGGCTGGCACCTTTTGCAAGTATAGCTATGTAAAACATTAAAAATAAGTATCTATATTTAAAATCCAATAATACACGGTGTCATCCTGCTCTGCACAGTTGCTCTGTTTTTAGGCACTGCCGAGTTTGTAGAGGCCCAATCTGCTGACAGCCTTAAAGCGGAATTAAACCCTCCTATTCTTTACAGAAGCTGCTTCTGTTTGATCTACAACTGCCATGGTGCTGAACATGTAATCAGTTATGACACCAGCCATTTTATGGTTTGAAAGTTTGGTTGAGAGCACAAGCAAATGTGACAGTTAGCAATTCCGGCATTTTACCGTTTTGTTTTTTTTTTCCTAAACCGCTAAATCGATGGGTTTATTTCCGCTTTACGATTTACTGCTGTTCAGGGGCTCTGGGCTTCAGCAGAATGGCAGCCTCCAGCATGCAGACAGAGGAGCAATGCTGGAGGCAATTTACAGCACACACAAATTTTGGTAGCATAATTAATTATGTGGAATGTGTCTTGCTAAAGTACATTATTTTTTATCAAGTTGTTTTGGGTAAAGTTCCGCTTTAAGGTTAGTGACCCTAAGCCAACTACTTCTCTGCTTCTTGAACTAGAGACAGTTTGTTCTCGGGCAGTCTCTGCTCTGGAAGAAGGTAAGAATTCAGCTACCACCTTGGAAGGAGATCTGATTCAGAAAGGGAAGGTAAGAGTGGAGTGAGTGCAGCTAGATACCCTTTTTTTCTGGTAGATGAGATCGATAAACATTTGAAAGCTATTTACATGTCTGAGTAGATTGAGGATTCACAACCGATCCTGTCCGCCCATGATGAATTTTAGGGCTTGAAGGAATGTAAGGGTAAAGTGTTTCCTGTACATCAGACTCTTAAGGATATGATTCTAACAGTATAGAGGTAGACAGAGAATAATTCATTCATGTCTAGGGCACTTAAGAGATGTTTTCTCTTTGATAGTAAGGAAGAGGAATTGTTTTTTTTTTTTTTTTTTTAAATGTCCAAGATTAGATGCAGCTTTGTCCCAACTGTCGAAAGATGGATAGGAAAGCTGAGTCACTTCTCAAAAAAGCTTGGGGAAACTTTTGCTTTCTCTTTAGGACATGCTCTGGCATCCACATGTATAAACGGGGATCTAGAATTTTTAGAAGTCTTGCCCAGTGTTTTTTTTCATTACCAATCTGCTGAGAGGAAGGAGGTAACTATGAAGAAACTGATTGCTCACCTGGTAAACTAGCAGGTCATTATTCTGGTTCCAGAGAAACAGCAATCACTAGGTTTTTACTCCCCATGTTTTTAGTACAAAAACCTTCTGGGAAGTTCAGAATGATTATAAACTTAAAAAGACCGAACAAGTATTTCATTTTCCAATGAGATTTTATGGTGTCTGTAGACTTGCAGGGTGCATATAGTCCCGATCAGCCACAATCATCAAAAAGTCATACACATACTCTAGCTGCTGACTTTTAATATTAGGACACTTAGCTGTCCTGGAATCCAGCAATGTCGGCACACCAGCCGATGTTTCCATCGGCTCTTGGGTGCTGCTGCCGCCATAACCCGTAGGGGGAACTGTCAGTGACAGCTTCAAAGCCAGTTCCCTACTGTGCACTGCGCTTTCTGACTGGCCTGGCGGCAGGGGGAAGGAGGAGGGGGGCCGAACCTCTGACGTACCACGCTGCGGAGAGGTCAGAGGGAAGTGGGGAGACAGGTACCTGTCAAAAACAGGTACCCGCTCACCCCTCCTCCCCCGAAAGGTGCCAAATGTGGCACCGGAGGGGGGGTGGGGGATAAGTGAGCTCCCACGTTTGAGTGGAACTCAGCTTTAAAGCTGAACTTTACCCATAACAACTTGATAAAAAAATAATGTTCATTAGCAGGGAACATACATTCCACATTAATAATTATGCTACCAAAATGAGTGTGTGCTGTAAATTGCCTCCAGCATTGCTCCTGTTTCTTCTTGCTGGAGACTGCCATTTTGTAAGAGCTCGGAGCCCCTGAACAGCATTAAATCATAAAGATGAACTAAACCCATTGATGTAACGGTTTAAAAAAAACACTGGGCAATCCTGGCATTCCAGGAATATAACTGTAACATTTGCTTGTGTCCTAAACCAAACTGTCTAACCATCAAATGGCTGGTGTCATAACTGATGACATGTGCAGCACCATGACAGTTGCAGATCAAACAGAAGCAGTTTCCTTGCCTGTAGAATGATAGGTGGGTTTAATACTGCTTTAAAGCTGCCAGCAGATCAGCCTCTACAAATTTGGCAATGTTAGAAAATGGAAAACAACTGAGCATGTGCAGAGCTGGGTGAGACACTGGGGTTGATTTACTATTTTAAAAGCAAATAGTCCGTGCACTGCAAGTGCACTTCAAGTGCAGTTGTGCTAGATCTGAGGAAAAGCTCTGCTAATTTTTATCATCCTATCATGTGCAATCAAAAATGCTATATTTTTTTTCTTGCATCTAAGCAATCCCTCAGTTCTAAAGCAACTGCACTTGCAGTGCACAGACTATTTGACTTTAGTATTACTGGATTTTATTTTTAGTGTTTTACATAGCTATACCTGCAAAAGGGACCAGTAAGAGGTGGATCCAGCATGACTTCATTTTCTGACTAAAGTTCCACTTTAAGGTTTGCCATTCAGACCCAGCAAGGTCTACAGCATCCAGGAACTTCACTGGAATTTCTGCAGACGTGTTGGCTTTTTTAAGTTACGTGGAATTTTGATTTCCTATCTGGACAGTTTCCTAATTTTTCCCAGGACAAAGAGCAACTGGCACAGGACCTTCAGAGGATTCTCTATACTTTTTCAGGAGTTAGGTTGGAGAATCCGCTCAGACAAGTCAAATTTGATCCTTGTCTTTCTAGAGTCCAGAAAAAGATCTTTCCCACAAAGGAGAAGGTGCTTAAAATGATCTTGATGAAAACGATAAAAACTCTACAGAAGATTTCTAACAGAGACAAGTCATGCAGATTATGGGTCCATGAAGGATTCTTTTCAAGACGTGGTTGAGATGCATTCCAGAAACCTGAATGCATTGGTAAGGCTGTCCAGAGTAGATTCTCTGGATCTCTCTCGGTGGGAAGATCCACAGAATCTGAGAAGGAGGTCGGCTTTGGACACAGTCTTCCCTTTGCAAAGTCACTGCAGATGCCAGTTAATGGGGATGGGAGACCATTCAGAGAGTCTACAGGTCCGGGAATATGAGACCCAGAGGAAGCAGAGCAATCCTCCAGTCATAGGGAACTTCTAGCTGTAAGGAAGGTATTCTCTCGGCCAAGGATGTACTTGATTTTTCAGACCATGCTACAATAGTTACTTATAGCAACAAATGAAGTGCACAATCTGATACCCTCTTATAAATTTAGAATGATCTCGCTCTAGCCCCGTACACACGATCTGAAAATCGTACGAAAAATGCCGCTTTCGAATCTATCGTACCATAATCTGCTTGTTAGTACAGAGCTTTCGAGAGCCGATCAGGACAGTTCATCCGATATTCTATCGGACATGCACGGAATTTTTTTTCGTACGATGCCAGATCGTATGATTTTAGTTTAATCAGTACAGCTGTCGTTCGAAAATGCAATACTAATGCATTACAACACATGACATCACTTCCGAATTTTTATTCTGTCGTACGAGAATTTTCATGACTTTAGTAAACTCTTCATCTTCGATCTGAGATTAGCATGCAAAAAAAAAAACGGACGATCATCCGTCCGATTAATCTCATTGTGTGTACGGTGCAATACTCAGAAATACCACTACTGGTATGACTAACCATGTGTTTTTTTTTTTGTTTTGTTTTTTCATGTGTTGAGTTTCATTTCAGCAACCAAGTTCACTTTGACCCTGTTTTATCCCTCTAGTAGTAGATACATCAGTGGTTTAGAAACTTTTTTTGCATAAAAAAAAAAAAAACATGTTTGTTTACAAATGAAAATCAAACAGATATTTAGATCTGCAAGAAGCACAAAGATTAATCTGTATTTACCAGGCTCTCTATGATATAGCATAGACACAGGATTTCTTATTTGTTTCTTCAGCTTATTTTGCATAGCACATTATAAAACAGTTGGATATGTAGGTATACCAACAATATGCAGCTAAGCTTCTCCATTACTTTCTTTTATATTGGGGAGGCTTAGCGTCATTTATTGGTTTGGGACCACATGAAATCTGTTCTTCATTTCTTTATAATCTACATTTACACTTCACACAAAAGGTGGAAATGCCCAAAATCCTTCCAACACCCCTGTTTATAAGCAAGTTCTTTGCGGTCCACCACATATCTTAAAATAAAAGACCTAGCCCTTTGTGTCCGTATAACACCGTTCCATCCAGCAACACACAGCTTGTCATGCAAGGCTAGGCATGTACTAACAATGAAACGTCCACTACATATGGACCAAATATGGTTTATATATTTCTTTCTCTTTCCCTATTTTACCACACTTAAATGATAAGCCTTAGGAAACTGTTATTTGTCAGTGCTATAAAGCAGATTGCTTCCCAGTGTTTTCAATTATCTTCAAAGGGTCCTTTCACAGGCAGTAATAGTTCTATCAAAGTCTGCAAAGTATTATTTCATTCCCATACTCCCATTTTGCTGACTTTCACATTCCTTTTCATCTTTGTGTTAATTGGAGAAAAGGAGTGGTCCTAGTTACATATGCCAGCTGCAGTATTTTTCAAATATGGCCACAAAATGTTAGATGCTTACCTATACTCCAGCAGCTATTGTAAAACAAATACGGCACAGTGCTGTCAGAAGGTTAGTTTTTCAGATTTGAAAAATATCAGAAACATTATAATAGTCTTCATACTAACTAGTATCATTAAATATACTAAGGGTGGGTTCATAAATATGCGGAGACGGTTTCTGTGCAGCGTCCGAAGCGGTATCCATTCACCAGTTCAGGTGTGAGTTTGACACTTAAATCCCACCTGAACCGGACTGAAAAACACGCAGGAACCTTTTTTTAATTTGCACCACAACCAGCCCGCATATTTGTGAACCAGCTCAATTGAAAGCCGGTCTGGTTTACATGTTATGCGAATTGGATGCGGTTCAAACCACATCCGATTTGCATATATGTGACCTGAGCCTAAAATGGTACACTACATGCTGATTATATATATATATATATATATATATATATATATATATATGTGTGTGTGTATATATATGTATGTATATATATATATATATATATATATATATATATATATATATATATATATATATATATATATTTTTTTACATTTGAATATATAAAATACTGATCAATAGTGTTCATATTTTAAAGTGTATCTAGACCTAAGAACAAAAATGTAATGCATTTCAACTTACCCTGGTGTTTGGTCATCTAAGTACAGGATGCATGTGAGGACGGCATAACATCTCCCCCTTTCCTTTATAACTTGGTGAGGTTTGAAATTCAGAGGTAAAATAGGCAGAAATTATAACAATGTGTTAAATAATTACAGGGTGGACAATAATGAATTGCTGGTATGATCAGCAGTTTTTTTTTAAATTATTATTGAAAAGAATAAACCAATGACAAAACTCTTCCAATGGTTAATAGGCCAAAAGGGAGCAAAAAATAAAAGTAGATTTTTGGGGGTTTACACTTTAAATGGAAAATGTGCTTTCTCTTATCGTCCATGGACTGACACAGCTCTAATACTGAAACACGTGGGTATATGTCCCTGCTCGTAGGAGAAGATCTAGCCAGAATGTTAGATGTTAGAAACATACATTCTAGAAAAAAACAGAGCTGAACAGCCCCGCCCAGGGGGAGCGGACCCTCCAGACACAACCCTCCTACCTGCAGCTAGCAGCCTCTTTTTTTTTTCTGCCTAGCAGAAGGAGAAGACGTGGCTCTCTCAGGAGCCAGTCTCCTGGATGATTTTTTTAATTTTTTATTCCTTTGGGAATTTTATTATTTTGTTTTTGAGACCTTCAATTAACTGTTGGCTGGGCAACAGGTTGGGTACACTAGTATCCTCATAGTCTTCCCTGTCCGACCATCGAGCGTGCTGATCCTCGCCTTGTGTGCGTGAGACTCAGTTCACGACATGCCCCATGACTCCAGGGGTGGCCGGTGGGCTTTTATGGTCCCGCGGTCCTCACATGATTGAACAGTGCCTGCTGTATCTTTCGCGGTGGACCGGGCCAAAAGCTACTCAGTACTACTCTGTGATAGGTCTGTCTGAAACACGCCAGTGGATCCCTCTGGGACGGGTAAGTAGTCTCTCCTGCATCAGGTGAGTACATGCTGGCTGTGTTTCTCTGTATGGGGGGGTTGTTCCCTGTCTCCCCCCTGTATGCTGCTCTCTGCACCCTAATCTGGCGCTGAGCAGTGTGGGGATACCTGGGGGTCACTCTGGCCTGGCGGGGGGGGGGGGGGCTCTCATGTCTCTGTGCTGGGGCTGAGAAAACGTGGGGTGTTTGGAGACTTCATTAGGCACTTTGGCTGTAATTTTGCTGCGCTCAGCGGCCATCTTGCCGCGGATCAATGGCGCAGTATTACACTTTCGTTTTTTGGCCTCTATCCCCGCTGCTGCGGCGCAAATCTCCTCACACTCTCCTCAGGCTTCACTCGCTGTCATGTACCTGATGGTAGTGAGCCCAAATTGCAGGGGACGGCCTCCCTTACGGCTGCCACTCCCGGCCCCCTGGTAAGGTAACAGTTGGCACAGGAGTAAGGAGTGGCACGGGTGCCTGGCAGGATCAACTGTGGTGAGGTGGTGATTCAAACACCCGGAAGCTTCCTTGCAGAATACCGGAACTGGAACGGCTAGCAGGCTGGATCGGAAGTAGCACAGCAGACTGGATCGGTCTCGCAGACTGGATCGGAAGAAGCACAGCAGACAGGATCAGCTAGCAGGCAGGTTCAGCTTAGCAGGCTGGATCTGGGACAGCTCAGCAGACTGGATCGGTTTAGCAAACTGGATCGGAACCAGGAACAGGGTAGTAAACAGGCCGGGTCAGATATCAGGCGGGCAGCAGAAGTACAGGATGCAGGCAAAGGGTAGTCACAACAAGCCGGGGTCGGGTGCAGGCAGATAACAGGTTGGTCAAGGTAAGCCGGGTCTTTTAGCACAGGTATGGTCTCAGATCAGGGTTTAGCACACAACGCTGTAGAGCAGACAGCAGGGACTGTCTGTAAATGACAGGTTTAAATAGTCTCTCTGGCGCCACCCGCTGGACGCACGCGCGAACGGAGACCAGGAAGTCCGGGGCGCCTGTTTCTGGCAGGATCTCCATGACATTGCCCCCCCCCCCCCCCAAGGGGCAGCCTCCGGATGCCCATCCGGGCAAACTTTTCAGGGTGAGACCTTTTAAAGGACTGTACCAGACTCTTAGCGTGGATGTTCCCCTCGGGCTCCCAAGAATTCTCTTCGGGTCCATACCCCTTCCACTTTATCAAAAACTGGTTCTGGTTGCTTCTCTTCCTGTAATCCAGGATAGCCTGTACTTCAAACTCCTCTTCCCCGTCTATAATAACAGGGTCAGGGGTAACAGAGCTTCGGCCAGGAAAGGGATTGGAAATAGATGGTTTCAACAGTGACACATGGAATACTGGGTGGATCTTCAGTGAATCCGGGAGTTCCAGTTCAAAAGCCACTTCATTGATTTTCCTTTTAACCGGAAAAGGTCCTAGGAACTTGGGACCCAATTTCTTTGAAGGGCATGCCATCCTCAAGTTCACTGTAGACAGCCACACCAGGTCACCGGGTACCAGTACCAACTCACCCCGTCTCTTCTTGTCAAAAGTTAATTTGTTGTGTTCCTGGGTCCTGGTCATAGTTTCCTGCAAAAGTTGGTTATTGGTGGAAAAGAAATTTATTTTCTCCTGTACTGCTGGCACCGCACATTCGGGAAGAGAATTGGGTAGGAATGAAGGGTGAAAACCAAAGTTGGCAAAGAATGGGGTCTGCTTGGTGGCGGAGTGGATGGAGTTGTTGTAGGCGAATTCGGCCAAAGGAAGCAGGGAAATCCAATTATCTTGTGTAAAAGAGGAGAAGCAGCGCAGGTACTGCTCCAGAGTTTGGTTAGTCCTCTCAGTCTGTCCATTGGTCTGGGGGTGATAGGCGGAAGAGAATGACAGTTCTATATCCAAGGCCTTACAGAGGGACCTCCAGAAGCGGGAGGTGAACTGTACCCCTCGATCTGAAACAATGTTGGCTGGTACCCCGTGGAGTCTGACGATTTCCTTGATAAATGCCTGTGCTGTTTCAGGGGCAGAGGGAGTGCCTTTCATCGGAATAAAGTGTGCCATTTTGGACAGACGATCGACTATCACAAAGATAGTGGTATGATCTTCTGCTGGAGGTAACTCGACAATGAAGTCTATGGATAACATCCTCCATGGTCTGTCTGGAACAGGCAAAGGTCTTAATAAGCCCCAGGCCTTGGTTCTATGAGTCTTGTTCCTGATGCAGGTAGTGCAGGACTCCACAAATTCTTTACAATCTTCCCGTAATTGAGGCCACCAAAAGGTACGCTGTACCAAGTCGGTGGTCTTCGCTATGCCAAAGTGCCCGGCTAATGCATGGTCGTGGCAGAGTTCCAGGACAGATACTCGTAGATCCTCGGGGATATAGATCTTGTCCTTATGCCAGAGCAACCCGTCCTTAACCTGCAGTTCCAATTCAGGAGAGGGCAACTGCCCTGCGGAGGCTTGTTTAAGTCTGGAGAGCAGGTTTTCCTGAAGCAAGAGGAAATTCCCAGGGGCAAGGATGGTATCCGGAAGAGAAACTTCTTTGGGTTTGTGAAACATCCGAGACAAGGCGTCAGGCTTAGTGTTCTTGGAGCCTGGACGATACGTGACATGGAACGAAAACCTGGAGAAAAAGAGCGCCCATCTGGCCTGTCGTGGTTTCAGTCTCTTTGCGGATCTCAGATATTCCAGGTTCTTATGGTCAGTAAATATCAGAATTGGATGGGCAGCTCCCTCCAGCAGATAGCGCCATTCTTCTAGCGCAGACTTAATCGCCAGCAACTCCCGATCCCCCACATCGTAGTTCCTCTCTGCTGTTGACAACTTGCGTGAGAAGAAGGCCACTGGGTGAAGCAGGGCCTTGGTTCCTTGTCTCTGGGACAATATTGCCCCTACAGCGATTTCGGATGCGTCTACCTCGAGGACGAATGGCAAAGAGGAATCCGGATGCTTTAAGACGGAGGCAGAGGTAAAAAGTCCCTTAAGGGCCTCAAAGGCCTTTTGGGCCTCGGAGGACCAATGGAAGCGGTTCCCCTGTTGGGTTAATTGAGTGATTGGTGCAATGATGGCCGAGAATCCTCTGATGAACTTGCGGTAAAAATTAGCAAAACCGACAAAACGTTGGATTCCCTTCTTGTCTGTAGGGACTGGCCAGTCTAGGATTGCAGCAATCTTTTGGGGGTCCATCTCGATGCCCTCACTGGAGATGATTAATCCCAAGAATGGTATACTTCCCTGCTCGAACGCACATTTTTCGGCTTTCGCATATAGGCCATGTTGTCGAAGCCGGGCTAACACACTCTTGACATGTCTGCGATGGGATTCGAGGGAGGAAGAGAAAATTAATATGTCGTCTAGATAGACGATAACAAATAAGTCCAGAAAGTCCCGAAGGGCATCATTAATGAAGTATTGAAACGTGGCGGGGGCATTGCACAACCCGAAAGGCATCACCAAATACTCGAAGTGCCCAAATCGAGTACGGAAAGCAGTCTTCCACTCATCTCCGTCCCTGATGCGGACCAAATTATAGGCTCCACGGAGATCAAGCTTGGTGAAGACATTGGCAGCCCCCAGTCTCTGGAATAACTCTGGCATCAAAGGAAGGGGATAACGGTTCTTCACCGTAATTTTATTTAATTCGCGGTAATCCACGCAAGGACGAAGGGTATGGTCCTTTTTCTCGACGAAAAAGATGCCCGCGCCTGCTGGAGACGTGGATGGGCGAATAAACCCCTTCTTCAGGTTCTCATCAACGTATTCCCTTAGTGCCCCCTGTTCAACCTCTGTCAACGGAAAAATCCTTCCAAATGGGATTTCAGCCCCAGGTAATAGTTCAATGGGGCAGTCGTAGGCTCGATGGGGTGGTAGAACCTCCGCCCGTTGTTTACTGAATACATCCAGGTACTCATGATAGACTTCTGGAATAGACTGACGTAATTCAGCTTCTGAATCCAGGCAGAGCAGGTTAGACGGCCCATGAGGGGCGTGAGAGCCACAGAACTGCTGGCAGTAAGGTGACGAAAAGGTGACTTCCCCTGTGGCCCAGTTGATGGCAGGATTGTGAGCTTGCAGCCAGGGCATACCGAGGATCACAGGGAATAATGGAGAAGAGATGATGTCCATACGTAACAGTTCGTGGTGGGAGCTGGAAATGACAGCAGAAATAGGAGCAGTCTCTAGAACTACAGGGCCGGATTTAATAGCAGACCCATCAGCCAGGTGAACAGAGAGTCCATGGGTCTTGGGAAGGAGAGGAATCCGATGTTTAGCAGCGAATGAAGAGTCCATGAAACAACTGCAGGCCCCAGAATCAATAATGGCGGGGGTTGGTAGGGTCTTTCCTGAAAGCTGCAATGAGACTGAAAGGGCCAGGTGAGATGCGGTCTTGGCTATAGGACCCGTGTATTCAGGAATCATAGAGAGACATTTACGTAGCTTCAGAGGGCAGTTCCTAACGTAATGTCCGGGCCCCCCGCAATACAGACACAGATTGTTCATCCGACGACGTTGTCGCTCCTCCGGGGTAAGGGAAGGACGAAGAACCCCAAGCTGCATGGGCTCAGGTGCGTTTGGTGCGGAAGCTGGTGATGCAGCGGGTACTGTGTGCAGGTGACTTGGAGCCCTTGGGAGCATCCAGGTTGGGTGAGAAAACCCTGTAGCTCTCTCAGCCCTTCGTTCTCTTAGGTGTCGATCGATCTGTATGGTTAAATCGATCAACGCATTCAAAGTCTGTGGCACCCCAACTCTAGCCAGCTCATCTTTCAGAGAATCAGAGAGTCCCATGCGAAACTGGTGACGGAGAGCGGCATCGTTCCAGTCTGTATCTGCGCTCCACCGCCTAAACTCGGCCACGTAGTCCTCTGCCGCCCTGCGTCCCTGCTGAAGGGTACGCAAAGCCGCTTCTGCAGTTGCTGAAAGCTGGGGATCCTCGTATAGCTGAGCCATAGCGTCAAAGAAGGAGGCAAGGTTGGTCAGAACTATGTCCTTTCGTTCCAGGAGACGGTGGGCCCAGGCTTGGGGGTCCCCGGTAAGCAGGGAAACCACAAAGCCCACTTTAGTGATTTCCAGAGCGAAGGTTCGTGGCTGGAGGGTGAACTATAGTTCGCAGGAGTTGCGAAAAGCCCTAAAGCTACTTCGATTTCCGGAAAATCTTTCGGGTGCAGGGACCCTAGGTTCTGGAGGAAGCATTACTATTGTTTGGGTTGGCTCAGTCCCAGAGTAAGAGGTGGAAGCATGGGGAAATCCTTGGGTTCCGGTAGCGTTGGGAAGAACCAGTAACCGTTCTTCCAGCCGGGTGTAGTTTTGTTGAAGGTCCTTGACTGCTTCGGTTAGATCTGCCAGATGCTGACACAGATCTTCCATAGGGGAGGCTCCCTGCTCAGGCTCAGGCATGGCTGTCTGCTACTGTCACGTACCTGATGGTAGTGAGCCCGAATTGCAGGGGACGGCCTCCCTTACGGCTCCCACTCCCGGCCCCCTGGTAAGGTAACAGTTGGCACAGGAGTAAGGAGTGGCACGGGTGCCTGGCAGGATCAACTGTGGTGAGGTGGTGATTCAAACACCCGGAAGCTTCCTTGCAGAATACCGGAACTGGAACGGCTAGCAGGCTGGATCGGAAGTAGCACAGCAGACTGGATCGGTCTCGCAGACTGGTTCGGAAGAAGCACAGCAGACAGGATCAGCTAGCAGGCAGGTTCAGCTTAGCAGGCTGGATCTGGGACAGCTCAGCAGACTGGATCGGTTTAGCAAACTGGATCGGAACCAGGAACAGGGTAGTAAACAGGCCGGGTCAGATATCAGGCGGGCAGCAGAAGTACAGGATGCAGGCAAAGGGTAGTCACAACAAGCCGGGGTCGGGTGCAGGCAGATAACAGGTTGGTCAAGGTAAGCCGGGTCTTTTAGCACAGGTATGGTCTCAGATCAGGGTTTAGCACACAACGCTGTAGAGCAGACAGCAGGGACTGTCTGTAAATGACAGGTTTAAATAGTCTCTCTGGCGCCACCCGCTGGACGCACGCGCGAACGGAGACCAGGAAGTCCGGGGCGCCTGTTTCTGGCAGGATCTCCATGACACTCGCACTGGCAGTGTGATGCATACAGCGGAGCTGAGCGGTCCTCTGAAGGGTTGGTGGGGCCTCTGGGTGTCCCCTCCTCAGTCAGTGCAGCCAGTGGGTGGACTGTTTTTATTCACTTTATTGTGTATAAGGTCTCAGAGGGTGGCGAATATGGATTCTGATTCACCTGCTTCCCCACTCTTGTCAGAGGCAACTGGCAGTGCTCCAGCACCTGCGGTCCCTATGGACCAGTTGTCGGCAGTCCTGGAAAAATTTATTGTCAGGATGGAAGCGGTGTGCGAGCGTAAGGGGAGTGCTCTGATTCAGATATGGGCCTAGCTGCTGCTGCTCAGGGCCCTAGCTCTGAATATTTTAATGTTTTTGAACAGGACATTCCTTGTGAGGAAGACTCCAGTTCTGAGTCAGTAAATGACAGGGCGCTTGTAAGTGAACTCATTGATGCTGTGAGGGACACTCTCAAGCTGGATGCTGTGGCTGTGGTACCTCAGGCGGACGCTGTCTCCTTTGGTTCTTTTCAAGCTTTTATTTTACACAGCTTCCTCACTGTTTCCTCACACGCTGCGTCGAGAGCAGCATGGATGATACAGTGGTACACAGTGCCTCCCTCCCCCTGGTCGGTGCAGCATGGTGGGGGGGGGGGGTTGGGTCTTTATTCATTTATTTCTATTGTCCATGTGAGCCTTCTGTGTGATGTCTATGAGGCAACAACAGGGTCTCTGCACCTGTGGTTTCCCGCCATTTCCTGGGGAACGCTCTGAGCTCTGACAGGACCACGGTCTGGGGTGTCAGAGGTAACCTTTTACCTGCATGCTGCTTTGGTAGCACATTTAAGCAGGTTGGAATGATACAGAGAACTTTATGCGCCTCAGCGCCATAATTAAAGCTTATCTTATAACTCTACACTGGATACATTCACAGTGTATGTATGTGTTATTGATCTCTGTGTCGTCTGCGTGGGTTTCCTCCCACATTCCAATGCTGTGTCTTCAGTGCCATACACAATATAAACATACACATTATGTTTATACATGACTCTAAATACATTCACAGTATATGTATGGGAACAGCAGAAAGGAAGAGATGGACAGCCGCACTCCAAAAAAAAAAAATTAAGGTTGCTTTTATTGTAAAAAAGATAAAACGCATGCACCACAAGTCACAGCAAGGCAGGGATCACTGACACGTTTCACACTACAAATGTTAGTGCTTACTCATAGCAGTAGTACTATGAGTAAGCACTAACATTTGTAGTGTGAAACGCGTCAGTGATCCCTGCCTTGCTGTGACCTGTGGTGCATGCGTTTTATCTTTTTTACAATAAAAGCAACCTTAAAGGTTTTTTTTGGAGTGCGGCTGTTCATCCCTTCCTTTCTGCTGTTCCTGTTTGCCTTGTGCATTGCCAGCACCCATGGTTTCCTGATTGTTGAAGGATTAACAGAACTCACTCACCTGGAGCGGTAATTTTCTCTCTTCACAGTATATGTATGTATTATACTCTCTGGGTCGGCGTGGGTGTCCTCTGGGTGCTCCGGTGTCCTCTCACGCTCTCACGGTATGTGCGCTTCGGCTCTCTGCATAGTATAAACATGTTCAATATGTTTATTGCACATACTGTAAATACTTGCAGTATGTGTATGCTGTCTGCGTGGGTTTCCTTCGGGTACTCCGGTTTCCTCCCATGCTCCAAGGGTAATGCACAGCATAACCATGTGCAATATGTTTATCACATGCTATCATTCCTACACGGTATCTGTGTGCTGTCTGCGTGGGTTTCTTCCGGGTGTTCCAGTTTCCTCCCTCGCTACATGACATGCGCGCCTTCGGTGTCATGCACAGTATAAACATACACATTATGTTTATACACATCACTGAATACATTCACAGTAGATGTATGTATTGTATTCTCTTGGTCTGCGTGGGGTTCCTCCGGGTACTCCGGTTTCCTCCCACACGCCAACGGTGTGCGCGCCTTCGGCGCAATGCACACAGACATGTTCAAAATGTTTATCACACATACTATAGTACCTACATGGTATGCGTATGCAGTCTGCATGGGTTTCATCCGGGTGCTCTGGTTTTTCCCCCGCGCTCCAATGGTGTGCGCATTTTCAGCGCTATGCACAGCATAAACATGTGCAATTTGTTTATTCGCATGCTAACGGTTGTGTACGCAGTCTGCGTGGCTGGTTTCCGCCCACGCCCCAATGATGTGCGCGCCTTCGTCGCTGGCACAGTATAAACGTGTTTAATATGTTTATCCACACATACTAAACTACATACGCCGTATGTGGTTGTACTATGCTCTTTGTGGCTGAGGGGGTTTCCTCCCACGCTCTAATTGCGCGTTTTGACGCAATACACAGTATAAACTTTGTGTTTGTACAATCAGCACTTATCAATGGAGAAGCTGCTGGATGGAGCATTGTCATAGGGATCCCTGATCTCAGGGGGTACCACCTTCCACCTGCCCTTGGGTGGTGATCGGGAGCGCTGGCTTGGACTGTGTTCGCCATGCTGAGGTTAGCGTTACGCCCAGTAGTGGCTGCGTCTCTGGCGTTTCTGAAGCTCAATGACTGGGCAAAAGCATCTGCTTCATCTATCAGTCGACCAGCAGGTGCACTGCAACTGCTTTAGCCTCTAGGGTCTCTGTGTCCGGGGTGGGTCTGCGCCACCTGTAGAGGCTGAGTTACTGGTCCACTGACCGAGTTTCTAGGGAAGCTCTGTCAGGTTGCCTTTTTTGGCCAACAATCAAGCCCGGGCCTCCCTTCTCCGATACATTGCGGGGTCTCCTTGGGATTATCATACCCATCCCGCTGCAGGGCGGCCGTGTGCATTCCAGGGGAACGGTCCTTACATTCAGAGGTGTTTTCACCTCCTTTACCAGAGGTGGGGCACCGAATATGGGCATTTTGGCCTCTCGACTCACTCGCAAGGTGTCGAGATTTGTGGCCAGGTCCAGGGATCCCTGGGCAGAGGCGTCAGACGTGTTGGTGGCCCATGGGGGCAGTATCACCTGATGTATGCTTACCCTCCGCTACTGTTGCCTCGCTTGCTTCGCAGAGTAGTGGTCGAGGCCATTCCGGTGATCCTCATTGCTCCGGAACGGCGACATTGGTACGCCGATCTAATTCAGCTAGTCGCAGATGTTCCTTGGCGACTGCCTATTTGGGTGGACCTTCTGTCTCCTGGTCCCATACTTCATCCTGCTTTTACAGTCCTTGGCTTTGGCATGGCTGTTAAAGCCAGGTGCTGAGGGACCGAGGTCTCTCAGATTCGGTCATCTCATCTATGTTGTGGGCACGGAAATCTTCCTCCAGAAAGATCTATCTATGTACCTGCAAGGCTTACATCGCTATGTGCGAGGAGCTTGATGGTGTCCACGGTTGTATTCCGCTCCCAAGATTTTGCTGTTCTTACAGCGTGGTGTGACCCAAAAGCTGGCCTTGCGTACCATCGAGGGTCGGATTTCGGCCCGGGCTGTCTTTTTCAACGACCGCTAACGGGCCATTCCTTGATTAGCACCTTTGTGCAGGGGGTTCGCTATGTGATCCCCCCTGTCAAGCCTCCTCCCGCTCCTTGGGATCTGAATTTGGTGCTTTCGGTTCTCCAAGAAAATCCCTTTGAAAATATCAGGGAGATTCCTCTCTTGACCTTGTCCCAGAAGGTGGCTTTCTTAGTGGCCATTACTTCTTTTCGACGGGTGTCTGAGTTGGCGGCCTTGTCCCGCAAGTCGCCTTACTTGGTCCTTCATAAGGATTAGGCGGTGTTGCACCCACGACCGTCTTTTCTTTCAAAGTGGTCTCGGCCTTTCACCTTAATGAGGACATGTTGTTCCGTCCTTGTGTCCTCACCCATCGCATCCCTGAGAGTTTGCGCTTCATACATTGGATGTGGTACGAGCCTTACGGGTGTACCTGTCTGCTACTGTTTCCATTCGGAAGTCTGACTCACTGTTTGTGTCTGTCTCTGGTCCAAAACAGGGCCAAGCGGTGTCGTCTGCCACCTTTTCTAGGTGGATCTGACAGACCGTTATACAGGCCTATGCCCTTAAGGGGCGGACGCCTCCCTTTCCGGTTACCGCGCATTCCACCAGGGCAATCGGTGCTTCCTAGGCTTTCCGACATCAAGCGTCGGTTGCACATGTGTGCAAGGCGGCGACCTGGTAGGCCATTCATTCCGTTTCTAAGTTCTATAAAGTTGATGTGGCTGCATCTTCGGATGCTTCCTTCGGCCGCAAGGGTTGCAGGCCGCTGTTTAAAGTTGCAACTCCTCAGTTGAGGAGTTCTGCTTGTTTGGAGTGGAGTTTGGTTTTTCCTTTACTACTGCTCCCACCCTTTTCTGATACTGCTTTGGGACATCCCACGTTTTTCAGTATTAGAGCTGTGTCAGTCCATGGAAGATAAGAGAAAATAGGATTTCTGTACTCACCGTAAAATCCTTTTCTCTGATATCCATTTACTGCAATAATTGCTAATTTGTATCACAATGCACAAACTTTTTTTTTTTTTCTTTCAAAAATATAAGTATTGGAAAATTAGTGTTGTTTACTAACCCTGATGGGTGAATATGATGGGTGTATGAAAGAAAAAAGTGAATACAAATAAAAGTAAAACCTAACACCCTAGACCAGGGGTGTCAAACTCAATTTCATTGAGGGCCACATCAGCATTATGATTGCCCTCAAAAGGGCCGGTTACATCTGTAAGATTAGATGTCCAGCGCATCCCCTCCCCTTACATTAGATGTTAAGAGCCACCACACCATCAGAAGTTGAGTCCCCCACTCTCCCTTACATCACAGTGCTCCCCCTGTTCTTAAGCCCCATAACACTATTAGATTTTCTTCAGATTTACCAAAACCATATAATATGAGGTCAAACCTTAAGAGTTTCAATTTGTATGCAATCAGGCAGGCCCTTGCACTACATGGCTTTGGTAAATCTGAAGACAAAAATCTGAAGAAAATCTAATAGTTTGTATGGGGTCTTAAGCTGCTGCTGCGAAGAAGCTGGATGCATTGCCTAAAAGCAGAAAGTAATGCCCCATACACACGATCATTTTTCATGCCGTTAAAAATGCCATTTTAAAAAATGGCCATTAAAAATAATCGTGTGTAGGCTCCAGAGCATTTTTAACGACGTGAAAAACGGCCATTAAAAATTCCGGACATGCTCTCTTTTTTCACGTCGTTTTTCATGTCGTTTTTTTTAACGACGTGAAAAACGATAGTGTGTATGCTTTCACGACGTGAAAAAAAACGCGCATGCTCAGAATCAAGTATGAGACGGGAGCGCTCGTTCTGGTAAAACTAGCGTTCGTAATGGAGATAGCACATTCATTACACAGTAACGGACTGAAAAGCGCGAATCGTCGCTCAACAAACTTTACTAACATGAAGGGTGGCGCCATTCGAACGGAACTTCCCCTTTATAGTGCCGTCGTACGTGTTGAACGTCACTGCGCTTTGCTTGATCGTTTTTTTTAATGATAGTGTGTACGCAAGGCAGGCTTGAGAGGAAACATGAAAAAAAACGAGGAGAAAAACGTCGGTTTAAAAAATGACATTAAAAACGATCGTGTGTACGGGGCATTAGGGTCTTGAGGAGGAGCAGACGAGGGCGAGGGCCACATGAAATGGCCTGGAGGGCCGGATTTGGCCCACGGGCCTTGTGTTTGACACCTGTGCCCTAGACCCTAGCATTTTATCACGGCTGGGCTGCGAATAGCCACAACAGAGAATCTTGCTGTGCCACGCCTGTTGGCAAGGCTTACATTTTAGGCTGATAGATGTGTGGCACACCAAGGGTCATGTACAAGTTGGATTGTTAGGGAATTTCGTTTAAAAGTGACACAGGAGCATAACATTATAACAACACAACAAAAAAAATCTGCTAAACCATCTTAGAATTTGCTGTTTGGTAAAAATATAGCAGTTATTCCTCTCCCTTTTCTTCCACGTTTTCTCCCTGTGTAGTATGAAGACCTAGATAAGGAATTTTATACAAGAGAACAATGTGCTCTTTCCAAAAATAAAGGAAATAGGGTGTAATACTGTAACCATTCAAGTGTTGGTGCTGGAACTCAACAGCCACATGCTTTTGTGAAATTTCTGTGCCTATTTGCGAGTCCACCCTAAGGTGTATGTTAACGCTAATTTTAAAATGTTGTTTTCTAATGTATCTTTAATCCATTAGAAGGTCCTTGCATCCCCTAAATTAATTTCTACACACCTAAAATACTTGGTTATCATGCCAGTCCAATTAGGAGTCCTGTTTGTATCTGACCATGCTACACATGGAAGTTGACATGCCTTAGTGTTCAGTTTTTGTCTCTTCTGATACGGGAGATACAGGATGATGTGCTAAAGCACATCATTCCTGTAGTCAGAATACAGCTGCCATATCCCTGTCCATCCCTCCACAGTGTAAGTACAGTGACTATTGGCAAGGGATTTTAATCATCCCTGTAACCTCATGTAGAGCCCCAATGGGGTTTCCATTATAATAGAGGTTCTCTCTTGTATTAGTTATGTCAACAGAAGCAGCCAAGAGTCTCTTGCATTCTCCGATCTGAGCCTGCCGAGATGCGGGAGAAAAGTGGGGCAGAGCAGTCAGGTGTCAGTGGAATTGAATAGTTTGTTTATTTTATCATGATCTTCTTTTTTGTTTTTTTCCATTCCTTATCTTCACATCTGCAGTATTTTATTATGAAAGGAAAGAATAAAAATAAAAACCAATGTCCTTAATTTTTATTTACTTTATTTTTTGTAGAAAACTTATTGAAAATGGAATTTAAGGGCAAGGGGACCTATGTCAGTTTTGCTGTGAAAGGTATAAAAGAAACCCTAGGTTATGAACCGGTACATTAGTTTGGACATCTTCGCAAAAGCAGCATAGTTTACTAAATCAGGCCTGGATAACATGCCCAAAATCTAGGCACCACCATAAAAAGTAAAGAGCCACAATACAATGGCTTTGATCTGACAGTAAACAAACACAAGGAGAGAGGTGCCTCTGGGTGCAGATATAGGACAAGTTTAATAGACACATATTACAGGCAACTCACATCTGTGAAGTCATAATCAGGCATGGATAAGTCCCAACAAGAGGTGGAGAGATCTGGTCATCAGTTGGCAGTCCAATCCAGTGGAGGAGAAGCACTGGGCTTGCTACAGCACCGCTTGTTGTGAAGAGGCCGGCTGTGGTGGAGACAACTCAAAGCGAGGCTCGAGGTGCAGTGGATAGGCAGGCACGGATTGATGATGTCACTGGAGAGCTTGAAAAAGGAGAGCGGCTGCCGCGTCATCCGCAGTGCGCATGCTCAAGAAACGTGTCACTTTTCAGTGATATCATCCATCCGTACCTGTCTATCTACTGCACCTCGAGCCTCGCTTTGAGTTGTCACTTCTTCAGGAGACCTAAAGCTAGGAGACACATACATTAATAATCAACATATTAACACTTCCATAATAATCGTTCAGATCATGACATAAATCAGGGCCGGCACCAGCATAAGGTAGCCAGGAGAAGGGGGCGCTAAAGCCAGGTGTTCCCCACAAGGTGCTCATCCTAGCGCCGGCGACCGGCCCTGCTCGCACCTTTACCCTGTTCAGCACTCTGGACAGGCGGCGAAGCACAGCCCCACCGGGAGTCCCGGCCCTGCTACTGCGCTCCTCGTCTGCCAGATGCAGGGCAGTGAGAGACACCCTTGGCTTGAAGACACCATCCCTCTCCCTTCAGCCCTCGAGGCGAGGATCCTGAAAGAAAATCTCCCCCACCTGGGTGGTAGCAAAGAGTGTCAGGAACGCCTCCCAGTTCAACAGCACACAGAGACTATTGCCACTGAATTGGAGGGCGTGTGAGATGAGGGGGAGCCTGGAGAGGAGCCAAGGTAGACCAGGGGGAAGGGCCAAGGCCTGCAGAAGGCACATGAGGATCGCAAGTGGCACTGGTACTACCACAGATGAAGATTTCTCTAGGGCAATCAAGCTGCTTCTAGCTTTATGGTGTCAGAGTCTGGCTTTTTGTACCAGCCCTGCCCTTGTGCCATGCCTGCAGGCTAACCATCTATTGTGCCATGCCCACAGTCTGACCGTCTCTTGTGCCATGCCCACAGTCTGACCGTCTCTTGTGCCATGCCCACAGTCTGACCGTCTCTTGTGCCATGCCCACAGTCTGACCGTCTCTTGTGCCATGCCCACAGTCTGACCGTCTCTTGTGCCATGCCCACAGTCTGACCGTCTCTTGTTGAAGCCATGGTCTGAAGTACGTATATCTACAGTGAGAGATTGCACTTCACTCCACTGGATCAGCATGTTCTCTGAAATTTCAGCATGGGGGAGGGTATAACCTAAACTGACAGGAAAGAGGTTGGCTTAGTCTCATACAGAAGAAACACAGTGGAATTGCTTTTTTTAGCCATCTATGTCCCATTGCATAAATTTCCCTTCCCTTCACTTCCTGTCCCGCAGCCAAACAGGGAGTGAGAGAAAATCCCTACAAATTAAGTGAATTCCTTGGGGACCTAGTGTCCCCATTGGAAGAGTTCCCCTCTATAAGGCTTCATGTACACTGGCAGCTCCTAAACTTAAAGCGGAGTTCCACCCAAAGATAGAACTTCCTCTTTTCGGAACCCTCCCCCCCCTCCGGTGCCAGATTTGGCACCTTTCAGGGGGGAGGGTGGAGCAGATACATGTGTAATTCAGGCATTTTGCTCCCACTTCCGGGCATAGATACCCGAGCCACCCCCGGGTATCTACGCCACTTTTGGCGCCTTCTCCGCCCCCCCCTGCTGTCTTCTGGGAGACACACAGGTTCCAGAAGACAGCAGATTCCAGTAGCATAGTGCAGCGCGAGCCGTGCATGTGCAGTAGGGGACCAGGAAGGCTTCACTTCCTGATTCCCTTACTGAAGATGGCAGCGCCTCCACCTGAGAGCCGAGCGATAGATCAGCTTCGGGTGCCGACATCGCGGGCACCATGGACAGGTAAGTGTCCTTATTTTCAAAGTCAGCAGCTGCAGTAATTGTAGCTGCTGACTTAAAAAAAAAAATTTGGTGCACCTCCGCTTTAAGCTTAGGGACATTTGCCGTTTTTTTGCCAAATCTCCTAAACTCAACTCCATAAAAAGCCTATGTGTCCATGTACACATAGGCTTTTAGCAGGGCTTAGAAGCTGCAGCGTTTAGGTGAGGTTAAACTTCCCTCATGGAACATGGAAGAATCGCATTTAGGATAGGAACGTTTTGACCGCCGGCCGCGGGAAAATGCAAATCGTGGCAGAAACGCAGTTTGCGTTTTTGCCATGTTTTGCGTTTTCCCACAGTCAGGGTAGGCTAGTGTATATGTAGCCTTACTTTTCTTGGGACAACCCTAAATTTGGGTTTTTCTTTTACTTTTACCTTCAGTGATAATGATAAACAGGACAAATATAGAGGATGAATCTGCCTAAAGGCACAATACAATACAAAAATGGGAAGTAAAACTTTGTCCAACAAACGATCTGCAGATTTTCGGATAGTTTGTATGGTGTTCTAATTCCTGTCCACTCTATCCGAAAACCAAAAAGTAAATTTAAAAAATTGCCTTTTAGTTATACTTTAAATAAGAAATTAGAGTAGGGTAAGAACTATTTTTCAACAATGTAGAAGTCTGTGTGACCCCTCATAAATAAAAGAGGGGAAATTGTCCTTTATCCAACAGGAGCAAATGAAGAGGAGCACAATACATAATAACCATCCCTCCTGATATTATCCTTTGTATTTGTCTGCGTGTCTCTCTGGATCCTTTATCCTGGGTTTCTGGCTTTCACTTCTTTCTCAATACGAAGCCTCTCCTAACTGCCCACCTGACTATTTATACTCTTTAGAAATAGCTGCCTGTTGTTGTTCTTTAAAACAACAAAGGGAATATGGCTATAGGGCACATTGAAGATATTTTTAAATTATGAAGAAGCCATAATTGTGCAGGTATATAACCAGGCGCACATGACATATCCTTTCCAAACACTCTGAAGTTTGCAGAATTACATTGTTTGTCAGGCTGAAAAATATGCATAATCATTGTGTCTATTTCTGAAATGAACTTCAAATTAACAAGTTTACTATATGGACCATTTACGTATTTAATTGTCTCTTCTGAAGGGTTAAAGTTGAACTCCAGCCTAAAGCCTCGTACACACGGTCAGACTTCAAACAAACTTTTCTGTGGATTTTTGTCCGAAGGGAGTTGACCGGGAACACCCATAGCATACACACGGCAGGACTTTTCTGCAAACTTTCCCAAAACTTTCCCAACATCACGTGGGTTTTCTGCTCTTTACCGCCACCCTTTTGGTCAACTTCTGCTATTGTTGGTTGATTTTAACATTGGTTCTGGACATGCGTATTTGTACTTCGGACAAAAGTCGGATGGATTTCTGTACACACGATAGAACTTTGCACCGTAGGACTTTTGTTGCCGAAAAGTTTGTCCGTTTGCAGAGCGAACTTTTGTCCGATGAAAACCGAAAAAAGTTTGTCCGATGAAGCGTACACACGGTCGGATTTTCTTAAAAACTTGCTCATTTAGAATTTCGAAACAATTGCTTAAACGTGCATCCTCACAGGGTGACACTGTGGATGCACATGTACAAATGTGCCAACGTCCCAATATCATAGGAGAAACATAAATAAACTAGAAAAAATTGACTTTTGGCGGCACATGGATATATGTTTGTAAAAAACTAGGGGTGTTTATTTTTAAACAGAGTAGTGAAAAAATACATATAAACAATACCAGTTTGTTTATACTTTATACTTATACATGTTGCTCATTTTGAAGTTTGTTGTCAAAGTCCTACCGTGTGTATGGGGCTTAAAGGGGTTGTAAAGGTTTGTTTATTATTTTCTAAATAGGTTCCTTTAAGGCCCCTTTCACACTGGGGCGGGCAGGTGCGGTGGCGGTATAGCAGCGCGATTTTCAGCGCTGCTATACTGTCGTTCTTACCGCGGTATGCGGTCGCTAGGGGGGTTAATTTAACCCCCGCTAGCGGCCGAAAAAGGGTTAATACCGCCCGCAAACCGCGGCTATTGCCGTGGTTTGCGGGCGGTATTACCGCGCTGTCCCATTGATTTCAATGGGAGACCGCGGTAAAGGAGCGGTGAACACACCGCTCCTTTACCGCTGTAAAGAAGCGGATAGCAGGACTTTTGGAGCGGTCCTGCTAGCGCACCGCTTCAGTGTGAAAGCCTTCGGGCTTTCACATTGAAGGCACAGGGCAGGATTTTTTCATGCGGTATAACAGCGCTATTATTAGCGCTGAACCGCATGAAAAACGCCCCAGTGTGAAAGGGGCCTTAAGCTAGTGCATTGTTGGTTCACTTACCTTTTCCTTAGATTTCCCTTCTAAATATTTGTTTTCTTTGTTTTCTTTGTCTGAATTTCTCACTTCCTGTTCCTCCTCAGTAAGCTGTTCAGGCTGACTAAACACCACTCGGATGATGGTGTGAAGTTTAGTGAGGAGAAACAGGAAGTGAGAAATTCAGACAAAGAAAAAAAAAAATTTAGAAGGTAAATCAAAGGAAAAGGTAAGTGAACCAACAATGCACTAGCTTAAAGGAACCTATTTAGAAAATAAAAAACAAACCTTTACAACCCCTTTAAGGCCGGCCATAGACGGTATGAAACTCGGCCGGTTCAGCAGGAAACGACCGAGATTTGAATCTTCAACTTGGTACATTCAGTCTGCCCATTAATCGATCAACTTTGGTACAACCAGTCGGCTAGATTCTCTTGCAATTATTGCTAACGGCTGCTCAATAAAATGTTTTTCTCTTTCGTTTATTGACGGACACACCAACTTAAATCTTGACCTTAGGGTTATATTGCCACCTTCAGGAGAGGACTAGGCAGAACATGTTAAAACCGCAAAACTGCACAGTACCGCCCAGGGGTCGGTCCTACTGGCTATAACCCCTCACACTGCATCCAGCAGCTCAGTTTTTTTTTCTGCCTAGTGTAGAAGGACCTGGCTCCCGGTGGAGACCATTGGCCCTGGAGATTTTTTCGTTTTTTTTTTCTGCTTTTTGATCCTGTGATCTTCTATCAACAGCCGGGCTGGGTGACAGGCTGGATAATCTAAATCCTGGTGGTCTCCCCAGCCTGGCCATCGAGCGTGAGCAGGCCTTGGCTACGCGCTGGGTCGGCCATGACATGCCCCGTCTGATCCAGGGGTGGCCGGCGAGCTATATGCTCCGGGGCACACATATGACCGGGCTACTGCTGTCCGTGTCAGTGTGCCATGGCCAACAGCCACCCCATACCGCTCGGGTGATGGGTCTGTCCGGAATGCATCCAGCAGTCCCCACAGAACGGGTAAGTATGTCCTGTCTCGGCAGGACAGAGCAGCTGGTGCATTCCCTGGGAGGTCGAATTGGGGGTCTCTCATTCTCCTCTTCTCTCCCCGTCCCTTCCCTCCTCCCCATTCTTTGGGCGCTGTGCGACTGAACGGGGGTCTTCCAGGGGTGCCGTGTCCGGCGAGGGGGCTGCGCTGGGTGTTGGGGGTCCGCTGTTTCTTTTTCCTATTTTTGACATAGTGGGGTGTTCTGGTGTGCACACTGTGGAAGGCCTCCGCGCGGAGGGTCAGCGTGGCCGCACCATTTTCCTGTAGCTTTAGTCAGGAAGTTTGGCGGCCGTTTTCCTGTAGCCTTGGTCAGGAAGTCCGGCGGCCACCTTTCCGGAGCCCTCGGGCGTTTTCTTCCTGAGGCGACCGGCGACCATTTTCTTGTAGTCTCAGCTTGGTTTTTGCCTCTAGCGCTGGCTATCCTTCTGGAATGGCGCAAATTGCACAGAACACCTTGTGAGGGAGAGCGGACAGCACAGCGCAGTACCTGGGCCGGGGTGGTTAGTCCTGCGGGGGGCCCCTCAGTCTGTGGCAGCTAGGAGGGTGGACTTTTAGTTTGACTTGCCTTCGGTCCCTAACCGGTGTCAGGCGAATGTGGGTCAGCATGGCATCAGAAGCTGGCGCTTCTTCCCCAAATATACCTGTGATGGCAACCGGTTCCCCTGCACCCGCGGGGCCTATGGACGCTTTGTCCGCGGTCCTGGAGTCTTTTGTTGTCAGGGTGGAAGTGGCGTGCGGGCACAAGGGGGGTAAAAAATGCCCCCTCCCCCCACCGTCTTCTGGGGAAAGCTCTGATTCAGACTCGGGCCTTGCTGTGGCAACTGACCCCTGTTCTGAATTTTCAGAGGATGCGGACCAGGACCGTTCGGACAGTGAGGATGATTCCGTGTGCGGGTCAGCGCAGGAAAGGGCGCTTGTAGGAGCACGCATCACAGCGGTGCAGGATACCCTAAAAAAGGAAGATACGGCGGGGGCATCTACAGAGGTGTTGGTCACTTTTGGGTCTCACAAACCGGCCCGCACGGCTAAGGTGTTTCCCTACCTAACCTATTTTGATAAATTTATCTACAAAGAATGGGAACGCCCGCAGCGGGCCTTTTCGTTCCCAAAACGCATGGCGGTGCATTACCCCTTTTGAGGAGAATTTCCTGAAAAATTTGACATCTCCCCCGATTGTGGACCCCCCAATATCCAGGTTAAATAAGGTAACCACGATTACGGTGGAGGGGACCCCTGCCTTTAAGGACCCTGCCAATAGGAGGGCCGAGGCAGTTGCCCGGTCCATGTTTACGGTGGTGGGGTCAGCATTGTGACCAGTGTTGGCCACGGCCCTGGTGTCCCAGACACTTACTGAATGGGCAAAATTGTTGCACCATGAGTTGGAAAAGCAACAGGCTTTCCTGGTCTGCGTGGAACTGGCAGACCAGTTGGTGCATGGCCTTAAGTATGTCTGCGATGCGGCCTTAGATACGGCCCCCTTGCTTTCTAGAGCCTCAGTATCTGCTGTGGTGCTACATCACCTGATTTGGCTAAAGTGCTGGTCTGCGGACCAGGCATCTAAGAAGGCTCTGGCGGATTTGCCCTTCCAGGGGGAGAGGCTCTTTGGAGCCTCGCTGGATGACATTATTAAAAATGTTACTGGGGGTAAGAGTACGTTGCTCCCACAATCCGGAAAGGGTAAGGAGCTTCGCCGTAGGCCAGGACCTTCCTTTTCCGCTCAGAAGAGTTTTTTTTTTCGTCCGCTCGGGGTGGCGGGTAAGCGTCCCCAGACCGACAAGGTGTCCACTGAGGGACAGAAGTGTCCCTGGTATTGCAAGCCAAACAAGCCTGCGAACAAATCCACAACAGCATGAAGGTTTGCCCCCGCCCCCCTTTTGGTTGTGGGGTCGCCTTCGGGAGTTTGCAGCTCGGTGGACCTCCCTGCTTTCCGATCAGTGGGTCTGTGAAGTGGTTTCATCTGGATACAAGATAGTTTCTCTCTTGTCCACCAAACAGTTTTTTTTCCCTCAAACCTTCATCTTCTTCCGGCTCCTCTGGAAGCCTTGTTGGGGGCAGTGCAGGACCTGCTGCTGCGTGGGGTGATAGTTCCGGCACCGTTGCAGGAAAGGTTTCAGGGATTCTACTCCAATTTGTTTGTTGTCCCAAAGAAGGAAGGGGTTCGTCCGATTCTGGACCTCACAGACCCTCAACAAATTTGTGAAGGTGAAAAGATTCAGGATGGAATCAGTTCGCTCCATGGTCGCTGCACTCCATCCGGGGGATTTTCTGGTGTCCTTGGACGTCAAGAACGCATACTTAGACGCCCAAACTGTTTCTGCTGGGCCTCTCGCAGCCCAGAGTCACCAAACCACTTAAAAAACTACTCAGGCACATCCTAACGGCGGCCAGATGCTTGGTAGCCCTTAATTGGAAAAAAGAGGAGGCCCTGTATTCCAGGATCAAGGACGTAGAACTAATGGAGAGGATGACAGCCAGAATACGTCATCGGTTGGATGACCATAATGAGGTGTGGAGGGAGTGGTGTCGGCGGGAGGACATGCCGGGAGCGGGATTGGGAGCGGACGCGGTAACCTAATCTTCTTCCTATTTCTTTTCTATTCTCTTCTTTAACCCCCTATTCTTTAATTTCTTATCTTCTTTCTCTCCCCCTTTCTAATCTAGTTGATTGTTTATGCAGAGATATTACGGATACTAATTGCCAGAGGCTGCCTATTATGTTGTGCTGGCTGATACGGCCAATGGAGGTGTTTGGCTCTAATTTTTGGCATTTTATTTAATTTTTTATTTATTTATTTTTATTTATTTTTTATTGACCCAGTGGTCCTCACCCTACTGCACCCACCGTATGTACGTTACAGGCTGAGGCACTTTGGCGAATGTAAACTTTGTCCCCATTGTGGTTTTGTATTTTATTGCCTCTATGACTTTTGTGTATTCCTATGCTCTGTGATCTAGTTTCTTTGCATAATAAAAAAACTTTATTTGAAAGAACGCATACTTACATGTCCCCATATGCGTCAGGCATCAGAGGTTTTTGCGGTCGGGGACGAGCAATTTGTAGCTCTCCCTTTTTGGTCTGGCGTCGGCGCCAAGGGTTTTCACCAAGGTGCTCGCCCCGATTCTGGCTTTCCTGAGACCGCGACGAATCGCAATCGTGGGCTACCTGGACGACCTCCTTTTGAGAGCAGATTCAGCCTCAGAATTAGGGGAGGATGTGGTGATAGCCAGTCAGACTCTTCGGGAGTTCGGTTGGGTTCTAAATCTCCAGAAGTCGGTGTTGGTACCAACTCAATGCCTAGAGTACCTGGGCTTGATTCTGGACTCCTCAGAGGCGAGGGTCTTTCTCCCTTCGGACAAGCTGCAGACTCTTCAGGCTGCGGTGATGCTGTTGAAGTCCCGCAAGTGGTCGTCGCTGTGTTTTTGCATGCGAGTCCTGGGTCTCATGGTGGCCATTTTTGAGGCGGTTACCGTATGCTCAATTCCACACTCGAGTCTTCCAAAAGGAGATTCTGTCCAAATGGGACATGTCTCCGTTGTCTCTGGATTGTAGGATTCGGGTGAGCCACCTAGTCAGGGAATCCCTGGTCTGGTGGCTGAGGTCTCCGGCTCTTCAGTCCGGGAGGTCATTCCTTCCTTTTCATTGGACGGTGATCAGGACGGACGCCAGCCTGACCAGTTGGGGGGGAGTTTGGAGCATACAGTCGGCACAGGGTCGCTGGACGCAGGAAGAATCCTGCCTGTAGATCAATGTGCTGGAACTTCAGGCGATCAGGCGGTGCCTCTTCACATGGTCACAGAGGCTGCAGGGACGCCCAGTCAGGATCCAGTCGGACAACGCCACGGCGGTGGCTTATGTCAACCATCAAGGAGGAACAAGGAGTTCGGCTGCAGCATTGGGGGTCGCTCACATCCTGCGGTGGGCAGAGCGGTGTGCACCGTCTCTATTGGCCGTGTACATTCCGGGCATAGAAAACTGGCAAGCAGACTACCTAAGTCGCCAGATGCTGGACCAAGGGTAATGGTCGCTACATCTGGAGGTCTTTTTGACTCCTTTAACTGAGATGGGGCACGCCAGATGTGGATCTCCTTGCCTCTCGACTCAATCGGAAGGTACTGAGGTTTGTGGCCAGATCCAAGGATCCATGGGTGGACGTGGCAGTTCTCCCTCGTCTGCTTCGCAGGGTGGAGACCGAGGGGATTCCGGTGATTCTAATTGCCCCAGATTGGCCTCGGCGTCCCTGGTACGCCAACATAGTGCAAATGGTGGCGGATGTTCCTTGGCGACTGCCGGTGCGAGAGGACCTTCTGTCGCAGGGCCCTATACTTCATCCTGCTTTACAGTCGCTGGCTTTAACGGCGTGGCTGTTGAAAGTCAGGTACTAAGGGGACGAGGTCTGTCGGACTCGGTAATCTCCACTATGATGAGGGCGCGGAAATCATCTTCTCTAAAGATTTATCATCGTACATGGAAGGCCTACATCTCTATGTGTGAGGAGATGGGGTGGCGTCCGTGTACGTATTCGGTTTCCAGGATTCTGCTGTTTTTGCAGCGGGGCGTGGATCAAAAACTTGCCTTAAGCACCATTAAGAGGCAGATATCAGCCTTGGCTGTCTTTTTTCAGCGACCATTGGCAGCTAATTCTTTGGTGAGTATGTTTTTGTGCAAGGGGTTCGGCCACCGCTGCCTCCATGGGATTTGAATCTGGTGCTCTCGGTTCTTCAGAAACCGCTGTTTGAAAACATTAGGGAGATCCCCTTATTGACACTCTCTCAGAAAGTAGCCTTTCTGGTGGCTATTACATCTGCCAGGAGGGTTTCTGAGTTGGCGGCCTTGTCTTGCAAGTCTCCCTACTTGATCCTCCACAAGGATAAGGCGGTGCTACGCCCTCAGCCTTCATTTCTTCCTAAGGTTGTTTTGGCATTTCATCTAAATGAGGACATTGTGCTTCCGTCCTTGTGTCCTCGGCCGTCGCATAAGGAGGTTGCTTTGCATTCCTTGGATGTGGTCCGGGCTCTGCGGGTGTATCTGTCTGCTACGGCTTTGTGTCAGTGACTGGTCCGAAGAAGGGCCTGGCGGTCTCGTCGGCCACCATTTCTCGGTGGATCAGACAGATCATGATCCAGGCTTATGCCTTAAAAGGGTCGGCGCCTCCCTTTCCTGTCATGGCACATTCGACCAGGGCAATTGGTGCCTCCTGGGCTTTCCGACATCAAGCGTCCATTTCCCAGGTGTGTAAGGTGGCGACCTGGTCGTCCGTTCACACTTTCACAAAATTTTACAAGGTTGATGTGAGTGCATCTGCACAAGGTTTTGCAGGCTGCTGTTTAAGGTTATGGAGCTCTGGTTATAGGTGGAGTTTGTTTGTTTGCTGTTCCCACCCCTCGTTTTTTTGACACTGCTTGGGGACGTCCCTAAGGTCAAGATTTAAGTTACTGTGTCCGTCAATGAACGAAAGAGAAAATAGTATTTTTGTACTCACAGTAAAATCATTTTCTCTGAAGTTCATTGACGAACACAGCACCCACCCCTCCTTTTTATGTTTGTACTGCTTTTTGACGAACTGAGCTGCTGGATGCAGTGTGAGGGGTTAAAGCCAGTAGGACCGCCCCCTGGGCGGTACTGTGCAGTTTTGCTGCTTTAACATGTTCTGCCTAGTCCTCTCCTGAAGGTGGCGATATAACCCTAAGGTCAAGATTTAAGTTGCTGTGTCCGTCAATGAACTTCAGAGAAAAGGATTTTACGGTGAGTACAAAAATCATATTTTTTGGGATATCAAAATATAGCAAATATACAAACATAATAACAGTTTAACATGTACTTGTACAAAGTAAATTTGTATATAATATTACAAATCACAACATTAGAGCTTTTCGTAACTAATAATCTTCAAGTCTCAATGGTATCCTATTATATTAAGCTCGTCATATGGATCAAGTTCGGTGTCCAAATGTGCATCTACAGTGGGGCAAAAAAGTATTTAGTCAGCCACCAATTGTGCAAGTTCTCCCACTTAAAAAGATGAGAGAGGCCTGTAATTGTTCTCATAGGTATACCTCATCTATGAGAGACAAAATGTGGAAACAAATCCAGATAATCACATTGTCTGATTTGGAAAGAATTTATTTGCAAATTATGGTGGAAAATAAGTATTTGGTCACCTACAAACAAGCAAGATTTCTGGCTCTCACAGACCTGTATCTTCTTCTTTAAGAGGCTTCTCGGTCATCCACTCATTACCTGTATTAATGGCACCTGTTTGAACTTGTTATCAGTATAAAAGACACATGTCCACAACCTTAAACAGTCACACTCCAAAACTCCACTATGGTGAAGACCAAAGAGCTGTCGAAGGACACCAGAAACAAAATTGTAGACCTGCACCTGTAGACTTGTCAGTTTTCTTGACGAGAAACCATACACACGAACGAGAAACTCGGTCGTGTGTACGAGGCCTAACTCTAGGTCTTTTAGCTGCCCAAAGAAATTTTCAGAGTATGGCATTCAGTGTTCGGAAGAAGGTTGATGGTAGCCTAATTGGGATGGCTTGGAAGAAATACAAAACTCTGGGTAAAATCTGCCTTACATTTATCTTTGCATAATTGTACAGGCTTCTCCCCTGTACTGAATTTTCTTGCTCTAATTTCACTGTAAACGGAATTTCTCACATTGTGCATTGGAAGTTGCACCAAGTCAGATAAAGCCTGCTTAATTTCCTGTCTGGAAGACATTCAGCATAATTTAGCTCTTTCCTCCCTGGCCAGACTATACATGTCATGTTCCTTTCATTCATTTGACTTTGGTTATATTCATCATGGATGATCAGCATCACATGTGAGTGTTACCTAGGGTGGTCTGTATACAAATGCAGTCTGCCTAGAAATACCCACTTTGCCAGAGTGACATCCACTCATTTTAATATTTACATAACTCCTCCCAGTAGCCAGCCTACTGCTTACATTAGGATTAAGGGCTTTTCAGAATAGTACAGAGGCAGAGTGCTCCTATGTTATCAGAAAGTATAAACAGCACTCTGCAGACCCTTCCTACCAGCCATAATCACTTTGCATAGAAAAGCACAGATGTTCAGTAATAACACTAGAGACGTTTTATTTAAAAGTGTCATTCGCATTATGATGAGCTAAGTCCTGAGATATTTATTTAAAAATACTAGTTCAAGGTTTTATTGGTATCCTGACCCTTCATTTGGGTAATGTACATACCTCCAACTACTGTAGGTAGGTAAATGCATCTGCTATCAGATTTGCATAACTTTCCCACCCCTCTCTTCTAAATATAATTCAACATGAGTGATTTAACCCTTTTATTCCCAGACCAGTTATTCCATTATATGTTTATTAAAATAAACACCTTTGCATGAATATATTAATTAATTTAATGTTGATATTTTATTCTAGTCCATTATACCTAAGAAATATATTTCTATGAAACTAACATATTCTGTTTATTGTTTGGAATTGTAAGACATAATTTGTTACTATTCTTGTTCTAGGATGGCCACCAAGTTAATACGGCTGGTGCAGGACAAAAAGAAAGCAGAGCAAGGGACTGGAGTTTCAAAAAGATCTGGAAAAGATGTGGAGCTTGAAGAGATGATTGAACAACTGCAGGAGAATGTTCGGGAGCTGGAGAAGCAGAAAGAGTCTTTACATAATCGATTAATAGCTGCTAAGCAGCAACTGCAAACCCAGGGACACCGACATACTCCATACAACTACATACAATCCCGTATTAATTCTGGCCTTCGAAAAGTTACTGAAGATGTAGTAATGCAACGTAGAGGTATGTGCGCAAGTTTGTGGAATTAAATGTGCCAGAATCATTTTAAAGCTGAACTCCAGAAAACTTGAAAATGTTCCCCTGCAGTGGAGCTGTGCCTGCATAGCAAGGGTTAACTGCTAGTTTATGTCTAGGGGACAAAGAAAAGCAGATTTACCTGCCCGATCTTCCATGCTGCTAGACTGGTCGCCACAGTGTCATCTCACCGTGCTCCAGAGGTCTCAGTTGATGTCATCAAGCCCTGCATTGGATGTGATGATGCTGAGGGACAGTCCACTCCTGAAGAATAGTGCCATCTGCCAGGGGAGCAGAGGTTCAAGTAGGGGCTCCCCCTGGAATAAACAAGCAGTTAACCCTTGCAGGTGCAACCCCACTGTAATGGAGAAATTCCAGATTTCCCACAGGCTTTAAAGTGGTTGTAAACCCCTACATATACCCAATCAAGTGATTATCCTCAGGTGATACACAGAGATGATGAAAGTCCTCCTACATCCTCCAAGCTGTACATGTTTATATACAGCCATATGTCAACTACAATAATTAAAATTGCAGAATTTAAACAGGATCTCACAGCTGTAAAAAGAAAGGGGCGGAGAGCTGATTGGAGGGAATTGACACAGCCTCCCTTCACACAGCACACAGGAACAAAACTGAGGCCTGGTTCACACTGGGGCGACAAACGCTCCGACATTAGGAGCTCATGACGCATGACGTGTGAAAATCAATGAATCCCTATGAGAGCCGTCTTAACTGGTCCGACACAAGTCGGTCCGACATTAAAAATGCTCCCTGTACTACTTCTGTCCGACTTTGATCCTACTTCAGCCCATTGAATATCATTGAAGTCGGATCAAAGTAGGATCCTTGTCCTAACCATCCGACATTTGACATCCGACATGGTGATTACAGCAGCAGTAAAAGGAATTTATCTCACCCTGGGATTGTTTTAATGGGTCAAAGGACAAGTCAGACTAGCACAATGTCGGATCAAAGTAGTATCCTGTTCATGAATGTCGGATGGATGTCGAACCAATGTAGGACTGATGTCGCAGAGCAAAGTAGGATGAAAGTCGGATGAATGTCGTGTCTATCAGTGTGAACCCAGCCTAAGGCTGTCAATCTGGTGGAGCGCCCTCGCCTGTCATCAATTTTCTCTCGGTATCAGCCAGGAAAGATTTCCAGAAGTGATTCGTGCTGATGGCAGAGGAACGAGGCAGCGGACAGAAATTACACTTGGTTCTCTGGATTGAGAGAAGTACACAGTATAGAGGGATATGCTTTGTTCATATTTTATGTCTGAGGTTTACAACCACTTTAAATCTGAACTCCTGGGATTCAGCCATTATGTAAAATGTTCTGGTAAAATATGAGTTAAGTCCAATGCATGCCACCTGGTGGACTTATCTCTGTAATTTACATGTGACAATTTTACCAAGCTCCAATGAGTGCAGCTATAACAACATTCCCAAAGCTCCTGCCCCTCCCCTCTGCTGTTCATTTACAGAAGCCTCTGTATTCTGTGAATGGGTTCACTTAAAGCGAAAGTAAACCCATCAATTTGATAGTTTCAAAAAGCAGTTTGCATTCTCGGCATACCGCTCTCAACAAACTTTGCTCTCAACCGAACTTTCAAACCATCCAATGGCTGGTGTCATAACCGATCACATGTGCAGCATCATGGCAGTTGCAGATTAAACAGAGGTTAAGGTGGCAGCTTCCTTGGCTGAAAAAGATTGGAGGGTTTACTTCCACTTTAATCCAAAGTGCTTTGTGATTTTGTGGATTCATGAAGATGCTAGGTCCTAAAAACCGCAGAGGTGATCAAATACCACCAAAAGAAAGCTCTATTTGTGGGAAAATAGGATTTTTGTACTCACCGTAAAATACTTTTCTTTGTCGTCCATGGACGGACACAGCTCCTTTTATTTCTTGACAGTTGGGTTATGTTACTGTTCATAGGAGAGGACTAGGCAGAACATGTTAGTTATCTTAAAACATGTAACTTTAACAGAGTTGAACAGCCCCGCCCAGGGGGCGATCCCTCCGTACATAACCCTCCTACCTGCAGTCAGCAGCCTCCGTTCGTAGTAAAGCAGTACAAACTTAAAAAGGAGGAGGGGTGGGTGCTGTGTGCGTCAATGAACGACAGAGAAAAGGATTTTACGGTGAGTACAAAAATCCTATTTTCTCTTTTTGTCCATGGACAGACACAGCTCCTTAATTCTTGACAGTTGGGACGTCCCAAAGCAGTGTCAAAAAAACCATGGGTGGGCACAGCATCAAAAAAACATTTTCACCCCAAACAAGCAGAGCTTCTCAACGAAGGAGTTGCAACCTCAAAACAGCCGCCTGCAAAACTTTGCGGCCGAAGCTAGCATCCAAAGATGCACTCGCATCAATCTTGTAAAATTTGGAAAAAGCGTAAACGGACGACCAGGTCGCCGCCTTACACACTCGTGATACAGATGATTGAAGTCGGAAAGCCCAAGAGGCACCAAAAGCCCTGGTCGAACACGCCGTAACGGGAATAAGAGGCGCCTGCCCCTAAGAGCATAGGCCTTAATGACGGTCCGCCTTATCCACCGAGAAATGGTGGCCGACGAGACCGCCAATCCCCTTTTGTGGACTGGACACCGACACAAACAGTGAGTCAGACCTCCGAAATGGAGCCGTAACAGACAGGTACACCCGCAAGGCCCGTACCACGTCCAAAGTGTGGAGCGCAGACTCTCTGGGATGAGATGACCGAGGACAAAAGGATGGAAGTACAATGTCCTCATTCAGGTGAAACGCCAAAATCACCTGTGGAAGAAACTAAGGTCGCAGGCGTAGTACCGCTAAATCCTTATGGAGGATCAAACATGGGGACTTGCAAGGCAAGTCCGCCAATTCAGAAACCCTTCTAACAGAAGTAATGGCCATTAGAAAAGCCACCTTCTGAGATCACGTCAGGAGAGGAATCTCACTGGTGTTCTCAAAATTTGGTTCCTGAAGAACCGAGGGCATCAGGTTCAAATCCCGAGGAGGGAGAAGTGGTCTAATTGGGGGAAGCCCCCATCAAAACTCCTGTACAAAGGTACCCACCAGGGAATGGGATGCCAACGGCCATAGAAAGAAAACAGCCAAGGCTGAGACTGACCCTTGGTGGTGCTTAAAACAAGTTTTTTTAAAACCAGTCCATGCTGTAAAAACAGCAGGACCCTGGGAACCGAACACGTCCGTGGACGGCACTTCATCTCCGCACACCTGGAGACGTAGGCCTTCCAGGTGCAATGGTAGATCTTGCAGGAGGAATAATTCAGTGCCCTCAGCATGGTCAAGATGACCAAATCCGAAAGGCCTCGGTCCCTTAGTACCTGGCTGATGATAACCATGCCATACGGCCAGCGGCTGTAAGGCAGGATGAAGTGTGGGACCTTGAGACAGAAGGTCCTCCCACATTGGCATCCGCAACTTTTCTGGAGGAAGAAATTAAATTCTCGCCTCCTGATGAGCACAGAACCAGCCCCAGGATAGTGACTGACTATAGACACGTCTACCTTTAATTCTAAACTGAAAACAGGTTATAACAGAAGACCATGCAGAGACCAATGATGACAATGCCATGTTGACTCAGCAAGGCTAGAATCAAAGCGAGCACCCTGGTGAAAACTCCCAGTGCCGCTAGGTCAAAAAGAGTCATAAATTAATAATGGTTCTCCCTGACCGCTAATCACAGGAACCTCTGGTGCCTGTCACATCTGGGGACTTGCCAGCTCGCGTCCCTGAAGTCCAGGGACGTCCCTGGATGGAGCGAACCGACTCCGTCCTGAATTTCCAAATCCCCACCCAGTCTTGAACTGCCCCAAAAGAAACCATCCGGTGAATAAGAAAGAAAACATCGATCTTTTATGAAGCGACCACTTCACAAATGCTGTGGTCGTAAAAACCGGACAGCTACACAAAGGCATTCAGGGCCTTGAAGCCTAAGAGCCATGAACAGATCTGAATCTGTCCTGCAGCGGTATGGGTATGACAACCCCCAAGAAACACGGCAATATATTGGAGAAGGAAGGTCCCTGTTAATGGGGCGCCTCTACTGTTAGCCAAAGAAAGACAAATCTGTCAGAGCTTCCCTAGAAACTCGGTCAGCGGACCAGTATATCGGCCTTTTCAGGTGGCGCAAAACCACCCCGGACACAGAGGCCCTAGAGGCTAAAGCAGTCGTATTGCACCTGCTGGTCGACTTATAGAGGAAGCTGATGCTCTTCCACTGCCTGGTACAAAAGCTTTGCCCAGTCATTGCGTGCCAGAGACGCAGACACTAACGGGCGTAACGCTGACCTCAGCATAGCGAACACAGTCCGAGCCATCGCTTCTGATCACCTCCGAAAGGCAGGTGACCCCCCCTGCCAGGAAAGTGGTACCCCTGATACCAGGGGTCAACTTCGTAGGCAAAAACACATATCCTTATGAAAAAGCTCTACAAGGAAAAATGTGTGTTTGAGGGACCAAAAAGGACCTCCGCGACAAACCCAGTCCCCATCTATGAAGAGTCGGCATGCTTCTTCAATATAGAGTGGGTCGAGTGCGACCCAAAAAAGGGACTGACACCTTCCAGCAGCTACTTCATAGATAAGTGCTGATTGTACAAACACATAGTTTATACTGTGTATTGTGCCAAAACGCGCAATTGGAGTGTGAGAGGAAACCCACTCAGCCACAGAGAGCATAGTACATAGACATACGGTGTATGTATTTTAGTATGTGTGAATAAACATATTGAACATGTTTATGCTGTGCATAGCCCAGAAGGCGCACATACCATTGGAGCGTGGGAGGAAACCGGAGCACCCGGAGGAAACCCACGCAGACACAGAGAGCAATAATACATGCATTCAGTGTTGTGTATAAACATATTGTGTATGTTCATGCTGTGTATTGCGCCGAAGGCGCGCATGACATCGACCGTGGGAGAAAACCGGAGCACCCGGAGGAAACCCACGCAGACAGAGAATAACCATACAGACATATGCTGTGAATGTATTTAGTGTCGTATATAAACATATTGTTTGTTTATAATGTGCATTGCGCCGAAGGCGCGCATGTCATAGGAGCGTGTGAGTAAACCAGAGCACCTGGAGGAAACCCACGCAGATACAGAGAGTAACCATACAGACACATACTGTGAATGTATTTAGTGTCGTATATAAACATATTGTTTATGTTTATAATATGCATTGCACCGAAGGCGCGCAAATCATAGGAGCGTGGGAGGAAACCGGAGCACCCGGAGGAAACCCACGCAGACACTATAAACATAATTGTGTATGTTTAAACTATGGCGCCGAGGGCGATTAATCCTCTCTGAATCCAATCTGAGTATAAGGCCTCATGCCCACTGGCGTTTTTACAGCTGCGTTTTTTGCAGCTTAAAAACGCCTGTCCATGTTATTGTAAATATATATTTTTTTTTTTTGAAAAAAAAAACAAAAAACGTCGGAGCTAAAAACGCGACCGCGCGTTAGTGCACGTTTTTTGCGCGTTAGTGCGCGTTTTTTGACGCTCGCGTTTTTTTCTGCCTAATTCTGACGCTGAGGAACGCACTGGCCCTGTTTTTTTTTTACAGCTTACAAACGCCTATGCTCTTTACAGCTCAAAAACGCCTAGGTGGACATGAAGCTATAGACTAACATGGACAGGCGTTTTTAAGCTGTAAAAAAACGCTCAAAAACGCGGCTGAAAAAACGCCCGTGGGCATGAGGCCTAAGTGCTGCCAAAGCAAGCACCAAACTGCACACAAAAAAACAACCTCTGACCCTCAGAACAGTGGTCCTGTCAGAGTCAGAGCATCCCTCAGGAAATGGCGGGAAACCACAGGTGCAGGGGCACTGGCTGTTGCCTCTCAGATACTGACTGCATGTCACACAGAAAGCTCTCAGGACTAGTCAAACTAATGACCAAAGTCCCCCCCTCCATGCTGCACCGACCGGGGGGTCGCCCAGGGGACACACCTGCCCAGAATGAGACTGCTCAGTGTCATTGCCCGCCTCTATACACTAAGACTGTGTATCACTGTAATATCCATGCTGCTCTATAAGCAGTGTGTGGAAACAGTGAGGGAAGTTGTGAGGAGAATCGTGCTTGCCATCCAGGAGCCAGCACTATAGGCCCACACTGCGCCAAAGATGGCCGCCGGAACGCCTCAGTAAAGGGCTCGACCACAAGAAAATGGGCGCCCACAATAGCAACTGCGCAGATGGCCGCCAATGGGAAAAAGCAATGTAATAGAAAACACCTTGAAAATGGTGCCAGCGCTGTCAAAATGGCGCCCGAGCACCGCGATGTGGACGAGAAGGCCAGGCATGGGCTTCCCCGGAGTAGAGCACCCCCCACTGAGGAATGAGCTACGACACCACACGGACCCCCACCGGGCCCCGGAACCCCCCCACAGGCACGCCCCGGTCGAAGCCAGCCCCGCTGCGGCAGAAGGGATAAAGGTGACAGAAAACAGGGAAGGGGAGGACAGGAGAACCTCCTTTCCCAGGAATGCCCAGCTGTTCACACCTGCCGAGGCAGAGGGAACTTTACTTACCCATCCAAACGAGGACCTGCTGGTGCGTTCCTGACAGGCCTACAACCGAGCGGTACGGAGTAGCCGTCGGCCTGGTCCACTGTGAGTGAGACAGAAAGCAGCCCAGTCATATGTGGACCCTAGGGCAGAAGCTCACCGTCCACCTCTGGAGTCATGGGGTATGTCGTGACAGACCTGACGCCTATTTGCAAGGGACTGTAACACGCTCGATGGCCGGACTGGGGAGACTACAAGGATCTATAATATCCTGCCTGTCATGCCCAGCTGGCAGTTGATAGAAGATCTTAAAAATAAAATAAGATAAAATAAAAATAAAAATTTCTTCAGGACTCAGGTCCCAAAGGGAGCCACGTCCATCTCCTCTGCTAGGCAGATTAAAACTGAGGCTGCTGACTGCAGGTAGGAGGGTTATGTATGGAGGGACCGCCCCCTGGGCGGGGCTGTTCAACTCTGTTAAAGTTACGTGTTTTAGGATAACTAACATGTTCTGCCTAGTCCTCTCCTATGAACAGGAACATAACCCAACTGTCAAGAATTAAGGCGCTGTGTCCGTCCATGGACGAAAAGAGAAAAAGAATGTCAATATTGTTTGGGTACCACATCGCACAACCGCGCGATTGTCAGTTAAAGCAGCGCAGTGCCGAATCGCAAAAAAATGGCCTGGTCATTGAGGGGTTAAGTCCTTCCGGGGCTGAAGTGGTTAAACCTAAAACTTCACCTCAGCTTTTTGCAACATTGAATTAATGGTGCTTGGGGCTTGTATATTGATTCATGTAGAATTGGAAATTATAATGAGATTTTTTTTTTTTTTTTTTTTTACACAAAATACATTATATATATATATATATATATATATATATATATATATATATATATATATATATATAATTTTGGAATGTTTCTCTCTTTTTGTCTTCTTTTTCTCCCTTTCTTCTTTTTGTTTGTTTTTCTTTATGGTATATTTTTTTGTTTGTATTTTTGATGTTTTCATTAGTGGTATATGATCTTTTTTCCTCTCCCTACTTCCGACAGCTGTGTAGTCCGGCAGATTCATTTAGCATGATTGGATTATTGCTCATGCGGGGGGGGGGTTGTTTCCCTTTCTATATATAGCATGTTTTTTTTTTTTTTACTTTTATCTTTGTGCTGTGACCAAGGTGGTGTGCCGAAACACATCAGTCCTTATATAAATGTTTATTGATAAATGTAAAATATACTTGGATATGGACATGGAGTTGTCGGATTCTCTTATCTTGATTGTTTCCTGGTAGAGTATACCTGGATGATAGTTCTTTAAAAGGAATGGGTTTGTTTTCCCTGAGCATGTCTGACACTTTGTTGATCCCTTCAATTTCCCAGCTTTTGAGGGCAATATTTGAAAGGATAAATTTAAACATTTCCAGGGGTAGTGGGACTTCACTGTGTGGTCAGATGTGTTGGCAAATTTTAGGAAATATTTCTATGCTAATATAGAATCTGAGATTGTAGGGTGATCAAGGCCTGTTTTGAGGTATGGGGAGAAAGCATTCACTAGCAAGGGTGAGCGTAGACTACCTAGAGCAATTGATTCCTGTTCTAGAGCACACAAGGGTTTAGCATTGGGTTGAAGGAATCAGGACCTGATTTGATCTCGTAAAGTTGCAACATAATAGTAGTATACGGTAGGTCCGGAACTCCTAGACCGCCAGCTCTTCTATGTTTCCTTTGAATATCATAGGCAAATCTTGCTTTGCCGTTAACACATAAAAATGCTGAGAGTATCTTATGCATAGCTTTAAAAAGGATGGTGAACAGGAAGCACCCTAAAAACTTATAAGATATTAGGGAGAATAGACATCTTAAATGCTGCTAATCTCCCAGCCCAGGATAAATAAATCTTACTCGGCTTAGAAGTCTCTTTTTGGATGTCAGCCAGCAGAGGGATATAATTCCCCTTGTACATATTTGAAAGTGGGGATGTCAGTGATATGCCAACTTAAGGTAAAGAGTCCATTACCCAGGGATATTAGAATTAGGTTTGTAAGTCATGCTTTAAGGTATTGTCAATTCATATACCTACGATGTTAGACTTTGATTTGTTCACCTTATAGCATGAGACTAAGTTGAATGTCTTGAGAACCCAATGGACAGCTGGGAGAGATTGTGCCGGGTCAGCCAGGGTCAAAATAATGTCATCTGCCAATAGGGTGATGACATGTGGTTCTCCTTTTAACGGATATGCCCTTAATATTAACATGGGATCTAATAGGTAAGGTAATGATATTTGCAACTAGCATTTCAGCTGGAAAGGAAGCACTGGTCACAGCAGCAATAAACATTCCTTCCAAATGTGGGGACAAAATTGAGTGAAATAGTTGGTAGTATTTGGAGGTAAATCCGTTGGGATCTGGTGTGGAAGTGCTTGAATAGCCTTCCAAATTTTTGGTTTCTGTGAAGGTTTGGTTAAGGGCAGACCAGTCTTTTGGGGATAATGCAGGTAAAGATATTGAGTCTAGAAATTCCTCAATCAGTTCAGGAGTGGGCTGTGAGGTGCCTTCATCTTGTTTTAGGTTATAAAGTGAGCTATAATAAACACTAAATATGTCTTTCATTTCTTGAGGATTTATTAATTTCTCCCCGTTTTGGGGGTGAAAAAGGTGAGTTAGTTTCTGTTTAGCTGATTTGTCTTTAATCTGTTGGGCAAGCAGTTTACCATCTTTATTGCTATGGTGATAGTTGTTAGATTTCTAGGATTTCACCTGATTATGGTGTTAGTTCAGTAGGAGTGATCTAAGATTCAGTCTTGCCTGGTTGAGTTGCTCTAGTATGTGGGGTGCAGGAATTTGTTTATGGGACTGCTCTAGATTTTTTATAGATGTCAGTAGGGCCGAAACAACTAATCGATTAATCGATTATGAAATTAATCGATTACTATTTTCATAATCGATTAATCGGACAGTAACATAATGGGGTTAAAATAAACTAAAATGAGCTCTTTACAGTACAAAAAAAAAAATCGCTACTGTAAATATTACTTTAACTGTCCCACAGTAAAAAATGAACCCCTTACAGCGATTTGCTCTTTTTGTACTATTTTTTTTTTTTTTAACATCATTATGTTACTAAACATCTCAGGCCTGGGTCACACCTCTGTGTTTTTTGGTGCTTTTTGCAGAAAAACACTACAGGTCATTTACATGGTTTCCTATGGGACACGTTCACATCTATGATTTTTTCAGCTGCTGCGTATTTGGAAAGGGCAAGTACTTTTTTTAACGCAAAACGGTGCTATTTAGTTTTTTTGGTTCAATATTCTTCAATAGAGAAGCTGCAGAAAAGCATGTAATAATGTGTTTTTGCAGCAATTTGTGGTTTTTAGTCTGCCCAACAACAAATTGGCCAAAAAAAAATGCAAATCGCAGCAAAATTACCCTTTTTTTTTTTTAACGGTTCTTAACCGATTAATCGATTAATCAAAAGAATAATCAGCCAACTAATCGATTATGAAAATAATCGTTAGTTGCAGCCCTAGATGTCAGTATGTCATTCAGCCGCTGTGTCCCATGCTTCCTTGCTACAGAGCTTTGCTTCATTTAATATGCCTCTCATGAAGGCCTTGTGTCGAATTCACAGTGTAAAGGTGTTGCCGGTAGACAGAGCATTGAGGTAAAAAAAATATTTTAAAGATTGTTGTATATTTTGTGTACGGTACGGAAGAGAAATCAGCAAAATGTTGTTCCGCCACCTGTTTGCTCTTGTCTCCAGTTTTCTCCTTCCCACCGAGATTGACACAGGGGTATGATCTGACCATGTGATATTACCAATTTCAGATGAGAACACATTTTGTAAAATAAACTTATCAGTCATAAATAAGTCTATATGCGTAGAAAAAAAAGTGTAGTCCTTTTAGTTCCCTTAAAGCATGTTATACAGCACAGTGCTTGTTCTGTATCAGTTGGCCCCCTGTAACACCGAAAAAAACCTGGCGGATCCTGGCTGGCTATGCCCTCCCCTCTGCAAACTGACCACGGTTTATCATGGCTGCTGAGCCCTGACATTGTGGTCAGTTTATGTGATTCCATCACCCGCAGCCCTGCTATCTGTCTCCTGTGTCTCCTCTGCCCCCCCCCCCCTGCTGATCTCAAAACTGCAACTAAATTTTCTTATCCCTTCTATTCCATAATAGATGTCCCTGTGTTATGTAAAAAATCTTCCGATCTGTACCTAATATGAGCTCTGCTCCCGGCGCTCAGCTGACTGCTCGACCCCACCCACTGGAGCTGTGAGCCCGAGAGTGAAGAGAGCCGAGGAATCAGCTGAGCGCCTGGGAGCAGAGCTCGTATAGTTACAGATCGGAAGATTTTTTACATAACACAGGCACAAGGACACTTATTATTGTACAGAGGGGATATGATGATTTCTTTATCGTACACCACGGGACACAGAGCTAGTCATTACATAATGGGTTAAGGGTCACCAGCGGTGATTGGACACTGGCACAACCAATGGAAGACAGTTCCCCTCCATATAACCCCTCCCATCAGGGAAGTACCTCAGTTTTTTCGCCAGTGTCGAAAGGTGTTGGACGCGTTAGGAGGTGCCAAAGGAAAGCTCTACCAAAGAGACCCTCTGGGGGTAAAAGAGCTATGCTTTCGGATCCATCCAAGACGCCTACAAGTTAAGCCAAAACTGGATGGGATCCGGGCCTCATCCATGAGGCAGCGCCTGTAATGTCTCTCTTCGGAGGACTGGGCTCTAAGATCCAGCACTTTCGCTATTTCGCTAAAAGTCCTGGTAAGAGTCTTGTACAAGGCCCAGGGGAGAGGTATCCTTTAAATAGGAACCCATATCCCTGAAGGTTGGCACACATAGCCCACCGTGAAGGGTGAAGTTTGGTATCTGTCTGAAAATTTTCAGCAGAAAAAACCTGCGGCGTGGATAAGGTAAGATTAGAAGGTCCATAACTAGGTTTGGGACCTTTTTCAAAAAGTGGATGTCTTCTCTTTTTCCGCCACTGGGGGGAGTAAAGAGCTGAATATACTCACCTCACTCTGTTCAGTGTCGGCTTCGGCGAAGTACACTGCTCGTCACCTCCGCTGCTGAGCTTGCTTGGGCACCCCGCTCCTCCTTTCGGTGGCCGACACAGACACCTGCAGGTGCAAGTAAGTGGGAACAGGGGCTGATGAGAGTCCTCTCTCACTAGGGCCACCGCCATAGCGCTAAGAGCCACGCGCGCGCGTGGGAGCGCGCTTTATCGGAGGGGGGGGGCGAAGGCGTGCGCGGGCACGTGGGCGCGCGCAGGCACAGAAACGGCGCCAAATTTAAAGACTGTCAGTGTGAGGCACTGCAGCAGCAAGCAAGCTCGTTTGTTCTCTTATTCCTGGCAGAGAAACACAGCAGCTATACAGGGACGTAAGACTCCATGTGGTTGGACTGGGTACTTCCTAGAAGACATCCATGTTATGCATAGCTATGTGTTAAAAGTTGCATACTTAATGTAAATTGCTAAACTAAGCACGGTAGTATATGCATTTAGGTACCTTGTATTTTGTCTAAACAGTAAGTCTTCCAGGGGAAGTAATGCGGACAAAAAGAGATAAAAGAGCACCGCCGCCTGAGACAGGAGGCTCTAGCTGTGCTGACTCGGTACCTTCCTCTCCTGTGTTGCCAAATGCACCTATACAGGATAAGCCATTACCTCTGTCAGGTATGGCGGCTTCCCCAGTGAAGCCTGGGCCTGCATATTTCACTGAGGACACTTTATCAGCTGCCCTAAATAATCTGGAGGAAAAGATTGCTACCTTAATCGCTAAATCCTCTAAAAAGGACAATAAGCGAAGCAGATCTCCTCCAGTATTGGACCTCCCTTCAGAAGTACCTGAAGAGGAGGAGGATGAGGAGGAGGCTACATCAGCAGAGGATGAGGAGTCAGACGGATCAGGGATATCGGATGAGCCTTTTTCGGTATCCCAGATTTTAAAGTCACAGGTACAATGCTATGCAGGAGCTGTGCGATCTGCATTTAAGTTACCCTCTTCGGAGGTAACGGAATCACCTGTCTCCTCCCTAGGATCATTAAGATCCCTGCAAGGTGCATGCTCCTTCCCGGTTCATCCGTTACTAGAGGATCTAATGTACGCAGACTGGCAACATCCAGATAAGCGTTTTTCACCTCCAAAAAAGTTTAACATTCTTTATCCTATGGAGGAAATTTTTTTAAAGAAATGGAGCCTGCCTGCGGTAGATGCGGCTATTTCTTGTGTAAATAAAAACCTGACATGTCCAGTGGATAATGTACAAGTGTTTAAAGATCCTTCTGAGAAGAAGTTGGAATCCCTACTGAAATCCTCCTTCCTTTTGGCCGGCTCAATTATCCAACCTGCAGTAGCAGCAGTCGGTATGTGTCAGGTCATCAGCCAACAGGTAAAGCAGGGGCTGAAGGAGCTGCCTTCAGAGCAGGCTAAAAATTGGGAGAATTTGCCTAAAGCCTTATGCTTCACAGTGGATGCCATGAGAGATTCTATCATACAGGCATCACGCCTTACACTCCAGCTGGTACAGATGCGCAGAGTACTTTGGCTTAAGCATTGGTCAGCGGAAGCCCCATGCAAAAAGTTGTTGGCAAGTTTCCCGTTCCATGGCGAAACGCCTATTTGGGGAAGATTTAGAAAGATATATCCAAAAGATATCAAGTGGTAAAACGACACTTTTACCTGAGAGAAAGAAAAACAAGAGACCTTGTTTTAAACGCACTCTCTCCCCAGCTCCCGGGAAATCAGACTCCAGCCAGTGGCGGCGGCCTTTTCAGCCGCCCATAAAAGCCAAAGAACAGGCTCAGAAGAACAAGAAGCCGTGGGGTTCAAGAGCTAATAAGCAAGCCCCCAAAACCTCTCATTGAAGGGGCGCCCCCGCTCGGCCGAGTGGGGGGAAGGCTTCGTCAGTTCTCAGCGACCTGGCGGACAGAAACCCAGGACAAATGGGTGGCATCCACAATAATCTCAGGGTACAAACTGGAATTTCGAGAGATCCCATCTTCTCAATTCCGAGGTTCAAGACTCTCCAAGGATCCACAAAAAAGAGGATCCTTCTTCAAAGGTTTGAACCACTTAATAGCTCAAGGTGTGGTTACAGAGGTACCCCAAAAGGAGCGAGGTTCAGGTTTTTATTCAAACCTCTTTGTGATTCCAAAGCCAAACGGAGAAGTCAGACCCATCCTGGATCTAAAATCTCTAAACCGGTTTCTGAACGTTCGCCATTTTCGAATGGAAACGATTCGATCCGTGGTCGCTACTTTAAAAGGCGGAGAATTCATGGCGTCCATAGATATCAAAGACGCATATCTACACATACCAATCCTCCCCGCTCACCAAAGATTCCTAAGGTTTGCGGTAGAAGATCGCCACTTTCAATTTGTGGCCCTGCCATTTGGTGTAGCCACCGCGCCCAGAGTATTCACAAAGGTGCTAGCTCCTCTGTTAGCAAACCTGAGAACACGGGGCATTGCGGTAACAGCCTATCTAGACGATCTACTAATAATAGATCAGTCAAAGGAGGGATTGGATCACGCTGTAGACACTACAGTAGGATACCTGGAGCATTTAGGATGGATTATAAACTTACAAAAATCCTCTCTCCAGGCCCAAAGAAGGATAGTGTACCTGGGCATGATCATAGATACAGCCCAAAACAGGGTATACCTGCCAGAGCCAAAGATACAGTCTCTGAAAGACCTGATCCACAAGGTCAAAGCAAACAAAAGGCCGTCTATTCGCCTTTGCATGAGACTATTGGGAAAGATGGTAGCCTCCTTCGAGGCGGTCCCTTACGCCCAGTTTCATTCGAGACTACTTCAAGGCAATATTTTAGCCTCCTGGAACAGGAAGAGCCAAGCTCTGGATATACCCATGCGCCTGTCCTCACAAGTACGCCACAGCTTCAATTGGTGGCTAGAAGCCAAGAATTTACGGAAGGGAAAGTGCTTCCTCCCAGCAGCCTGGAAGGTGGTGTCTACGGATGCCAGCCTATCGGGCTGGGGTGCAGTATTCGAGGATGCTTCTACCCAGGGAACCTGGGCCAAGACTCAGGGGATCCTGCCCATCAACGTGCTAGAGATCCGGGCAGTATATCTAGCCCTCAAAACCTGGACATATAGGTTACAGGGCTACTCAGTTCGGGTTCAATCCGACAATGCTACTGCAGTAGCTTACATCAATCACCAAGGAGGCACCCGCAGTCGGGCAGCCCAAAGAGAGGTGAACCGGATCTTGGCATGGGCAGAAGAGCATGTACCTTGCATCTCTGCAATCTTCATTCCAGGGATAGAAAACTGGCAAGCAGACTACCTGAGTCGTCAGCAGCTGCTACCAGGAGAGTGGTCTCTTCACCCAGAGATCTTTCAGGCCATATGTCTGAGATGGGGAAACCCAGATGTAGACCTGCTAGCTTCCAGGTTCAACAAGAAATTGGACAACTTTGTGTCCAGAACGAGAGATCCTCTAGCCTACGGGACAGACGCTCTAATAACTCCATGGAATCAGTTCTCACTGATCTATGCATTCCCTCCGATCCCTCTTCTACAAAGACTGCTTCGCAGGATCAAGGAGGAGGGAATACCAGTAATCCTAGTGGCCCCAAACTGGCCCAGGAGGCCTTGGTACGCCGAGATCGTAAAAATGGCGATAGGAAGGCCCTGGAAGCTTCCACTTCGACACGACCTGTTGTCACAGGGTCCAGTATTCCACCCTTCCTTACATAGGCTAAATTTGTCGGCCTGGCTGCTGAGACCCACATTTTGAAAAAGAGAGGGGTCTCTGGTCCGGCTCTTTCTACGCTCATTAATGCTAGAAAGCCAGCCTCCAGACTCATCTATCATAGAGTCTGGAAAGCATACGTTTCCTGGTGTGAATCCAGAAGTTGGAATCCTCTGAAATATGAAATAAGCAGGATTCTTGCTTTTTGCCAGTTAGGGGTGGATGTGAAATTGGCCCTTGGCACCATCGGGGGGCAGGTATCGGCTCTGTCAGTCTTCTTTTGGAGACCATTGGCATCTCATTTGTTCAGGGGGTACTGAGGATAAATCCTCCAGTTGGGTCTCCCTTGTGTCCATGGGATTTGAATTTGGTATTGTCAGTGTTGCAAAAGCAACCTTTTGAACCTATTCGCCATATTCCTTTAATTATATTGAGTAGGAAGTTGGCCTTTCTGATTGCTATAGCTTCTGCTAGGAGAGTATCAGAGCTAGCAGCTCTTTCTTGTAAAGAGCCTTATCTAATTTGTCACAAGGACAAAATCGTACTACGACCCCATCCGGCTTTTCTGCCTAAGGTGGTGTCGGCTTTTCACTTGAATCAAGACATTGTTCTGCCTTCCTTTTTTCCAAACCCGCGGACGGCGGGGGAAAAATTATTACACTCTCTAGATCTAGTGAGAGCGGTAAGGGTGTATCTGCAAGCAACCGCTCAGATACGTAAAACAGATGTTTTGTTTATTTTACCATATGGTCCCAAGAAGGGCCAAGCGGTATCAAAATCCACCATTTCCAGGTGGATTAGACAAGTAATTGTTCAAGCTTATGGTTTAAAGAACAGGACTCCTCCTTTTCCTGTTAAGGCGCACTCTACCAGGGCGATAAGTGCTTCATGGGCAGTGCACCACCAGGCTTCGATGGCTCAGATCTGTAAAGCTGCAACTTGGTCTTCAGTCCATACATTTTCCAAATTCTATCAAATAGATGTGAAAGGGCATGAGGATTCTGCCTTCGGGCGAAGTGTGCTGCAGGCAGCAGTATAGGGCTTCTGGTCCGCAAGCGGCCTGTTTGATCTGTGTCTCCCCCCCTTCATATGAGCATTGCTCTGGGACGTCCCATTATGTAATGACTAGCTCTGTGTCCCGTGGTGTACGATAACGAAAGTAGGATTTTTATAACAGCTTACCTGTAAAATCCTTTTCTTGGAGTACACCACGGGACACAGAGGTCCCCCCCTTCTTATGGGAACCTTACTGCTTTGCTACAAAACTGAGGTACTTCCCTGATGGGAGGGGTTATATGGAGGGGAACTGTCTTCCATTGGTTGTGCCAGTGTCCAATCACCGCTGGTGACCCTTAACCCATTATGTAATGACTAGCTCTGTGTCCCGTGGTGTACTCCAAGAAAGGGATTTTACAGGTAAGCTGTTATAAAAATCCTACTTTTGTTGCAGTGGGTTAACAACCACTTTAAGCTGTTGAGCCTCTTTCCAGGCCATTTGCCCTTTGGCAGGGCTATTCAGGCCCTTCTCATTTAGGGAAGAGAGTTTAAACTGCATCTTAACGTAAGGATCTTCAGGGATAGAAGAGAGAAGTTGGTACATAAGCTACATTACAGGAGTGTTGCAAGCTCAGTCTGCCCCCTGTTGCTCCAGAGAAAAGGGTAATTCAGTTTAGTTGTCCGGACTGTGTGAGAGGTTGAAGAACTACAACCCGAAATTATGTTAAAGAGCTTGGCTTAAATTAAAGGAGCCTTGGCAGATAGATGTATAGGCCGAGTGACCGTATCTGAGAAAAAGGAAAGAAGGTCAAAACAAAATCATCAAAGGTGACAAATCCAGTAAAAGGTATGATTCCAGATCGAATCTGAGCAGATCATCAAACGCAAATTTGGGGGTATTACTGTAACTAAGACAAGAAAAGAACATGTGCACTCTATAAACTCGCCGGAGCATGGTCGCCATCATGGTAGGGTTCCTTACACAGATAGTCATTTATCAGGGGAAGCCCTTTGCTCAGGTAAATCAAGGTTAGGTGAGGCTTGCATGATCACGGGAGTCTTTAGGTTCCAGAATGTGCCAATCCCGCAGCAAGCAAATACGGTCAGCAAGAGACGTAACCGTGAAGATTCGGTCATCTTTGGTAATAAGGATTTTTGCTGGGTGTCGCTAATGGTAGGCAGTGGCGTAACTAGAGACTTCAGGGCCCCGGTGCAAGAAATCATGAAGGCATGTGTATGTAATATATATATATATATATATATATATATATATATATATATATATATAAAAAACATTATAAATGCCTTTTATATATATATATATATCGATATATATAAAAAACATTATAAATGCCTTTTTCTTTATCGTACACCACGGGACACAGAGCTAGTCATTACATAATGGGTTAAGGGTCACCAGCGGTGATTGGACACTGGCACAACCAATGGAAGACAGTTCCCCTCCATATAACCCCTCCCATCAGGGAAGTACCTCAGTTTTTTCGCCAGTGTCGAAAGGTGTTGGACGCGTTAGGAGGTGCTAAAGGAAAGCTCTACCAAAGAGACCCTCTGGGGGTAAAAGAGCTATGCTTTCGGATCCATCCAAGACGCCTACAAATGAGCTGAATCTGGATGGGATCCGGGCCTCATCCATGAGGCGTCGCCTGTAATGTCTCTCTTCGGAGGACTGGGCTCTAAGATCCAGCACTTTCGCTATTTCGCTATAAAGTCCTGGTAAGAGTCTTGTACAAGGCCCAGGGGAGAGGTATCCTTTAAATAGGAACCCATATCCCTGAAGGTTGGCACACATAGCCCACCGTGAAGGGTGAAGTTTGGTATCTGTCTGAAATCTTTCAGCAGAAAAACCTGCGGCGTGGATAAGGTGAGATTAGAAGGTCCATAACTAGGTTGGGACCTTTTTCAAAAAGTGGATGTCTTCTTTTTTTCCACCACTGGGGGGAGTAAAGAGCTGAATATACTCACCTCACTCTGTTCAGTGTCGGCTTCGGCGAAGAACACTGCTCGTCACCTCCGCTGCTGAGCTTGCTGGGGCACCCCGATCCTCCTTTCGGTGGCCGACCAGACACCTGCAGATGCAGGTAAGTGGGAACAAGGGCTGATGAGAGTGCTCTCTCACTATGGCCACCGCCATAGCGCTAAGGGCCGCGCGCGCGCGCGCTTTATCGGAGGGGGGGGCGAAGGCGTGCGCGGGCACGTGGCGCGCGCAGGCACAGAAACGGCGCCAAATTTAAAAGACTGTCAGTGTGAGAAGCACTGCAGCAGCAAGCAAGCTCGTTAGTTCTCTTATTCCTGGCAGAGAAACACAGCAGCTATACAGGGACGTAAGACTCCATGTGGTTGGATTGGGTACTTCCTAGAAGACATCCATGTTATGCATAGTTATGTGTTAAAAGTTGCATACTTAATGTATTTGCTAAACTAAACACGGTAGTATATGCATTTAGGTACCTTGTATTTTGTCTAAACAGTAAGCCTTCCAGGGGAAGTAATACGGACAAAAAGAGATAAGAAAGCACCACCGCCTGAGAGGAGGCTCTAACTGTGCTGACTCGGTACCTTTCTCTCCTGTGTTGCTAAATGCACCTGTTCAGGATGAGCCATTACCTCTGTCAGGTATGGCGGCTTCCCCAGTGAAGCCTGGGCCTGTATATGTCACTGAGGACACTTTATCAGCTGCCCTAAATAATCTGGAGGAAAAAATTGCTACCTTAATCGCTAAGTCCTCTAAAAAGGGACAATAAGCGAAGCAGGTCTCTTCCAGTATTGGACCTCCCTTCAGAAGTACCTGAGGGAGGAGGATGAGGAGGAGGAGGCTACATCAGCAGAGGATGAGGAGCCAGATTTTAAGGTCACAGGTACAATGCTATAGCAGTGCATTTAAGTTAACCTCTGCGGAGGTAACGGAATTACCTGTCTCCTCCCTAGGGTCATTAAGATCCCTGCAAGGTGCATGCTCCTTCCCGGTTCATCCGTTACTAGAGGATCTAATATACGCAAACTGGCAACATCCAGATAAGCGTTTCTCACCTCCAAAAAGGTTTAACATTCTTTATCCTATGGGGGAATTTTTTTTTTTAAAGAAATGGAGCCTGCCTGCGGTAGTTGCGGCTATTTCTTGTGTAAATAAAAACCTGACATGTCCGGTGGATAATGTACAAGGGTTTAAAAGATCCTTCTGAGAGGAAGTTGAAATCCTCCTTCCTTTTGGCCGGCTCAATTACCCAACCTGCAGTAGCAGCAGTCGGTATGTGTCAGGTCATCAGCCAACAGGTAAAGCAGGGGCTGAAGGAACTGCCTTCAGAGCAGGCTAGAAATTGGGAAAATTTGCCTAAAGCCTTATGCTTCACAGTGGATGCCATGAGAGATTCTATCATACAGGCATCACGCCTTACACTCCAGCTGGTACAGATGCGCAGAGTACTTTGGCTTAAGCATTGGTCAGCGGAGACCCCATGCAAAAAGCTGTTGGCAAGTTCCCGTTCCATGGCGAACGCCTATTTGGGGAAGATTTAGAAAAATATATACAGAAGATATCAAGTGGTAAAACGACTTTTACCTGAGAGAAAGAAAAACAAGAGATCTTGTTTTAAACGCTCTCTCTCCCCAGCTCCCGGGAAATCTGACTCCAACCAGTGGCGGCGGCCTGTTTTAGCCGCCCACAAAAGCCAAGGGGCAAGCTCAGAAGAACAAGAAGCCGTGGGGTGCAAGAGCTAATAAGCAAGCCCCCAAAACCTCTCAGTGAAGGGGCGCCCCCGCTCGGCCGAGTGGGAGGAAGGCTTTGTCAGTTCTGAGCAACTTGGTGGTCAGAAATCCAGGACAATTGGGTAGTATCCACAATATCCTCAGGGTACAAACTGGAATTTCGAGAGATCCCATCTTCTCAATTCCGAGGTTCAAGACTCTCCAAGGATCCACAAAAAAGAGAATCCTTCTTCAAAGGTTTGAATCACTTAATGGCTCAAGGGGTAGTTACAGACGTACCCCAAAAAGAGTGAGGTTCAGGTTTTTACTCAAACCTCTTTGTGATTCCAAAGCCAAATGGAGATGTCAGACCCATCCTGGATCTAAAATCCCTAAATCGGTTCCTGAACGATCGCCATTTTCGAATGGAAACGATCCGATCCGTGGCCGCCACTTTAAACGGCGGAAAATTCATGGCGCCCATAGATATCAAGGACGCACATTTACACATACCCATCCTCCCCGCTCACCAAAGATTCCTAAGGTTTGCGGTAGAAGATCGCCACTTTCAATTTGTGGCTCTGCCGTTTGGTGTAGCCACCGCGCCCATAGTATTCACAAAGGTGCTAGCTCCTCTGTTAGCAAACCTAAGAACACGGGGCATTGCGGTAACAGCCTATCTGGACGATCTACTAGTAATAGATCAGTCAAAGGACGGATTGGGTCACGCTGTACACACTACAGTAGGATACCTGGAGCATTTAGGATGGATTATAAATTTACAAAAATCCTCTCTCCAGGCCCAAAGAAGGATAGGGTACCTGGGCATGATCATAGATACAGCCCAAAACGGGGTATACCTGCCAGAACCGAAGATACAGTCTCTGAAAGACCTGATCCACAAGGTCAAAGCAAACAAGAGGCCGTCTATTCGCCTTTGCATGAGACTATTGGGAAAGATGGTAGCCTCCTTCGAGGCGGTCCCTTACGCCCAGTTTCATTCGAGACTACTTCAAGGCAATATTTTAGCTTCCTGGAACAGGAAGAGCCAAGCTCTGGATATACCCATGCGCCTGTCCTCACAAGTACGCCACAGCTTCGATTGGTGGCTAGAAGCCAAGAATTTACGGAAGGGAAAGTCCTTCCTCCCAGTGGCCTGGAAGGTGGTATCTACGGATGGCAGCCTATCGGACTGGGGTGCAGTATTCAAGGAGGCTTCTACCCAGGGAACCTGGGCCAAGACTCAGGGGATCCTGCCCATCAATGTGCTAGAGATCCGGGCGGTATATCTAGCCCTCAAAACCTGGACATACAGGTTACAGGGCTACCCAGTTCGGGTTCAATCCGACAATGCTACTGCAGTAGCTTACATCAATCACCAAGGAGGCACCCGCAGTCGGGCAGCCCAAAGAGAGGTGAACCGGATCCTGGCATGGGCAGAAGAGCATGTACCTTGCCTTTCTGCAATCTTCATTCCAGGGATGGAAAATTGGCAGACTACCTGAGTCGTCAGCAGCTGCTACCAGGGAGTGGTCTCTTCACCCCGAGATCTTTCAGGCCATATGTCTGAGATGGGGAAACCCAGATGTAGACCTGCTAGCTGCCAGGTTCAACAAGAAATTGGACAACTTTGTGTCCAGAACGAGAGATCCTCTAGCCTACGGGACAGACGCTCTAATAATACAGACGCTCTAATAACTCCATGGAATCAGTTCTCACTGATCTAGGCATTCCCTCCGATCCCTCTTCTACAAAGACTGCTTCGCAGGATCAAGGAGGAGGGAATACCAGTAATCCTAGTGGCCCCAAACTGGCCCAGGAGGCCTTGGTACGCCGAGATTGTAAAAACGGCGATAGGAAGGCCCTGGAAGTTTCCACTCCGACACGACCTGCTGTCACAGGGTCCAGTATTCCACCCTTCCTTACAAAGGCTAAAGTTGACGGCCTGGCTGCTGAGACCCACATTTTTAAAAAGAGAGGGGTCTCTGGTCCGGCTCTTTCTACGCTCATTAATGCTAGAAAGCCAGCCTCCAGACTCATCTATCAGAGAGTCTGGAGAGCATACGTTTCCTGGTGTGAATCCAGATGTTGGAATCCTCAGAAGTATGAAATAAGTAGGATTATTGCTTTTTGCCAGTTAGGAGTGGATATGAATTTAGCCCTTAGCACCATCAAAGGGCAAATATCGGCTCTATCAGTCTTCTTTCAGAGACCATTGGCATCTCACTCCCTAGTTCGGACATTCATTAAGGGGGTACTGAGGATAAATCCTCCAGTTAGGACTCCCTTGTGTCCATGGGATTTGAATTTGGTATTGTCAGTGTTGCAAAAGCAACCTTTTGAACCTATTCGCCATATTCCTTTAATTATATTAAGTAGGAAGTTGGCCTTTCTGATTGCTATAGCTTCTGCTAGGAGAGTATCAGAGCTAGCAGCTCTTTCTTGTAAAGAGCCTTATCTAATTTGTCACAAGGACAAAATCGTACTACGACCCCATCCGGCTTTTCTACCTAAGGTGGTGTCGGCTTTTCACTTGAATCAAGACATTGTTCTGCCTTCCTTTTTTCCAAACCCGCGGACGGCGGGGGAAAAATTATTACACTCTCTAGATCCAGTGAGAGCGGTAAAGGTGTATCTGCAAGCAACCGCTCAGATACGTAAAACAGATGTTTTGTTTATTTTACCAGATGGGCCCAAGAAGGGCCAAGCGGTATCAAAATCCACCATTTCCAGGTGGAGTAGACAAGTAATTATTCAAGCTTATGGTTTAAAGAACAGGACTCCTCCTTTTCCTGTTAAGGTGCACTCTACCAGGGCGATAGGTGCTTCATGGGCAGTGCACCACCAGGCTTCGATGGCTCAGATCTGTAAAGCTGCAACTTGGTCTTCAGTCCATACATTTTCCAAATTCTATCAAATAGATGTGAAAGGACATGAGGATTCCGCCTTTGGGCGAAGTGTGCTGCAGGCAGCAGTATAGGGCTTCTGGTCCGCAAGCGGCCTGTTTTGATCTGTGTCTCCCCCCCTTCATATGAGCATTGCTCTGGGACGTCCCATTATGTAATGACTAGCTCTGTGTCCCGTGGTGTACGATAAAGAAAATAGGATTTTTATAACAGCTTACCTGTAAAATCCTTTTCTTGGAGTACACCACGGGACACAGAGGTCCCCCCCTTCTTATGGGAACCTTACTGCTTTGCTACAAAACTGAGGTACTTCCCTGATGGGAGGGGTTATATGGAGGGGAACTGTCTTCCATTGGTTGTGCCAGTGTCCAATCACCGCTGGTGACCCTTAACCCATTATGTAATGACTAGCTCTGTGTCCCGTGGTGTACTCCAAGAAAAGGATTTTACAGGTAAGCTGTTATAAAAATCCTATTTTTTTTTTTTTCTTTTACAAAATGATCACATTCCCTCTGTTCTCAGCTGCATAAGATCTGGGGAAAGGAGAAGCAAAAGCACATTGAACTTCCCAGTGTATGGCTGTGTGGGGGGGGCGGGTGTCAGGACAATATTGATCATTGGAGGAGAGCACACGGAGTTACCAGCCTAACTAGAGAACTGACCATGCTGTGCGCTCCTGTCTAGTGTGGTAAGTTTGTAATAGGAAAGCAGAGGGACTGGCCATATCACCAGGGATTTTACATAAATGAAGCAATACAGCAGTTGCTGATCCTATAAAGCAATCATAGGATCAATTAAATCTGGCCTGGGGAATAGGATCAGTAACAGTGCTGTGGGGAGGAGGGATGGGATCAGTGGAAGTGCTGGTGTTGAGGGGGGTGTCAGCGGTTATACTTAAGGGGGGTGGCTGCAGTGGTGCCATCCCCTCCCACCACCACCTGTGCCTCTTACTGATCCCATCCCCCCACCACTGATCTCATCCCTATCCCCCCCATCACCTCTGTTGTAGAAGTAATGGGGGGATAGGGATGAGATCAGTGGTAGGGGGGATGGGATCAGTAAGGAGGCACAGGTGGTGGGAGAGGATGGCACCACCACTGCCACCTCCCTCAAGTACCACCGCTACCACCCCCCTCAAGTACCACCGCTACCACCCCCCTCAAGTACCACCGCTACCACCCCCCCTCAAGTACCACCGCTACCACCCCCCCTCAAGTACCACCGCTACCACCCCCCCTCAAGTACCACCGCTACCACCCCACCTCAAGTACCACCGCTACCACCCCGCCTCAAGTACCACCGCTACCACCCCCCTCAAGTACCACCACAGCCACCCCCCCCCTCAAGTACCACCACAGCCACCCCCCCTCAAGTACCACCACAGCCACCCCCCCCCTCAAGTGTTACTTGAGGGTGGGCGGCAGCGGTGGTACTTGAGGGTGGGCGGCAGCGGTGGTACTTGAGGGGGCGGCAGCGGTGGTACTTGAGGGTGGGCGGCAGCGGTGGTACTTGGGTGAGCGGCAGCGGTGGTGCCATTGTCTCCCACCACCACCTGTGCCTCTTACTGATCCCATACCCCCACCACTGATCTCATCCCTATCCCCCCATCACCTCTGTTGTAGAAGTAATGGGGGGATAGGGATGATGAGATGAGATCAGTGGTGGGGCCGTGGGGGATGGGATCAGTAAGAGGCACACAGGTGGTGGACGGAGGTTGGCAATGGCATTGATTGCTAAGCTGAGCTCTGTCACTTCTTGATTGACTTACCGTCAATCAATCGATTCCGGGGCTTCCGATCTGTTCCGTGGGTCAGGCAGGGTCTGACTGAGTCACTTTCACTGTGCCAGGCCTTCAGTTCTCCCGCCAGGATGCCTTGCCTCATGCGTGCCTGGGTAGACGCCGGGTAGGTACTCCACGCAGAGGGGAAAGCTCCTCCCCCCTTCTCTCATTTGATGTAACTGGTCTGCTGACTTAATTTTTCAGAGTCCGCCCGCCTCCCTACATCGCTGTGTTTCTGGATAGGCAGGGGCGGACCGTCCACAGTCTTAGTCAGCCTGTACTGTAACTGTTGCCTCGCTCTGTGCCTCAGCCAGCCAGTGCTCTGCATTCCTCTGTCTTCCCGAACGAACAGTGCGGACTGCACCGCACCAGTGAAAATCAGGTGGGCGGTGGGTGGTGGCGGGCGGGCTCCTTTCACGGACGGGTGGCGGGCCCCTGGGACTTGGTGGAATTACAGGGCCCAGTCGCAACTGTGACTGTTGCGACCCTGAAAATCCCGCCACTGTTGGTAGGAGATATGATTGTTGTAATTGGGCCTTCTCATGAATACACTATGTATTGTAAGAATAAGACCTAGGAACATGTTCAGCCATTTCAGTATACAAAATAGCTTAGATCTGCAACTATCAGCTGATGTTTGGAAAGATGCTGGCATAGGCACTATATACTGTATAAATAAAGAATTGTGGGTTGATGTGTCTGGGACAGAATGAGTCATCGCCAGATGTCCTGTTGACTTGTGTTAACTCATGATGATGTAGGGATGATGAGGGTCACTGACTTGTTTAAATATATTCATGATGTTACTGTATCCCTTCACTAACCACTCCCCCTCCCATACTGTAATCAATTCTGATTGGTTGTCACACCAAATATAACTGTATGCACGCCCAAATAAAGCAGCAACTTACTTCTGTGTATCTTCTGTTCTAAGAAATGTCTCATGGTTGACCGAGGGATCTGGTAAATTGCACTTTTAGCCCAAGAGGTGGTTTGTCAGGTACTTGAAGTACCGTTTTGCGTTCCCTTAAATGATGATTTCTTAACAGCTTAGTGATTGTACCTAACTTTCTGCGTTGTTGCATAGTATGCGCAGAAAGGTCTACAAACATGTCTAAATGTCGCAATTAGCTTTTCTTTAGTGTGGAAAAAGCGAGCTATGGTGTCCCTTGGCAAGTGAGCAGGGATACGTTTTGGCTTAGGTAATCTGTGGATGTGATCAATTATGAGGTCCTCCAGAGGGACATCAGGTAGTGCAGCTTTCATTGCATCTGTGAAATAAGCATTCAAATCAGACTGTTAGACCGATTCAGGGAAGACCCTTATTTTGAAATTGTTGCGCCTGGATCGGTTCTCCAGGTGGGCAATTTTTTACTTCATCCAGGATATGTCATCATCATGAGTCTTATGGGCATTTATTAGATCATTGAACATGTAGGCAAATTCACCCATCTTGTCTGTAATGTGGGTTACCCTGTTTCCCACTTCGGTAATATCTGATTTAAATTGATTTGCAAGTGACCTAACATCTGCATAGTTTGTGCTCCTTAGGGACACAAGCATGTCCTTCAGTGCAGTGTCTAATACTGGCTGGTTAGCGGGGGGGAACTCCAGGATGGAGTTTTGAAGCTCTCTGGTATCAAGGCATACAGACAAGTCGCTCACCTCAGAGGGAGACACAGCTGCAGCATTGGGTCTCTGTTCAGCCTTGACTGGGCTGGAGTAGAGCTGGATGAGACCAGTGAAGTCTGGCCATGACAATGCTGAGAGCAGGCAATGTCCAGGAAAAAATGTTTTAGGCATCCTTCTCCCATGCTGGAGCAACCATGCAGGGAAGGAGGAGATCCGCCGCCACCATCTTGGCCAGAGAAATGGCGGGGCTGGGGGAAGAAGTCCATCATTCTCCCCGTCCAAGTGTGATCTTTTCTTTTGTGGGACATGCAGCCAATTGGTGCCCAGACTCTGAAAGTGCTGATTTCCGTGGCTCTGTGTATCCGTGGGAAGCTCCGGTGAGCCTTCGGTGTGCAGAGCAGTGAGATCAAGCTGCCATCAACCTCGCCAGCCGGCCACGCACATGAACTTTAATGGCATCCCAGTTTTAGTTGGTAGGGTTCAATATTGAGTTGGCCCCCCCTTTGCAGCTATAACAGCTTCAACTGTTCTGGGAAGGCTGTCCACAAGGTTTAGGAGTGTGTCTATGGGAATGTTTGACCATTCTCCCAGAAGCTCATTTGTGAGGTCAGGCACTGATGTGGACAAGAAGGACTGGCTTGCAGTCTCCGCTCTAATTCGTCCCAAAGGTGTTCTATTGGGTCAGGACTCTGTGCAGGCCAGTAAATTTCCTCCACCCCAAACTCGCTCATCCATGTCTTTACCTCTCGCCCGCCAGGCCCCCGTCAGCCCCGCACTTACCCCGTGCAAGTCACGACTGAGGCAGTGGCTTCCCCCCTCCATCTCCTCCGTGTCCCAGCCGTCGCTTCTCCTCCCGGGACACGGAGGAGGTCTTCGGACTCCCGGCCAATGGGGTCTCAGGACCCACTTTCTGATTGGCCAGGAGGAGAAACAGGAAAACCTTACTGAGTATTAATTTGCTAATGTCACACAACAGCGTGGGCTCAGGGCGCAGTTCTCTGCGCCCCGATTCCCACCCTTTTTGAAGCCAATTAGAGCCTCAGGCTCTAATCGTGTGCTTCTAAAAAAAAAGAAAAAATATATACATAGAAATTCATGCGTCCGGCCCCCTGCATGTAGATTAGGGGGCGCCCCTAATGGACCTGCCGCCACTGGTCTACACTAAGATACAAGTCAGATTTTTGGCAGCCCCCACAACAATTTATTTTTATTTTTGGTAAGATACTCCTAATAGGAAAAAATGTCTAAAGAGATGCAGACCCTGCAATTTTCTTCATTAGAGCCCTGATTCTGCAGAAGCTGGTTGATAATTATGAAACCACTCCTAGTAGGCTCAACAAAAGTGGAGTTATGCTTTAAGGATAGCTTTAATTGACCGCCTACTGCAATATATGGATACCTGCAGATATGACAATAGACACATTCTATAACCCCTACTTTACAATTTTCTGTTGAAAGAATGATAGTTGAGGGCCCCTATTTGGAAAGGATTAATATCGGATATTCACAAATATCTGAATGAATATCCCATCCAGACTTTGGGGATACATGCCTATATGCTTAAGTGGGAGGAAGTTCTGGGGAGGAATTCACAATAGAATCCTGGCAAGTCGTCTGGTCCCAGGCGGCGAAGAGCTTTATTTGCACGCTTTTACAGAGAAAATGCATACAATATATAGTATTTTTGGTATTTCACCCCAGAACTCCATCACACTATTCATCCTGACATCAATGGTCGCTGATTTCATCCGTATCCCTCATCCACATATGTCCACATTCCCTTTCACTCCTAAACTATTTTAGTTGGGCCTGCCACCTACAAACTTGTCAAAACAGCAAAAAAAATAAACTCTTGAGGCACATCCTTACTGCAGCAAGATGTTTAATTGCACTTAACTTGAAAAAGAAAGACCCTCCTTCCCAAGCTGCACTTTACAGAAGAATTAGGGATGTGGAACTCGTGGGAATACTGATAGCTCAGATAAATGACACTATAGACAGCCACAACAAAGTTTAGGAACTGTGGCATCTGGATGATGGTCTATGGCTCGGTTGACTTACCTCCAATTATAAGGTTATATGCTCTGTTGCAGGCCTGGGGTGCGGTGCTCATCAGATTTCCCCCCATTTTGTTTTCTTTCCCTCTCTTGGATGTTTCTATTCTTCTTCTTTATCCACTTTCTATGCTTTTTCTTCCCCCGCCCTTTCCTATCCCTTTTCGAGCTCATACTGCTTGGTATACATAGTTATACCTAATGTTTTTTGTTTTACAATGTCTATATGGAAGGCTTTTCCGGAAGTATGTTTGTAACGGGAGGGCCCGTGGAACCCAGAAGTTCTTAGAAAGTATGAGCCAGAAAATAATGGACATTGAGAATATGTTTTGGATTGCTTTAAAATGGGTCCGTAATATTAGTCTGAACTCAACAGGTTAATTGAGAGATGCTGATATGTTCAACTTCAACCACCTGACTGCCTGTGTAATGTTAATGAATCCAGACTAGCTTCCAAAGACCTTTTCATTGTTGTTTGTCATGATGTGGATTGAAGCTGGTAGACCATCTGGCTGCCTATTATCCTATTATGGGATGTTTAAGTGTCTTGTTGTGAGGAAAGGGGGGGGGGTCACTTCAGCAACCCCTCCTGCTAAGACTGTTTACTGAAGGAGAAGTTTGAACACACCTGGCCTGTATCACCATTGTCATTGGACAGTTTAACCCACCCTGTTCCCCAAGGATGGGAGGGAAGTGTTTTGAAGAGAAGTGTGTCACCATGTGCTTGTAATAAAGATTAATTCCCTGTTTTGGAACCTCAACACAGAGTGGTTATCTCGTCTGTGGAGGGAGAAGTATTTGTATGTGGTCTTATTCGGCTGGTTGGAGTGTCTGGTGGCTGTCGTGTGTTTGGAAAGGGAATATCCTAACGGTGTTAACCCCTTTCATACTTGGGGGTGCCGTTACAATGTTATTAACCTGCCTTACTTGACATGTTAACGCTACTGCCAGCAGCTTTTCTTACTACTGCATTTTTTGTGTACGCGCCTACATTCTATTTGACTCTGAAAGAATGTGAGCTTTTGGTATTTTGACCTGTGTTCATCTCTTTCGAGCCTTGTCGTTGGTGTACTATGCATGTGGTTCCATACTATTATATTGACAAAAGTTCAATAAAAATGTTACTTCTAAACAAAGACAAAAAAAAGCATTTAGGTCAGGATATGACTGTCTTTATTGTCTTTATATTGTGCCTCATTTAATTTCAGGAATGCAAATTCAGAATCCTGAAGTCACTTCCAGATCTACTCAAGCAGCTCTTCCTCGCTATGGTCACAGTTTGCTTGAAGAAGCTCGAGCAGAGACAAGAAACCTGTATGTAATTTTAACATTCCTAAATAGAATATATTTTTTTTATATAAAGGAAAGGATAAGATATTTGCTTTAAACCTATAAACCTTGAGGGCTAGTTCACACCACATGCAGTCCAGTGCGTTTTTTTTTTGTTTTTTTTCTGCATCAAAAACGCATGGAAAGTAGATTATATGGTTTCCAATGGCAGAGTTTACACCAGTGCTTGCAGTTCCAGATTTTTTTTTTAGAACATGCTGCATTTCCCTGCACTGGACTGTACATGTATATATGTGATCCTGCACAGGAGGGCCATCTTGTAGCAGTAAATCTGCTATAAGGTGTTGCAGAAGTGTTTAAACAGACTTTTGCTTGCTTCAGAACTGCATCAGAATAGTTGATGTGGGGAGCTATATTTACTAAACATCACATGCAATATTTGAATTATGTGACGCAATTTATCCAAATATCACATTGAAAAAGTGAACTCACTATCAGTTTATACGGTGTTTACAGCAGATAAATACCACATAAACTGATATTAAAATCAATTCACACACAAAAAGAAATAAATAAATACATACATTAGTTAAATAAATTGTGGTCTAGCCAAGTGCTATTTAACAAATGTATGAAAGTAATAGAGCTGGTTTTTAACCACCTGCTGTCTGCTCACTGTAAATGTACTGCGAGAGGGCGGCAGGTGCAGGCTTTCTTCCAGGTTTTACAAACAAGTTAACCCATTAATTGACCCTTGATGTTAACTCCTTCCCACCCACTGTCTTTAGTACACTGTATAATATTCAATTTTAGGGTCAATTAATTGAATTAATTCAATGAGGCTTACATTCTATTGCTCATTAGCCATGCAAAACACTTACTAGGGTCAGTGCAGATGGAAGCAAATCAACCTCACTCTATATGCGTTTACTGTCAATGAAAACTCACACAAGTCTGGGAAGAACATGGATACTCCAATGCAATATGGGGTTAATTTACTAATACTGGAGAGTGCAAAATCTGGTGCAGCTCTGCATAGAAACCAGTTTCCATGTTTTCTTGTCAAAGCTTAAAGGATTAGTTCACCTTTGGGAACATGTTCAACCCATTTTTAGGGTATAACATGGTTCCCATTGCTACAGCCGCTCCCCGCTGCTCTCTCTCCCTGTGACAGCAGTACGGGGATAAGTTCCCTTTACTAGTTGTCACTTTTTGAAAACACGTTTTCACAAATGACACGTTTGAAAACCATGTCATTCATTCACAGAGCTCTGTGTATGAATGAACTACAAGTACCGACATCCTTTGCGGCTGTCGGCTTGTAGTTCTCAATGAATCATGGAAAATACATTCTAGAACATTGCATTACTTTCACATTCAACAAATACATGTAATGCTCCTTGAGTTTGCATACCACAAACCCTTTAAACTACCCCTTAGTATACATATGACTCCCGAATTCTCTCCAACCAGACACTGGAAAAAAAACTCAACACACACAGACCTTTATCAAACCATTAGAACCAATGTTTACCTGCAAAAAAATGGGCATATATTATTGTTTTAAAAAAGTGAACTTTTTCTTAAATTGGACAAGCTGAAGTTAGAGGCTGCTTGGCTACCATGCACAGTGTCACCAGATTTTGCCTTCCACAGTGTTAGTAAATCAACCCCACTGATCCTAATGAGATTTTAACCCAGGACCATAGTATTATAGACAGAAATTTTATTCACTGTGCTACATGACTATGTCATCTTCTGTTTTATAGTGAAAATGTGATAGAGTCACAGCGGAGTCACATTGATGAGTTGGTGCATACTACAGAGATTCTCAAGGATGAGTTGCAGAGAAAGGAGAAGGAGCATGAGGAAACCTTCCTCCAGCTTAGAGAGCAACAAACCACAGGCCAAAGGTATGGTATTAACATATCCTTAAACATTACAGTTTGTCTGAAAACTTTTTGCATGCAGAAAGCCACAGGGGTGGAAAGGTATACCTACATTACAGTATAAAAGGTGTTACAAAAGGGGAGGACTGATTCTTAAGTTCTCTGTATAGCAGCTTTGCAGTATCTCCACTGTGTTATTGTCTTATGTAATAAAGCTAACAAAGCTTGATCTAGGTGCATACCCAGACACTAGTATTAGGCCAGGTTCACACCTATGCGAATTGGATGCGGCTTTCCCTGCATTCAATTCACATGACAGGAGACTGTGAGCAGCTCTTGTGATAGGAAAATTGTAAACCGGTTCACACATCTAGGTGGCGGCTGCGGAGCAGCTTGCGCAGCAGTCCTGTGCGTCTTTGGCTCTGATTCAGGGCCAAATTCAGGCAAATTTCGTCCCTGAAACGGAGAACAGGGACTCACCGGACCCAGTGCTGCGAACCGCATCCATCGGTAGGTCTCAACCCAGCCTTAAAGAGAGTTTGCCAGGATAGCTGTTCTCTTTCCCAACCAATTCTACCAACATCACTGGAGACCCGAACTACTTCTGAAGCATCCTCTTGTACAGAAGCATACTTCTATAGCATCATGTGCTGCAAAGTCTTTTCCAACGAACTGCCATTGCTTCTGAGCATCAGGCAGCGCATACTCAGTTACTAGTTGGGAGCAGGTAGCAGCCACCTTTTTAGTTTTTTTTTTTTTTTTTAAGTGAAACTGGTAAAATGAGTAACAACCTGTTGCAAGTGTAGCAGTGCAGTTAGTAGGAAGCACAGGGGACCTATCATTGTTCTCTGCCCAGTCATCTGAAATAATAGTTTGTTTTTCCTATAAAATGCATTGCTATAGTAGGAAGGGAATCTTTGAAAGAACACCACCTATTCTACTTCAGTTTTTTTGTAGTAGGGTTTTATATGTTATGTATGGAGAAATTTGAAATTGTGAATACAAAATGCAAAGCATTGTGATAATTGTTCAATTAAACGTTCATGCCCATCTGCTTCATTATGATTCATGACATTGCTCATACATTTTTAAAACAAGATTTTTTTTTTTCTTTTTCTGGATCTGACCTTCTCAGCTAGTACATGCAATGGAGTATTGGCCATGCAGGGACAAGTTGAAATTACTGCTTAGGTATCTGGCTAATAGAGTGAATCTTATACTTTTTTTTTCCTCTTAAAGGTTTTTGTACTTCTTAAGCCCCATAACCACGGTCGGACTTCCATCAGACTTTTCCGTGGATTTTTGTCCGAACGGAGTTGGCTGGGCACACCCATAGCATACACCCCACAGACCTTTTCTGCAAACTTTCCCAAAACTTTATGCAACATCACGTGGTTTTTCAGCTCTTTTCTGCTCTTTACCGCCACCCTTTGGTCAACTTCTGCTATTGTTGGTTGATTTTAACATTAGTTGTTTTGTCCATCGGACAAAAGTCCTATGGTTTTCTGTACACACGGTCGGACTTTGCTCCATTAGACTTTTGTTGGCCAAAAGTTTGTCCGTTTGCAGACCCAACTTTTGTCCGATAAAAACCCAAAAAAATGCAAAAAAGTTTGTCCGATGGAGCGTACACACGGTCGGATTGTTGGTCCAACTTGCTCAAAATGAAGTTTGTTGGCCAAAAGTCCGACCGTGTGTACGGGGCTTTAGTATTAGAACAGTTTTAATTTGTGTCGTGTATCATCTGCATAGCGCTTTCTTATACTGATACAGTGTTTATGCATCAATGAAATCGGTCTACTGCGCATCTTTTCTGCATCTGCCTATGGCAGTTTAAAATACTGGAAGAAATATTCATTCCTATTTTGTTACTACTTTATTCTGTTGATAAAACCACTGAGCAAAAAATACGATTTAAAACTAGGTTTTTAACAAATGCATTTGCAAAAACAAAAAGATAAAACTGAACAAACCTATTTGCTGTTCATGGCATTTGTACAGTGATATGAAGTATTTTGAACTGTTGGCAGTGCTTGAAATTTTTTTGTGGAAATCAAGTGCACATGAAAAAAAAATAGTTTCATTTTGTAGACCAGTTCAAAGAGGAACAAAATAAATTTATTGTTAGAAAAAATATATTTTGATCAATGTATCCCACATGCCTAAACTGTGTAATTGGCCAATGAGAATTGGCAACAACATGCCAGTTAGTTATCCAGGCTGCTAGTGCTTTGATGTAGGACCAAGTTTCCTTTTTATTCCTGATGTTTTGTCACCCTTTACAGGAACATTGCACTGAGTTTCTTGCATGTGTTCTACATAATGCATCATTAGTAAAGAATCCCAAGTTACAAGTAGCACGTGTATCTTTTCAGTCTTTGATCCAAAATTAATATTAAAATAGAAAACTTATAAAAAAAAAAAAAAAAAAATATTATTTTTTTTTTTTTTTTGGGGGGGGATGTAAAAAAGAGTTGCAGGAAAAAGAAATAATAGCTAAGAGAAGAGTATATTAATTCATATGCTGTGCAAGTCATAAAATTGCTTTAAACATATTTTATAGGTTCCTAGTAAAAAACATTTATAGAACACTACCTTTTTAAGTTTGCCCAACATTTAAACTTTTTAACTTCTTGTGCCAGATTGTACTTATTGAGAATAGGCCTAAAACAAATTTACTTGAGAATACTAAAAGGATTACAAGAGAACAAGAACATCTGCCCGAATAAAGATATAGTTTATGCCAAAATGTCAGATGTGTGACCATAGACTGTACAGTAGATGGTGGTCAGATGTTTGCAAACAGTGGGTGTGTGAAGGGTTCTCTTTTTACCCATGTCATGGTTTATCTAGATTTTTTCTGTAATGCTGAAGATGTTTTTCTACTCATCCAAGGTATTGAAGAAACTGCTCTGATGCGTAGCAAATTGGCTAAAACATTACAGAATAAGTTCAATTAAGTTTGACTAGGGGAGAGTTGTGGGTTTGCGATGAATCCAGGGGTGTTCGAAGTATCGGTGAATTTATGGTGAAATTTACCAGTATCAATCCATAATGCCCCGCCTAAACTTTCAACTGTGTTCAGGGGGGGGGGGGGGGGGGTTAGAAAAGACAGTAATAGGGACTTTGTTAAGTGCCAGCCCCCTCGTGTTCCAATCAGCCATTTGTCAGTGAGGGGTTGATTTACTAAAACTGGAGAGTGCAAAATCTGGTGCAGTTGTGCATGGTAGACAATCAGCTTCTAATGTCAGCTTGTTCAATTAAGACAAAAAAAAACCTGGAAGCTGATCGGTTTCTATGCAGAGCTGCACCAGATTTTGCATGTTCCAGTTTTAGTAAATCCACCCCTGTGTGTTGGAGCTGTTTGGGAAAGCACTGACAGTCTATGTAAGGAGAGTTAATTGATATGTAATGTGGTGCTATACTGCGCTGTATTGCATTCATTAATGTGGATTGCAATGTGGTCGACTACATAATTTTATGTACCCTCTAAGCTAAGGTGACCATGTTTTTAAAATGAAATCCGGGGACATATTATTGTTATTTTGTTCTAGTAATGGCGGCAATCAGCGACTCTCTGCCCGCCACCACCCGCCTCACAGCTTGTCAAGTCTTACTCTCCGGGCCCCAGCTGCTACTGGGTGGGAAGCAGAGGAAGATCACTCCGCCAGGGTAGGCAAGGAGATAAGCAGGCAGGTGGCTGGCCGGGACTTGAGCCAAGACAGAAGAACATGCGAGCGGAGCTGGATGGGCACCCGAAACTGAAAAGATATTCCCTCCGCTCAGACCAGCACATGACCATCAGAAAGGGGCACAGATAATGGAAAAAATACACCCCACTAAGATAAGGTGACCAGATCTTTAAAATAAAATCCGGGGACATATTTTTTTTTTTACTAGTAATGGTGGCAATCAGTGACTCTCTGACCGTCGCCGCCTGCCTCATAGCCTGTCAAGTCTTACTCCCTGGGCCCCGGCTACTACTGGGTGGGGAGCGGAGGAAGATCACTCCACCAGGGAAGGCAAGGAGATAAGCAGGCAGGCGGCTGGCCGGGACTTGAGCCAAGGCAGAAGAACATGAGAGTGGAGCTGAATGGGCATGCACCCGAAACTGAAGAAATATTCCTCCTGCTCCGACCAGAACATGATCACCAGAAAGGGGCACATATAATGGAAAAAAATACACCCCCCTAAGCTAGTAGGAGCGGGGGGGTGTAATTCAGATTTTTTTTTTTTTTTAATTCTGCACTGACTGTCTTTGAAATTGCCCCAGCCCCTGTTCAATTCCAATCTGGGGACAAAACCAGGGACAGTGTCCTCAATCTGGGGACTGTCCCCTGAAACCGGGGATGTCTGGTCACCCTACCCTAAGATAGTAGGAGCGTCGGAGTGGGGGTGTGTAATTCAGATTTTTTTTTTTTTTAATTCTGCACTGACTGTCTTTTTTAAATTGCCCCAGCCCCTGTTCAAATCCAATCCGGGGACAAATCCGGGGACAGACTTGGTCCGGGGACAGTGTCCTCAATCCGGGGACTGGCCCCAGAAACCAGGGATGTCTGGTCACCCTACTCTAAGCCCAACAGTCCATTTTATGACTACTTTTTTGTGTGTCTCAGTAACAACTGTAGCTGCTGTCAAGCTGTTGTAATAACTGTGGCTGCTGTTTCACATGTGTCGATATTTATTTATTTTTATTTTCTGCTAGGTTAAAAAAATGGGTTTAGGTTTAATTGTTTTTTTGTTTTGTTTTTTGGGCGGTACAATGTTTGTTTTAAAAAGTTGTGTGCACCAAAGCAAAACATACTTATCCCCTCTATTGCCATAGCTCTTTTAGGCAAAAAAATAATAATCTTCGGGCAGGTCTAAAATGAAAGACAGAGGTTCTGCATGTAGAGGTAGAAGGGGTTGAGCAGGTTCTGCACGAAAAATCGTGACAAAGCACCCCCCCATGCTAAAGAAGCTGGGGTTAAAGATGATGGACTGGCCAAGCATGTCTCCAGACCTAAACCCTATTGAGCATCTGTGGGACATCCTCAAATGAAAGGTTGAGGAGCGCAAGGTCTCCACCAGCTCCGTCATGGAGGAGTGGAAGAGGACTCCAGTAGCAACCTGTGAAGCTCTGGTGAACTCCATGCCCAAGAAGGTTAAGGCAGCGTTGGAAAATAATGGTGGCCACACAACGGTGTGACTGGTTCCCTTGGGGGGATCAACGCAAAGTCCTTCCTCTGAGCACCAAAAAAATCACCTTGGCAAATCATGAGGTAACCCCGGGATCACCAAAACTCTCAGTGTAGCAGTTCCTGCTGTTGTGGAAAGGGTTACACGGGCCATTGGATAGTCCTTGACAACCCCATGTACAGAGATCACTCCAATCTTTTTCCTGGGTATCAGCTTTCCCCGAAACCATGTCCGATCGGAGCAGGGTAACCCCACTCCCTGAGTCCAAAAGTGCCACAACCTCTTGTCCATTAACCCGCACCACACTCTCAAGCGGGCTTAGACTTTTCATGGGACCATATCACATTCCATTCGCTCGTCCCACCTTGGAGACTTGGCCGCCATATGACCCAGTTGTTGGCAGGACCGACAGCGAACCTCATGGGGTTCCCATTCCCCCTGCCAATTCTCAGGAGGGTTTGACATTGGGGTGATCCTGGCAGGAGTGTCAGGCTCCCGAGCAGAAACCATGCGTTCAACAGGTGCCATCTTGGCGCTGAAACGCACCTCCTTGGACCGTGCCAGCTCTGGTGATAGAGGGATTCTCCTGGACACTTTCCGCACAACTGTAGCGCTCGACAGCAAAAGCCATCTCAACCTGGGACCGAGGCTTGGACTGAGCCACCCATCGGTGCAGCTCCTTAGGAAGACCCTGCAAAAACCGATCCAGTGCAACTCACTCTACAATCTGATTGGTGGTCTTCTCCTCTGGTTTCAGCCCATTCTGGAACAGGTGCATTAGACAATACAGTTGCTCACGGGTAGGCTTAGCTCTGTCAAAGTGTCAGTCATGAAAACAGTTAGCCCTTAAAGTCACAGTGACTCCCAGCCTGGCTAAGATTTCTGCCTTTAGCAGTTTATAGTCCCATGCTGATTCAGAGGCCAAATCACAATAGGCCTGTTGAGGATCTGCAGTCCGGAAAGGAGCCAGCACATCCTCCCAGTTTTTCTCAAGGAGATCTTCCCTTGTTGCAATCCTTTCAAACATTGCCATATAAGCTTCCACATTATCTGTGGCTGTCATCTTTTGCATAGTCCACTGCATAGCCTTCCACGGGTCACTCTTTACAGCGGGATCACCTTTCATCATTTCAGCCTGCTGGGTCAGTGCCTTATGTAAACCCACTATCTGTTCCATCAGTAAACGGTTTGTCTCTTGCTGAGCAGCAACTGCCTGCACATTAGCCACTGCTAACTGTTTGATCAGTTCCTCCATTGCCTTGTCTGATGCTTTTCCAGCCTGTACAGCAGGGATAAGCAATTAGCGGACCTCCAGATGTTGCAGAACTACAACTCCCATGAGGCATAGCAAGACTCTGACAGCCACAAGCATGACACCCAGAGGCAGAGACATGATGGGACTTGTAGTTTTGCAACAGCTGGAGGTCCGCTAATTGCATATCCCTGCTGTACAGCTTTAACCCAGGATATGGGTTTGGCCTGCACCCCTCAAACTGCCCACAATATCCACCAATTGTCAGGATCCGTGGGGGTTAACAGGCAGCTGTGAGACAGTTTGGTCAACTTAAAAGGCTTTATTCAGCAAAAACAACAGACAAATTGACATGCTTTGTCTTCATAGGCAGTTCAAAACAGCAAAACCAACTCTTCTTAGCCGTGTAAGACAGTCCATTTTAAACAATGCTCAGCATCCCAGCCACAGCATATAACATAGAAAAGTCCCAGTTCAGGCAAGCTCACCCAGCAGGATCATGTCATATGCAACAGCGGACCTTCCAGCTTCAAGCTCCTCATGGCTAAACAGCCATCTCTCTCACAGCCTCTCTGACCAGGTAATAAGCAGGCCTGAAAGGGAAGTACTTGCCCTGTTTCATTAAGCCTTCCCAGGCTGACTCTCCACAATATATACAAATGGATCAAAGAAAAGTTGAAATATCAAAGGTTAGAAAAATAGAACAAAAAATGGCAGGAAAATAATATTTAAGGGGAGAAGGTGTTAGGTGGGACTGATTGGTTTTAAACAGTACTAATTTGGATTGGATCCTCTTGTGGGACTTTAAAAGGCAGAGAGTCTAGATAAACCAATATTAATATAGAAAATATAATATTTATTTGAATAGCGTTAAAATATATGAATATTGGATAAAAATTGATGTAATTTGTACAGAACATATAACATAAAAGCAACAATGATGGTTACAGTAAAGCAAAACAAAACCACTTGATTTCGTCCTGATATAAGAAACAGGACAAGGAGGTGTCTGACACGTTTCAAGGTTGCAAATTGGTGATAGACCTCTTCTTCAGGGGCTAGTGGTAATATGCACTGTAGTCTAAAGGTTTAATAGAAAACAGAAAGAAACAATTTGCAGTACCAAGATCATGTGGATACATTTACATGTGCAAGAAATTTTCGCTGCCAATAAACAGAGAGACGAATAACCTCCCATGGAGTGGCAAGCCCACACCGAGACGCAGCCATGCACAAAGGGCGCCCCCCCCAACCGAAAGGAAGGTTGTATAACCTACCGGCCTCTTGTGTTCCCTATATTGTCTGAAGAAAGAAAAATGACGATCAGAATAATGAAATATGACAGTATGCATCTATCCAAGACCTACATCAAAACCTAGATATAGGGCTATGGTATACATACCTATTTAAAAAGAATTATAAGAGAACAAGAGATCTAGTCTCTATAGGAACGAGTAAAGAATGGTAATGAGTGGATACCAGACGCACTGCGAGTTGTAACGGCCAGACTTAGTCTAAAGGAAAAAGTTTAATAATTTTTATTAAACAATAATAAAAAATATGTATTAAAATAGGTCATCACCCTGTCTCCAAAATCTAGATTGCACAATATCAGGTACTATAATAAGTCCCAAAGTGGTGTGATAGCCATAACATGTCTATTCCAAAAATTGTGGTAGACTATGGACATAAAAGCACACACCACTATCCATGATAATTAATCAATATCACACTGCGCTTACTAGTGATAACAGGGAGATTGAAGGAAAAATAAACACAGAGTACAAAAGAGCTAAATGGCTATTGTTAATATCTGTAGCAGTGCAGCATGGAAAACATCCACTCATACCAAATAGCAGCATGGAAATGAGGATCCAGACTTCTGTGTTATATAGTGCTTTTCATTACTTCTAATTCCTGGCAGCTGATCTATGCTGCGGAGAAGGAAGGGGTAGGTGTCAGGGTCACCTGTGGCCAGGTGACAGATGCACACCGTAGGGGGACAGGAGTGCACCGCGAGGTAGTGAACCCTATGGCTGGCTTCTGCGGATAGGAAACTGGGTGGTTGTGGAAAGCGGGACCAGAGGAGCACAACCGGGATCCCAACGGAAGCGAGAGCCAAGATTCCCCAGGGCGCGGAGTCTAAGACCCAGCTGGTCTTCTCCAGGGCCTCTAGTGGTGAGGATGTTACGCTGCAGGCTGGGACCAGGTCGCGGCCCCTGGAGTTTCCTAGCTCACGCCCCGTAGGATAAGGGGAAAAGAGGGGAAGCAGCAGCACACGATAGAGAGAACCGAATAACAAGCTGAAGGTCAGGGGCCACAAGCAGACAAGGATAACGAAGAACGAGCCGAAGGTCAAGGGTCACGAGCAGACAGGGATAGTCGGGGACAAGCCAATAACGTAACAGAGAGACAGACGTAGCACACGGCAGGCAGGAACCCAAACACACAATGCCTAACAAACACGTTGATCAGCAAAGCAGGCTTGCAGTGCACAGGTTAATATAGTGTTCAGTGATAGGGCCTGGGGTGGAGTCTGGCTGGGAGGAGATATAAAGGAAGCCAGGTGAAAGGGCTCAGGCCTCTAAGATGAACACATGGGAAGGAAGGTAAGCTGACAGACAAACACTACTGCATATCCATGACAGTAGGGGGCTGTACGGAGGCGGCGCCCTCCGGCGCGCAGGTCCGCCCCAACCCTCAGAATGTCAAAAAGACTTTGTAAAGGTCGTCACGCGCTCCACGCTGGAGCCCGGTGTCTTGCCGAGAAAGGTCCCCCTGCAGATTATGCCCCCACCTGTACTGCGCAGGCGCGTCACTTGCCTCCGAAAATAGCCAAACATGTAGAGCTGAGAGTCATCTCTTTTTTTTAATTTTCATATCTTTATTAAACATTTTCCATTTTCCAACAATACATACATTCCCTCCTTCCCTCCCCCCCTATCTCCCATACAAAAAAAATAATTAATCAGAACATCGTTTCACATTAAAACCATTTCAATCCAAAACTCCTCTACCCCGATACTTCTTATCTCACCCTCCCTTCTACATCTCTCATCCAGCCACTAATTGACCTAGACCACACTCACACTTCCTTCCTCCAAAACATCCATTCCCTTCTACGACTGCTTTACTTATTATATACAATTTTCTTTCCTCTTTTTTTCTTGCCACGGTTTCCAAATCTTATCAAATTTTTTTAGGGCTCCTTGTCTAACGTAGGTTGTCCTTTTCCTTTAGGATAGTTATGTTCATATTTTGCTCCCAATCCTTACTAAGGGGAGGGGAGATTGATTGCCATCTCTGTGCAATCAGCCTCCTTGCTTGAAATAAGCATCTTGTTATTGCTAACTGAGTGTAGGCATTTATCCCCTCGCCCTTTACCCAGCCCAGTACACATTGTAGGGGTTCCAGCTCTATGTCAACCTCAAAAACTTGCTCAATTGTTCTCACTACCTCCCTCCAATACCGGAATAACTTTGGGCATCGCCAGAACATATGGATTATATCACCATTTACTCCACCACATCTGGGACAACTGGCATCTCTTCTACGGCCAAAGCGGAAAAGTTTATACGGAGTATAATATGCTCTATTTAGCAAAAACAGGTGAGACATCCTCTGCGAGGGAGACAGTGAGACTGACGAAGCAAGTTCAAAAATTATTTTCCACTGTTCGTTAGATAAGTTAGCAATATCTCTTTCCCACTTCCTCTTTTGTACCTGGCCCTGGGATTCCCTTAGGCTCCTCTTATGTAATTTTAAGTATATTTTTGTTATTGAGCCCTTAGTTGTTTTAGTGTTGATGATTTCTTTTAACAGGGGGGTCTTGCTCCAGGTCATTACTATTCCTTTATATTGTTTTGTTAAGGCATGTCTGATCTGCAAATATTTATAAAAGGATTTATTTGAAAGATTATATTGTTCTTTTAATGTCTGAAAAGTTTTTAGTGTGCCATCTTGGTACAGCTGGGAGATATATTTAATCCCCTGTCTTTCCCATTCCTTAACTGTCCCCATCTTCTGTACCTCCTTTAAATTGTCATTCTCCCATAGGGGGGTATACTCCGTGATGCCATCATATCCCAACGCTATCTTCACTGCTTTCCATATTCTGATCATAAGGTCAAGGGTAGGTAATTTCCGTGGGAGAGATCCTGCTTCCATGGCTTCTACTATAGAGTCATGTATAGAATGTTGTAGTAATGTTCTCTTCCTTATATCTTCTCCCTGCATGTTACTACCCTTCATGTATTGAATCTGTGCCGCCAAAAAGTAACTAAATGGATGTGGGAGTGCCACTCCCCCCTCTTGTTTTGTCCTCTGTAAGGTATTTAATTTTATTCTAGCTACACCTCCTTTCCAAATCAACTCCCTAAACGTAGTGTCTATTTTCTGAAACCATTTGTTGTATATCCAAACTGGTGAGTTTTGTAAGACATATAGGAGCTGTGGCATCCACACCATTTTTATTAAATTGCAGCGGCCTGCTACTGACAATGGGAGGGATTTCCACACCTTGATTTTCCCTTTGTATTTTTTAAGCAGAGGAATCAGATTATCTAAAATATAATGGTTAGGGTCTCTAGATATATACACCCCCAAATATTTAATTTGTGCTGTTATTTGAATTTGAGAAGCCTCTTGCGGGAGTAGGTTTGACAGAGGGTCCACCGGTAGCAACATAGATTTTCCCCAGTTTATATTAAGGCCTGAAAAACGTCCAAAAATCTCTATTTGTTTCATGGCCTTACCAAGGGAGTGCTGTGTATCTCCCAGTAACAAGAGGAGATCATCCGCGTATAATACCACTTTCTCCTCTACCTCACCTCTTATAAATCCTCTTATCTCAGAGTCCGACCTAAGTGCAATCGCAAGGGGCTCGATTGCGAGGGCGAAGAGAAGGGGGGACAAAGGGCACCCCTGTCTCGTTCCCCTCTGCAACCTGAACCTCTCGGAATACACATTGTTCACTTTCACTCTGGCCTCTGGGGTGCTATACAGCATCTTGACCCATTTCATAAAAATAGGGCCAACCCCAAACTCTTTTAAGGCTCTCCATAGATATTGCCACTCTATACTGTCGAAGGCCTTGGCAGCATCCAACGAAACAATTGCTCTTTTTCCATCTTCCTCTGTTGGAATCTGGAGGTTCAGAAAAACTCTTCTTATATTTGTGGAGGTGGCCCTACCTGGTATAAAACCCGATTGATCGGGATGTACCAGTTTCTCTACTATTTTGTTTAATCTAGCTGCCAAGAGCTTCGACAGTATTTTTATGTCAGTGTTGAGTAAGGAGATAGGTCTATACGAGGCGGTTTCAAGTGGGTCCTTACCCTCTTTGTGAATAACTATTATTGTGGAGTCCATCATGGACGTAGGGAGTTCTCCTTTAGCTAATGAGCAGTTTAGAACCCTAGTGAGTTCCGGGAGTAACTCCATCCCGAAATACCGGTAGGTCTCTGCTGGGAGGCCGTCCGGGCCTGGGGTTTTATGCCCCGCCATCTCCTGTACGGTCAACTGTAGTTCTTCTAAGGTCAGGGGTTTGTCTAATTCCTGTCTATCCAGCTCAGAGAGCGAGGGCAACACTAGACTTCCAAAAAATGTGTCCAGTTCTTCTCTCCTTTCCTCTTGACTTGAACTATACAAGTCTGCATAGAAATCACGGAATCTTTGTGCTATTTCTGATGTTTGGTGGGCCACCCTATCTACATTTACCCTTATTGCTGGCACCCCTGAGCTAGGTGTGTTAGTTTTAATTAAATGAGCTAGCATCCTGCCTGCACTGTCCCCTTCCGCAAACGCTACTTGTCTTTGAAAAATTTGCTTATTTTCTACTTTTTTCAGCATTATTAGGCGGTAGTTCTGTTCTGCTTGCATCCATACACTGGATTTTTTAGGTGTTGGGTCTTTAATGTATTGCGCTTCTTTTTCGCTTACTAATTCACTAGCGGTTCTCTCTTCCTGACTGGATTGTCTTTTTAATCTAGATATTTTTTGTATCATTATGCCCCTGAAAAAGGCTTTCAGTGTGTCCCATACCACTTGTTCTGAGGCAGTACCTTGATTTATTTCTATAAATTCCCTAATCTCCCCCGATATCTCTTGTGTGTCATTCATTAATTCCATCCAATGCGGGTTAATTCTCCCCTCTCTCTGGTGCCTTGCTACTCCCGTATCAAGAACAACCAGCATTGGGGAATGGTCAGAGAGGCTTCTCGGCATATAGTTCACCTTTCTTGTTCATACATCACGGGACACAGAGCAGCATAGTCATTACTATGTGGGTTATATAGAATTACCTTCAGGTGCTGGCACTGGCAACTTCCAAACAGGAAGTACCCTCCCCTATATAAGCCCCTCCCATCCGGGAGTACCTCAGTTTTTTGCCAGTGTCTAAGGTGTTGGCCAAGGTTAACATGTATTCATCTGGGCTTGTGTACAGGTTCTCTGGGCCTTAGCAAGCTATTCCGGATCCGACCAAAAAAGCTTCATAGCTAAACGGTCGGTACCCGGGCCTTGCAGAGAAGAGCAGGGTTTTGCCTGTAATGCCTCTCTTAGGAGGGCTGGACCCTGGGATCCAGAGCTCTGGTCATACCCAAAACCAAGAGGCTATCTGTGCAGGGTGCTATACAGGTCCAGGGGAGTGGAATCCTTGGGAACCCGGTCCCTGAAGGTCTAGTACAATGCCTGCCGTGAGAGGTGAAGTTTGGGCTTCTGTGGACCAAACAAAGTCCTGCGGCGGGGAAAAGGTAAGTGGGGGCCCCTCAGGAACTTGGTTCTATTGAGGGGACCCCCAAGCCTAATATGTCTTTCTGCCTGTTACCTAAAGGGTATTCCCGCTAATAGCTGTATATGCCTAAGAAATCCTAGAAATGTTTTTTCATAAGGGAAGTTTTAAAAAAACTGTAAACCTGGAAATGTTTCTCATAAAGGTGGTTTTAAAAAAAAAAAAAAAAAAAGACAAAAGTGCGGTACCTGTGTTTGTCCACTAGAGGCCGCTGTGGAATGTCTTTTTTCTTGGGACTATTCCTTCCATGGTGAAAGTCCAGGCAGATGAGTGAGCTCTCTATCAGGGAAGCTGCATTCCTCTGTCATGCTGCCAAGTAGTTTCCTTCCATCCCCGGGTCCTGGTGAAACAGGGACCCTGGCTCCTCTCCCTACATGGCGCCAAGAGCGCACACGTGCACGCGCGCGCGCGCACACATGCTTTCTTTTTATAAGGTTTAGCTTCAAAAAAGGGGGCGGAGCCTGGCGGATGACGCGCTCTGTGCGCCCAGCGCTTCTGCGCATGTGCGGGCGTCCCAGCAAGATAAAAGGACTCAGTCCACGCTGCTTGCTATGGACACAGAGCATGAAAAGGAGCTGGTAGCATGGTATAGGGGCTTACAGTGGGCGGTTGATACAGGCATCCCCAGAAAGACGCATTAGTAGACACCCACTGATGTACATAGCAGCAAATTGCATTAGACTATTTCAGTAAGGGGTGTATTGCGGCTGGAATACCTCAGCTTTGAACTAAGGAATATGCCGCCTAAAAAACTCCGAGATATACCTCTCAGGAAGTGTAGGGGGTCTCCATCGGGCTCTGAGGATCTGGAGCAGTCATCTGCACCCTCCTCCCCTGAGAAATCAGAGGTTAATACCCATAAGGAACCCCCGGGAGTGCCAGGTACTGCGGCTGTCCTCAGTCTACCTGCTCCTGCATATATAACAGAGGAGGTTTTTTCCTCAACTCTGGAGGGATTGGAGCAGAGATTGGCTGCATTGATCGCTTCTTCTCTACAGGAAAGAAAGCGCGCCAGATCTCCATCACCTCCATTAGAGTGCCTGTTGGCAGAGCAACAGTCCCAGGAAGGGACCGACCTACCTGAAGGGGATCAGGAGGAGGTTAGCTCTGTTTTTGAGGAATCGACAGTAGATGAACCATTTTCAGCATCACAGACTGAAAGATTGTGGGTCCAGACCCTAACTGACATGGTTCGATCTGCATTTAAAATGCCTCTTGTTGAACCATCAACTACTGCTGTCTCCTCATTGGGGTCGCTAAAAGCTCCCCAGGTTAATTGCTCCTTTCCAATACATCCATTATTGGAAGGACTTATATACCAGGACTGGGAACATCCTGATAAACTATTTGTTCCGCCTAAAAGGTTTCCGGTGATCTATCCCATGGAGGAAAAGTTCACCCAGAGATGGAATGTTCCTACGGTGGATGCAGCCATCTCTTCTGTGAACAAATCACTGACATTACCAGTAGATAATGTTCAAATGTTCAAAGATCCAGTGGATAAAAAATTGGAATCTTTATTAAAATCTGCTTTTTCCACAGCATGGGGCTGTTACACAGCCAGCAGTGGCAGCTATTGGGGTCTGCCAAGCTTTAAAGGATCAAATGAAAATGGTCCTGAGGGATTTGCCAGACCAGCAGGCCCAGGCTCTGGCTGATCTGCCTAGAGCATTATGCTTTGCGGTTGACGCCATCAAGGATTCTATCCATCAGGCCTCCCGCCTCACGCTGTCTTTGGTACATATGCGTAGGCTTCTGTGGCTCAAAAACTGGTCTGCTGAAGCTCCCTGTAAGAAGCTCTTAGTTAGCTTCCCATTTCATGGGGAACGCCTTTTTGGCGAAGACCTGGATAAGTATATCCAGAAGATTTCCAGTGGTAAAAGTACTCTCTTACCGAGTAAGAAGAGGTCTAGGGGTCCATCTTTTAAGAGGACTACCTCTCCTATCCCTGCGACGTCTGCTACTAAGCAGTTCCGACGGCCTCCTCGGTCAAACTCAGGAGGTAAAAATCAGGGACAGCCACAGGGTAATAAAAAGCCCTGGATCCGAAGAGGTACTAAACTAGCCTCCAAGTCAAGCCTATGAAGGGCTGCCCCCACTCAAACGGGTGGGGGGAAGACTTCAGTTGTTCGCAGAGACCTGGCGGGAGACGATCAAAGACAGATGGGTGCTCTCCGCAGTAACTCTGGGATACAAGTTGGAGTTAAAAGAGTCTCCTCCGTCCCATTTTCTTTTTCGTACATCACGGGACACAGAGCGACTTAGTCATTACTAATGGGTTATATAGATTACCTTCAGGTGTTGGCACTGGCCAATTCCAAACCGGAAGTACCCTCCCCTATATAAGCCCCTCCCATCCGGGAGCACCTCAGTTTTTTTGCCAGTGTCTAAGGTGTTGGCCAAAGAGTAACATGTGTTTTCACTGGGCTTGCGTACAGGTTCTTTTGGGCCTTAGTAAGCTGTTCCGGATCCCACCAAAAAAGCTTCATAGCTAAACGGTCGGTACCCGGGCCTTGCAGCAGAAGAGCAAGGTTTTGCCTGTAATGCTTCTCTTAGGAGGGCTGGACCCTGGGATCCAGAGCTCTGGTCATACCCACGACCAAGATGTTGTCTGTGCAGGGTGCTATACAGGTCCAGGGGAGTGGAATCCTTGGGAACCCGGTCCCTGAAGGTTTAATTACAATGCCTGCCGTGATAGGTGAAGTTTGGGCTTCTGTGGACCAAACAAAGTCCTGCGGCGGGGATCAGGTAAGTGGAGGCCCCCAGGAACTTGGTTCTATTGGGGGACCCCCAAGCCTAATTTGTCTTTCTGTCTGTTACCTAACGGTATTCCCGCTAAATATCTGTGTTTGCCTGTAACTACTGAAAATGTAAAATTTTAATAGTAGTCAAGAAAAAAAAAAAAAAAAAAAAGGGACCGCGGTACCTGTGTTAAACCACTAGAGGCCGCTGTAGTCCATTTTTCTTGTCATGTGGATCTTTGGTTTTCTCAAGTCAAAAGATCCAGGCAGTTGGTAAGTTTCTCTGTGGGAATCCACTTCCTCTGCCCTGTTGCTGCGCTCATCCACCGCACAGGCCCTCCGGCAAAATGGGCCCTGGCTCCTAGTCCCTGTTTGATTTCGAAAAGGGCGCCAATGGCGCACGGGCGCGCGCGCGCGGGCGCGTGCACGCGCCTCCTATGAAAAAAAAGGGGTGGGGCGGGTGGATGACGCTCGATGCGCGCCGCGGCGCTTCTGCGCATGTGCAGGCGTCCCAGCATGGTTAAAAGACACAGTACAAGTGTCAGCTGGATGCAAACAGAGCTAGCAACAAACAGTGGCACACAGGCGGTTGATGCAGGCATCCCCATAGAAAGGCAATTTAGTGGACACCAGCTGGTATATAGCAGCAACTGTGTTAGACTATTACCAGCAAAAAATTGGTGTATGACGACGGGAATACCTCAGCTTTGTGCTTAAAGGATATGTCGTCCAGACGCTCCGGAAATAGATCTTCCAGGAAGCCAAAGGGGTCTCCATCGGGCTCTGAGGATATTGGGCATGCTTGTACTGCACCAATCTCCCCTGAGAATTCAGAGGTCAGTAGCCGTAGAAACCCCGCAGGAATGCCTGGTGCTGCGGCTGTCCCCAGTCCACCTGCTCCTGTATATATAACAGAGGAGGTTTTATCCTCAACTCTGGGAGGATTGGAAAAGAGATTAACAGCATTGATCGCTGCTTCCCTGTCACAGGAAAAGCGCGTCCGATCTCCGTCTCCTCCTTCAGAGTGCCTGTTAGTGGAGGAACAGCCCCACACAGGGATCGACCTACCTGAAGGGGATCAGGATGAGGTTGATTCAGTTATGGAGGAATCAACAGTGGAAGAACCTTTCTCAGCATCTCAGGCTGAAAGATTATGGGTTCAGTCTCTGACTAACATGGTCCGATCAGCATTTAAAATGCCTCTGGCGGAACCACCATCCACTACGGTTTCCTCGCTGGGGTCGCTAAAAGCTCCCCAGGCTGTCTGTTCCTTCCCAATCCACCCTTTATTAGAAGGGCTTATTTACCAGGATTGGGAGCATCCTGATAAAATATTTGCTCCCCCCAAGAGATTTCCGGTGATCTATCCCATGGAGGATAAGTTCATAAAAAAATGGAGGGTCCCTACAGTGGACGCAGCCATCTCTTCTGTTAACAAATCACTGACATGTCCAGTAGATAATGTTCCAATGTTCAAAGACCCAATAGATAAAAAATTGTTTACTAAAATCTGCTTTCTCTACAGCAAGCATGGTGACACAACCTGCGGTAGCAGCGATTGGAGTCTGCCAAGCAGTGAAAGATCAGTTGAAACAAGTCTTAAGGGACTTACCAGATCAGCAGGCTCTTGCCCTAGCTGACCTGCCTAGAGCCTTGTGTTTTGCGGTGGACGCCATAAAGGATACAATCCAACAGGCCTCCCGCTTTACGCTGTCTATAGTACATATGCGTAGGCTTCTGTGGCTCAAAAACTGGTCTGCTGAAGCTCCCTGTAAAAAACTGCTGGTTAGCTTCCCATTTCATGGAGAACGCTTATTTGGAGAAGATCTGGACAAATATATCCAGAAAATTTCTGCCGGTAAAAGTTCACTCTTACCGGTTAAGAACAAGGGTAGAAGTCCTTCTTTTAAGAGGCCTACTTCTCCAGTCCCGGGCACATCGGCTGTGAAGCAGTTCCGACGGCCTCCGCGGTCAAATTTAGGGGGCAGAAATCAGGGACAATCACAGGGTAACAAGAAGCCCTGGATCAAGAGAGGTACAAAACCTCCCCCCAAGGCATGAAGCGTTGCCCCCACTCAATCGGGTGGGGGGAAGACTTCAGTTGTTCACAGAGACCTGGCGGGACACCATCAGAGACAGATGGGTGCTCTCCGCAGTAAGTCTGGGATACAAGCTGGAGTTAAAAGGCACTCCTCCTGCCCAATTTATGAGGTCAAACGTGCCACGAGATCCCCAGAAGAGAGGATCCCTCCTTCTGGCACTAGAACAACTATTGCTCCAAGGTGTAATCATGAAGGTTCCCCTGGAAGAAAGCGGATTCGGGTTTTACTCGAACCTTTTCACAGTCCCCAAACCAAATGGGGACGTGAGGCCCATATTAAATCTAAAAGGGCTAAACAAGTTCCTAAATATCAGGACTTTTCGGATGGAGTCGATCCGATCGGTGGCCACCGCCCTACAAGGGCAGGAATGGTTAGCCTCGATCGACATAAAGGATGCTTATCTGCATATTCCCATCTTTCCGGCCCACCAGAAATTTCTACGCTTTGCAGTAGAAGGGCGCCATTTTCAGTTCAGAGCCTTACCTTTCGGTCTGGCCACAGCACCACGAGTGTTCACAAAAATTCTGGCCCCATTATTGGCCAATCTAAGAACACAGGGTGTAACGATAATGGCATATCTAGACGACCTGCTACTAATAGACCACTCAGTGGAAAAGCTGGAAGTAGCTATTCACAAGACAATCAAGTATCTGGAATATCACGGTTGGATTATCAACCGGGACAAGTCAGCTCTAAGACCAGTCAAAAGTCTGGAATACTTAGGGCTAAGGCTGGATTCAAATCAGAGAAAGATTTTCTTACCTCCAGAGAAGGTGTCGTCTTTAAAAGATTTGACCCACTTAGTGGGTACAAAAAGAAAACCATCCATACGCCTCTGCATGAGGCTGCTGGGAAAAATGGTGGCTTCATTCGAAGCGGTACCCTACGGTCAATTCCATTCAAGGAATTTGCAAAGGGCCATACTGTCAGCCTGGAACAAAGAAGTTCAGGCTTTAGACTTACCAATGTCCCTGTCCCCTTCCGTTCGCAAGAGCCTCCATTGGTGGTTGGTGCCCCAGAATCTGGAAAAAGGGAAACCCTTCAGTCCGGTTTCTTGGAAGGTAGTCACTACAGATGCCAGCCTCATAGGCTGGGGGGCAGTACTGGAGCAATGGTCTCTCCAGGGCAAGTGGTCAGAAGCAGAAAAGGCCCTGCCCATCAATCTCTTAGAGATACGAGCAGCCCGGTATGCCCTAGTAGCATGGACATCCAAACTCCAAGGGTCCCCTGTCAGAATTCAATCAGACAATGCCACAGCAGTGGCATATATCAATCACCAGGGTGGCATCAGGAGTCGTGCAGCCCAGGGGGAAGCAAATTGCATCCTGGAGTGGGCAGAAAAATATGTCCCAGCCATATCCGCGGTTTTCATCCCAGGAGTGGAAAATTGGAGAGCGGACTTTTTAAGTCGCCAACAATTATGCCCGGGGGAATGGTCTCTTCACCCCGAGGTTTTTCCAGGCAATATGCCAGCGGTGGGGAACACCGGATGTAGATCTGCTAGCATCCAGATTCAAGGCAAAGGTGGACAGATTTGTGTCTCGCACAAGGGATCCTCTAGCTTGCGGCTCGGATGCCCTAGTGTTCCCTTGGGATCAGTTCAAGCTGATATATGCATTCCCACCGCCACAATTGTTACCGCGATTACTCCGCAGAATCAGGGTAGAAAAGAAACCAGTGATTCTGGTGGCTCCAGCGTGGCCCCGAAGGGCATGGTACGCGGAGATTGTAAAAATGTCAGTGAGGAGTCCTTGGACCCTCCCACATCGTCCGGACCTGCTGTCGCAGGGACCGATATACCACCCTTCCTTACCAGCCCTAGGTTTGACGGCCTGGCTATTGAAGCCCACATTCTGAAAAAGAGAGGGCTCTCTAATTCTGTGGTATCTACCATGATCAATGCCAGGAAGCCGGTATCCAGGCAGATCTATTATAGGATCTGGAAAGCGTACATTAAGTGGTGTGAGGCCAAGAAATGGCATCCACGTAAGTACGTGATAGGGAGGATTTTGGACTTCCTACAGTGGGCTGTAGATAGGAAGCTGGCCTTGAGTACTATCAAGGGTCAGATTTCGGCCTTGTCAATATTTTTTCAAAGGCCCTTGGCTTCGCATTCACTAGTCAAAGCTTTCATACAAGGAGTGATGCGTATTAGCCCTCCGGTTAGTATTCCCATATGTCCTTGGGACTTAAACCTGGTTCTGTCAGTTCTACAGAAACAACCGTTTGAACCATTGCAACACATTTCCTTGGTTCTTCTCACCAGGAAATTGATTTTCTTAGTAGCCGTTTGTTCGGCTAAAAGAGTATCGGAATTAGCCGCCGTGTCCTGTAAGGAGCCATATCTGGTTGTCCATAAGGACAGAGTAGTATTACGTCCTCATCCAGCCTTTCTTCCTAAGGTGGTATCGAGGTTTCATTTGAACCAAGATGTGGTTCTTCCTTCTTTTTTCCCCAAACCTAGCTCGGTAGAGGAAAAGTTATTACATTCCTTGGATGTAGTAAGAGCAGTTAAAGCTTATCTAAAAGCCACTGCTCAGATTCGCAGAACGGATACTTTGTTTATTCTGCCGGAAGGCCCTAAAAAGGGTCAGGCAGCATCAAAATCCACTTTAGCCAAGTGGATTCGACAGGTCATAATACAAGCCTATGGCTTGATAAAGAGACCGCCTCCGTTCAAAGTTAGGGCGCACTCCACAAGAGCAGTTGGAACTTCATGGGCAGTGCATCACCAGGCCTCCCTGGCTCAAGTATGTAAGGCCGCAGCATGGTCTTCGGTACACACGTTTACTAGATTCTACCAGGTAGACGTTAGAAGTCAGGAGGATGTCGCCTTTGGGCGCAGTGTGTTGCAGGCCGCAAAAGATCCTCATGCCTGATGGCGCCCAGCTTATGTATCCCTCCCCTCATTTGGCATTGCTTTGGGACGTCCCATTAGTAATGACTAAGTCGCTCTGTGTCCCGTGATGTACGAAAAAGAAAAAGGGATTTTTATAACAGCTTACCTGTAAAATCCTTTTCTTGGAGTACATCACGGGACACAGAGCTCCCACCCCTCTTTTTGGGACACTTATTGCTTGGCTACAAAACTGAGGTGCTCCCGGATGGGAGGGGCTTATATAGGGGAGGGTACTTCCGGTTTGGAATTGGCCAGTGCCAACACCTGAAGGTAATCTATATAACCCATTAGTAATGACTAAGTCGCTCTGTGTCCCGTGATGTACTCCAAGAAAAGGATTTTACAGGTAAGCTGTTATAAAAATCCCTTTTTATGTGGTCAGGCATGCCAAGAGACCCTCTGAAAAGACGGTCTCTCCTATTGGCGTTAGAACAACTATTGCTCCAAGGAGTAATTATGGAGGTTCCTATGGAAGAGTGGGGGTTGGGTTTCTACTCAAACCTTTTCACAGTCCCGAAGCCAAACGGGGACATAAGACCCATATTGGACCTAAAGAGTCTAAACAAATTTCTAAACGTCCGGTCTTTCCGGATGGAGTCGATCCGATCGGTCACCGCTGCCCTACAAGGGGAGGAATGGTTAGCCTCGATCGACATCAAAGATGCTTACTTGCATGTTCCCATCTTTCCAGGTCATCAAAAATTCCTACGCTTTGCAGTAGAAGGGTGCCATTTTCAGTTCAGAGCCTTACCATTCGGTCTGGCCACAGCACCACGAGTGTTCACAAAAATTCTGGCCCCACTGTTGGCCGATCTAAGAACACGGGGTGTAACGATAATGGCATACCTAGACGACCTGTTGTTGATGGACCACTCAGTTGCCAAGCTAGAAGTGGTAATTGTCGATACAATCAAGTATCTAGAATCTCACGGTTGGGTCATCAACCTGGACAAGTCAGCCCTACAGCCAGTGAAAAACCTGGTATATCTAGGGCTACGGCTGGATTCAGACCAGAGGAAGATTTTCTTACCTCTAGACAAGGTATCCTCTTTGAGGGGCTTGGTCCGTCTGCTTTGTGCAAAAAGACAGCCGTCCATACGCCTGTGCATGAGGCTGCTAGGAAAGATGGTAGCATCATTCGAAGCTGTGCCATACGCCCAATTCCACTCAAGGAATTTACAAAGGGCCATATTGTCAGCCTGGAACGGAAAAGTTCAGGCTCTAGACTTCCCGATGGCTTTGTCCCCTTCCGTTCGGAAGAGTCTCTGCTGGTGGTTGATCCCCCAGAATCTCCAGAAGGGAAAACCCTTCAGCCCGATATCTTGGAAGGTGGTCACTACAGATGCCAGCCTTACAGGCTGGGGGGCAGTACTGGAGCAATGGTCTCTCCAGGGCAGATGGTCAAATGTAGTAAAAACCCTGCCCATCAATCTCTTAGAGATACGAGCAGCCCGGTACACCCTAGTAGCCTGGACATCCAGACTCCAAGGGTCCCCTGTCAGAATTCAATCAGACAATGCCACAGCAGTGGCATATATCAATCATCAGGGAGGCGCCAGGAGTCGTGCAGCCCAGAGGGAAGTAAGTCACATCCTGGAATGGGCAGAAAAGCATGTCCCATGTACATCAGCTGTCTTCATTCCAGGGGTGGAGAATTGGAAGGCGGACTTTCTGAGTCGCCAACAGTTATGCCCAGGGGAATGGTCCCTTCATCCCGAGGTCTTCCGAGCAATATGTCAGCGGTGGGGAACACCGGATGTAGATCTGCTAGCATCCAGATTCAATGCAAAGGTGGACAGATTTGTCTCCCGGACAAGGGATCCCCTCGCTTGCGTCTCGGATGCTCTGGTGTTCCCTTGGGATCAGTTCAGACTGATATATGCATTCCCTCCGCTACAATTGTTGCCTCGACTCCTTCGCAGAGTCAGGTTGGAGAAGAAGCCGGTGATCCTGGTGGCTCCAGCGTGGCCCCGAAGGGCCTGGTATGCGGAGATCATCAAAATGTCTGTGGGGAGTCCTTGGACCCTTCCACGTCGTCCGGACCTGCTTTCGCAAGGACCGATATACCACCCTTCCTTACTAACTCTAAGTTTAACGGCCTGGCTATTGAGTCCCACATCCTAAAGAAGAGAGGTCTCTCTAACTCTGTGGTATCAACTATAATCAATGCCAGGAAGCCTGTATCCAGGCAGATCTACTATAGAGTTTGGAAGGCGTACATCACTTGGTGCGAGGCCAGAAAATGGCATCCACGTAAGTACGTTATAGGCAGAATTCTGGACTTCCTGCAGTGGGCTGTAGACAGGAAGTTTGCCTTAAGTACTATCAAGGGCCAGGTTTCGGCCTTGTCAATACTATTTCAAAGGCCCCTGGCTATGCATTCACTTGTCAAATCCTTTATGCAAGGTGTGACTCGTATTATTCCACCGATTAAGGCTCCCATGTGCCCATGGGATCTAAATTTGGTTCTGTCGGTTCTGCAGAAGCAGCCATTTGAACCTTTGCGGCACATTTCCTTGGTTCTACTCACCAGGAAATTGATATTTTTAGTAGCCATATGCTCGGCTAGAAGAGTGTCGGAATTAGCCGCCATGTCCTGTAAAGAGCCATATCTGGTTATCCATAAGGACAGAGTAGTATTACGTCCTCACCCAGCCTTTCTTCCTAAGGTGGTATCGAGGTTTCACTTGAACCAGGATGTGGTTCTTCCTTCTTTTTTCCCCAAACCAAGCTCGGTAGAGGAAAAGTTATTGCATTCTTTGGATGTAGTAAGAGCAGTTAAAGCTTATCTAAAAGCCACTGCTCAGATTCGTAGAACGGATTCTCTGTTTGTTCTGCCGGAAGGCCCCAGAAAGGGTCAGGCAGCATCAAAATCTACTTTAGCCAAGTGGATTCGACAGGTCATAATACAAGCCTATGGCTTGAAAAGTAGACCGCCTCTGTTCAAAGTTAGGGCGCACTCCACGAGAGCAGTTGGAACTTCATGGGCAGTGCATCACCAGGCCTCCCTGGCGCAAATTTGTAAGGCCGCAACATGGTCTTCAGTACACACGTTTACTAGGTTCTACCAGGTGGACGTGAGAAGTCAGGAGGATGTCGCCTTTGGGCGCAGTGTGTTGCAGGCCGCAAAAGATCCTCATGCCTGATGGCGCCCAGCTTATGTATGGTGTATCCCCCCCCTCATGTGGCATTGCTTTGGGACGTCCCACATAGTAATGACTATGCTGCTCTGTGTCCCGTGATGTATGAACAAGAAAGTAGGATTTTTAAAACAGCTTACCTGTAAAATCCTTTTCTTGGAGTACATCACGGGACACAGAGCTCCCACCCCTCTTTTGGGGACACGTATTGCTTTGCTACAAAACTGAGGTACTCCCGGATGGGAGGGGCTTATATAGGGGAGGGTACTTCCTGTTTGGAAGTTGCCAGTGCCAGCACCTGAAGGTAATTCTATATAACCCACATAGTAATGACTATGCTGCTCTGTGTCCCGTGATGTACTCCAAGAAAAGGATTTTACAGGTAAGCTGTTTTAACAAATCCTACTTTTTTATTATTGGTATTGCTTCCTCATTGCCCAATACTAAATCTATTCTCGAGAGCGTGGAGTGTGTCCTGGAGAGGCAGGAGTATTGCCGGGCTGAAGGGTTGTGTAATCTCCATATATCCCTTAACCCTATTTCTTCCAAAAATTTGACTAGTCTAGCATCTCTTGTTTTACCCTGAAGCAACTGACTAGGAAATCTGTCTTTATCCCAATCTAGGACCATATTAAAATCGCCCATTACGAGCACCGATATTCCCGGCCTCTCCAGAACAAACTCCATCAGACTGCCCAATATCGAGGTGTTAAAGGGGGGAGGAATATACAGATTAACCAAGATACCAGTTCTATCTTCTACCTTACAGTGTAAAAAGACATAGCGCCCTAGTTCGTCGCACCTACTCTGAATACAATTAAACATTATACCAGTTTTAATGAATATGCCTACCCCTCTAGAGTATGAGGTATGGACCGAATGAAATTGTGTTTGATAATCTCGCCACCCTAGTTGGGGTATAGATATACTCGAGAGATGGGTCTCCTGGAGACATATTATTGAAGAACCATATGTTCTCATCAGTGAGATTACTGCTGCTCTTTTCCCTGGTTCTCCCAATCCCCGGACATTCCATGAACATATTGTCAAATTTTTCACTTGTGCTCTACTATTCATTCATATGCAGTGAAGAATACCCACATTTTATAGTGGATCCTTTAGTTACTAAAACGTGCTTATTTACTTTTTCTTTTAATTTTTTCTTTATGTGATTTCTTTGTGTAAGTGTCATCGTAGTTCTACCACTCCGTATCCCCCATACATACCCTCTCTCAAATACCCTTCTCACCGCCTTCCGTGGCTTGGGTTGGGGGTTCCTATTGTGACCCTCTCTAACTTCTTTCAACAACCATTCACCCTGCCAGTGTTTGAAATCTTTCTCACTCCCTCTCCCACCCTCCCTCCCACCCTTCCCTCCAAAACAAAATACATCTATACCCTAGAGTCATCTCTAGATGGCGCCTGCTCACACCAAATTGTGCTACGCTTCTGACATCCAGGCTCTTTCCTTACCATCCCCGTGGACATGGAGGATGTTAAAAAAAGAGCCAGGAGGCCAAGCGAGCGAAATGAGCCGAGCGAGCGAAGCGAGGACGTGAGGCCGACTGGCCACTTACAGCGAGGTCCACGCAGGCGCCGTCTAGAGCTGACTCTCAGCTCTACATATGTTCGGCTATTTTCGGAGGCTCATTCAGGTTCGTACTGCGCAAGCGCCACGCCTGCGCAGTACAGAGGGGGCATAATCCGCCGGGGGGACCATTCTCGGCAGAACACCAGCGTGAATGGAGGGCGGTGGACCGGCGTCGGCGGCTCGCGGCGCAGTGGTTGTCATGGCAACGTGAACACCACAGCCATGAACGGCCATATGAAAGGAGGCCTATGGCAGTACCCCCATTAGGAGACACTGCAAAGGCCCCCATGCACCGAGTGAGAGGTCAGAGGCACGGGGGACACGCCCCCCAAAGGAAAACAGTCATCTCCAAGTCTATGGCAGAAAAAAGACCCACAACTGTGTAATGAATCACACTCTGGGAACGAAAAAGGAAGATACAAAACATGTTTTGTGTCTTTCTTTTTCGTTTCCAGGGTGTGATTCATTACACAGTTGTGGGTCTTTTTTTCTGCCATAGACTTGGAGATGACTGTTTTCCTTTGGGGGGCGTGTCCCCCGTGCCTCTGACCTCTCACTCGGCACACGGGGGGCCTTTGCGGTGTCTCCTAATGGGGGTACTGTCATAGGCCTCCTTTCATATGGCTGTTAATGGCTGTGGTGTTCACGTTGCTATGAAAACCACTTTCCCCTGCGTTCCGCGGACGTCGGTCCCCCGCCCTACCAACGTCTTTTTCACATTCTGAGGGTTGGGGGGCAGGCCTGCGCGCCGGGGACTCGGAGGGCACCTCCTCCGTACAGCCCCCTTCCCCTCCCTTCTCCGCAGCATAGATCAGCTGCCAGGGATTGGAAGTAATTAAAAGCACTATATAACACAGAAGCCTGGATCCTCATTTCCATGCTGCTATTTGGTATGAGTGGATGTTTTCTATGCTGCACTGCTACAGATATTAACAATAGCCATTTAGCTCTTTTGTACTCTGTGTTTATTTTTCCTTCAATCTCCCTGTTTTCACTAGTAAGTGCAGTGCATCTGGTATCCACTCATTACCATTTTTACCATTTTTTACTCGTTCCTTTAGAGACTAGATCTCTTGCTCTCTTATATTTCTAATTAAATAGGTATGAATACCATAGCCCTATATCTAGGTTTTGATGTAGGCCTTGGATAGATGCATACTGTCATATTTCATTATTATGATTGTCATTTTTCTTTCTTCAGACAATATAGGGAACACAAGAGGTTGGTAGGTTATACAACCTGCCTTTCGGTTGGGGGGCGCCCTTTGTGCTTGGCTGCGGCACAGTGTGGGCTTGCCGCTCCACAGGAGGTTATTCGTCTTTCTGTTCATTGGCAGCGAAAACTCACCCCTGTTTTTCAAATGGATGTCATGATGAACTTTTCAAGCAACATATGGTCAGCATGTGGTCACTGTTCTTATATCATGCTCATAGATTAATTTCTTGCACGTGTAATGCATCCACATGATCTTGGTACTGCAAATTGTTTGTTTTCTATTAAACCTTTAGACTACAGTGCATATTACCACTAGAGGTCGACCGATATATCGGCTGGCCGATATATCGGCCGATATTTGGCCATTTTTGATAAATCGGCATCGGGCCGATTATTATCAAAATTAGGCCGATATTTTACACTGGCCGTCCCTCCTGTCCTTCCTTCTCCACACTCAGCAGCTCTGGCAGCATCAAGTGCCGAGCTGAGTGTGTGAACAGAGAGGAGGGAGAGAGAAGCTGTCAGCTTGATGTCGGGAGTAGGGGGGAGGGGGTGGGGCGGTGTAGCAGATCACTTCACTTCCTTGTTACTTTCTGGTCAGTCCAGGCAGCTCCTCCCGTCTGCACTTATCTGTCTGCCTTGCTGCATGATCACACAGTAAGTCAGCACCGATTCTCCTCCCTCCCGTGCCTAGTTAATTTTTCCCTATCTTATCTGCTGTCCTCTCCATAAATCTTCACTGCACATATCATGTTGCCTCCTGTCCGGTCTCAGCTTTGCATTCCACATACACAGATCTTACACCCTTTCCATCCCAGTTTGCTTTTAGCTCTCATAATTGTCCTGTCCCCACCATGCAGCCTAGCACATTCCCTGCATTCTGTCACTAATAAAGACATTAGCACTTACATTTACCACCCCAACCTCCTCACCATTCTCTCTTTTATAATATCTTAACCTCCCCCCCCCTTCACATTGTAGCAATTTGACAAGTCACATCCTATTGCCGGCAAGGCACTGTTCAAATCCAATGCGACACTGACTTTGAGTTGCCGCATAAATTTGAAAAAGTAGTACATGCACTACTTTTGCGATTTAGGGTGTGACTTCAATAGCCACACAGATGTCTTCAAAGTCACAACCCAAAGTCGCACTGAGATGCAGCTCTGAAATTGTGCGATTTCAGGTTAAGTCGCACAATTTCAAAGCCACAGTCAATGTGAACGGGGGCTAATAGTAGGTTCACACTGGCGTGCTGTGGTCTGGCCACAGTGCGATTTGTATATTCAGTTTACCCAGAGTTTTAGGTGCGCTCCCATTCAATTCTATTAGACTGTCTGTTTTCACGAAAGCAAATTACAGTCTTGCATGCTGCATCTTTGATGCACAATCAGAAAACACACAGTCCACTAGAATTCATCAGGAGCACACCTAAAACTGCAAGTAAATCACACATACAATCGCACTGTGGTCAAACCAAAGCGCACCAGTGTGAAACCGCTATACAGCTAGGTTCACGCGCAGTCAGGATCATGCACAAAATTGTGGTTTTCTTGACAAACACAGAAGCGCACTGTCCTTTTAGTAGATACACAGCAGTGCCATTGATTGTTAAAGGCACCCCCACTCATCACACATGTGGTTTGGTACAGGACATTTTTAGAAAAGGGTCTTGGACTTCCTTTCCACATTTCCAAATTGGCACCACTGACCACTACCCCATATGTGTGCACCCATTACTCTCAGGTTGCTGCAGCACAACACTTTAAGTACTATTATAGTGCATGTCACAAACATTACTGAGTGGGGGATCGTTCCTCTGATCCCCGCTGAGCAGGCGAATGACAGGTCCGTCTCCGCTCACTGTGCTGAGATGGACCTGTCAGAGACCCGCTCTCCTCTATGGGGAGATCGGATGAAAACGGATCGATAGGCTTTCCATCTGTCTGGATTTCACTGACAGGATCGGGTGTCAGCGGACATGTCACAGCTGACATCCGCCGCTCCATAGGAGTGAATGGAGGTTCCGATCAGGTCCGCCTGAAAAACTGACAGACAGACCTGATCGGAAAGCCTGTGTGAAAGGGACCCAAGTCCGAACCCGAGGGGGCGCACTTTGCCCTGGGCGCTGGATGACCTTGTCCCAGCACTGGTTACAGTTACACTCGGCTTAGTGTGAAACCTGCCAGTGTCACCGCCAATCAGTGCCATCTCTCAGTGCCATCTGTCAGTGCCACCGCAAATTAGTGCCACCCGCCACTGCCACTTAGTTCCACCAGCCAGTGCCACCCGCCCCTGCCAGCCAGTGCCACCCGCCCCTGCCAGCCAGTTTCAATTGCCAGTGCCACTGCCAATCAGTGCCATCTGTCCCAAACTAGTGCCATCTGTCAGTTCCAAACCAGTGCCACCTGCTAGTGCCAATGCCATCTGACAGTTCCAAACCAGTGCCATCTGACAGTTCCAAACCAGTGCCACCTGCCAGTGCCAATAGTGCCATCTGTCAGTTCCAAACCAGTGCCACCTGCCAATGCCAACCAGTGGCAGCCAGTGCCATCTGTCAGTTCCAAACCAGTGCCACCTGCCAGGTCCAACTAGTGCCATCTGTACTGAGGACATCAAGTGTGTGCTAGAGTGACAGGAGTAAGCAAGGAGTGGAGTGGGTGAGTTTTTTTTTTTTTTTTAAATCGGCCTAAAATATCGGCCACAAAAATCGGCCATCGGCCGCCCCAATTTCTAAATATCGGCATCGGCCAGAGAAAAACCCATATCGGTCGACCTCTAATTACCACTATCCCCTGAAGAAGAGGTCTATCACCAATTTGCCTTGAAACGCGTCGGACACCTCCTTGTCCTGTTTCTTATATCAGGACGGAATCAAGTGGTTTTGTTTTGCTTTTACTGTAACCATCAATGTTGCTTTTATGTTATATGTTCTGTACAAATTACATCCATTTTTATCCAATCTCCATATATTTTAACGCTATTCAAATAAATACTATATTTTTGATATTAATATTGGTTTATCTAGACTCTGTGCCTTTTAAAGTCCCACAAAAGGATCCATTTCAAATTTGTACTTTAATTAGGGATGTGGGCAGAGTGTCTCCCTTCAATTTAGTTTTTGTCACCACCACCCACTATGGTTTTAAACAAAGGGTTAATAAGGGGTTACATTTTAAATAATTTTTATCAAGAACAAAAGCACAAAAAAAATTATCTAGTCTATTTCAATGACATATATGTGACCCATGGAAATAGAATCACATGTATCAAAGTATCTTCCAACATGTAATAAATCCAATGTACTTGCCAGAACACTGCAGCATGGCTGGACTGGCTCTGCAGCAAAAAAAAGATCTCAATCTGTTACACATTAGATAACCCTTTCACACTGGGTCGTTTTGCAGGTGCTATTGTGCTAAAAATACCGCCTGCAAACCGACCTGAAACAGCCGATGCTGTCTCTCCAGTGTGAAAGCCCCGTGGGCTTTCACACTGGAGCAGTGCGCTAGCAGGATGGTAAAAAAAAAGTCCTGCCAGCAGCATCTTTGGAGCTGTGAAGGAGCGGTGTGTATACCGCTCCTCCACCGCTCCTGCCCATTGAAATCAATGGGCACCATGGCTATACTTCTGCAGAGGCGCTTTGCCGTGGTTTTTAACCCTTTCTCGGCCGCTAGCGGGGGGTAAAACCGCACTGCTAGCAGCCGAATAGTGCAGCGAAATTGGCGGTAAAGCGCCGCTAGAAATAGTGGCGCTTTACCGCCGACGCACCTCCAGCCCCAGTTTGAAAGGGGCCTTATAGATGGCATAAATGGTGTCATAACCCCTAAGTGTAGAGGGAGGGCAGCAAGACCTGAAGCAATACCCCCTGAGAAGTGGACTGCCACTTATATAGGTGCTGGGCTACCATACTCTTATTTCTTCTGTTGCATGTCTGAGCGTGCTATAATTTTTATTTTATATTTGGGCTTGGAGGGAGTAGGGAAAGATTAGTACCACTACCAATTATTTATTGAACGTTATCTTATTGGTACATTATCTTATTGATTCTTATTGGGCGGGCGGTCGATCCAGAGGGATCAGATTGCTAGCCCATCTTCCTGTACTATGCTGCTCTATGATCTCCTCCATCCTTCAGGACAGGGAAGGGGATATCACCGCTCTAGGTAGGTCAAACGAAGGTGAAAACTTCTCCTCCAGTTTAGAAGCCAAGGTGCTGGCAATGCATATAGCAATGAAACAAGAAGAAGTTCTGGACAGCCGCACTCCAAAAAAAGTTTTTGGCTTTTATTCAAAAAATTAAATCAAAAATACATGCCACAGCAGAACGGAAAGAAGAACTGACGAGTTTCATAGCTATGACTAAGCACTGTGTGTTGGTGTGAAACGCGTCAGTCCTTCTGTCCGTTCTGCTGTGGCATGTATTTTTGATTTCATTTTTTTGAATAAAAGGCAAAAACTTTTTTTGGAGTGAGGCTGTCCAGAACTTCTTCCTGTTTTACTCCTCCATCCTTCCATGCCATTTCTTACCTTTTTATGTGTTAAGTTTCTGCCTGTGATAGTATATATATTTTTTTCATAGGTTTGCAAGCTATATGTTTTAATAAGGTAAATGTATCTATATCTATCATGCATAAGAAGAGGTTTTAGGTGTTAGCAGTCTTTAAGGCAAATCACACCTACCATTTTTTTTGTTGCTATGCATATAATATGTGGAAGGAAATGGACACCCTATTCATTTTTCTGAGTAGGAAGCCTCAAAGTAATATACTAAGGCCTGATTTTTTTAAACACAGCAGTGTATCAGACTAGTAGGGTGTGAATCTGCCCCCAGTTTATGCATTTATGTGCGTGTTTAATTCATAAGAATTTCATTTGTTATTGGGACCTCAGCATTTTCCTTTTTTATTTATTTTTGTATGATTTGGGCGATAATCATATGTAATGTGTTGGGAATAGACTGGAATGCACACCTTATGATAGGGGTAATGCTTGCACACCTCACATACAGTATGTCCCCTTATCTTCCCTTCCCCTCTATTTAGGTTGCCTGGGGTGCCTCCCCTTTTCCCCCCACGCTATTTAATTTTTGGGCTGAGATGGGCTGGGGACCTACCCCAGGACAACAGGTATATTTTTTGCCTCTGGTTAGTTTATCTGTCTTGTTCTAGTTTGGTTTGTAGGTCTTTTTTTTTTTTCCTTCTTCTTCTTCTTCTCCCACCGGATATGACCCAGGGAACTTAAGTCTACGCCATTCAAGATTTGTTCCTGCAAAGCTAATGGGCTAAAGAACCAATCTAAGCAAGGTCAAATCCTGTGTTCCTTGCATAAATCAAGATGATCTTCTTCTCCTCCAGGAGACCCATTTTTGTTCTGAGCATATACATCATTGTAACCATCAATACTATACGAGATGATTTCACAGTACATTTCCTTCTTCTAATGCAAAGGGATGGGAGTCTTCATTGCCATCCATAAACATAATCTCCCCATTCATCCTGTGGATCATGTTACTGACCCTGATGGTCGTTATCTGTTTTTTTTTAAGTTTACTCTTTGGGGAAGAACCTTTACAGTGGTAAATTTGTACATATCGAACCGAAACCAAGTGTTAGCTGCTGCTCAATACCTCCACCTTCTTGCAGATTTTGCAGAAGGCACAACTATATTAGGGGGGACTTTAACCTGGTTCTAGATCCTTGCCTTGACTCTTCTTCTCAATGCACACATGTGCCATACAGACAATTAAATACGCTTAATAAACAACTCCATGACTATTGTTTAGTTGATCTTTGGAGGGTTTTTCATCCGAAAGATAAAAATGTTGCCTATTTTTCTTCGGCTCGTCGCTCCCATGTTTTGGAATAGAAGCCCTCAGTGGATATCGGGTCCTTCCTGTAGTCTGACCATTCCCTTATTTTTCACTATGCATTTTCCTCAAGCCCAGCAAACTGAATGGACTTGGCGCTCTAATGACTCTTTGCTAGCAGACCCGACCTGCAATTAATCGGTAATAGATACAATTCATAATTTTTGGTTTGATCATCAAAGTGATGAGACCTCTTTACCCTCACCGAGGGGTCCTCATTCAACATGGTGCAAAACGTAAAAAGACACTCTCTGGCATTTCTCTCCTACATGTAAAAATCATATTTTTGTTGCTAGAAAATTAATCAGAACTCCCAAACATATTGTATGTATATATATATATATATATATACACATTTATTTTTAGGAGAGACTCTAGAGAATAAAATGGCAGTTGTTGCAATTTTTTATGTGACACAGTATTAGCGCAGCAAAATTTTGCAAACACGATTTTTAAGGGGAAAAAAAAAACACTTTCATTAATAAAAAAAAAGCAAAACACAATATTTACACCATTTTTTTGTATGCCAAACATGTCATGCTTTAAAATTGCGCAAAGTCGTGGAATGGCGCCAAACTACAGTACTTGAAAATCTCCATAGGCAGCGTTTTTTAAATTTCTTTACAGGCTACAGAGGAGGTCTAGTGCTAGAAATATTGTTCTCGCTTTAATGACAACAGTGATACATCACAATTAAAAAATAAAACCACACCATTCAAAAATAGCAGTAAATTGTTCATTAAATATTTGATCAGACTACCAATGAGACTCAAAAAAAAGTTTATTTTATTAATAAATGAAATTATGGGTATACAAAATTAGGGGCCGAGAAAAAATGGGGATCAAAAGGCTCACGTACACATACAAACCTAAAATATTAAAATCCTCAAGGTACCCAATGTTTAAACCCCCACTGCACATTGGAGGAACATGGGAGTCACTGGTAAGTATTCAGTTATTAAACTTACAAAGAATAAAAGCCTAGTTATGACTCTCAAACTCAATTTAATCTTTCTAAGTTTGCAAAACAAACAACTGAAAAATGCACCAAAGTTCATGGTCTACATGCAAAAGTACAATTATTAATTCAAATCATAATAGAACCAGCATGCATAAAGACTAATAATGCATGTGTAAATACAACTGGATAAAACAAAAACGGAGTCTGTCTTCATTTCAGGCTGCAAAGCAACAACATGTGATTATTTTAAAAGGAGGAGATTTTTCCTATAACCACTGTGTATATAATTATACCTTTCAAAGTCCCTGTATCAATAGGAGAAGCCTCTCACTCGCCCACACCTCTTAAACCAAAACAATGGATGAATCGTGAAATCCCAAGCAGAGCAGTAAAGAGAAATCTCTGCCTTGGCCATTCTGTTCCAGAGACCCCTTAAGTTAAGGCCTTTGTGCATGGTGCCACACACCTTCCCCCCCCCCCCCGTACTTTCTCTTGTGACTCCATGACTTTAATGACTTTAATTCTTTCAGCCTCCAAACCTTTTAGAGATATTCCCTTTCCTGACCCCTTATACAAGGTGTCCTTTCTTGTTGGAAAGGAAATATTTTTTGCTAAAAAATTGTTTTATGACCTTTTAAAAATGTATTCTTTATTTAATAAATAAAAAAAATATTAAATTATTTTTGAGAGAATACTCACTTTGCATAATCTTTTCACAAGCCTAAATGAATTTCCTAGGCCAATAACTGCTAGAAGGGTTTCTGGTACAATACTCAAGCTGTCAGCCATGTCAGCTTGGATCTTGGTAGACAGATGTGCATCTGAATTTCAGCTTAGGCCAAATCTTTTTTGTAGTAATGAGAAATTTAAATTCTTTGCTCTCCCACTGGGGCTCTGCACATGAAGAAACCTTAACATTCTGCAAGGTGTATTTTCATCAATGACAGGGCTAACCTAAGGTTGCAGCTAGTTCACTGTGAGCAACTCTACTGTGCCTATTGAAATAGTGAATCAGAGTTGCTAGTTGCAGTCATTAAACTGACGAATATCAGTATTGTCATGCAGGATCTTGGCATTAGTAGATTCCTGGACACATACTGATGGTTTAGTCCTGTTGCTTTTAGTAGTAGTTTGAGATGTTTCACTGATGCTGCTGTAAGATGTTTCTCCGAAGTAGACTTGACCATACACAGGAAATCTTGTTGTAGTGGTTATCTCATCTGAGATCCTGTAGCACACGTTTTCAGAGAAGGGGATGCCTTGAGTCCCCCAGCAAATCAATTTACATGTGCACTTATTTATTGAATTCTGTTTATTTCTGGAGCGCGGAGTGCAAATAATGACCAAACCTAGTTCAGTCCCTTGAGGATCATTACCAAGATCACCTGTGCGCTTTCTCATGCCTTGTGGATTCTTAGAAGGTCTCTTCCCAGTTGAAGCATGATTTTGGCATTATCTTGCAATTATGGTATGTAGACATGAAATTTTAAAGTGGAACTAAAGTCTGGGTTTAAAAAAAACTGCAAACATACAGGCTCTTTATTACAGAAGATACCTGCATGTTTGCCTATCCACAGTTTTCTTTGGATTGTAAAGCAAAAGGAGGAGAGAGAAGCGCCAAGCCAATCCTTTAAATAGCTTATGCCGCATACACACGCTCGGAATTTCCGATGGAAAAAGTTAGACGGAATTTTTTCATCGGATAATCCGACCATGTGTATGCCCCATCTGACATGTTCTCTTTTTTTTCGATTAAAAAAATTCCTATCGGAATGCAATTTCGACGGACAAAAAAACACGCATGCTCGGAAACAATTTTACGCATGCTCGGAAGCATAGACCTTCATTTTCTTGGCTCATCGTAGTGTTTTACGTCACCGCGTTCTTGACGGTCGGATTTTAGTGTGACCTTGTGTATGCAAGACAGCTTGAGCGGAATTCCTTCGGAATCTCAACGGAAAAACCTGTTGTGTGTACGAGGCATAAAGGATTTATTATTTATATAGGTATAAAACAACACTAAAAACTTCAGTGAAAAACGTTGGAGCACTTGCAGAGTGCTAGAGTGGGTGGGAGCTTCCACGTGCAGTGTCACAGGAGCACAGAAGGACCACCAGGAAGTCTCTCTTGAGGGATCCAAGAGCGCTGTGTGTTAGCCGGAATGTACACTGATCTGCACAAGCACAGTTCAGTTTACATTCAGGCACAGATCCTGTGTGCCGCGATGACTGAATTCTTGTACATGCTCTGCAGCCCTGCACCCAGAAGAAGCCGGTAAGAAGATACCACCATCAGCAAGTGACATTGAGCCATTGAAGGAGAGCGGTAGGTATCACTGACTTCAGTTCCACTTTAAAATCATACAGGTAATGTGCATCTTCCAGCATGGGGATTTCCTCTCTGTCATTAGGAATTTGATTCCACTTGATAAGTGTGGAAAAATGAATTCATTTAGCCTCTTTTATGCCTGAAATAATGAATTACCCAGCAGGGACAATTCTTCCTGTGGTTCTACTATGGCGTCACATGTGCAGGGTGTAGGACAGAACTTCTCCCCTTACGTTGAACATGTCAAGGAACTCTAAAGAAGTGGCAAACAATTTTTTTGCTTTGGTCATCTAAAACAGCATGCATCTGGACAGATTTCTTTGGTTATCCCCAAGAAAACACTTTCACCAGACATATTTTGGCACTGGTTTAAACTTAAAGTCCTTTGTGAAGTAGCTCACTATAACTAGATATGATTGTTGGAAGTGACTGCCATAATCTTTTGTCAGTGTGAGATCTTTTTTGGATGTAGAGTCTCGTTTAAAGGGGCTTCGGTGGAAGGCTGGCATGTGCTGTCACATTCTGAGCATTTAAAGTAGAACTATAGACAAAACTCCTTTTTTTTTTTTTCTTTTTTTGGATAAAGTAATGGAGGATTATAACCCCTGTCAGCTTTTGCCATCTCTGTCAACACATGTGTATTAGGAAGATTTACTTTTGCCTCCTGCCCCATAGCCAAAACAGGAAATTAGAGAAAATCCATGCAAGGTAATGTAATCCTTTAGTGTTAACAGGGTCATGAGAACTAGTGTCCCCATTGGAAGATTTCCATTCTATTACTGTTCTGCGGACAATCCAAAATTTGAGATTTTCTTTTACTTTCACATTTGATGATAATGGTAAACAGGCGAATAGAGAGGGTGAATTTCCCTAACGACGACAGGGGTAGCAATACAAACCTGACAGGTGTTTTAATCCCTCTCCACTCTATCCAATACCAACAAAAGTTTTTGTCTAAATGTAACCTTGCAGTCTCCAGAGAAGTGTTCTGTGGATCTGAAGCAAATGTCATCATTCTTTAGAAACTCCTTGCCTTCTTCAAAGGACTTTAGCCCCGTACACACGATCGGTTTGACTGATGAAAACCGTCCGATGGATGGTTTTCATCAGACCAACCGATCGTGTATGGTTCCCATCGGTCTTTTTTCCATCGGTTGAAAAAAATAGAACTTGTTTTAAAATTTTCCGATGGATAAAAAACCGATGGGAATTTCCGATCGTCTATGGGCAAGTCCATCGGTTAAAAAACCCACGCATGCTCAGAATCAAGTCGACGCATGCTCAGAAGCATTAAACTTAATTTTTCTTGGCTCATCGGAGTGTTTTACGTCACCGCGTTTGGAACGGTCGGTTTTTTGACTGATGGTGTGTGGCCAAGACTGATGAAAAACAGTTTCATCGGATTTCCGATGGACAAATCCATCGGACGAAAATACATAGGTTATCCGATCGTGTGTACGGGGCTTGACTCTTAAATGTACAACACTTTCTGAGAGGACACGGTTTGTTGTGAATGAGACAGTAGGGGTATGGATATTTTGGCCTTCACTGTTGCTGCTGGTATTGGATGTCCTCTCTTTCTAGGGTCTTTGTATTTTAATGGTGAGGTTTTTCTCTCATTGCAGTCGTAGGGCTAGGAATAAGGGATGCTGATAGAAGAGAAGCTGGTATCATTCCTAGCTCTGGCTAAAGCCTTATACATGCTACTAGTTCAATGAAAAAAAGCTGGGTTGAACAAAAAATGCTGACAGCTCAGGTCAGAGCCACTGTACTTACAATGCAATGATCTCCCCTGCTGTGCTATTGTGTTCTGACAGGGGGGCAGCTCCCCACCAGAACACTCCAGTCATTGGCTGAGAGCGCTGATCGGGAGTCGGTTGGCAGTTCTTTTTTAGTCATGAATGTCGGCTGGTTTCTATTGAGTCAACCGATGACGGGTGACATTCAGCCCACGTGTACTAGGCTTAAGTCTTTGATGAACCTTGAAAAGAACAAGAAGGGTGGGAAGGACACTTTATGCCACTGTTTGTAGTTGGAACCAGCTATTGTCCAATTTTCTTTACTATTGTATAATAATTTTGCTTTTGATTGGTTCCTGGAACTTAAGGTTGTCCTTGATGTATAGTTTTGGAGTGTTCTGCAGCCTTTTAAACAATGCAAGCTCAATAACGTCAGAACTCTCAAAAGTTTGCTCTTATCCAGTCCAATGTATGGTTCTTAAAAGTGGAACAGCTTTGAGTTTCTAACACAGACCAATGACTGAGGACCTAACCATCTGTTTAACAAATCAAGTACTTGCATAGGTGGGATGCTAAGGTTCTGAACTACTGCCTTAAAGGTGGAGCACCAGTTTTTGTAGTTCTCTGGGTGCTTGTTTAATTTCATAATGTCCCGAATGAATAAGTTCTTTGCTCATCGTGTTTTCAGCGAGGTTCAACGTATCAGTTCCTTCAGGCCTTGTTGTGACTGGTGTTCCTATTGTTTAGAGGTGGTGGTATCTACTACCTGCTGTTAAGATATTGGAGGAGAGAATGGTGGTCTTGTGGTGTGGGTCTTTATAATTGTTGGTCAGTGTCAGGAGGTTTTGATATTATTTGGTGAACTGGATTCAGGTCAGTCTGCAGTGGCACATGAATTAATTCATAGCATATATAGGAGATAGAGAACTGTCTGATGTGCCAGGGTGGCCTGTGAAGTTGATTGCTGCAGCCTCTGCTGGCAAATGTACTGTGGGTTGGTGTACAGGATTCAAAGCACCTTGTTCAATTGCATTGACATGTTCTGGCTTAGGATGAATTGGAAGGTCCACCTTGCAGGGTCATCGAAGTTGTCAAATGCTGCTTTTTCTTTATCTCAGGAACTTCTGGTGGGGCTTCCAATTTGGCCTCCTTCTGCCTCTACCTGCCCTTGTGCTTTGGCAGCTTGTGCTCCTGTCTGGGCAGCTTCTATTTCCACCAGTTCTTGTGTGCCCTGATTACAGTAAAGCCCCAGCAGTGCCCATCAGTGACACAAATCAATGCTCATTAGTGATGCCAGTCCGTGCTGTCTTTCAGTGTCCCCCATCAGTGCTGTCTATCCATGCCACCTATCAGTGCCACCTATCAGAGCCGATCGGTGCGGCATATTAGTGCCACCTTATCAGTGCAGCCTGTCGGTGCCCATCAGTGCAGCCTCATCAGCGCACATCAGTGAAGGAGAAAAAATACTTATTTACAAAATTTAGTAACAGAAACAAAAAAAAAATTTTTTTTTCTTGTTTTCAAAAAAAAATTCTAGTAAAAAATAAAAAACCCAGCAGTGATTAAATACCACCAAAATAAAGCTCTATTTGTGTAAAGGAAATTAATAAAAATGTATTTGGGTACAGTGTTGACCGCACAATGTCGTTCAAAGTGTGACAGCGCTGAAAGCTGAAAAATTGCCTGGGCAGGAAGGGGATGAAAGTGCCCTTTATTGAAGTAGTTATGCAGCTTCCGTGTTTGCCTGTGAACAAGCTTACGCTGCTTCTACCTGGGCATGAGCTTGGGCAACTTATGCTTTAATAGCTGTTTCCCTACTAATACAGTAAGCTTCAGTGTGGGGCATTATTACTATTCAATGAGGATCACTGAGAACAGGATCAAAGTAATGATCACTACATTGATGGAGTGCTTGGAAGAAGTAGGGTGGGAGGACATAGTTGCATAGAATTGTGATTTTTTTTTTATTGTGATCTGCCTGTTAGTTGGCTTCCAAGAATGTTGTGTGTATTTCTCTGTTAATAGCAGTAGAGTGTTCTAACTCTTGCAGAGACTCTTCTGCGTTGATGCCAGATAGAAGAGAAGAATATTTTTGAGACCGTCTCTTATAGATTTCATAGGCTTGTGAGTGTGTGGCTTAGTTGCCTTGCATCATTACATGTTTTATCAGCAGCAGTTATGCATACCATAGCTGTGTTCCACAAATTAGATAGATTATCAGTCATCTCTGCCTTGTTCGCTTAATAATTGTCTTTAAAGTGACTCTAAAGGTAGACCGAGTATTCCCTGCAATTAGGTAAAAAAAAAATGTTTTCTCAGGACATGCATTGGCCTGCACCCATTAAACACAGAATAACATTTTAGTATGCAAAGCAAAGAATCAAAACCAATATTTACCCTTCCATTTGCCGGGCATGTTTTGGGAACATCCAGACCTAAACATGGTGGGTACCCATTGTTGAATGTTGCTAACTACCCTGGCTCTCTGCACACCTCATGTGCCCAATGTGATGGTTGCAGTGTCCAGATCTGAAGACTTACACTTGTTTAACCACTTCAATATTCCTTCCTGCCAAGGCGAATTTTCAGCTTTCAGCACTGTTGCACTTTGAATGATAATTGTGCGGTCATGCAACCCTGTACCCTTTATGATTTTTTTTTTTTTTTTACACAAATAGAGCTTTATTTTGGTGGTAGTTAATCACCACTGTTTATTTTTATTTTTTGCCGAACAAACAAAAAAAGACTGAAAATTATTAAACAAAAAAACGTTTTTCTTACTGATGGGAACTGATTGGGTGGCACTGGTGAGGCTGCACTGATGGGCACTGGTGAGGCTGCACTGATGGGCACTGGTGAGGCTGCACTGATGGGCACTGGTGAGGCTGCAGTGATAAGCTGCACTGATGAGGCTGCAATGATGAGATGACAGATCAAGGTGACAGATCACTGTTGGGTCTGCACTGATCAGTGTAAATGTCCTCTTTCACACTTGCCAGTTACCGACTCTCCTTTCCTCATGCTGTGACATCACGTGAGGGAAGAAATGCCAATAACTGGCAAGTTTGTTTGCATGTGGTCAGCTGTGATTGGACACAGCTGATCACATGGTAAAGGGCCGCTGTGATTGGCCCTTGACCTTGATCTGTGATCAGCTGTGGACATATTGATCACAGAGCGTGCCCGATGCGTACAGGGGGCGCGTGGGAGGAGTGTTGAGGAAGGACATTCGTGGACGGCATCCCAGAACAACAGAGCCATGCCGTAGCTATCTTTTTGGCTATGGCACAGTATTGAAGAGGTTAATAGTAATAACGAACAACTCAGGAGTGTTAGACATTTATTCATTTTTGAATATTTGATGCTCAGCTTTACCTTAAGTATAATTTTATGACCTAATTTTACCTTTTTTTGTGTAAAACAAGTTTCACAATTAATACAACTACAGTATGCTGAGTAATTATTCCCTGAATCCAGTCAAAGATCAGTACTGAAAGTTCTGATGGTGTTTTTTTGATTACATGACTTTTTATTGTCAGAATAAATTGGAGCTTTGAAATGTGCTTCAATCATTTCTATTTCTATTGGTGGCCTTAGAAAAAGCAATATATTCAATAACCATGGAGAATTTGAGCTTCTGATTTCAACCAGAACCTCTTGTTCTCTTTTGAAATAAATATAGAATGATCTGGCTATATCATCACATAATAAAATAATTTTCGCTGTCTCGTATATTTTATTTTAGATTCTATGCAGCCATTTATTTTCTTAAGAAAAACTGGAAAGAAATGTAGTTTGTAGAAACACAGGGCTGAGACAGGTAGCAGAGTGTACTCTATTATAGTGGTAAATATTTTAACTATATATGGGGCAGAACAAAAAAAAAAAAGAAATATAATGGTATATGTGTGACGTTTAACCATATACTGTATCTTTATTATAAACCTCATGAATTTTTTTATTTTTTTTTAGCCATCCCAAAAAGGGATCATATCCAGGGGCATGAGAAGGCATCCAGCCAGACAGGGCCATTTGAAGACACCCACACTTTTTCTTTGATGTGTGGCATAAGATATTCAGTATTAAGCAAGGCTCCCTGTGTTAGAATGCACAGTGGACCACAGTGCTGTTTCCTCTCATCACAACCATAATTTATGGGTGTATCGTGTTCTATGCGTCTGTTATTTCAACATGAGGACACTTTTTTTTTTTTTTTTTTTTTGGAATCTACCCAGTCATAAGAGCTTGTTTATCTTTATTGTATGGACAATGAAGCGGATGATGCCAAAACACATCAAGCTTTGATTTTTCTAAGAATAAAAATAAGCATTTCAGGTCGTCAGCTGGATTACAGATGTTGGGGCTTTGTAGTTGGTTTTCTGGTTTCAAGATTGTCTTGTGGCAATGTTTCTAGTATGTGCACAAGTGTCAAAGAGTGCAAGAAAAACAAAAAGAGATCTGTATTATGTTAAGAGGTTATCAAAAATTTCACAATGTCCAAAATGTTTTTTTTTGTAATCTTTTCGGTAGCTTCTGCTTGCTTTATATTAATAGTAGATTGCCACCAGTTAGGAGATGTCTTATCATGTCAGGTATTATAAGACAGACTGTTTGGTACTATTTGCTAATGATTTTTTCCATTTGTGTTAACTGCATAAGTAATACATACAGTATCTCACAAAAGTGAGTACACCCCTCACATTTTTGTAGATATTTTATTTCTTTTCATGTGACAACACTGAAGAAATGACACTTTGCTACAATGTAAAGTAGTGAGTGTACATCTTATAGAACAGAGTAACTTTGCTGTCCCCTCAAAATAACTCAACACACAGCCATTAATCTCTAAACCGCTGGCAACAAAAGTGAGTACATCCGTAAGTGAAAATGTCTAAATTGGGCCCAATTAGCGATTTTTCCTCCCAGTATCGTGACTCGTAAGTGTTACAAGGTCTCAGGTGTGAATGGGGAGCAGGTGTGTTAAATTTGGTGTTATCGCTCTCACTCTCTCATACTGGTCACTGGGAGTTCAACATGGCACCTCATGGCAAAGAACTTTCTCTGAGGATCTAAAAAAAAAGAATTGTTGTTCTACATAAAGATGGCCTAGGCTAAAAGAAGATTGCCAATACCCTCCAGCGGTTTAACAGGACAGGTTCCACTCAGAACAGGCCTCGCCATGGTCGACCAAAGAAGTTGAGTGCATGTGCTCCGTGTCATATCCAGAGGTTGTCTTTGGGAAATAGACATATGAGTGCTGCCAGCATTGCTGCAGAGATTGAAGGGCGGGGGGGTCAACCGGCCAGTGCTCAGACCATACACTGCACACTGCATCAAATTGGTCTGCATGGCTGTCATTCCAGAAGGAAGCCTCTTCTAAAGATGATGCACAAGAAAGCCTGCAAACAGTTTGCTGAAGAAAAGCAGACTAAGGACATTACTGGAACAATGTCCTGTGGTCTGATAAGACCAAGATTAACTTATTTGGTTCAGATGGTGTCAAGCGTGTGTGGCAGCAACCAGGTGAGGAGTACAAAGACAAGTGTGTCTTGCCTACAGTCAAGTATGGTGGTGGGAGTGTCATGGTCTGGGGCTGCATGAGTGCTGCTGGCACTGGGGAGCTACAGTTCATTGAGGGAATCATGAATGCCAACATGTATTGTGACATACTGAAGCAGAGCATGATCCCCTCCCTTCAAAGACTGGGCCCCAGCGTAGTATTCCAAAATAACGACCCCCAAACACACCTCCAAGCTGACCACTGCCTTGTTAAAGAAGCTGGGGATAAAGGTGAGTGACTGGCCAAGCATGTCTCCAGACCTAAACGCTTTTGAGCATCTGTGGGGCATCCTCAAACAGAAGGTTTCTAACATCCACCAGCTCCATGATGTGCTCATGGAGGAGTGGAAGAGGACTCCAGTGGCAACCTGTGAAGCTCTGGTGAAGTCCATGCCCACGAGGGTTAAGGCAGTGCTTGAAAATAATGGTGGTCACACAAAATATTGACACTTTGGGCCTAAATTGGACATTTTCACTTATGAGGTGTACTCACTTTTGTTGCCAGCGGTTTAAACATTAATGGCTGTGTGTTAAAGCGGAGGTCCACACATAAAGTAAACCTCCACTTTTCAGAACCCTCCCCCTCTCCGGTGTCGCATTTGGCACCTTTCAGGGGGGAGAGGGGTGCAGATACCTGTATACTACAGGTATTTGCACCCACTTCTGGGGAGAGACTCCCACGGGAGTCACTCCACTTCCCGTCCCTCCCGCTGCCTTCTGGGTAACACACTGGTCCCAGGAGACAGCAGGGACCACTGGGAACGCGCCGCGCTACTCGCGCATGCGCAGTAGGGAAACTGGCAGTGAAGCCGCAATGCTTCACTTCCTGATTCCCTCACCGAGGATGGCGGTGGGGGCAGCCGAGAGACAAGCAATTGCTCGGCTTCGGCTGCCGACATCGCGGGCACCCTGGACAGGTAAGTGTCCAATTATTAAAAGTCAGGAGCTGCAGTATTTGTAGCTGCTGGCTTTTAATATATTTTTTTTGTGGGACCTCCGCTTAAAGTTATTTTGAGGGGACAGCAAATTTAATACTGTACACTCACTACTTTACATTGTAGCAAAGTGTCATTTCTTCAGTGTTGTCACATGAAAAGATATAATAAAATATTTACAAAAATGTGAGGGGTGTACTCACTTTTGTGAGATACTGTAAGAGCAAAGTCATTTTTAGTTCAGGTATAACATCAAATTCACTTTCTTGTTTCCTGTCGTTTACAAAATGTAGTACTTTAAAATTACAATGATGTGCACATTTGTCATGATTTAGATTTCTTGCACATTCCATTTTGTGTAGGCAGAATGGAGCTGGAGGCCTTAGTATTAAATCCTAACAGAATTTTCAGTTTAAATCCATTAAATACTACACAGGTGCATCAAAACAGAAGGTATGCAAAGTCTTTGTTTGTTTTCTTTAGAATCCAGCCACAGCCTGAGTAGAAAAACCTGTCCCCTGCCAGCATGCTGCAGAGAATGTCCTTTGCTCTCTGTATAAGGGTTCTCTGTAATAGTTTGGAGTGTTTAGTGCTCAGAAAACTGATCTCAAAAGCGCAGAACGGAGATTTTATTTTCTGCCTCTAAACACTGAGTTTAAAATAGGCCTCTAAATGTCCTAATGTGTATGGACACATGTGATAACATTAGCTATTTCTATGAGCAAAATGCTAAACTTCACTAGGAGCAGTGTTTTTTTCTTTTACTGAAATTCATTGAATCTTCCAATAGTAGAACAGGTAGAAACATTACATTATTGCAATGGTGATAAAAGATATCAATACACATTGAACAGATAATCCTCCCTAAATTTAGGGCTAGGACAGAAACGATCATATAACACAGTAAAACTGGATTAGAGCAAAGCTTATGACCAGTCCATTAGTGAGAGGTAAGCAACAGTTTGAAATGTTAAAGGTGAACATTCACAGAAAATGCTAAGGAGACAACTTCAGGGCAATCGAGTCAGTATTATGCTTACCAATCTGCTAGCATCCTAGTGAGTTCTGTTTTTTTTTTTAAGCCAGTGTGTATGGACCCTTAAAGTGGTAGAAAAGTCTATACTGGTTTGTTAAAAAATGGTCCCCAGGCAGTTTTAATCCACAATTTACTTGTATACACTGCATACTATTGCATTATGACAGACTTGCCTACAAACACAGCCCTCCAGTTCTGCACTCTCACCGCTCTCTCTTACCCCCAGCAGCTTATATCTTTGCCTGGTCTTTCTTCTGGGTTTGTGAATTTCGAACGATTGATTGGCTGTGCTGGGGCTATGTCACTTTCGTGCCTGCGCACGGGAGTCACATCGCAGCAGCACACAGAGCGGGCCGTACTCGCTGACAGGCAGGGGGCAGATTTATGACAGAAGAGATCTCTAGGGTCTCTTCTGTTATAAAAAAACCCTGCTTGTCAGCGAGTTTTGTAATAACTGACTTTACTACCACTTTAAAGTATTGATCCCATTGAAGAGATTTGATACATACTCTGCTGAGTTATAGCTAGAGCTTTTCATTCAGAAGAGAGCATGAGCTTTGCTTATTGCAAAACTATAGGTCTGACTTAGAAGAAGGAGCCGTGATTGTGACATTTATCAGGCATTCACTACAATTATCACATTAACTTAAAGTGATACTAAAGGATCTTTTTTTTTTTTTTTCTTTTAAATAACAAACATGTCATACTTACTTACCTCCACTGTGCAGTTCGTTTTGCACAGAGTGGCCCCAAACACCGTCTTCTGGGGTCCCTCGGGGGCTCTCGCGGCTCCTCCCCACATCAGATAACCCCCTATGAGAAGCGCAAGGGGTTACCTTTCGGGCACGCTCCTAAGTCATTCATTCGGCATCCATAGGTGCCGAATGTATGACTCGGCCACGCCCCCCGGCGCCCGCGTCATTGGATTTGATTGACAGTAGCGGGAGCCAATGGATGCGCTGCTATCAGTCTATCCAATCATGAGCGGGGACTCCGTGGAGAGAGGCAGAGCACGTCACCGCCAAGGTAAGTAAAACGGGGGGGGGGGGCTGGGGGGCCGGTGACCGACAGAACCTTTTTCACCTTAATGCATAGGATGCATTAAGGTGAAAAACACAAGGGTTTGCAACCCCTTTAAAATGAACACACTAGGTGAATGCACCTGCATTGCATGTTTGGTAAATGTCGCATTCACTGCTTTATGAATATACCCCTCTGGGTTTTTATAACTGTCAACCTATACACAAGATACTCTATTCACAATTCAAACAAAAAATATTAACCATAGGCAGAGTTCTTTAAAAGTACACATTCACATGCTAGTTGACCACACCCATTAATAATGATTAAAATAGTGAACTCTGTACTTTTTAATAGAATATGCTTTCTCTGTATTTCTAGATACAATAAAGTGTAGTCGGTAAAGAAAAGAGTTGTGTTACAAAGGGTAGGAACTTTCAGCAACCATACTTTGACACCGTTTCAAAGATAGTTGATTATTTTTCAGCTTTAATGGTCTGCTCCATTCACACATTGCCATGTTTAATATCATGAGTCAACATATTTGCTCTTTGCCTATTTCGTTATCAGTCAAATCTGTCTCTTCATACCAATGCTTTCTTTGTACATGTGTATATCCTCAATCTGTCATTAGTAGTGTATACCCAAGCAGTAAACTATGTATTAATGGGTCCCTACAAACACAATCTGGCGAGCTCTAAAATGAAAAATGATAATAAACATTACTTTAGCAAATTGAACCTTGGAACATTGATGAAATATGCATGTCATTTCCCATGTATGCATAGTTAATGGCCCTGATTTACTAAAGCAGAAGAGAATGTTCATTTTGCAAAGTGAATTTGTACTTGGCTTGGTTAAGCTTTGTTGAGTTTAATCAGCCAATCATGTAACAGCAAAAATCCATTTTTTTTTTATGGTTCACTGAGGGACACAGGAATTCAGGAATTATGAAACAAGCTGCTATATACTGTTTCCTACAGGTGGTTTGGACACTGACTCTGACATTGAAGGCCAGCCCCCCATATAACCATTCCTTTATCCGTAATGCCCCATTTTTATTTATTTTTTCAATTTTTTTTGTAGTGTTCTAGGAAGTTGGGTGCCTTTCCCTCAACTTTTCTGAAAACAAATCTAACTAGAAATTTGTTAGGGTTTTTAGTCTTGTATTATCATTTACATTTTTTTCTTTAATCAAGATACTTGGCTGCCGAGCACATTCAGAATCCAGGGCCTTGTCAAAGCCTCTGATGTTACTCTGTCTCTTAAAGCTCACTTACTGAGTAAGGTCGGTGAGCTGAAGCTCTGGGAGTTACTGCTGGGCACCATTTTAAAACTCCTGCCACTGCCATCCTACCGTGAAAATACGGTAGTTAAGGCTGAGGAACTGAGCGCTGATATCATTCACTAAATGGAGAGCTGCGTGCGCTCCACATTCTTTTTCCCATCGTAAAAGATTTTACAGTAAGTACAATCTATTTCTCCCTTTCCAATGCAAAGACAGGGATTACTTTGCAAAGTTAACATGCACAATTGCTTTAGTAAATCAAGGTGATTGCGTTTGAACCTGGTATTGTCTACTTTTTATGTACCTCATCAATCAACTTTTAAACATGTACTTTTTATCACAGGACAACAATCAAAGAGAATGTTGTAATGATCAAGCTTCAGAAACAGCTGACAGAAAAAAACAGGGCTTTTGCTGAGATGGAGAGCAAGTTTCATGCACTTCAAGAGGTATAATGTTCTGCTTTTTGGCTTAAGCAATGCCCTTGCAATTGTTTTGTTATTATGATTTATTTATTTTTGAATTTTATGAGTAGTGTCTTCAAAGATTTGCTTACTGCCAGTGTATCATCATTTACCTGGATTATATCCTATTATTTTCTTTACACTGGAAATCCCATCACTGCTGAAAATCTTTAGTAGCAAAGTGTTTTGTGTGCCTTTTTTTGACCACTTTTAATGGATATACAGTCACGGCCAAAAATATTGGCCCCCCGGCATTTCTGTCAGATAATGCACCACTTTGCCCAGAAAAGTGTTGCAATTGATTTTGTGCTTGGAAACAAAATCAAGTGGCGACCCATCCCAAATACTTCCTTGACCCAATTTGGGTCCCATACCTATTTTAGGAAACACTGCTTTACACCTTGACATTGCCTCCAAATGATGAATATGTGATCTTTGTTCAAGATCTAGTTACTTCTGTTGGCCTGGCAAACAGTCCCCTGCTGGTTCTGACAGGCTGTGCATTTGTTGAAAGGTTGTCCTGTTCAATAAGATTGACTCTTGACTGCACTGGAATGCAGAAAACACAATTGTTTGCTTATGCTTGGGTGTTGAATATTTTAGGTGTACATGGTTCAGACTTTTTTTCTTTTGGACTACAGTTGTGTAGTTCAATGTGGTACGTAAACAAATGCACATCAGCATGGTTGATGATTTGCAAAGATGTTGAAATTTGAATTTCTTTTAGATATTTTATTTATGTGCTCTCATTTTGGTATTTCTGAAATTTTTCCTAAATCAGCATTTGAAGACCGTGAAGTCTAATCAAGATGCTTTCCTGAATGAAGTGGACAAGCTTAACAGCCAACTGAAAGAAGAACGTTTGAACAGCTTCCATCTTGAGAAACAGTTGCAGTCAAGCACATTCTCTCAGAAAAGGGTGGAAGAGGTTTGTTTTTCAATTTGCTTTTTGTATGCTTATATAACTTCATCTATAAGGCCCCTTTCACACTGGAGAAAGGTAAGGTGACTCCGCGCAAAAGGACTTCAAACACAACGCAGTAGTCAGAGCTGCTGCCTCTACTTATTGCTACCTCCTAGATAGGTGGAGAAAAAATATGAAGAAAAATGAGGGGTGTAGTGGTGGCACTGCTCTTGCATAAAACCAGTCTGCTGGAAGCCAGATATTGGTAATAATGAAAGTAAAAAAGGTCTAAAAATGAGCAACAAAGGGGGTTCTACCTGGTATTTTCTGTTATGGAGGTATGTTCAGAACCTGAGTTGAGTGAGACCACACATAGAATGTAAATCTAATCAAATGAATATAATAAAATAAATAAAATAAATTGGATTGTCTCTGCCAGGTGTTTGCTTAGCCTTAGCAGTAGCCTTCAGAAGGTGATAGTGTTAATGAATGTGTAAGTGAGTGAAGAAATTGGTTGGAATAAATGAATTAGTTGGAATAAATGAGTAGTGTGAATTTTCCAATTCCGGCTCGGCCGGGTGTTTGCTAGCTGAAGGCTAGCTATTGGAAGTGCTGTGAAGCAAATTGATGCTACCAATGTGGTGCTGCAAGAGATGCGGTGTGAACAAATAAAATACAATAAATTACAAAAAATTACAAAAAATTGGGATATTGTCTCGGCCGGGTGTTTGCTAAACACAGCTGGAATTATGCTCAATCCCAAGTGGTTGAGCAGTTGAAAAAAATGTTTATGTGATCCGTAATACTCTGACAATGTACATAAAATATTCAGCATGAAAATTGAAGTTCATAAAATAAAGTAAAGTCCAATGGTGAAAATCCAGAAAATGGTGACAAGATAAATTGGTGACTTTGCTGCAGTGCTTGTTCTAGTAGCCTGTGCCGTGAATGTGATTATCCGTGATTGTTTAAGATGTTGCACTCACCAGATCCTTCATACCCTCAGGGGGTATGATGCAGTCACAGTATATGCCACTGTGTAGCAGTCTCAGGAATCCAGGGTGGCTCCTTTGGTCCCTTATTCCTTCTTTTTTTTTATTAAATTAAACTTTATTCAAATTCAATAGGTACATGTCAGTTCACAACTTATTGCGTTATAAACAAAAAAAAGTATAAGAATTAGTAGTGTACATTACATACATACATCTGCATAATAATCCGTTCGCAGTCATAACCTGTATAGTGAAATATCGAGCCATAGGGGTACAAGGTATCAGATCTAACCAGGAGAGTACTCTCACCCAGACCCATGAGTCTTGGATATAAAAAGGGAGAAGATATGGAGGGGAGGGAGGGGGGGGGAGAAAGGAAGAGAAGGGGGGAGTATGGGGGAAGAGAGATGGAAGAGGGGGGGGAAAGGAAGAGAAAGGGGGAGTACGGGGGAAGAGAGATGGAAGAGGGGGGGGGAGAAGACAGGGGGGAAGAAAGGGAGGGGGGGAGAGACAGGAATAGGGGGGAGGGGAAGAAGAAGAGAAAGTAGTAGGGGGGGGAGGAGAGAAGGGGAAGGGGGGGGAAGGGAGGAGGAAGAAGGGGAGAGAAGGATAAGGGAGCAGGAAATCACCACAAGGAATAGACAGGGAATAGGGACGTGCAGGGGACTCTCCCAGGTCGTGGTCCATCCAGCCCCGGGCGAGACTAAACTAAGGATCTTCGTCCGGAATGGGCGGGGCCACATCCGACTGCAAAGATCCCCAGGAGTCTATCCAGGAAGACCAGATTTTGTCGAACTTGTTTGGGCAGTTTCTATTAATGTACGTAATTTTGTACAAGGGTAATACAGCATTCAGGGTTTTCCTCCAAGCAGTGGCGGTGGGCGGTGGCCTATTCTTCCATCGCAGCAAAATTTCCCTACGGGCATAGAAGGTAGAGTATGCTATAAACAATTTAGTATATTTTCTCACCGTGGGGTCCGTTACCACACCCAGCAGCATAGTTTCTGGAGCAAGGGGGAGCAAAGTCCCCGCCGCCTGATTAATATCCTCCAAGACCTGAGCCCAATACCCCCGCAGACAGGGGCAGGACCATGTCATGTGTATAAAGGAGGCCTCCTGATCCCCACACCTAGGGCAGGAAGGGGACCTTTCTGGTTAAATGACAGCTAGCCTGCGTGGTGTATAGTACGCCCGGTGTAAGGTTTTTAATTGTATAAAGCGATCTCTAGCGGAGATCATGGTGGACACATATGTGGATACACAATCTTCCCAAGCCTCCTCCGTAAGGGACGGAATGTCCTGCCTCCATTTAGTAAAAGTTTTAGTTAACTTAGCGGGGGAGGGGACCGAAAGGCGGAAGTACAATGCGGACAGTGGACCCACCAGGACCCTAGTGTCATGGATATGCAGTAGTGTTTGTCTGTCAGCTTACCTTCCTTCCCATGTGTTCATCTTAGAGGCCAGAGCCCTTTCACCTGGCTTCCTTTATAATCTCCTCCCAGCCTGACTCCACCCCAGGCCCTATCACAGAACACTATATTAACCTGTGCACTGCAAGCCTGCTTTGCTGATCAACGTGTTTGTTAGGCATTGTGTGTTTGGGTTCCTGCCTGCCGTGTGCTACGTCTGTCTCTCTGTTATGTTATTGGCTTGTCCCCGACTATCCCTGTCTGCTCGTGACCCTTGACCTTCGGCTCGTTCTTTCGTTATCCTTGTCTGCTTGTGGCCCCTGGCCTTCAGCTTGTTATTCGGTTCTCTCATATCTTGTGCTGCTGCTTCTCCTCTTTTCCCCTTATCCTACGGGGCGTGAGCTAGGAAACTCCAGGGGCCGCGACCTGGTCCCAGCCTGCAGCATAACATCCTCACCACTAGAGGCCCTGGAGAAGACCTGCTGGGTCTTAGACTCCGCGCCCTGGGGAATCTTGGCTCTAGCTTCCGTTAGGATCCCGGTTGTGCTCCTCTGGTCCCGCTTTCCACAACCACCCAGTTTCCTATCCGCAGCAGTCAGCCATAGGGTTCACTACCTTGCGGTGCACTCCTGTCCCCCTACGGTGTGCATCTGTCACCTGGCCACAGGTGACCTTGACACCTAGAGGACAGCAAACGTTCCACCGGGTCCGACTCGAGGGTGACCCCATTGGGGAATTGATGCTGAAAGGCATGTCTCACCTGCAGAAACCTAAAAAACATCCAATTAGGGAGGCTATGTGCAGCCTTGAGTTCTGGGTATGTGTATAACCTACGTCCTGACACTAAATGCTTCAGTACCACTACGCCCCTATCCGCCCAGACCCGCGGGTCAGGCACACTGCGCAGGTGAGGCAAGTTGGGATTGCCCCATAGAGGTGTGTGAGGGGAGAGAGTGTCAGGGGAACGATATACAGCCCGAGCCCTATTCCATACCACCACTGTGGTGCGCATCAGAGTTGTCAAATCCGGATGGGCCCTAATTCCACGGAACACCAGGTTGCTAAGCGCAGCATATGACCCTAGAAGCGCTGCCTCCAGGGTCACAGCCGGGTTATCCTCAGGTTGTGAGAACCACCAGCGGACCGTCACCAGGACAGCCGCCCAGTAGTATTGTTGGAAGTTAGGGAGGGCCAAACCTCCCCGACCTAACGGTAGCTGCAGCGTGGTCTCAGCCAGCCTGGGGACCCCACCTAGCCAAATAAAGGAGATGACTATGGATCTCAGTTTTTTAAAAAATGACGCCGGAATCAAAATTGGGCAGTTCCTGAAGAAATATAGGAATTTGGGGAGATAAATCATTTTTATCAAATTGACCCTACCCACTGGGGTCAGGGGGAGCGACCTCCAATCCGAGCAGCGTTTCGAGAACGACTCCAGCAGGGGTGTCACATTAAGGTCCATATACCTAGTTACCGGTCCACCCATACGGATCCCCAAGTACTTAAAGCTATCCACGCACATCAACGGGCCCAGCATGGGCGGTCTCGGCCCGTTTTGGTCCAAGGGGTATATAAGGGACTTGTCCCAGTTTATCTTGACACCAGAGTACGACCCGAACATATCTATCACCTGCAGGGCTGCTGGGAGTGAGGAGGAGACATCACTCAAATACAGGATAGTGTCGTCTGCATACAAGGATATTTTCTCCTCCACCACCCCCACCTGGATTCCCCTGACCGTGGGCTCTGCCCTAATCCGTGAAGCCATAGGCTCCACCGCCAAGGCGAACAATCCCGGGGAAAGGGGGCACCCCTGCCGAGTGCCCCTGCCCAGCGGGAAGGCCGGCGAGAGCGAGTTATTAGTACGTACCCGGGCTCTAGGAGAGGCATACATCAGACGCAGCCACCTGATAAATTCCGGCCCAAACCCAAACTTTCGGAGGACAGCCCAGAGGTAGTCCCACTCGACCGAGTCAAAGGCTTTCTCGGCGTCGAGGGACACCACCACCCCCGGGCTGCCTCCCCCCGCCCTATCGATGTGGGTCAGCAGTCTACGTATGTTTATATCGGTCCCCCTGCCAGGCATAAACCCAGACTGGTCGGGGTGAATCAGTGCCGTTATCACAGAATTCAAGCGGCCAGCTAGAACTTTTGCGAGTATTTTTAAGTCCGTATTCAGGAGAGATATTGGTCGATAAGAGGAACACAGTTCAGGGTCCCTGCCTGGCTTAGGGAGGATCACCACCACCGCCTCAGACATAGACAAGGGCAATTCGTCCCTGTCTAAGGCCATCATAAGGACTTTGCGGTAAGTGGGTAGAAGGTCTACAGCGTACTGCTTATAGAATTCCGCCGGGAGCCCATCCGGGCCCGGCGTTTTCCCGCTCTGCAAAGATTTGACCGCAGACTGAATTTCTTCAAGTGTCAACGGACTATCCAACCGTTCCCTAACTGAGTCTGTAAGACAGGGCAAGTCTATTTGGTCTAAGTAATCCCCCAGCTCCCTCTCAGTATATTGCGCCCTAGTACTATAGAGCTCCTGGTAGTAGGAGGCAAACCGGGTATTAATGTGAGCAGGGTCCGTTAAGACCTCCCGATCACTGGACCGTATGCGGGCTATGGACACCGGGGAGGAGTGCTCCCTTGACAACCAGGCTAGCAATCGGCCGCCCTTCTCCCCCTGTTCGAAAATTCTCTGACTCTGATGCAATAGGTGGATTTTAGTAGTGGATACCCGGATTAGGGACACATCCCGAAGGGCCTCCTGCAGTGAGGAGTACACCTGCGGGGTACGCTCCCGAATGTAAACAGCCTCCAGGGCTCCGGCTCTCTCCTCAGCCTCCTGCAATGCTCTACGTGCCCCCTTCCTGACCCTCCCAATGTGCTCCTGGAAGCTGCCCCTCATACTAGCCTTGAAGGCATCCCAGACAACTGGAGCAGGGATAGATCTATCCCGCGTGTTCCAGAAGGAGACCATATCAGCTCTACACGGCATCTCCACCCTCGAGTCAGACAGCCAGAACCTGGACAGTCACCACAAGTCCTCTGAAGGTGGATAGGACAATTCTAGTTGCAAGGAAACCGGGGCATGGTCCGAGACCCCCCTGGGGAGGATAGTAACATCTCTCACCCTGGACAGGATTGAACCCCCAGAGTAAACCAGGTCAATCCTGGAAAACGTTCTGTATGTAGCGGAGTGACACGTAAAAGCCCTCAGCTGGGGATGTCTCCATCTCCAGACATCCGTGAAATTAAATGTGTCCGCCCAGGCCTTCAACTCGGCAGCGGGGCTGGATGTCTGGGAGAGCCTGTCCATCCCGGGGTCCGGGACCATATTAAAGTCCCCCAACATCAGGATATTGTCAGTGGCATATTGCAGGAGTTTGGACACCACCTGATAGAGGAAGGAAATGGAGGCAGGGGGAGGCACATACAATCCCACAATGACAACTTCCACATTCATTATGTTGGCATGAATAATCACATAACGCCCCCCAGAGTCCACCTCAAGCGCCAGTAGGCGAAATGGTAAAGATTTGCGTATCAATATGCTAACACCTCTCGAATAATTAGAATAGGTGGAATGATATGAGTGACCTACCCACGTTCTTCTAAGACTCAGGAGCTTTCCCCCGGTCAGATGGGTCTCTTGGAGAATACATATGTGGGGCGAATGACGCTGCAGAAACTGGAACACCAGTGACCTTTTGACCTTAGAGTTTAGGCCCCGGGTGTTCCAGGACACGATTTTACAGACAGACATAAGGGCCCACCAGCCAATCTACCGGAGGATAAAACACATAGTCAGCGGGCTGGCCACCCACCCCACCACCCCCACCAGGTACATAGAAAGGAATCCCTGAGCAAAGCACTAAATATATGAAGCAACAAGTATACTGACTCATGAATGCATACGTAAAACAAAACAACCTAACCCCAAACATGAACCAAAACAAACCCCCCCAACCCCACCCGCCACCCCCCACCCCAACCGGAGGGGGCCCTTTTCCCAAACCAGATGAGGGCAACATGCCCATGTGGGGATACGATGTGCAAGATGGCACTGGAGTCCCGTCCTCTGGAACACAGTACATGGATCGGGTCATGGAGTCCGGATAAGTGAAGCGGTGCAATCTCCTAGCAGAGGCAGGGGGTACAAACTTAGTTACTCTGACGGCAGGAACAGTAGCAGTCAAACATCGGGCATCTGCCCCTGCTCCAACGGAAGGATTGTATAGAGGGACCAGCGGGGGTCACCCCCCCACCCAACAAACTCCCCTCCAGATATTATCAGGGCTGAAACACTAGCTGTAAGGAGGGCAATAGCAACAGGCCTTGCAAGCAGTCCCATAGTATCCTCAAACAGGGGCCTTCCAGGGACAGACTACCCGCCCTGCAGGGGATACGATGTCATCTAGTGTCTGTGTACCGTCTCTATCCAGGACGAGGCCTCCTCAGGAGAAGTGAAGAAACGAACTGCCTCCCCATCTTCCACCCGTAGCCTAGCAGGGGAAAGCATGCTATATTTGAGGCCCTTTGCACGCAGTTTGGCGCGCACCGTATCGAAGGATTTACGCTGCCGTTGGGTTTCCACGGAGTAGTCGGGGAAAATCATTAGCCTAGTGTTCTCAAACCTTAACTCCTGCAGGGCCCTGGCCTCCCTCAGCACCATGTCCCGGTCTTTAAAGTGCAGCAGTTTGAAAATGAACGTGCGGGGGGGGAGAGCCCGCAGGCCCACGGGTAGCCGGCATGCGATGGGCCCTCTCCACAGTGAAGAAGGGGGAGAACTTGGCCTGGGGGAGCAGTTCCTTAAGGAGGTGTTCAATAAACGTGGTCGGATCTTTACCTTCCGCTCCCTCCGGGAGGCCGATGACCCGCAGGTTATTGCGTCTGTTGCGGTTCTCCGCGTCCTCGGCATGCGACTCCAGGGCCTTCACTTTAACTTTCAGGGTATGTAGGTCCCCAGAGTGCTCCCGGACAGTGTCCTCTGTCACCGAGACCCGCTGCTCCACCTCCGCCACTCGGCCGCGGAAGGAGTCCAGGTCCCGGCGGATGAAGTCCACATTCGTCTGAATGTGGTCTATCTTGTCCATAAGAGCCGCCTGACCTGTAGCGATGGACTGCATGGCAGCTGCAAGATCCGCCACCGTGGCGGGGGGAGACTCCACCGCATCCGTCTGGGACGCCATGTGGCCTGTAATGGCGGCCTGGCCCCTCGTCACGGCTCTATCCACGGATGCCACAGCAGACTTGGAGCGACGGTTTCTACCACTGGGCATGACCCGGAGCCCCCGCTATGCAACTGAGGTCAGTTCTCCGCTCTGCAGCAGCCGCAGCACCGGCAATTAGCAGGATCAATAGACGGACTCCAGGAGCTCTGTTACTGAGCGTCCTCTCCCGTCGCCATCCTGGAACGCCCCCATTCCTTCTTTTAATGTGGATATTTTTATCATTTTGTGAGGTTTAGTAACAGAACTTTTCTTAAGCTAGATATGGAAATTATGCCTATGAATACCACATCTATTTAATAATTTAGCCACCATTCATTTCAGTGATCTGTAACATAGGCTAAAATGAAATTGTACAAACAGAAGACATCTTTGTTCTATCTAGAAGTCATGCCAAGCCTTTTTTGTTAATTTTTGCCAGTGGTTCACTCTGTAATGTTTTAAAGTGTTATCTATTTTAATGCACAATTTCAATTACTGTGTTGAGTCATCTGTGTCAGATGTTTCGTAAACCAAATCTCCTGTCAACAGTGTCTTTTGAGGTTTATTTTTTATTTTTTCTCCTCTGTTTTCTATGGGTTTTTTTTCTCAGGTTTTAGTGGTCAAGAAGTGTCACTGTATTATATTTTTATATTTTTATTATTTAATTAACCCTGTATTGTTCATTGAAGCCTAAATATTTAGGCCAAATGTATCAATGTCCGTTTAATGTTACAGTAATCCTGCAACTTATTATTCTATAAAAATATGTATTTTAGGAATATAGAACAAAACATTTACATGGTACTGGTACAAATAACCCAGTATGAATAGTGGTAGAGATCTAATTGTGTATGACAACATCCCAAGCTATATCAATAAAAAATAACAAAGCCAACTCCCATTGGACTTTACAGGCAACCCATATCACAGTACTTTTATATAAAATATGTATCTTTATTTAAATTCCCAAAAATCATATAGTCAAGTCCACAAAATACATGTCTCGGCTGATTACATAAAATTATACATATTCTATCAATTCAACAGATGTGTCCATTCCTCACAACCCGGGGAAGTTTGCAAAAATCTTTCCATTATCAGCTTGAGCAGTAGGTCTCTGTTGATGGAAAATGCCCAACATGTTTTGACTGTCCTTCAAGGGTTGAAGGGTAGATCATGTCTATAATACAATCATATCAACATCAATTCCTAGAAATTCCAAAACCAAGGATAACCTTGCAGAATGGCCTTCAGTTATGTATATACATACAGCATGCATTGCAAACCATATAGACAAATATCAGCCAGACGTAAAAACACAAATGTGAGAGGACCTAACACTATAGTTCACCAACTGGCCAAAGAAGCCCACCCATGAGGATGATGCAGACAATTGTAAGGGATATCTATAAAAAAAGCTTTAATAATTAAAGACCCCAACCCCAAGCAGAGAAAACCAATGCTGGGGGAAGGTGTGGGGAGGAAATGAACTAATAATCATCTGTCTAGGGTGCAAGGTAATCCCTGTTTCTTTCTCATACATTATGGGACACAGAGCGGCATAGTAATTACTATGTGGGTTATAGAGCCTACCTTCAGGTGATGGACACTGGCACACCCAAGACAGGAAGTCCCCTCCCCTATATAAACCCTCCCATACCGGGAGTACCTCAGTTTTTTGCCAGTGTCTAAGGTGTTGGTCACGGTTAACATGTATTCAAAGTAGCTTTGCGTATGGTTCCTTTGTGGCCTAGGCAAGCTGTTTCCGGATCCGTCCAAGGTACTTCATAGCCAAAGTGGACGGTACCCGGGCCTCGGTTAAGAACGAGGTACTTGCCTGTAATGCCTCTCTTAGGAGAGCTGGATCCTGGGTTCCAGTACTTTTGGTCAGATCCAATACCAAGAGTTTCTGGCAGGGTGCGGTACAGGTCCAGGGGAGTGGTGATTCTAATTTGGGACCCCGGTCCCTGAAGGTTGGCTGACATTGCCCGCCGTGATGGGCGAAGGTTGGGCTATCTGTTCCTGACAGCATCCTGCGGCGTGGAAAGGTAAGTGAAGGTCCCTGGCGAACTTGGTTCATCAGGGAACCTTCAAGATAATGTATTCCTTGCCTGTAATTACCCCTATGTGGTATTGACTTCCCTGCTGTAAGACTTATGCCTAGACTAGTTAAACCTGAAATTAATTTAATTTGGTTTTATTTTTGGACATTATTGTAGTACATTGTTGTGCCACTTGAGGGTGCTCACGACCCTCCAAAAATGTCTAAACATAGGGCTTTACCTTGTTACAAGTGTATGCCTGGGGCAGTGTGGAGGCGTATTCTTTTAATGTACAGCTCCTAGAGTCCAGCTGCTTGTTGCTGCCACAAGTCTACTTGCCCATGTCATTGCGACGGCCCAGCTACGGCTTACGGAGCTCTCGGCCTCCCTCCTCCTCTCTTCTTCTTCTCCCAGGCAGACAGAGTGATCCGGCGACGGAGGGGGGCGGGGCTTGGCGTGATGACGCTCAGTGTCCCCCCGGCTTGCTGCGCATGTGTGGGGTGTCCTCTGCCTTAAAAGCAGTCTCTAAGAGACACCCTGGCGATAGGACGGACACAGGAGCGTGGGGCTCGGTATTGGTTGGCAGTGCTAACAAAACTATTTAATGTGATTGGCATACAGCAGGCAGTGATACAGGCATCCCCAAGGCACATTAGCTTTACACCTGACTGACTTTTTATAGCAGCTTGTACGCTGGACTATAGCTCAGTAGTGGGTGCAGTTTGGCTGCGAGTACCTCAGCTTTGAGCTTAGGACTATGCCTTCTAAGGGCTCTGGGACTAAAAATCCTTAGAAGCAAAAGGGTTCACCGTCGGGCTCTGAGGATCTCGGTCATGCTTCCACTGTTCCATTCTCCCCTGATAAATCAGAAGTAGTTGCCTGGGGTGAGCCATCTGGGTTGTTGAGTGCTGCGGCTGCCCTCAGCCCACCTGCTCCTTTATATGTGACGGAAGAGGTTTTTGCCTCAGCCCTGGGGGGATTGGAACAGAGATTGGCAGCGTTGATCGCGTCCTCCCTGCCAGAGAGGAAGCGCGCCAGGTCTTCATCTCCCCCTTTAGAGTTCCTAACGGCAGAGCAATTGTCCCAGGATGAGATTGACTTACCTGCAGGGGATCAGGCTGAGGGGCATTCTGATTATTCTGCCTCTGAGGAGTCTACTTTAGAAAAACCATTTTCAGCCTCTCAAGCCTCGTACACACGGCCGAGAATCTCGTCGTTAAAAACACGTCGTTTTTTTCGACGAGATCCTTGGACAAGAAACTTGTCCCGGCCGAGTGTACACACGCTCATTTCAAAGAACCCGCGGTTCTTTGAATGGAGCGAAAGCGGTGACGTAATCGAATACGACGAGCATGCGCTCGTCACATTCAATGCCGTCGCCGCCATCTTGGTACACCCTACCTATGCCTTGGAAGCTACCGCGCATGCGTCAAAGTCATTTCACGCATGCGCGGTCTTCCCGGAGGACAGGTAAGTGTACACACACACAATTTTTTCGTCGAGAAACAGGCTGAGGAGAATCTCGACAAGAAAATAGAGAGCAGGTTCTCTATTTTCTCGTCGAGATTCTAGTCGGTTTTCTTGACGAGAAACCATACACACGAACGAATTTCTCGGCAAGAAATCTCTGCCAGCAAGTTTCTTGCTGGTTCTTGCCGAGAAACTCGGTCGTGTGTATGAGGCAACAGACTGAAAAATTGTTAGTTCAATCCCTGACGGAGATGGTTTGGTCAGCTTTTAAGTTGCCCCTTTCGGAACCAGCAGCTACCTCTGTTTCTTCGTTGGGCTCTTTGAAAGCCCCTCAAACTAACTGCTCTTTAACTGCTCATCCGTTATTAGAGGGACTCATTTATTAGGATTGGGAACATCCTGATAAGCTTTTTCTTCCTCCTAAGAAGTTTTCTATTTTATATCCTATGGAAGACAAGTTCACCAAGAGGTGGAGTCTTCCTACAGTGGACGCTGCCATCTCCTGTGTGAACAAGACCCTGACGTGTCCGGTGGACAATGTTCAGATGTTTAAGGATCCAACGGATAAGAGGTTGGAAACCTTGTTGAAGACGGCTTTTTCTACGGCCGGTGCAGTAGCTCAGCCTGCGGTGGCAGCTATAGGCATCTGTCAAGCTCTGAAAGACCAGATGAAACAAGTTTTGAAAGATATTCCTGCTCAGCAAGCTTGAGATTTGGCCGACTTGCCTAGAGCGTTATGTTTCGCTGTGGACGCCATTAAGGATTTAATTCATCAGGCCTCCCGCTCCTTTTGGTACACATGCGTAGACTTCTATGGCTAAAGAACTGGTCAGCCGAGACACCTTGTAAAAAGCTCCTGGCTGGGTTTCCGTTCCATGGGTAGCGGTTGTTTGGGGAAGATTTGGATAAGTATATCCAAAGGATCTCCAGTGGGAAGAGTACCCTTTTACCAGTCAATAAAAAATTCAGGGGTCCTTCTTTTAAACGGCCCACCTCTCCAGTCCCAGGGACTTCAGCCTCTAAACAGTTCCGACAGCCTCCCCCGGTCAGGTCCAGGAGGAAGAGCTCAGGGGCAGGCGCAGGGTCATAAGAAAACCTGGAACCGAAAGGCTACTAAATCAGCCCCCAGGTCGGCACTATGAAGGGTCGCTCCCACTCAGTCGGGTGGGGGGGAAGGCTTCAGTTGTTCTAAGGGACTTGGCAGGAGAGGATTCGGGACAGTTGAGCCCTCTCCACAGTTTCCCTGGGATACAAGTTCGAGTTATGGGAATTTCCTCCCCCTCGTTTTCTAACATCAAGCATTCCGAGGAATCCAGTAAAAAGAGTCTCTCTTTCTGGCATTAGACCGGCTGTTGTCCCAAGGAGTGATTGTGGAGGTACCGGTAGAAGAACACGGTTTGGGTTTCTTCTCAAACCTCTTTACAGTCCCAAAGCCCAACGGGGATGTAAGACCTATACTAGATCTCAAGGGTCTAAACAAATTCCTAAACATCCAATCGTTCCGTATGGAGTCGATTCGGTCAGTAGCCTCCACCCTGCAGGGGGGGAGTTGTTGGCATCCATCGACATCATGGACGCTTATCTACACGTACCCATTTTTCCTGGCCATCAAAAGCTTCTACGCTTTGTGGTGGAGCAGCGTCATTATCAGTTTGTGACCCTACCCTTCAGGCTGGCCACTGCACCACGGGTGTTCACAAAGATCTTGGCCCCTCTATTGGCCGACTTAAGAACTCAAGGTGTATCGATAATGGATTACTAGGACGATCTTCTGATAATAGATCACTCGGTTGCCAGCCTAAATATAGCTGTGCGAAACACGGTCAAATACCTGGAGTCTCTGGGGTGGATCCTCAACCTAGACAAATCAGCCTTACAACCAGTAAAAAGGACTGAAATATTTGGGGCTGCTCATAGACACAGACCAAAGAGATTTTTTTTACCGCAGGCAAAAATCTCTTCCTTAAGGGAGCTAATCCAGATGATCAGTGCAAAAAGACAACCATCCATTCGTCTTTGCATTCAGTTGTTGGGAAAGATGGTGACCTCATTTGAAGCCGTTCCATATGCCAAATTCCATTCAAGGAAGTTGCAGAACGCCATCCTGTCCGCCTGGAACAAAAAGGTCCAAGCCTTAGACTTCCCAATGTCCCTGACCCCGGCAGTACGTCAGAGTCTCTGTTGGTGGTTGGTACCCCAAAATCTGCAGAGAGGGAAGTCTTTCATTCCAATCTCTTGGAGAGTGGTAACAACAGACGCCAGTCTTCTGGGCTGGGGGGCAGTCCTGGGGAAATTGTCGCTCCAGGGAAGGTGGTCGGCTGCCGAAAGGTCCCTGCCCATCAACCTTCTGGAGATTCGGCGGCACGCTTGGCCCTGGAGACATTGACATCCGAATTACACGGTTCTCCTGTCAGGATGCAATCAGATAATGCCACTGCTGTGGCTTACATCAATCACCAGGGGGGCACCAAAAGTCGTGCTGCCCAGAGGGAGGTGGATCATATCCTGGTGTGGGCAGAAAGTCATGTTCCATGCATATCCGCAATCTTTATTCCGGGAATAGAGAATTGGCAGGCGGACTTCCTAAGTCGGCAGCAGTTATTCCCAGGAGAATGGTCTCTTCACCCCGACATATTCTTGGCCATATGTCAGAGATGGAGGATGCCAGACGTAGATCTGTTGGCATCCAGGTTCAATGCGAAGGTGGACAGCTTTGTGTCCCGGACAAGGGACCCGCTCGCTTGTGTTTCCGTGGGATCAGTTCTCACTGATTATGCGTTCCCCCCGTTGCAGTTATTGCCTCGACTCCTCCGCAGAGTCAGGTTAGAAAGGAAGCCAGTGATTCTGGTAGCTCCAGCATGGCCTCGAAGGTCCTGGTACGCAGAAATTATAAGAATGTCCATGGGGGATCCATGGATCCTTCCGCTTCGTCCAGACCTGCTCTCACAAGGTCCGAAATTCCACCCTTCCTTACAAACTCTAAATTTAATGGTCTGGCTATTGAGTCCCACATCCTAAAGAAGAGAGGGCTCTCTAACTCTGTGGTGTCTATGATGATTAATGTGAGAAAGCCAGCATCCAGACTTATATATTATAGGGTTGGAAATCATATGTGTCCTGGTGTGAGGCCAGGAGCTGGCATCCTCGTAAGTATGTCATAGGCAGGATTCTTGACTTTCTACAGTTGGCTGTAGACATGAAATTAGCCTCAAGTACCATCAAAGGTCAGGTCTCTGCCTTATCAATGTTTTTTCAAAGGCCATTTGCCACGCGGTCGCTGGTTAGATCTTTTTTTGCAGGGTGTGACTCGGATCAACCCACCGATTAAGCCCCTCTTGTGTCCATGGGACTTAAACTTGGTTCTTTCAGCGCTGCAAAGACAGCCTTTTGAACCTTTGCTCCACATTCCCTTAGTTCTTCTCATCAGAAAGTTGGTTTTCTTGGTAGCCATATCCTCAGCCAGGAGAGTATCGGAATTGGCGGCTCTGTCTTGTAAGGAGCCATATTTGGTTGTCCATAAGGATAGAGTGGTTTTACGCCCTCATCTGGTTTTTCTTTCCAAGGTCTTGTCAAGTTTTCATTTGAACCAAGATGTGGTTCTCCCTTCTTTTTTTCCCAAACCTAGTTCTGCGGAGGAAAAATCATTACATTCTTTGGATGTAGTGAGAGCAGTTAAAGTCTATCTTAAGGCCACTGCTCAGATTTGAAAAACTGATGTTTTGTTTATTCTGCCGGAAGGTCCCAGAAGGGGTCAGGCAGCGTCAAAATCTACTATTTTTAAGTGGATTTGACCGGTCATTATTCAAGCCTATGGTTTGAAAAGGAAGATTCCTCCGTTTAAGGTTAAAGCGCACTCTACTAGAGCAGTTAGTGCTTCTTGGAGAGTGCATCGCCAGGCCTCCATGGCTCAAATCTGTAAGGCTGCGACTTGGTCTTCAGTCCACATATTCACTAAATTCTATCAGTTGGATGTAAGAAGACATGAGGATATCACCTTTGGGCGCAGTGTGCTGCAGGCTGCAGTATAGATCCTCATGTCTAATGGCGCCCGGCTTATTTATGGTGTCTCCCTCCCCTCATTTGGCATTGTTTTAGGACGTCCCACATAGTAATTACTATGCCGATCTGCGTCCCGTGATGTACGAGAAAGAAAATAGGATTTTTATAACAGCTTACCTGTAAAATCCTTTTCTTGGAGTACATCACGGGACACAGAGCTCCCGCCCCTCTTTTTGGGGACACGTATTGCTTTGCTACAAAACTGAGGTACTTCCGGTATGGGAGGGGGTTATATAGGGGAAGGGACTTCCTGTCTTGGGTGTGCCAGTGTCTATCACCTGAAGGTAGGCTCTATAACCCACATAGTAATTACTATGCCGCTCTGTGTCCCGTGATGTACTCCAAGAAAGGGATTTTACAGGTAAGCTGTTATAAAAATCCTATTTTTTGTAATTTCTGTGGATTGATTTTGTATTGTGGACATACAAGGGTCTACCCTTCAACCCCTGAAGAAGGGGAAGAGTTGAATGGAAAGATTTTTGCAAACATCTCCAGGTTGAGAGGAACAGGGGTACATCTGTTGAATGTATACTCTTTGTATGGTTTTATGTAGTTAGCCATTACATGTATTTTATGGACTTGGCTGTATGATTTTAGAGTATATGTATGTATGTATGTATGTGTGTGTATATATGTACCGTATTTTTCGCTCCATAAGACACACTTTTTTCCCCCAAAAAAATGGGGGAAAGTGCCTCTGCGTCTTATGGAGCGAATATTGAGCAGGAGTCGCCGCTGCTGCCACCGCCGCTCGCTCCAAGCACACACACAGGACACACCGCCCTCTCTCACACCAGCTAACCAGAAGCCGGCCCCGCCCAAGGCAATGCCGCGTCGCCTCCAATCACGGCGAAGGCTAGCCCAACTGGTGTGACGTGAGATTACGCTGTCGCCAATTGCGGCCATCCCCATGACGTTTCTGGGAATGCCTTCCTCCCGGGCTGCTGCGAGCCAATGGGGGCAGAGGGAGGCAGGGCCAACTGCCAGCATGAATGGGATGCGCAGTGAGATGGAGAAGCGGCGTGTGTGGTATAATGCTGAAATATGCGTTATGTACATTATGGGAGGATTTTATGGGAGCATTTATGTGGAGATCATGCTAGGTGTTTCGATAGATGGAACAAGACACGGCTAACTACACTGTTTCTCACCTTTTCTTACTATTTCAATATCTTTTCTTGTGTTATGACAGTGGTGTGTGCATACTGTGCTATATGTCCATAGGAACATGGGAGACATCCTGCTATAGATCTACACTGTATGGCCTTATAAGATCCAATTACTCACTCATCAGATTATACTCACATAAGCACTGGTGTATCTTTAGTTATTATAGGAATACCACTGGCTAACATACTGTCCACTGGCTAATGTACATTTTATTTGCCAGGCTTCTGTATGGGTCAGAATATTTTTTTTTCTTGGTTTCCTCCTCTAAAACCTAGGTGCGTCTTATGGTGCGAAAAATACGGTATATACACAGTGGGAAGAACAAGTATTTGATACACTGCCGATTTTGAAGGTTTTTTTACTTACAAAGCATGTAGAGGTCGGTAATTTTTATCATAGGTACTCTTCAACCGTGAGAGACGGAATATAAAACAAAAATCCAGAAAATCACATTGTATGATTTTTAAGTAATTAATTTGCATTTTATTGCATGACATAAGTATTTGATACATCAGAAAAGCAGAACTTTAATATTTGGTACAGAAACCTTTGTTTGCAATTACAGAGATCATACGTTTCCTGTAGTTCTTGACCAGGTTTGCACACACTGCAGTAGGGATTTTGGCCCACTCCTCCATACAGAGCTTCTCCAGATCCTTCAGGTTTTGGGGCTGTCGCTGGGCAATACGGACTTTCATCTCCCCCCAAAGATTTTCTATTGGGTTCAGGTCTGGAGACTGGCTAGCCCACTCCAGGACCTTGAGATGCTTCTTACAGAGCCACTCCTTAGTTGCCCTGGCTGTGTGTTTTGGGTCGTTGTCATGCTGGAAGACCCAGCAACGACCCATCTTCAATGCTTTTACTGAGGGAAGGAGGTTGTTGGCCAAGATCTCGCAATACATGGCCCCATCCTTCCTCGCCTCAATACGGTGCAGTCGTCCTGTCCCCTTTGCAGAAAAGCATCCCCAAAGAATGACGTTTCCACCTCCATGCTTCGCGGTTGGGATGGTGTTCTTGGGATTGTACTAATCCTTCTTCTTCTTCCTTCAAACACGACGAGTGGGGGTTTAGACCAAAAAGCTCTATTTTTGTCTCATCAGACCACATGACCTTCTCCCATTCCTCCTCTGGATCATCCAGATGGTCATTGGCAAACTTCAGACGGGCCTGGACGTGCGCTGGCTTGAGCAGGGGGACCTTGTGCATGCTGCAGGATTTTAATCCATGATGGCGTAGTATGTTACTAATGGTTTTCTTTGAGCCTATGGTCCCAGCTCTCTTCAGGTCATTGACCAGGTCCTGCCGTGTAGTTCTGGGCTGATCCCTCACCTTCCTCATTATCATTGATGCCCCACGCGGTGAGATCTTACATGGAGCCCCAGGCCAAGGGAGATTGACCGTCATCTTGAACTTCCATTTTCTAATAATTGCGCCATCAGTTGTTGCCTTCTCACCAAGCTGCTTGCCTATTGTCCTGTAGCCCATCCCAGCCTTGTGCAGGTCTCCAATTTTATCCCTGATGTCCTTACACATCTCTCTTATCTTGGCCATTGTGGAGAGGTTGGAGTCTGATTGAGTGTGTGGATAGGTGTCTTTTATACAGGTAATGAGTGGAGAACAGGATGGCTTCTTACAGAAAAAATAACAGGTCTGTGAGAGCCGGAATTCTTAATGGTTGGTAGGTGATCAAATACTTATGTCATGCAATAAAATGCAAATTAATTATTTAAAAATCATACAATGTGATTTTCTGGATTTTTGTTTTAGAACCCGTCTCTCTCACAGTTGAAGAGTACCTATGATAAAAATGACAGACCTCTACATGCTTTGTAAGTAGGAAAACCTACAAAATCGGCAGTGTATCAAATACTTGTTCTCCCCACTGTGTGTGTGTGTGTGTGTGTGTGTGTGTATATATATATATATATATATATATATATATATATATATATATATATATATAATTATAGTATTGCAATTTTTGATTTGCTTGTGAAGTTCCATGGGAGTTAGCTTTGTTGTTTTGGAACAAATACCAGACGGTTGCTCTTTGGCACTATTTTTAATTTCAAAAGGAAAAATAGTGCCAAAAAGTAGCCCACCTAACAGGGTGGCTTTAAAAATGGTTTACTGCAAAATATAAGTTATACAGTAAGTAAGGGATCTTGCACACAGGGCCGGCTGTGCCCATTCAGCATAATTCCTGGGGTATTTCCTCCACCTGGGCTGCCCAGGAGTAGCTTACAGGCTGTTATTGACATAAATAGCTCTGCGCCACTGTACTCGTGTGTACGAGGCACAGCCATTGATGTTAATAAAAGGCTGTATACTGCTCCTGGATTGCCCAGGTGGAGGAAATACACTGAACAAGTTTAATCAGCTTGTGTGCCACCCAAAACTGATAGAAAATTGCATCTTGTACAATATTAAGAACATGGGTATTAGAGGTGCGCATCTTCACTGGCCTCACGATTCGATTCAATTACGATTATCAGGTCAACGATTCGATTCGATTCCGCGATGCATCACGATTACAGCGCAAGTGCGCATGGTTTTCATCCAAAAAATTCAAGCAGTCAGGAGAACTCCATTTTTTTTTATTCTATCTGTTCTTTTAAAAAAAACAACAACATTCCCTGCATGTAGCAAAGAGAGTGCAGACCTAGTACAGGAGATGATCAGAGACTGCAGACATAGTACAGGAGATGGTCAGAGACTGCAGACATGATACAGGAGATTATCAGAGAGTGCAAACCTAGTACAGGAGATGATCAGAGACTGCGGAAATGCTACAGGAGATGGTCAGAGAGACTGCGGACATGCTACAGGAGATGGTCAGAGAGACTGCAGACATGCTACAGGAGATGGTCAGAGAGACTGCGGACATGCTACAGGAGATGGTCAGAGAGACTGCGGACATGCTACAGGAGATGGTCAGAGAGACTGCGGACATGCTACAGGAGATGGTCAGAGAGACTGCGGACATGCTACAGGAGATGGTCAGAGAGACTGCGGACATAATACAAGAGATGGACAGAGACTGCGGACAATGTCACTATAACATCCCCCCCAAACGACAATGTTTGCCATTTCATTAATTATGGTTTATGTATGTCTTATTGTCTTGGTGATTGATTCAACTTCATTGATGCAAAAAAAAATTATGATTTATGGTTTTGCTCATCACTGCCCCACACATGCAATGCATGGCTGCATGTGTGGGGCAGTGAGGAGAAAAACCATAAACCATACAAAAAAAGGAGGTATCGATGAAGTTGTTATGTGAATCAATCACTAAGACAATAAGGTCAATCGGTCATAATTTGGCAAATTTTAACATAATGGTGCATCAGATATAAACTGTCAGTGTCTGACAAGTACCTGATGATGATGATGATGATGATGATGATGATGACAGAGTGTGCTGCTGCCCGCAGCAGCCTGTTGTGAGGAGGACAAGCGCGGGACGCTGGCTCATGTCTTCTGCAGCAGCCTGTGTGACAGTGAGCCTAGGAGGAGGAGGCGGACTCTCTAGAGACCGGGAGTCGGGAACACTTGCTCCACATGTCTCCTCTCCTGTAGCAGCCAGCTCAACACACGGCGACGCCGGGCGGCTGGGGATGACGTCAGCAGGAGGCAGGAAAAGAGGGCGCGGCTAATGACCACAGCTCACTTCAGCTGTTTGCCTTTCGGCTGCTCTCGCGGCTAACGCCCACGGCTCATTTTGGCTCCGTTCGGAGTGGAAGGGCACAGTGCGGATGACGTAATACAAACATCGATTATTTTGGGTCGCAGCATCGATGCCGAATCGCTGACGGCCGAATCGCGATGCATCGATGCTGCGATTAAATTCAACACCCCTAATGGGTATACAAATCTATGCCTGGTGTGATATGGGGGATGTTGGCTCTCATGGTAGATGTATTTGTATGGTGAATTCACAGCAGACAGGAATTAAAGTTAGGGCCTGCTAGCCCACTTTTATTAAAATAAAACATAAAGGTCCTTACAACAACAGGTTTCCCACACAGGGGTTTAAGCTTTACACCAAATGAAAATGCTTAGCCACCTGGCTCTTAGGCTCACTCCACTTAATTGCAGTATCTTGCTGCATGGGCCCACTCTTCGCTCCTGGGTAGGTGTTCTCCTGATACCCCAGGTGCTCTTACTTCTCTGAGACTCACAGATTCCTCTGGTCCCCTGTTTTAGTCTCTCAGCAGGCCCAATTCTCTCGGTCCAATAGCCTGGAACCTCTCCCACTTGGAGTGCTGTTTTCAAGAATATTGCCTTGTTCTCCAGACAGCAGCAACTGCGCCTCCAACTCCACCTTCTCTGCACTCACACAGGCGGCACAAGTCAAGCAAAGCCTGGACACTGGATTGAAGGTGCCATCCCGCCCAATATTATTTGGAACCTTCAAGCTTCCAGGCCCCGATCCAGAACTACCAAACCGGAGCAAGCATAGAACACTGCTTTCTCCGTTCACAACCAACCTGCCAACTACACAGTGGTAGGGTATCACACTGGGAAAAGACATTTCTTAATTGTTGATTTCAGGACACAGGCTACTATTTAATTAGGACCATACTGTAGGTTATATGCTGCCATCTTCTGGTGAGTACACTGGTAAACAAAGTTGATATAACCGCCAAATAACCCCTTCAACGCCTCATTTTTTTGCATGTCTTTAGGTGACCTCTCTCTACTGAGAGCAGGTTCCTGGCCTATACCTAGAAAATTGAGAAGACTATTCCCAGTTCTTTGCACAGAGAATCCATCTCTCCTCCTAGCTTGATCTACAGACACTGCAGCTAATTCTTTCACTTTCAAGATCAGTCAACCCTCAGTAGTGTTTCATAGAACCGTACCTTGGCCCCGCCATGTGGAAGATGCAGGCACCGGACTCCTTGATACAGCAGTACAGATGGTGCAATTAGCCACAAGGTGTGCCAAAGATCCAGAGCAGTGGCGATCTACCCTGGTGTAACCCAGTCCCTGAAGCCCCCCTCCATTGAGGAGGGGGCGTGCCCTTCTGAAGCAGGAGGTCTCCGCCTGCTGGATTTGGCAGCTTGAGTGTCTTAGGCTGGAAGTGGCGTGTCACAGAACTGCTGCATCACTTTTTAAATTATGTGTTGTGCCTATGCTGTGCTGTGGGACTTTTTTTTCCCTTGTATGGTGATTGTGTTGCATCTTCTGAGGCACATTACTCTTGCTGTGGAAATTGTGTCACATCTTCTGAGACACATTCCAGGCACCATTTTAAACACATTCTCTTCTGCAGGATACGGCTGCTTCCTACGCAACCTTACTCTGTTTTGAGACTCTGGTCTACACGTTCGATTTTGAAGTGTTATCCAGCAGCCTTCAGTTATGAGACACAGGGTGGCTGCTCCTCTTCTGCACCTCAGCAACAGGTGGTGAGTGCCCCTCAGGGGATTCCCTCATGCTCATTGCAGACATCAGGAACAAGGGACATGAAATGAGAGGGTAGGTCAGCACATATTGTGCATAGCGCCATGATGAGTTTATCCAGGGTTCCTCTAAAGACTGCTTCTGGTACATTGGCTCTCATTCTCCACACCTTGGTGTTTCACTTTATCTACACGAATAGCCCCTATCCCTTCTTTTTAACTAGAGAGGAATTTGAAGTCCCTGTGACTGACATGATGGGGAAAATCTCTGCACTGCTGGAGACCGTGGGACATGGAAACCATAAGCGCAGCCAGTCCACATCCCCTGCTGAGTCATTGACTGGGTCCTCCATCTCAACAGTGTTGCCTCACGATGAAGATGAATATTGAAGAGGAAGATGATAAAGTAAAATGTGAGTCCTCGAAGTCTGAGAACTCCTTCTGGGAGGATGGACAGTCTTCCTTGATCTCTCTAAAGCTGAAAGAAACAGTTAAAATGTATGTGTACCCTCACCTTGTAAAACAACCCCTTCAGTTTAAAATAGAAATGCAAAGGGGTGTGTCCTATCCGCAGAGCTGCATGGCAGCTTGAGCAGGGAGCTCCTACGTTCCACAGCCTCTCAGAGCAACACTGAGCTATGCCTTCAGACCAGGCACCTGCTGCTACTGCGGGTAAAGAAACCCGGCACAAGGAGGGATCACTCAGGGGTAAATCTGTGTCCGTGCAGCCCCGAAAACTGACGGATTTCTTCCCCAGCACGTCAAAAGGGAGAAACCAAGATGGCGCTGACACACTGAGCGTGGTGGCGCTGGATGCACAGCTACACAGTCTCACTGACAATGACTGACTCACAGAGCCCATTGAAGATATTGCTGACCTGCAGTCGCTTCAGAAAGACCCTCGCAAGAGACCAGCCTTCTCAGCGCTGCAATCCCCATTCTCCAGGGCACATGTGAGCAAAAAACTGAATCTCTCCTCTGCACTGACCTCATTCATCACTAACACAGACCTCTATGATGCATGGAGATGCCTACATGGCAGTGAAAGGGACTATACCCTTTTTTCTACACCACAACAATCTTACTCAAGACTTGATCTGTTCCTTGTCGACAAATTTATGTTACAGCATATTTCAAAGATGGAGATTAACAGACCATGCTCCGGTATCCCTACAAATCTTTGAGACTCCGTTCAAAAAGAACACGACTCTTTGGCGTTTGAATGTGACTCTTCTCACAAACCCCAGATAAAAGGAACAGATCAAACAAGAACTAACCTTTCTTCAAACTGAATGTAACTGACGAGATAGACAAGTTTGTGCTCTGGAACTCACGCATCTTGATAAAAATAGGTGCGCACGAGAAAAGAAGGAAAGCCAAAGAGATATCAGAATTCCACATACAAACCCTAGAACAACAACACAAAACATCATTAGATGCAAATGTTGCCCTTACCCTTGACAAACTATGACAAACACTAGCTAACTGCCTTCTCAGCCAGCAAGAACAAGCAATTAAAAGGTCTAAACCTAACTTCTACACTCAAAGTGGGTACCCTTCTAGCTAGACAGATCAACCAAACTTTAACGAAACCTAACGTACCCTCGCTCACTGACCCAAAGAAAGGAAACATCACTAATCCCTTAGAAATTGCAAACGCATTCAGTACATTTTACTCATGTTTGTACAATATACAAAAAGCCCCAGACTTCCAACCTCCCTCGGAAACCCAAATATGAACCTTCCTGGACTCAATAACACTCCCTCGCTGACTCCATTCCATCAAGCCTCTCTCTCTGTGCCTTTCACCATAGAGGAAGTGCCTTAAAGCTATAAATACCCTGCCTGCAAATAAATCTCCTGGTCCCTACGGATATAGTAACGAATACTATAACAAATTTGTGGACACCCTAGTGCCGAAACTTGGTGAAGTAGCCAATAAAGCTGCAGAAGTGGACTCATTCCCTAAATAATTCTTAGAAGACCTAATAGTAGCCATACCTAAACCAGGGAAACCCCCCAACAAATCCTGCAAATTTCAGACCTATATCACTACTAAACAGTGATATCAAGATATACGCTTAACTGTTGGCCAATGGATTACAACCCCTCATTTCTAGCCTGATACACCCAGACCAAGTCGGGTTTATTAACGGATGCCAGGCTCCAGATAGCACCAGGAGATTTATAAATTTGATCCAATGGGCTGAACACCATCAAACGCCTTCTCTGCTCCTATCTTTGGACGCAGAGAAGGCATTTGACCTAGTACATTAGGGATACCTTCAACAAATTTGGTCTTACTGGTTCTTTCGGCCAAGCCATCCTAGTATTATATTCCAACCCCAGCACCAAGGTCTGGATATCTGGCAAGTTGTCGGACCCATTCAACATCACCAATGGAACCAGACAAGGGTGCCCATTATCCCCTCTCATCTTTGCCCTAATAATTGAACCACTGGCAGGATCAATCCACGCTTGTACCAAAATTAAAGGTCTAAATATAGGATCAGAGGAACACAAAATAGGCCTCTACCTGACGACATTCTCTTGGCCATAACTGATCCCATCTCCTCCATACCTGTCTCCAAAACATATTAAAGGAGTTTGGGACAATCTCATTATACAAAGTAAACAACCTCAAGTCATTCATGCTACCAATACACCTTTCTTCTCCTAAGCAAAAACAAGTCTTTTGCCTTGTACACACGGTCGGATTTTCCGTCGGGATAAACTCAGACGGATTTTTCCGATGGAATTCCATTCAAGCTGTCTTGCATACACACTGTCACACCAAATTCCGACCGTCAAGAGCGCGGTGACGTACAACACTACGACGAGCCAAGAAAAATGAAATTCAATGCTTCCGAGCATGCGTCGACTTGATTCTGAGCATGCATGTTTTTTTCTCCGTCGGAGTTCCATACAGACGAACAGAATTTCCGATAGAAATTTTTTCCGTCTGAGAAAAAGAGAACATGTTCTCTTTCTAACTCTGTCTATACTGTCTGCTAGGGAAAAAACAACCCTCCCCAGATCAACATCACTAGCTCCTTTTTTGTTTCAAGACAGAGTTGTTTTTCATTTGTTTTCTATCTTTACGAGTTCAGGTACTGAACTTACACTGAGTTATTGCGCAAATGTTACTTGTTGTTTTAAACTTCTACTCACTTCTAGAATGTCAAATTATTGCCTCCCCTTGCCTGATCCAATCTCCAATTGGTGACCACTGGCATTAAGTGTACAGAAATGTATCTCATTTAGTTTGTTACTATCTGTATCAAAATAATTTTCAATAAAGATCAAGATTACATTTTGTTTTTTGTTTTTTATAATAACTGACCACAACTTCTGCTCTCAACTACATAGGGGGCTTAGAGAGCTGTGGATGGAGACTGCAGGGGGGTGTATCAGCAGAAGGCAGAGAGAGCAATGCACTGACTTTCTCTCCGAAGAGCTGGGGAGGGGGCATATCAGCACAAGTCTTGGCCATTGGTGGATAGGCAGGCTGTGCTACCAGCAGAAAACTAACAATGCTGGGAAGAATTAGCTTTTACGCCTAGCGTGTTCAGTTTGAAATAGGAAATGCAGGGAGACTTGTAGGATCACCAGAAATTCCACACAAAGGAGGAGAAGTAGAAAGCGACCAGGATATATATATATTTTTTTTAAATATTCTTTATTTATATTTTCAGAGTAGAGGGGTGTACAGGTAATTCATTACAACATTCTCCATTACATATACATATAATATCGGTCATTCCCCATCAATTCTCGCATTTACATATCCCTTCCCTACCTATATCCTCCAGTTCCGGCCGGCGGGGTTTCATGCCCTCCTTATCTTATCCTCCAATATCCCTCTGTATCCAAATGATTGTATACTTTAATTGTCGACATACCACCTACTCTTCCCCCTAGTTTTCCCCCTAGCAAACCCCCCCTTCCCCAGACCCAGGTCTTAAACCACCTCAGTCTAACAAATCAACCCAAAAATAAATACCAACAGCTAAACCAAGACAAAAAAAGAACCCCAATTCCCACCTTCCCTCCTCCTCCCCAGGTCCACCCCTCCCATTGACGGAACAGGGTCTCCAAATTACAATATAAGGCAGGCGCACTTATTCCTCACTTATATTCCCCAACAGTCTCTTCCCCTCTTCTGAGTATACAAATACATCCCATGATGTCCAAATTTCATTGTATTGCTCTTTTCTATCTTGGGCCGAGAGCACCAAGTCCTCTATGGCCCCCACATTTCTAACCCTATTCAGCCATTCCGCGATCGACGGTGGCCTTGGGTTTTTCCAGTTTCGAGCAATACCTGCCTTGGCTTTGTTAATCAAATGACAAATAACTGAATTTTTATATATCTTTGTTGGTATTTCTGAGAGGTGTAGCAAAAGGAAAGCAGGGTTATCCAATACTGGGTAGGCTGTAAATTTTTGGGAAACCCTTTGTACTTCCAGCCAGTATTGTCTGTTCCTGGGACACGTCCAAAATATGTGGAACAATGTTCCCTGTTCCTTATTGCATCGCAAACACTGATCTGAACTTTCAGGGAAAAACCTACCTAATCTCGTCGGTGTATAATACCACCCATTTAAAAGTTTATAGTTTAATTCCTGGGTTCTAGTACAGGTTGATGTTTTCATTGAAAGATATATTATCTTCTGTTGTTGGGCCTGTGTGAAGTTCTGGTCAAGGTCCCTTGCCCATTTTCTCATTGCTGGTATCTCATAGTTACCTGGGGGTGCTATTAGCAACCTATAAAGCTTAGATATTGTTCTAGTGAGGGGTTCCTTCTCTTCGCAGTATTTTTCAAATTGTGTCAAATCCCTTCTAAAACTTCTCGCTGGGCCTAATGAGGTTAGAAAGTGGTGAAGTTGTAGGGCCTGCCAATGTTTTACTTCGTATCGGCCTCCCAGGATATTTTTTAACAGTACATTGTACAACAGACACGTATCAGGAATGTCAATTGTTGGGGTACCGTAAACCTTCACCTTTTGGACCAAAGGTCACTAGTATGGGATCTCCTAATAAATAAAAAAAAAAGCTACTAGGTCCTTTCTGATCCATCCACTACTACAGGATCTTCCGTAGGAGGATTGTCCATGGCTAGACAAAGAGTATACTCCTACCAAGAGGTTGCTTAGCAGTACCCAGTTGAGGAGGCTTATTGCACAAATTTGAAAGTTCCTGTGGTGGATCAGCCTATTTTTGCCTCCAATAGATCATTGTTTCTAGTTGAGGACATCCCAATCTTTAAAGACCCAGTGGACAAAATGTTTGAGACACTCTTTAAAACCCCTCTTGCTCTGTTGAACTTGGCCTTACAATGGCCATTTGCCAGACTCTCTGGCAGTCTGGGTCATGTGGATAGTACACAATCCTAGACTAATCCTGACGGATTCTTCAAGACTCCAAAAATTGGAGCTTCTCCCAGTAGTTTTGCAATTCTGCGTATTCAGTTGGCAGACTCCCTGTACCAAATTTCTCACCTGGCTCTTATGATGGTTCAGATCACTTCTAAGGCTAAGTTCTCCACTCTGTTTCATTTCAAGTCCTGGTGTGTGAGAAACAAGCCAGTCTCTCACCAAGCCCCTTCGCAATGAAGATGCACACCCCTTTTTACAAGTGAGGAGCAGACGTCTGTTGGTATTTTCAGCTGCCTGGACTCAGGGCATTTCGGATCTTTAGGTCCGAGACGTGTTGTCCCAGGAATACAGTAACTTCCCTCTTTAATGAAAGTTTCCACAAAATAATTAATTCAAGGCTGCCTGTCTTAGATCTGAAGGTTCTCAACACCTTCTTGTGGGTCCAAATATTTCAGATGGAATTGGATGCGATCACATCGAATTACATTTTGCAACAAGGGGAATGCTTTGCATCAATAAACATCAAGGGTGCATATTTACATGTTCTCATTTTTCACCTGCCTCCACCATTTCTACGATTTATGGTGGGTAAGCAGCACTTCCAGTTTGTGGCTCTTCCCTTTAGCCTGTCCATGCCCCCCCCCCCCTATTTATTCAAGGTGCTTGCCCTGATCTTTGCACTGCTATAATCTCAGGGAAACTGCATTATCAAATATCTGGACTATCTCTTCTAGAAGGAACACTGCCCAGGCCCTCACGGACAATGTCAGACAGACACTTCAGCGCTTCAGTTGGATGTTGTTTTTATCTGATCCACCTCTTGGATTACCTGGACCTAGTCTTGACCATAGCCCAGGCTTGGGTGCTTCTTCTACAGGAATAAGTGGTAGATACTATACTAACATGGTAAGGGGGCTGACCCTAGGGATTAACCCATTTTATTCTTTGCACTTGGAATAATGGTTATTATAGAGGCTAATCACTACCTAAATCTATTCATTGTCTACAGGGCATTCTATGCCAGATGTAAAATCCTGCCAAAATGTAAACTATCTACACCACCTACAGAATATATGGAAAAAGGCAGTGAGCGGGGTCCTCCCTTTATACAAACTTACCTATTCCAGCCAATACTGTCCCCAAACATTTGATAAAATATGGGAAAATGTGATTACCACACAGGGACTAACCGTCTAGCTTTGCATTGTAGTACTGGTCTCTTGTGGCAGATGACTGAGCATATGTTTTAGGGTTTAGTTACCCATGTCAGTAGGCCTTTGCTTCCTTCTTGGATTGTGTGACTTCCATTCTCTCACTCTTCCTCTTTCTTATCCCCCTTTTCTTCCCATTACCCACAGGCAACTCATAGCCTATACAGTTAGGTCCATATATATTTGGACACAGGCACAATATTCATACCTTTTGGCTCTGTATGCCACCAGAATAAAATTAAAATGAAACAATCCAAATTAATTTGAAGTGCAGACTTTCAGCTTTAATTCAAGGGGTTGAACATAAATATCAAGTACAAGTTTTAGGAACTGCAACCATTTTTATACACAGTCTCCCCATTTCCAGGGACTCAAATGTAATTGGACAAATGAATATATTAATCAATAAAATGTTCATTTTTTAAATTTTGTTGAGAATCCTTTACTGGCAATGACTGGACATTACCAAAGACTGTGTTTCCTCTTTTCTGATGCTTTGCCAGGCTCTAGCTGCAGCTGTCTTCAGTTGTTCTTTGTTTGTGGGTCTTTCTGCCTTTAGTTTTGCCTTCAGCTAGTGAAATGCATGCTCAATTGGGTTGAGATCAAGTGACTGACTCGGCCATTGCAGAATATTCCACTCCTTTTTCCTTCAAAAGCTCCTGGGTTGCTTTTGTTTTTTTTACTTGGAAAAAACAACTTTATTAATATAAAGCACAGATTACATGACAGTCAAGCACATTCGTCAATAAAAATACAGTTTCATATGGTGAAATGCATGATCATTTTGTTTACAGTCGTGCTAGGGAGGCAGCTCGAAGAGACACCGTCAGCCAGCACGGGGAGTGATCTGAGAGGATCCTGGAATTAAACCCCAAACCCGTAACCTTAGACAAAAGGGCCCTGGAAACAAGAATAAAATCAATCCTGGACATGGTGTTGTGGCTTGATGAATGACAAGTGTATGTTCTGGTCGTGGGGTTTTTATGTCTCCCGACGTCAATAAGGGCAAACTCCGTCAGTGTACGGTATAGTCTAATGTGTAATGGTTCGCCCGGTCCGGGGTCAGCTTGTGCTGGGCGGTCTAGTGTCGGGGTCATCGTATTGTTGAAGTCCCCCATCCATACCACTGGTAGTGATGGGTACTGTGCTATGTAAGCAAGACCCTCCGCCACTACATCTGACCTGTAAGGAGGGGGGATGTAACTAGCTAGAATCAATATAGGGGCACCTCCCACAATGGCATGCATAAAGAGGTATCTACCCTGCCGGTCCGACACCACAGACACCAGTTCAAAAGGAGTAGATTTTGCAACCAGCACTGTAACCCCCCTAGACATGTTGGTATGAATACTATGGTATGGTAAAAATTACACTGGCAGGGAAGGGGTTAAAACTAGGGGGAGATCAAGAGGGTAACTGTGTTCCCTCAGCGTGTTCTAACTGTAGGGGGGATGGGCTTACTGGAACATGAGAGAGATCACTGTTCCCGATCACTGGAAACAGTATTTCTTTTTCGTACATCACGGGACACAGAGCGACTTAGTCATTACTAATGGGTTATATAGATTACCTTCAGGTGCTGGCACTGGCCACTTCCAAACCGGAAGTACCCTCCCCTATATAAGCCCCTCCCATCCGGGAGCACCTCAGTTTTTTGCCAGTGTCTAAGGTGTTGGCCAAAGAGTAACATGTGTTTTCACTGGGCTTGCGTACAGGTTCTTTTGGGCCTTAGTAAGCTGTTCCGGATCCCACCAAAAAAGCTTCATAGCTAAACGGTCGGTACCCGGGCCTTGCAGCAGAAGAGCAAGGTTTTGCCTGTAATGCCTCTCTTAGGAGGGCTGGACCCTGGGATCCAGAGCTCTGGTCATACCCACGACCAAGATGTTGTCTGTGCAGGGTGCTATACAGGTCCAGGGGAGTGGAATCCTTGGGAACCCGGTCCCTGAAGGTTTAATTACAATGCCTGCCGTGATAGGTGAAGTTTGGGCTTCTGTGGACCAAACAAAGTCCTGCGGCGGGGATCAGGTAAGTGGGGGCCCCCAGGAACTTGGTTCTATTGGGGGACCCCCAAGCCTAATTTGTCTTTCTGTCTGTTACCTAACGGTATTCCCGCTAATATCTGTGTATGCCTGTAACTACTGAAAATGTAAAATTTTAATAGTAGTCAAGAAAAAAAAAAAAAGGACCGCGGTACCTGTGTTAAACCACTAGAGGCCACTGTAGTCCATTTTTCTTGTCATGTGGATCTTTGGTTTCCTCAAGTCAAAAGATCCAGGCAGTTGGTAAGTTTCTCTGTGGGAATCCACTTCCTCTGCCCTGTTGCTGCGCTCATCCACCGCACAGGCCCTCCGGCAAAAAGGGCCCTGGCTCCTAGTCCCTGGTTGATTTCGAAAAGGGCGCCAATGGCGCACGGGCGCGCGCGGGCGCGTACACGCACCTCCTATGAAAAAAAAGGGGCGGGGCGGGTGGATGACGCTCGATGCGCGCCACGGCGCTTCTGCGCATGTGCAGGCGTCCCAGCTTGTATAAAGACACAGTACAAGTGTCAGCTGGATGCAAACAGAGCTAGCAACAAACAGTGGCACACAGAGGCGGTTGATGCAGGCATCCCCATAGAAAGGCACTTTAGTGGACACCAGCTGGTATATAGCAGCAACTGTGTTAGACTATTACCAGCAAAATTGGTGTATGACGACGGGAATACCTCAGCTTTGTGCTTAAAGGATATGTCGTCCAGACGCTCCGGAAATAGGTCTTCCAGGAAGCCAAAGGGGTCTCCATCGGGCTCTGAGGATATTGGGCATGCTTGTACTGCACCAATCTCCCCTGAGAATTCAGAGGTCAGTAGCCGTAGAAACCCCGCAGGAGTGCCTGGTGCTGCGGCTGTCCCCAGTCCACCTGCTCCTGTATATATAACAGAGGAGGTTTTATCCTCAACTCTGGGAGGATTGGAAGAGAGATTAACAGCATTGATCGCTGCTTCCCTGTCACAGGGAAAGCGCGTCCGATCTCCGTCTCCTCCTTCAGAGTGCCTGTTAGTGGAGGAACAGCCCCACACAGGGATCGACCTACCTGAAGGGGATCAGGATGAGGTTGATTCAGTTATGGAGGAATCAACAGTGGAAGAACCTTTCTCAGCATCTCAGGCTGAAAGATTATGGGTTCAGTCTCTGACTAACATGGTCCGATCAGCATTTAAAATGCCTCTGGCGGAACCACCATCCACTACGGTTTCCTCGCTGGGGTCGCTAAAAGCTCCCCAGGCTGTCTGTTCCTTCCCAATCCACCCTTTATTAGAAGGGCTTATTTACCAGGATTGGGAGCATCCTGATAAAATATTTGCTCCCCCCAAGAGATTTCCGGTGATCTATCCCATGGAGGATAAGTTCATAAAAAAATGGAGGGTCCCTACAGTGGACGCAGCCATCTCTTCTGTGAACAAATCACTGACATGTCCAGTAGATAATGTTCCAATGTTCAAAGACCCAATAGATAAAAAATTGGAGTCTTTACTAAAATCTGCTTTCTCTACAGCAAGCATGGTGACACAACCTGCGGTAGCAGCGATTGGAGTCTGCCAAGCAGTGAAAGATCAGTTGAAACAAGTCTTAAGGGACTTACCAGATCAATAGGCTCTTGCCCTAGCTGACCTGCCTAGAGCCTTGTGTTTTGCGGTGGACGCCATAAAGGATACAATCCAACAGGCCTCCCGCTTTACGCTGTCTATAGTACATATGCGTAGGCTTCTGTGGCTCAAAAACTGGTCTGCTGAAGCTCCCTGTAAAAAACTGCTGGTTAGCTTCCCATTTCATGGAGAACGCTTATTTGGAGAAGATCTGGACAAATATATCCAGAAAATTTCTGCCGGTAAAAGTTCACTCTTACCGGTTAAGAACAAGGGTAGAAGTCCTTCTTTTAAGAGGCCTACTTCTCCAGTCCCGGGCACATCGGCTGTGAAGCAGTTCCGACGGCCTCCGCGGTCAAATTCAGGGGGCAGAAATCAGGGACAATCACAGGGTAACAAGAAGCCCTGGATCAAGAGAGGTACAAAACCTCCCCCCAAGTCATGAAGCGTTGCCCCCACTCAATCGGGTGGGGGGAAGGCTTCAGTTGTTCACAGAGACCTGGCGGGACACCATCAGAGACAGATGGGTGCTCTCCGCAGTAAGTCTGGGATACAAGCTGGAGTTAAAAGGCACTCCTCCTGCCCAATTTATGAGGTCAAACGTGCCAAGAGATCCCCAGAAGAGAGGATCCCTCCTTCTGGCACTAGAACAACTATTGCTCCAAGGTGTAATCATGAAGGTTCCCCTGGAAGAAAGCGGATTCGGGTTTTACTCGAACCTTTTCACAGTCCCCAAACCAAATGGGGACGTGAGGCCCATATTAAATCTAAAAGGGCTAAACAAGTTCCTAAATATCAGGACTTTTCGGATGGAGTCGATCCGATCGGTGGCCACCGCCCTACAAGGGCAGGAATGGTTAGCCTCGATCGACATAAGGGATGCTTATCTGCATATTCCCATCTTTCCGGCCCACCAGAAATTTCTACGCTTTGCAGTAGAAGGGCGCCATTTTCAGTTCAGAGCCTTACCTTTCGGTCTGGCCACAGCACCTCGAGTGTTCACAAAAATTCTGGCCCCATTATTGGCCAATCTAAGAACACAAGGTGTAACGATAATGGCATATCTAGACGACCTGCTACTAATAGACCACTCAGTGGAAAAGCTGGAAGTAGCTATTCACAAGACAATCAAGTATCTGGAATATCACGGTTGGATTATCAACCGGGACAAGTCAGCTCTAAGACCAGTCAAAAGTCTGGAATACTTAGGGCTAAGGCTGGATTCAAATCAGAGAAAGATTTTCTTACCTCCAGAGAAGGTGTCGTCTTTAAAAGGTTTGACCCACTTAGTGGGTACAAAAAGAAAACCATCCATACGCCTCTGCATGAGGCTGCTGGGAAAAAATAGGATTTTTATAACAGCTTACCTGTAAAATCCTTTTCTTGGAGTACACCACGGGACACAGAGCTAGTCATTACATAATGGGTTAAGGGTCACCAGCGGTGATTGGACACTGGCACAACCAATGGAAGACAGTTCCCCTCCATATAACCCCTCCCATCAGGGAAGTACCTCAGTTTTGTAGCAAAGCAGTAAGGTTCCCATAAGAAGGGTGGGACCTCTGTGTCCCGTGGTGTACTCCAAGAAAAGGATTTTACAGGTAAGCTGTTATAAAAATCCTATTTTCTTTATCGTACACCACGGGACACAGAGCTAGTCATTACATAATGGGACGTCCCAGAGCAATGCTCATATGAAGGGGGGGAGACACAGATCAAACCGACCGCTTGCGGACCAGAAGCCCTATACTGCTGCCTGCAGCACACTTCGCCCGAAGGCGGAATCCTCATGTCCTTTCACATCTATTTGATAGAATTTGGAAAATGTATGGACTGAGGACCAAGTTGCAGCCTTACAGATCTGAGCCATCGAAGCCTGGTGGTGCACTGCCCATGAAGCACTTATCGCCCTGGTAGAGTGCGCCTTAACAGGAAAAGGAGGAGTCCTGTTCTTTAAACCATAAGCTTGAACAATTACTTGTCTAATCCACCTGGAAATGGTGGATTTTGATACCGCTTGGCCCTTCTTGGGACCATCTGGTAAAATAAACAAAACATCTGTTTTACGTATCTGAGCGGTTGCTTGCAGATACACCCTTACCGCTCTCACTAGATCTAGAGAGTGTAATAATTTTTCCCCCGCCGTCCGCGGGTTTGGAAAAAAGGAAGGCAGAACAATGTCTTGATTCAAGTGAAAAGCCGACACCACCTTAGGTAGAAAAGCCGGATGGGGTCGTAGTACGATCTTGTCCTTGTGACAAATTAGATAAGGCTCTTTACAAGAAAGAGCTGCTAGCTCTGATACTCTCCTAGCAGAAGCTATAGCAATCAGAAAGGCCAATTTCCTACTTAATATAATTAAAGGAATATGGCGAATAGGTTCAAAAGGTTGCTTTTGCAACACTGACAATACCAAATTCAAATCCCATGGACACAAGGGAGACCTGACTGGAGGATTTATCCTCAGTACCCCCTGAATGAATGTCCGAACTAGGGAGTGAGATGCCAATGGTCTCTGAAAGAAGACTGATAGAGCCGATATTTGCCCTTTGATGGTGCTAAGGGCTAATTTCATATCCACTCCTAACTGGCAAAAAGCAAGAATCCTACTTATTTCATATTTCAGAGGATTCCAACTTCTGGATTCACACCAGGAAACGTATGCTTTCCAGACTCTATGATAGATGAGTCTGGAGGCTGGCTTTCTAGCATTAATGAGCGTAGAAAGAACCAGGCCAGAGACCCCTCTCTTTTTCAAAATGTGGGTCTCAGCAGCCAGGCCGTCAAATTTAGCCTTTGTAAGGAAGGGTGGAATACTGGACCCTGTGACAACAGGTCGTGTCGAAGTGGAAGCTTCCAGGGCCTTCCTATCGCCATTTTTACGATCTCGGCATACCAAGGCCTCCTGGGCCAGTTTGGGGCCACTAGGATTACTGGTATTCCCTCCTCCTTGATCCTGCGAAGCAGTCTTTGTAGAAGAGGGATCGGAGGGAATGCATAGATCAGTGAGAACTGATTCCATGGAGTTATTAGAGCGTCTGTCCCGTAGGCTAGAGGATCTCTCGTTCTGGACACAAAGTTGTCCAATTTCTTGTTGAACCTGGAAGCTAGCAGGTCTACATCTGGGTTTCCCCATCTCAGACATATGGCCTGAAAGATCTCTGGGTGAAGAGACCACTCTCCTGGTAGCAGCTGCTGACGACTCAGGTAGTCTGCTTGCCAGTTTTCTATCCCTGGAATGAAGATTGCAGAGATGCAAGGTACATGCTCTTCTGCCCATGCCAAGATCCGGTTCACCTCTCTTTGGGCTGCCCGACTGTGGGTGCCTCCTTGGTGATTGATGTAAGCTACTGCCGTAGCATTGTCGGATTGAACCCGAACTGGGTAGCCCTGTAACCTGTATGTCCAGGTTTTGAGGGCTAGATATACCGCCCGGATCTCTAGCACATTGATGGGCAGGATCCCCTGAGTCTTGGCCCAGGTTCCCTGGGTAGAAGCCTCCTCGAATACTGCACCCCAGCCCGATAGACTGGCATCCGTAGATACCACCTTCCAGGCCACTGGGAGGAAGGACTTTCCCTTCCGTAAATTCCTGGCTTCTAGCCACCAATTGAAGCTGTGGCGTACTTGTGAGGACAGGCGCATGGGTATATCCAGAGCTTGGCTCTTCCTGTTCCAGGAGGCTAAAATATTGCCTTGAAGTAGTCTCGAATGAAACTGGGCGTAAGGGACTGCCTCGAAGGAGGCTACCATCTTTCCCAATAGTCTCATGCAAAGGCGAATAGACGGCCTCTTGTTTGCTTTGACCTTGTGGATCAGGTCTTTCAGAGACTGTATCTTTGGCTCTGGCAGGTATACCCTGTTTTGGGCTGTATCTATGATCATGCCCAGGTACACTATCCTTCTTTGGGCCTGGAGAGAGGATTTTTGTAAGTTTATAATCCATCCTAAATGCTCCAGGTATCCTACTGTAGTGTCTACAGCGTGATCCAATCCCTCCTTTGAGTGATCTATTAATAGTAGATCGTCTAGATAGGCTGTTACCGCAATGCCCCGTGTTCTTAGGTTTGCTAACAGAGGAGCTAGCACCTTTGTGAATACTCTGGGCGCGGTGGCTACACCAAATGGCAGGGCCACAAATTGAAAGTGGCGATCTTCTACCGCAAACCTTAGGAATCTTTGGTGAGCGGGGAGGATTGGTATGTGTAGATATGCGTCTTTGATATCTATGGACGCAATGAATTCTCCGCCTTTTAAAGTAGCGACCACGGATCGAATCGTTTCCATTCGAAAATGGCGAACGTTCAGAAACTGGTTTAGATTTTTTAGATCCAGGATGGGTCTGACTTCTCCGTTCGGTTTTGGAATCACAAAGAGGTTTGAGTAAAAACCTGAACCTTGCTCCTTTTGGGGTACCTCTGTAACCACACCTTGAGCTATTAAGTGATTCAAACCTTTGAAGAAGGATCCTCTTTTTTGTGGATCCTTGGAGAGTCTTGAACTTCGGAATTGAGAAGATGGGATCTCTCGAAATTCCAGTCTGTACCCTGAGGATATTGTGGATACCACCCATTTGTCCTGGGTTTCTGTCCGCCAAGTCGCTGAGAACTGACGAAGCCTTCCCCCCACTCGGCCGAGCGGGGGCGCCCCTTCAATGAGAGGTTTTGGGGGCTTGCTTATTAGCTCTTGAACCCCACGGCTTCTTGTACTTCTGAGCCTGTTCTTTGGCTTTTTTGGGCGGCTGAAAAGGCCGTCGCCACTGGCTGGAGTCCGATTTCCCGGGAGCTGGGGAGAGAGTGTGTTTAAAACAAGGTCTCTTGTTTTTCTTTCTCTCAGGTAAAAGTGTCGTTTTACCACTTGATATCTTTTGGATATATCTTTCTAAATCTTCCCCAAAAAGGCGTTCGCCATGGAACGGGAAACTTGCCAACAACTTTTTGCATGGGGCTTCCGCTGACCAATGCTTAAGCCAAAGTACTCTGCGCATCTGTACCAGCTGGAGTGTAAGGCGTGATGCCTGTATGATAGAATCTCTCATGGCATCCACTGTGAAGCATAAGGCTTTAGGTAAATTCTCCCAATTTTTAGCCTGCTCTGAAGGCAGCTCCTTCAGCCCCTGCTTTACCTGTTGGCTGACGACCTGACACATACCGACTGCTGCTACTGCAGGTTGGATAATTGAGCCGGCCAAAAGGAAGGAGGATTTCAGTAAGGATTCCAACTTCTTCTCAGAAGGATCTTTAAACACTTGTACATTATCCACTGGACATGTCAGGTTTTTATTTACACAAGAAATAGCCGCATCTACCGTAGGCAGGCTCCATTTCTTTAAAAAATTTTCCTCCATAGGATAAAGAATGTTAAACTTTTTTGGAGGTGAAAAACGCTTATCTGGATGTTGCCAGTCTGCGTACAATAGATCCTCTAGTAACGGATGAACCGGGAAGGAGCATGCACCTTGCAGGGATCTTAATGATCCTAGGGAGGAGACAGGTGATTCTGTTACCTCCAAAGAGGGTAACCTAAATGCAGCTCGCACGGCTCCTGCATAGCATTGCACCTGTGACTTTAAAATCTGGGATACCGAAAAAGGCTCATCCGATATCCCTGATCCGTCTGACTCCTCATCCTCTGCTGATGTAGCCTCCTCCTCATCCTCCTCCTCCTCAGGTACTTCTGAAGGGAGGTCCAATACTGGAGGAGATCTGCTTCGCTTATTGTCCTTTTTAGAGGATTTAGCGATTAAAGTAGCAATTTTCTCCTCCAGATTATTTAGGGCAGCTGATAAAGTGTCCTCAGTGACATATGCAGGCCCAGGCTTCACTGGGGAAGCCGCCATACCTGACAGAGGTAATGGCTCATCCTGTACAGGTGCTTTTGGCAACACAGGAGAGGAAGGTACCGAGTCAGCACAGCTAGAGCCCCCTGTCTCAGGCGGCGGTGCTCTTTTATCTCTTTTTGTCCGCATTACTTCCCCTGGAAGACTTACTGTTTAGACAAAATACAAGGTACCTAAATGCATATACTACCGTGTTCAGTTTAGCAAATACATTAAGTATGCAACTTTTAACACATAACTATGCATAACATGGATGTCTTCTAGGAAGTACCCAATCCAACCACATGGAGTCTTACGTCCCTGTATAGCTGCTGTGTTTCTCTGCCAGGAACAAGAGAACTAACGAGCTTGCTTGCTGCTGCAGTGCTTTTTACACTGACAGTCTTTTAAATTTGGCGCCGTTTCTGTGCCTGCGCGCGCCACGTGCCCGCGCACGCCTCGGCCCCCCCCTCCGATAAAGCGCGCTCCCGCGCGCCGCGCGCGGCCTTTAGCGCTATGGTGGTGGCCATAGTGAGAGAGGACTCTCATCAGCCCCTATCCCCACTTACCTGCATCTGCAGGTGTCTGTATCGGCCACCGGAAGGAGGAGCGGGGTGCTCAAGCAAGCTCAGCAGCGGAGGTGACGAGCAGTGTACTTCGCCGAAGCCGACACTGAACAGAGTGAGGTGAGTATATTCAGCTCTTTACTCCCCCCAGTGGTGGAAAAAAAGAAGACATCCACTTTTTGAAAAAGGTCCCAACCTAGTTATGGACCTTCTAATCTCACCTTATCCACGCCGCAGGTTTTTCTGCTGAAAGTTTTCAGACAGATACCAAACTTCACCCTTCACGGTGTGTTATGTGTGCCAACCTTCAGGGATATGGGTTCCTATTTAAAGGATACCTCTCCCCTGGGCCTTGTACAAGACTCTTACCAGGACTTTATAGCGAAATAGCGAAAGTGCTGGATCTTAGAGCCCAGTCCTCCGAAGAGAGACATTACAGGCGACGCCTCATGGATGAGGCCCGGATCCCATCCAGATTCAGCTCATTTGTAGGCGTCTTGGATGGATCCGAAAGCATAGCTCTTTTACCCCCAGAGGGTCTCTTTGGTAGAGCTTTCCTTTAGCACCTCCTAACGCGTCCAACACCTTTCGACACTGGCGAAAAAACTGAGGTACTTCCCTGATGGGAGGGGTTATATGGAGGGGAACTGTCTTCCATTGGTTGTGCCAGTGTCCAATCACCGCTGGTGACCCTTAACCCATTATGTAATGACTAGCTCTGTGTCCCGTGGTGTACGATAAAGAAATGGTGGCTTCATTCGAAGCGGTACCCTACGGTCAATTCCATTCAAGGAATTTGCAAAGTGCCATACTGTCAGCCTGGAACAAAAAAGTTCAGGCTTTAGACTTACCAATGTCCCTGTCCCCTTCCGTTCGCAAGAGCCTCCATTGGTGGTTGGTGCCCCAGAATCTGGGAAAAGGGAAACCCTTCAGTCCGGTTTCTTGGAAGGTGGTCACTACAGATGCCAGCCTCATAGGCTGGGGGGCAGTACTGGAGCAATGGTCTCTCCAGGGCAAGTGGTCAGAAGCAGAAAAGGCCCTGCCCATCAATCTCTTAGAGATACGAGCAGCCCGGTATGCCCTAGTAGCATGGACATCCAAACTCCAAGGTTTCCCTGTCAGAATTCAATCAGACAATGCCACAGCAGTGGCATATATCAATCACCAGGGTGGCACCAGGAGTCGTGCAGCCCAGAGGGAAGCAAATTGCATCCTGGAGTGGGCAGAAAAATATGTCCCAGCCATATCCGCGGTTTTCATCCCAGGAGTGGAAAATTGGAGAGCGGACTTTCTAAGTCGCCAACAATTATGCCCGGGGGAATGGTCTCTTCACCCCGAGGTTTTCCAGGCAATATGCCAGCGGTGGGGAACACCGGATGTAGATCTTCTAGCATCCAGATTCAACGCAAAGGTGGACAGATTTGTGTCTCGCACAAGGGATCCCCTAGCTTGCGGCTCGGATGCCCTAGTGTTCCCTTGGGATCAGTTCAAGCTGATATATGCATTCCCACCGCCACAATTGTTACCGCGATTACTCCGCAGAATCAGGGTAGAAAAGAAACCAGTGATTCTGGTGGCTCCAGCGTGGCCCCGAAGGGCATGGTACGCGGAGATTGTAAAAATGTCAGTGAGGAGTCCTTGGACCCTCCCACATCGTCCGGACCTGCTGTCGCAGGGACCGATATACCACCCTTCCTTACCAGCCCTAGGTTTGACGGCCTGGCTATTGAAGCCCACATTCTGAAAAAGAGAGGGCTCTCTAATTCTGTGGTATCTACCATGATCAATGCCAGGAAGCCGGTATCCAGGCAGATCTATTATAGGATCTGGAAAGCGTACATTACGTGGTGTGAGGCCAAGAAATGGCATCCACGTAAGTACGTGATAGGGAGGATTTTGGACTTCCTACAGTGGGCTGTAGATAGGAAGCTGGCCTTGAGTACTATCAAGGGTCAGATTTCGGCCTTGTCAATATTTTTTCAAAGGCCCTTGGCTTCGCATTCACTAGTCAAAGCATTCATACAAGGAGTGATGCGTATTAGCCCTCCGGTTAGTATTCCCATATGTCCTTGGGACTTAAACCTGGTTCTGTCGGTTCTACAGAAACAACCGTTTGAACCATTGCAACACATTTCCTTGATTCTTCTCACCAGGAAATTGATTTTCTTAGTAGCCGTTTGTTCGGCTAAAAGAGTATCGGAATTAGCCGCCTTGTCCTGTAAGGAGCCATATCTGGTTGTCCATAAGGACAGAGTAGTATTACGTCCTCATCCAGCCTTTCTTCCCAAGGTGGTATCGAGGTTTCATTTGAACCAAGATGTGGTTCTTCCTTCTTTTTTCCCCAAACCTAGCTCAGTAGAGGAAAAGTTATTACATTCTTTGGATGTAGTAAGAGCAGTTAAAGCTTATCTAAAAGCCACTGCTCAGATTCGCAGAACGGATACTTTGTTTATTCTGCCGGAAGGCCCTAGAAAGGGTCAGGCAGCATCAAAATCTACTTTAGCCAAGTGGATTTGACAGGTCATAATACAAGCCTATGGCTTGAGAAAGAGACCGCCTCCGTTCAAAGTTAGGGCGCACTCCACAAGAGCAGTTGGAACTTCATGGGCAGTGCATCACCAGGCCTCCCTGGCTCAAGTATGTAAGGCTGCAACATGGTCTTCGGTACACACGTTTACTAGATTCTACCAGGTAGACGTTAGAAGTCAGGAGGATGTCGCCTTTGGGCGCAGTGTGTTGCAGGCCGCAAAAGATCCTCATGCCTGTTGGCGCCCAGCTTATGTATCCCTCCCCTCATTGGCATTGCTTTGGGACGTCCCATTAGTAATGACTAAGTCGCTCTGTGTCCCGTGATGTACGAAAAAGAAAAAGGGATTTTTATAACAGCTTACCTGTAAAATCCTTTTCTTGGAGTACATCACGGGACACAGAGCTCCCACCCCTCTTTTTGGGACACTTATTGCTTTGCTACAAAACTGAAGTGCTCCCGGATGGGAGGGGCTTATATAGGGGAGGGTACTTCCGGTTTGGAAGTGGCCAGTGCCAGCACCTGAAGGTAATCTATATAACCCATTAGTAATGACTAAGTCGCTCTGTGTCCCGTGATGTACTCCAAGAAAAGGATTTTACAGGTAAGCTGTTATAAAAATCCCTTTATCTCTGTCATGTCTCCTGTCAGAATGGGGATCTACCTTATTTACTAAGGCAGATCCCCATTCTGCCTCTGTACTCGGTGATCGCGGGTCGTCAGAGGACATAGAGTTAGCCCGACCCGTGGCCACGCGCCCGCTATTGCACTTGCGCGAGCCGCCAGCCGCCATACAGCTACAGCGATTTGCACAGAAGAGCCGACCTGCCGCCGTATAACGATGGCGGCTGGTCGGCAAGTGGTTAAAGTGGTTGTAAAGTCTCGTTTTTTTTTTTTTTTTTTAAATAACAAAAATGTAATACTCACCTTCTCTGTGAAGTGGTTTTGCAGCAGAGCAGCCCAGATCCTCTTCCTCTAAGGTCCCTCTTCAGTGCTCTTGGCCCCTTCCTCCTGTTGAGTGCCCTCACAGCAAGCAGCTTGCTATTGTGGCTCCCAAGCCGAGCCACAGTTCCCTGTGTCCATTCAGACACTGAGCCACGGCCCACACCCTTTCTCTCCTCATTGGCTGAATAACTCCAATTGACAGCAGCAGGAGCCAGTGGAGCCGTGCTGCTGTCTCAGCCAATGAGGAGGGGACTCCCGGGCAGCTGAGACACTCCTGAAACATCGTTGGATCCAGAGGGACCTCAGGTAAGTATTAGGGGGACTGAGGGGGGGCTGCTGCACACAGAAGGTTTTTTATCTTAATGCATAGAATGCATTAAGATAAAAAAAACTTCTGCCTTTACAATCACTTTAAGGTAGCGGTAATGTTTTTTTAGAAAGTAGGGTGCAGTTCCTCAACATAAGTTTTGAAAATCTCTACTGGCAGCCTGCTCGGCTCCGATGCCCTTTCAGTATATTTAACATGCCAAAGATGTTGATTTTTCCTGAGAGACTTCAAAACGTAATAATGTTATTTTTTTTGTTTGTTTTATTATTATTATTATCATCAAGTTAATGTCATCATATGGACAGTGTTTCTCCAGAATAAACTGTATTCTGTTTAGGTCTTTAGTTTTCATAATGTGTTTTTTTCCCCCCATCTAGTTACTGGGTCGTGTCAGTGATTTGGAAAAAGAGCGTGATCTGTTGAAGGAAAATTCCGACAAATTGTACAGCAGGTATGAAAGTCCATTTATGTGAATGGATAATATTTACTATACCCAGTGTGCAATTGGCTATATATATAGTCCCAAGCAAAGACCACAATCGATGGGCTGTTATTTTATCTCAGCTTGGCAGACAGTGACTGGCTGTCTACTGTATACTTAATCACAATCGGTGCTGTTTTCCTGAAACATCTGATCACCAAATATTTTAAGTTAACTCCTCCTTTATTAACCAATATTAACCAGTATTAAATCAATATTTTCTGGTGCTTTAAATCATTTTAAGAATTATATTTTCTGTTGATCTAATTCCATATTTAATCAATCCCCTCATTGTAGTACAATTGTTTTATAATTGGTAAAAACATACTGTATCCCTTGTTCAACTGGAGGGACTATACCCATCCTGATCTTTTTTATTGACTGTCATAAAACTAAATTGTATAGCATTTACATAACTTGGAGTGTTTTTTTTTCTCTTAAACTCAGAAAGGACAATATTTCTAGCATAGCTAACAAAATCATTCTATAAAGCCATATATACAGTATTTTTATAGATGTTGATATGTTAATATAGTAAACTAATGTAAGTTTGGCCATGCTGCTGCATAAGACATGCATATTTGTATTCTTATTACTGTGAACTAAGTAATTATGAATTCCCTTCTTCTTAACCCCTTACTTGTTCTCTAAATGCTGTATGAATGATAAAAATTGGAAGTCCTAAAAAGTTTTAAAAAAATGGTCCCTTGGGGATATCCTTTGATTTCACTGACCCACACTGCATCAAATATTAAAGATGGTCTCCAGGTGTGGTAAGTGATAAGAAACATTTGTAACAATGGTAATTTTTCTTATTACTGCTGTCCAGTATTTGGAATTGTTTGTCCCCACAATTGCCACAATAGAATGTTAAATGACAACACAGCTTGCAATAAGCAGATATGACAGTAGGCAGTCAGCAGTGATATCTGTTAAGCTAAGCTATATTCTGCTGTGGAGATAGACTTCTGGAAATTGAGGAGCAAAGTAGGAAGAGCTTTTTATGACTGGCAACATACTGGAGAAAATAAGTAAATTAATTCTTAGAAAATGTTGTTTTAAAGCTAAGATGAAGGAGATTACTGTCGATAGATTCCAATTCAAATAGCAGTTATCCATAAAATGCTGGACACCTTTTCTAGATCATTCTTATGGTTGGTTTTAATCAAGTATCATTCATTCAGGCAGCTCCTTATTGTGTAAGCCCCTTGCCATCTTTTCTCCACCGCCATTAAGGTTTCTTTGTTCATACAGAGTCCAGGTAATTATGTGGGTCCTTCTGCTCTTTAACACCTGCTGCCATTTACAGCATATTATAAGTCCAGTAGTATGTTTATTATTGTTCGATTCCAGTGGAGAGTTCAAATGGCATAGCTTTGATGGCATTATTTTTGTTGAATTTGATCTCAATCTAGACCCTGATGGGATGTGTGGTACTGACTGACCTCTTATCAGGACAAAGGGAGGGTATCCCCTAAGTGGATTTTAACCCTTTCCATACAGGGCTTTTTATACCACTTCCATACCGGGCCTATTCTGGCACTTCTCTCCTACATGTACAAATCATCATTCTTTTGCTAGAAAATTACTCAGAACCTCCAAACATTATATATGTTTTTTTTAGCAGACACCCTAGGGAATAAAATGGCAGTTGTTGCAACTTTTTATCTTGCACGGTATTTGTGCAATAATTTTTTCAAACGCCTTTTTTTGGGGGGAAAAAATGGTTTCATGAATTAAAAAATAACAAAACAGTAAAGTTAGCCCAATTTTTCTATAAAATATGAAAGCTTATGTTACGCCGAGTAAAAAGATACCTAACATGTCACGCTTTAAAATTGCTCACACTCATGGAATGGTGCCAAACTTTGGTACTTAAATCTCCATAGGCGACGCTTTGAAATTTTTTACAGGTTACCAGGTTAGAGTTACAGAGGAGGTCTAGTGCTAGAATTGTTGCACGCGCTCTAACGCACGCGGCGATACCTCACATATGTGGTTTGAACGGTGTTTACATATGCGGGCGGGACTTACGTGTGCGTTCGCTTCTAAGCGCGAGCTATTGGGGACAGGGGCGTTTTAAAAAAGAAAAAATTTTTTTTTTTCTTTTTTTTTACACTTTTTATTTTTTTGATCACTTTTATTCCTATTACAAGGAATGTAAACATCCCTTGTAATAGGAATGTGTGTGACAGGTCCTCTTTATGGAGAGATGCGGGGTCAATAAGACCCCACATCTCTCCTCCAGGCTGGAAAGCATGAGATCGTGAAAAAAAATTCACTGTTCTCATACTTACAGCCGCAATGGCGGCTTTGCTTACATCTGAGGACCCGGGCGTGACGTCATCACATCGTGCCCGGGCCTCCGATGGTCATAGAGATGACTGGTGACCATCTAGTCACCAGTCATCTCTATGCTCGTCACGTGACCCACCACCGGCGCCGGACGATTCTCTCCGGGTCCCCGATGGCACGGGAGAGCCCGGAGAAGCACCGGATGGCGGCGGGTGGGGGGGATGTCCCTTCCTGCCGCCTATAAGAATGATCAAGCGGTGGAGCCGCCGCTATGATTGTTCTTATGGTGCGCAGAATCGCCGGCTGAAGACAAGGATATTTGAATGATGCCTCTAGCTGCAGGCATCATTCAGATATCCCCCCTCAAACCATATGACGCCCACCCGGAGGGATAGAGGGTTCCTGCCGGCATAATTTTACAATGACCCGGTATGGAAGTGGTTAAAGGCACTAACCTAGTTGATAGAAAAAGTATAATTTATTAAACATGATAAACAAGATAAAAACAGAATACATTGGAATGGTTCTGGTACAAAATCACCGCAGAGATTGACTGTAACTTTCTCGTGATTCACCAGATGTGTTTCAGAGTATCAATGTCTCTTTCTTCAGGGGTGTTATGAGGAGGTCAATCCTATATCTACAATATAGTGGTTACAAGAGGTCAGAAGGAGTATATAGTAAACAACACTGTATCATATGTATGTTTAAATCAATTGTACATTATATAGACTCACGTATGTTGTGGAGGTGTCACAAGTGAAACATTCTACTAGAGCTATTTAAAAACAAAGAACATAGGCGGAACTGTGTCTCTGAAATTTGCCTGTTTAGAGTTACTGGTCTTCACAGCATGCATTGATGTTGCACCAAACAGAATTGAATTTGAATAGAGCCGGGATTGCATAGGGAGCAATGGACAGCTGACCACACTGAAGCCAAAGGAGAACGACACCCTCTACTATTTTACTATTTGCTGTTGAATTCTGGTGATTCTGATATTGTGAAACAATCATTCAAATAGTTCTCTGTAAACATTACAAACGTGTAGTGATGAAGGTTTGTGGGAAAGGAGACCATTTTATTACATTAAAGGAGTTGTAAAGGCAGAAGGTTTTTTATCTTATCGCATTCTATGCATTAAGATAAAAAACCTTCTGTGTGTAGCAGCCCCCTCAGCACCCCCCTAATTACCTACCTGAGCCCCTTCTCTCTCCATCTCTCCATCGATGTTCACAATCCTCTCAGCCATCCAGGACACTACTCCTGATTGGCTGAGACAGAGCAGCGGCGCCATTGGCTCCCACAGCTGTCAATCAAAGTCAGTGAGCCAATCAGGAGAGAGAGGGGCCGGAACAGGGCTCTGTGTCTGAATGGATACACATAGCTTTGACTCAGCTTGGATGCCCCCTGTAGCAAGCTGCTGGCTGAGGGGCACTCAAAGAAGGTAGGGGCTAGGAGCAGCAAAGAGGGACCCGAGAAGAGGAGGATCCAGGCTGCTCTATTCAAAACCAACTGCACAGAGAGGAGGTAAGTGTAACATGTTTGTTATTCAAAAAAAAAAAAAAATAACCTTTACAATCACTTTAAGATGTCTGACGCAGATGGGATAAATTCTGGTTATAATCGATGTCCCCTTTAAAATGTGTTGCTATTTCTCCTTCGACTTTTACTAAGCATTATAAACACAATTTTGAGTACCCTTTGGCCCAGCACTGGTTTTTGGTTGATGCTGGGTGGCAATTGAAGATCCTAGTGCACAGTTTACTGGTCTGTGGTTATGTCAGTGACTGGAATTAGGATTGGTATGTATTATGCATACTATTTCCTACTGCAGCCCCACAAAGTGAGCAACCTATGCCAACTTTTTTTTTTTTAACTCCACATAGTTGGGAATCTAAATTAAGTCCATTCCCATGATCATCCCACAAAGTCTTTCATCTTGTCTAACCGCAGGCTGTGTAAGGCGCCTTTGGTTTTAAGAGGCAGCAGAACAGAATATGTTTGCCTAATTCCTGAAACATTAGGGCAAGTGATCTGTGTGTCACTACCATCTAACTTATGAACTCTTAAACATGAGCAGTTTTTTTCTTTTTAGCAAAATAAATACATTTGAGGTATGAAACTTTTACAAGATGGTTGCCATAGGAAACAAACTATGTGTGACATTCAGCACAAGTTGCTCCAGGAGTTTACATCTGCTCATGGCTGAAATTTTGTTTATAAACATAGGGTAAGAAACAAAGAAACTAAAGCATCTTACATTAGTAAGTTTTTGAACAATAACACAAACAACATACTTGGGTATGTGCTGTGACAGCAGGAAGGTAAAGTCACCTGGTTGCATCCAGGGGGGTAGATATATTTCGCCCAGATTCAGGCTTTACGCCGACTTATACAACTAGGTGGAGAGTTGTATAAGCCCAGCTAAGGCTAGTGGGCTCATGGATGACTCATACCTCTAGGGAGAGTGCTGGGCGTCGTGCAGACAGGGAGTTGATGAGACCAGCTGAAGCTTGTCAGCTCATTTAGGCCTCTATAAGAACTCCCAGCTTCATTAGATGTTAGCTCATGCCTGGAACCAGACCTGTGTGGACTGTCTAGGGAGAGTGAACCCCTGTGCGGTGAGACAAAGCCTGTGTGGCTATTTGCTTGGACATTTAAAACCAGGGACTTAGGGACTAGGACAGCACTAGGCTGATCCCAGTTGTTAGTTAGGAAACCTGTATGTTTAGTCAGAGGTCAAGTTGACCAGGATTTATTTTGTTTATGTTTCTTTTGCTTTGCTGTGTTTTGTCACTGTAAACAGAAAATAAACCGCACCTTTTTGATTTTGAAAACCACAACCTCCGTTTGCTGGGCCTGTTTTGTGTGGGGAGCCCATCCCGGGGGTCACACACACCCGCTGCCGAGCTAACCCCCTCACAGTGCCTTCATGAAGTAATTCAATGTAAGAAATAAAAAAGTGAGGTGTAATCATTCTTGTCAGTAAAGAGCCATTAAACCCAAAAACCGGAATTTATTATATTACAACTTACTAATTCTTAAAGCGTTTGCTAACCCAAAAAGCTAAAACCAGATTCTGTTCCCTTAAAGCATGTTCTACAGCACAGTGCTTGTGCTGTGTAATTTGGCCCCCTGTAACACCTAAAAAAAACTGTCTGATCCTGCCTGGCTATGCCCTCCCCCCCTGTAAGCTGACCACGGTGTATCATGGCTGCTGAGCCCTGACACTGTGGTCAGTTTACATGCCTCTGCCTTTCCCTGTCCTCTCCTCTGTCCTCTCCTCCCTGTTCTCCCTCCCTGCCTGTCTGCTCATGTCAGCGCCGACCCCCTCCATTCCTGCTGCTCTCATAATTAATATAAAATGCTTCCATCCCCTCTGTAATATAACAATAAGTGCCCCTGTGTCTGTGTTATATAAAAAATATGCTGACCTGTACCTATAACACGGCGGCTCTCGGCGATCACATGACTCCATGCTCTCTCCTCCCCGGCTGACGTCAGCAGCAGTGCTCGGCCCCACCCGCTGGAGCTGTCAGCCGGCCAGCAGTGTAGCCTTACAGCTTCACGCCGCAAACCCTACTGCGCATGCGCGAAGCTCCGCTCCTCTCTCCTACTGGCCCGGCGACGGGGGGGGGGAGGAGGGAGCCTTGATGTCAATATCCGCGGCTGTGGCTCCCAAAAGTGGGAACAGGAGGGGGGAGGAAACAAATGAGCGGAAGTTCCACTTTAACCACTTCGCACCCTGGCCAATTCTGACACTTCGCTCCTACATGTAAAAAGCCTCATTTTTTTGCTAGAAAATTACATATAACCCCCAAAGAATAAATATGTTTTTTTAGCAAAGTCCCTAGAGAATACAATGGCGGTCATTGCAACTTTTTATCTCGCACGGTATTTGCGCAATAATTTTTCAAACGCATTTTTTTGGGGAAAAAAACGGTTTCATGAATTAAAAAATATTAAAACATTAAAGTTGGCCCAATTTTTTTGCATAATGTGAAAGATGAAGTTACGCCGAGTAAATAGATACCTAACATGTCACCCGTCAAAATTGCACACGCTCGTGGAATGGCGCCAAACTTCGGTACTTAAACATACTCATGGGCGACGCTTTAAATTTTTTTACTGGTCACATGTTTTGAGTTACAGAGGAGGTCTAGGGCTAGAATTATTGCTCTCGCTCTAACGTTCGCTGCGATACCTCACATGTGTGTTCTGAACACAGTTTTCATATGTGGGCGGGACTTACGTATGCGTTCGCTTCTGCGTACGAGCTACCGGGGACAGGGGCGCTTTACATTTTTTTTATTTTTTTATTTATTGTTAATTTTACTTCAACCTTTTTAATTTGACACTTAAGAAAAAAAAAAAAAAGAAGATCACTTTTATTCCTATTACAAGGAATGTAAACATCCCTTGTAATAGGAATAAGCATGACAGGTCCTCTTTACAGTGAGATATGGGGTCAATAAGACCCCACATCTCACCTCTAGGCTGAGAAGCCTGAAATAAATAAAAATAAAAAACGATCACCGCTTCCTAGCTGAAGCGGCGCCGTTTTTTTGAATGCAGAGGCCGGGCGTGACATCATAACATCGCGCCCCGCCTCCAAACGATCATAGAGACTCCGGCGACCATCTGGTCCGCCAGAAATCTCTATTGTAAGAAGCCGGGGCCGGCGGATCCTGTCACTGACTCACCGATCGCTCAGGTGAGTTGGTAGAAGTACCGGAGGGCGGCGGGAGGGGGGGACGTCCCCTCTCACCGCCTGTAAGATCAATCAAGCGGCGGAACAGCCCCTATGATCGTTCTTAGGCCCCATGCACACGAGACGCTGTTATTTGCTGTTAAACGTGCGTTCAGAGGCAGTTGGACACTTTTTTCAACTGCTCCTGAACCCATTCAATGTTATCCTATGTGTCCATGCACACAGTCTCGTTTATTGCCGTTTTTAGGCAGTTGCGTTTAACCTCGTTTTTCCAGAAGCAAAAAAATGGGTTCAGACGCAAAAGTTTTCCACGTTTCAGACGCAAAACGCGGCTAAACGCGGCAAAACACGGTACCAGCGTTTTGCCGCGATTTCGATTATTAGCGTTTTTAAAGGTGACCTATTTTTTTACATTAGAAATCTCAAAAATGATGGCAAATGATGAAAACCCATCAAAAAAATATGGAAAAAAAATTTAATTGCTTGCATTGCACTGTAGACAATCCACAACTTGTGGCAGGTGACGTGGCAAGTGGACAATCCACAACTTGTGGCAGGTGATGTTGCCAGGTGACGTGGCAGGTGGAAATCCACAAATTGTGGCAGGTGACGTGGCCAGGTGACGTGGCAAGTGGACAATCCACAACTTGTGGCCAGGTGACGTGGCCAGGTGACGTGGCCAGGTGACGTGGCCAGGTGACGTGGCCAGGTGACGTGGCCAGGTGACATGGCAGGTGACGTGGCAGGTGGACAATCCACAAATTGTGGCAGGTGACATGGCAGGTGACGTGGCAAGTGGACAATCCAAAACTTGTGGCAGGTGACGTGGCCAGGTGACGTGGCAGGTGGACAATCCACAAATTGTGGCAGGTGACGTGGCAGGTGACGTGCCAGGTGACGTGGCAAGTGAACATTCCACAACTTGTGGCAGGTGACGTGGCAGGTGACATGGCCAGGTGACGTGGCCAGGTGACGTGGCCAGGTGACGTGGCAAGTGGACAATTCACAACTTGTGGCAGGTGACGTGGCAAGTGAACATTCCACAACTTGTGGCAGGTGATGTGGCAGGTGACGTGGCCAGGTGATGTGGCAAGTGGACAATCCACAACTTGTGGCCAGGTGACGTGGCAAGTGGACAATTCACAACTTGTGGCAGGTGACGTGGCAAGTGGACAATGCACAACTTGTGGCAGGTGACGTGGCCAGGTGACGTGGCAGGTGACGTGGCAAGTGAACATTCCACAACTTGTGGCAGGTGACGTGGCAGGTGACATGGCCAGGTGACGTGGCCAGGTGATGTGGCAAGTGGACAATCCACAACTTGTGGCCAGGTGACGTGGCAGGTGACGTGGCAAGTGGACAATTCACAACTTGTGGCAGGTGACGTGGCCAGGTGACGTATCAGGTGACGTGGCAAGTGGACAATCCACAGCTTGTGGCAGATGATGTGGCAAGTGATACGCTAAATACAAGTACACTGCTGCTCTCTCAGCTGCTGGTCTCCCAAAATGGCTGAAATGGTTAAATAATAATGTTTTTTGAGCTTAGGGAGGGTCTTATGATGTTTCTTAACTAAACGCCTATAGACGCAAACGCTGTAAAACGCCGCTAAAATCGCGGCAAAATGGGCGTTTTTAAACGCCGGTTTTAGCCTTTAAAAACGTGTGTTCAGCAGAGTTTGCACCGGCGTCTCGTGTGCATGGGGCCTTACGGTACACATAATCGCCGGCTATAAAAAACGATATCTGAATGATGCCTGTAGCTGCAGGCATCATTCAGATATCCTGGCTCAAACTCAAGGACGTCCATGGACGTCCTTGGGTGCGAAGTGGTTAACTGCTACTTTGAGCGAACAGAAAGGGAAGCCGCTCAGGTGTGGTCGTCTTCAAAGGTAATCCTTCTCACAGAAACCACGGGTGCAGGCAATGCACGTACCAGGCAAAAAAATAGGAATTTCTTCTGGACAGCCGCACTCCAAATAAAAATTGCCTTTATTGTAAAATCCAGCACAGCACTACAAGTCACAGCACACTGGACAACTGACGCGTTTTACACTATACTTCGTGTTTAATCATGGCTTTAATCTTAACGGCTACTTTGTTTGGACATCTTGGTCTGTTACAGTAAGTTGAAAAATAACAGACATGCTGGCAGGATTACCAGGTGAAAAAAGGCCTAAAAAATAAAACAAATGCAGCCATTACATTTAAAGTGGTTGTTAACCCACTTCTATAAAAACCTCCCATCCCCTCTGTAATATAACAATAAGTGCCCCTGTGTCTGTGTTATATTACGTTATAGTAAGGCTTCTATGAATGGAGGAGGTGAGTGGAAAGGGCGGGCATAATAGGGCTCTCTTGATGAGTGCCTGTCACCGCTCCCTTAGTTCTATCACCCCCTCCGCTTCAGAAGATTACGGTGGCATGGATGGGGGTGGGGTATCATAGGAGTAAGATTGATGCTAAATGAGGACAAAGCAGTACAAGGGACACATCTTACTGAAGATAAGTAATGTCCCTTGTGCTTATTCTTTATTTTTAATACTGCCCTGTGCCCCAGTCTCCAAAAGGTAGGGGATCATGCTCTGCTTCAGTATGTCACAGTACATGTTGGCATTCATGGTTCCCTCAATGAACTGTATCTCCCCAGTGCCGGCAGCACTCATGCAGCCCCAGACCATGACACTCCCACCACCATTCTTGACTGTAGGCAAGACACACTTGTCTTTGTACTCCTCACCTCACCTGGTTGCAGCCACACACGCTTGACACCATCTGAACCAAATAAGTTTATCTTGGTCTCATCACACCACAGGACATTGTTCCAATAATCCCTTAGTCTGCTTGTCTTTAGCAAACTGTTTGCAGGTTTTCTTGTGCATCATCTTTAGTAGAGGCTTCCTTCTGGGACAACAGCCATGCAGACTAATTTGATGCAGTGCGTGGCGTATGGTCTGAGCACTGACAGGCTGACCCCCCACCCTTTCAACCTCTGCAGCAATGCTGGCTGCACTCATACGTCTATTTCCCAAAGACAACCTCTGGATATGACGCTGAGCACACGCACTCAAATTCTTTGGTCGACCATGGCGAGGCCTGTCCTGAGTGAAACCTGCAGCTCAGTTTCAGGGTCTTGGCAATCTTCTTATACCCTAGGCCATCTTTATGTAGAGCAACAATTATTTTTTTCACATCCTCCGAGAGTTCTTTGCCATGAAGTGCCATGTTGAACTTCCGGAGACAAGTATGAGAGAGTGAGAGCGACCATCCGAGCCCAGTTGATCACTGGCTGGGCACTGGTTCTGACACTCCTTGGTGATGTTTAGAGGATAATATGCAGCCAATTTTTAATCTTGGTTATTAATTCTAGATGTACTCACTGTTTAAATGAAAGCAATCTTCTCTCTTTAATGTTTATGCACCCCTGAAAAAGAAAATCTATTTTGAAACGTGTTGGTTGTGCTCCATCTTCACCCTCTGTTTGGTAATTCCCCTTTTGTGTACACTGTATCTAAAAAAATCATCTAACCCATTTTTAATATGTATTGTTATTTTGTAAATTTTGTAACAAGAATTTGTAAACTTTTAGGCCTCATGCCCACTGACGTTTTTACAGCTGCGTTTTTTGCAGCTTAAAAACGCCTGTCCATGTTATTGTAAATATTTTTTTATTTTTTTTTTTAAAAACAAACGTCGGAGCTAAAAACGCGACCGCGCGTTAGTGCGCGTTTTTGCGCGTTTTTTGACGCTCGCGTTTTTTTCTGCCTAATTCTGACGCTGAGGAACGCACTGGTCCTGGGTTTTTTTTACAGCTTAAAAACGTCTATGCTATTTGCAGCTCAAAAACGTCTAGGTGGGCATGAAGCTATAGACTAACATGGACAGGCGTTTTTAAGCTGTAAAAAACGCTCAAAAACGCGGCTGTAAAAACGTCCGTGGGCATGAGGCCTTAAAATCCTTTCAAAGCTGCTAAAGTCACATTATGAGGGCTTGTTCCATATATATATCTTAGGGATGTTGGCATACTATTAGCTACTAGCTACTATCTCCATTTTGAATAGTCTGCATACATATCAGAATAGTAGTCTTGTTTTTTAGGCTTAATGACGTACCGTATTGAGTCACTGATAAATTGGGTCTGGCTATATAGAAAAAAAATATATATATAGGTATGGCGATTTTAGGGTTCATTTCTCCAGTGTGTTGTTTTCTGTGGTTTGAAATGAAAGCAGATCTGCACAGAAATCGCAAAGGAAAGTTTAAAAAGTACTGAAATGCAGCATGTAGCTGTTTCCAAAAACAAGGCATACTCCTTTTTTCAGTGGCCAGCATATACTGTACACGTTCTTAAAAAGCTGTGTGCACCACATAGGACACAACAGTGATTGACACTGCCTGAAGTTCAGAGGTGTGTCAAAGACAGCCAGTATATCTTATTGGATACTGGGTATTTTCAGGCAGGAAGTCCTTCAGTTAAAATCTGAAAGCACAGAGTAAAGGCAGAGGCGGAGTAAACTGAAGAGTGGTACAGTTTCCACCAAGCACCAGAGGCAGAAGCAGATGGGACAGAAACAGTTTAGGCTGGAGTCTTGCTTTAAACTCCGCTCTTTCTTAACACCAACGCTTAACAGTTCACCTATCCCTTATACATAATCCAATTTTTACTCTAACCTTCAAATATAATCATAGCTTTCCTATAAATACATGTCCAGCTCCTTAAACTAATGTAAGCCAGAACCCCTTTCCCCTCATCCCTGGTACACACCTGTCTCTCAGTGCTGCACTCTTCCTATATACTTGAATGTGATTATACTCCTATAATCTCTACTTTAGACGTATAACCCCATTTACAGTTGCAAAAAAAAGTATGTGAACCCTTTTGGAATGATATGGATTTCTGCACAAATTGGTCATAAAATGTGATCTGATGGCGGGGCGCATGCGCGACATCCACGGGACCGGTCGCATGGCTGAGTAGCTCCGCACTACTCCAACCATTTAGCCTGCTTTCCGGGGCCATAAGCTCATAATCTTCACCACAGATACTCTCTATAACCCCCGGACCGAGTTGTGCATGCCTCCGAAGCAGAAGAAGGACAATAAGACCGCTCAGAGGTCCCTAACCACCTATCTGCTAAGGAACCAAGACCGCTACAGCATGTCCCAAGATGGCGCCGGCGGCCCGGCTTCTCCCTCACTGCAGGCCTCACAAGATTCGCAGGATACCGCTGCTTCTGCTCTGGACTCTGCACAAGACTGTGAGTACTTTCCCCCCCTGACCAAAGCAGACCTAGACAGGAGCTTAGAATCTATATATAGCAAGATTGCTGCCAAGTTCCAGACGGAGCTACACAAAAGCACCAATACACTAACGCAGGAGACCTCGGCCCTGGGCACCCGCACGGACCGCTTAGAGACTATGCACGATGAGCTCAATATCGCTCACAATGATCTCTCCAGAGAGTTTGACTCCCTCAATGCCACGGTCACTCAACTGCAAACCCAAGTTGAAGACCTCGACAATCGAAATCGTAGGCACAATCTTCGGATAAGAGGGGTCCCTGAAACCACCACGGATCTCATCCCTGCCATACATAAGCTGTTCCATTCACTCTTGCCAGACCGTGAGGTGGAAGCATTCACATGCGACCGCATTCACAGGGCTCTACGCCCCAAGCCTCCCCCAGACAAACCCCCCAGGGACATTGTCCTATGTCTAAAAGACTTTCTTATCAAAGAGGAGATTCTTAGGGCTGCCCGCAATTCCCATTCCATCTCCCTGGACGGCTCCCCTATTCAGATCTACCCGGACATCTCCCCTGCTACCCTGGATAGGCGCCGCAATATGAAGGAGGTCACCACAGTGCTGGCAAAAGCGCACATTCGCTATAGATGGGGCTTCCCCTTCAAGCTTACCATTCCACATAATGGTACAACTTATACTGCCACCACTCTATTTGAAGGTCAAGAAATTCTTGTCAAACTGGGCCTCCTGGAGGCTGAAGCCCTTCCTCGCCAACCCTCTACTCCTAGACCTAAACCCATTTGGAACACCCCCTCTCCTAGACGAGACCGCAGACGTCACAGACAAGATGCTGGCCATAACGCCTTTCAACACTAGCTAATCCTTCGCCACTTTTGTGAATTCTCCCTGCTGCACGTCTTGAACTTCTGCACACCAGTGGCACTTCTGGCATCGGTGCGCCATCTACTGCTCTATTTTTGAACTACTGAACTACGGATCTACTGATGGTTCCACATCTCTTCACCCTGTCTCTACAAGCAAGTTTTCAGCCCAGCAGGATTCTCCCATACATTTCAGACTTTCTGGGCCCTCTTCTGATTCGACACCCCGCATGCCTTGCTTTTCTTCGTTACTCTATTTTCTACAGGATGATGGTTCCCGGTTCATTTAATGATCTAATATGGCAATCCAACACATGCTGGCATGCACAAACTTTTTTTTTTTCTGTTTTTAATTTGCTGCAGGCTAGTTCGGTTGATGTCGATGCCGTGCTGCCCCACTCCTCTCATATCCCGACCTCCTTTGGAGCTCTGGATATGAACTGGGGAGTTAAGGGAGCTTTTGCCCCTTACAAGATTTACCTCACTGTTTCAGGCTTTTGCTACTTGCAACCTGACCCACTGTTTGCCCAGCACATGTTTGCACTGCTGGCACTATGTTTAGACGCTTTTTATGTTCTATCACTTCTTTTGTTTTTTTTATTTAGGATGTTGAAGCACTTCAGATGTATTTTCTATTACTATGTACTTGAAGCGGTATATTACTCTCAGCTCTCCAAGACTGACGTCCCCCTAGTGACGGAGAATTTTGACACAGTTATCTCAGGGTCCTTAAACCCCCCAGGTGAGCCTATGACATCCCTATATACATAAATGGTGATTACATGTATTACACATAATGTCCAGGGCTTCAATTCTCCCCACAAGCGGAAAAAGGCATTCACAGCCTATAAAAAACTAGGGGCACAAATCCTATTATTGCAGGAAACCCACTTTGCTGCTGACAGACACCCAATTTTTTTTCATGGCTCATATAAGCAAGCCTTTTACACCTTATACGACTCTAAATGTAGAGGGGTGGCAATCTTCCTTCACAATTCATTCCCCATGGAAGTTCAGCAGGTCTATAAGGATCCTGATAGTAGGTTCCTTATTGTTAAGGGACTAGTAGCAGGACGCGAACTCACGATCGCTAACGTCTATGCCCCTAATGTCGCACAGGCCACCTTTTTTTCCGCCTTCTTTAGGACACTTGAGAAATACTCCTCGACACACATGCTCGTTGGGGGAGACTTCAACCTCGTCGCACACCCACAATTAGACAGAAGCACCTCCTCCCAACTAAATTTGGCTTTTCCTAAATCCCTGTCCAGAACTCTACAGGCTCTCCAACTATCCGATGCTTGGAGAGCACACAACACGGGTGCAAAGGACTTCACCTTTTACTCCCACCCCCACAATTCCTTTGCCAGATTGGACTACATTTTCTGCACACCCATCATTCTTGCCAACTCCACACAATCGGTGATCCATCTCTGCCCCTGGTCCGACCATAATATGGTCTCCATGTCAACCTCCCTTATAGGCCTATCTGATACGCCCTATACATGGAGACTTAATGACTCTCTCTTATCTGACCCTATCATACGCCAGGAAGTATCCAACGCTATTCAGGAATACTTCACGATCAATGCCACCCCGGACATATCCCCTAGCACTCTCTGGATGGCCCATAAGGCAGTGTTACGAGGCCACCTTATTAGTATTGCTTCACGGAAAAATAAAGAAAGATGGCAGCAAATCCTCACGCTGACCACAGAACTGGACCGCCTTCATAAATCCCAAATAGGTAACCCGTCGATTGCCAACGCACGCCTGGTGGCGCAAAAAAGATTAGACCTGGATACTCTGTTATCTGCTAAGACGGAAAAAGCACTAAGGTGGTCCAAAGCAAACTTTCTCCTTCACAGCAACACAGCATCTGCTATGTTTGCTCGCAAATTAAATCACACACTACGTCCACCCCACGTGTACAAACTCCGCAATTCCTCAGGCAAAATAGTCTCCCACCCTAAAGAAGTCCTGGGAATCTTTGAGGACTTTTATTCCAAACTTCTTTCTCGCCCTCCGCCGTGTCCTTCTCAGCCCTCCCTAGACTGGCTAGCCTCCCTTCCCCTTCCCACTTTGTCCGATTTACAAATTGAATCCCTTAATGCCCCCTTCACAGAGGAAGAACTGCTCGGCGTTGTTAAATCCCTAAAACGCTCTGTGGCCCCAGGCCCAGATGGTTTCACTGCTAGCTACTATAAAAATTATGCTCCTATACTACTCCCACGCCTCACTAGCATGTTCAACAAGATTCTTGCAGGAGAACAGTTCCCCTCTGAAATGACCTTAGCTAGCATGTCTCTCCTGCCCAAACCTCTTAAGGACCACTCTCTCCCCCAAAATTATAGACCGATTTCAGTCATTAACAATGACCTTAAAAATTTTAGTCGAGCCCTAGCTGACAGACTAGCCGCTATTATTGAAACACTGACCTCCCCTGACCAATCTGGTTTCATCCCCAATAGACTCATCACGGACAATATTCGTTTGACACTTAATGTACTCCAAGACGCTAACGTACGTAAGAAACAAGTCCTCCTCCTTAGCTTGGACATTAATAAGGCATTTGACAGCGTACAATGGCCTTATTTACTTGCAGTGCTTCAAAGACTTGGCTTTCGGGATGAATTTTTGTTGGGTGTACAGGCCCTATACCACCACCCACAAACCAGAATCAAAATCCCAGGCTGCAGCTCTGGGTTTTTCACACTGGGCAGGGGCACCCGTCAGGGATGTCCCCTATCACCCCTTTTATTCGCCCTGGCCCTGGAACCCCTTGCCACCACAATTAAACAACACCCTGACATCTCCGGATACCCCATGGCTTCCACCACATCTCATCTCTGTATGTATGCAGATGATGTCATGCTTTTTCTAACCCAACCCCAGATTTCCCTGCCCAATCTATTTTCCCTGTTGTCCCGATTCGCCTCTATTTCTGGACTCACTGTTAACATGTCCAAATCCACTGCACTCCCAATCAACATTCCCCCTGCTCAGTGTGAGACCCTCCAGAGCTCCTTCCCCCTGCAATGGTCTACTGACAAAATACCCTACTTGGGCATCTATATCACACCACATTGGTCCTCTATTTTTGATGCAAATTATCCGGCGTGTGTGTCCCGTCTCCGCAACTTGCTCAAACTATGGGGCACCTACCATATCTCGCTCCTCGGGAGAGTCACGGCGATCAAAATGACCCTCCTACCCAAACTCCTATTTCTATTCAGAGCCCTTCCAATCCTGATCCCTAAAGCTTTTATAGATAAACTACAACAAGATATCCACAAATTTATCTGGCAAAACAAACGACCGAGGTTCTCTAAACATGTCTTGTTCAACCCACAAACACTTGGGGGACTGGGCCTGCCAAATCTTTGGCTCTATTTCCTTGCGGCTCGCTTCTCCCAGATGGCACAATGAACCATCACTAACTCTAAAGTACCCTGGGTAGAATTTGAATCCATACAGGCTCTCTGGTATACTTTGGTCCCCCTCTAAAGTGGGTCATAAAATTATCTCCCTTAACCCCCTAGTTGCCCACTCTCTTACCCTATGGTACAGATACAAACATAAACTAGACCTGGCGTCCCATGCTCCCCGAGGCTCCTCCTTTGTAGGAGAACCCCTATTTCCCTTAGCCTTCTATAACCCTGAGGGTTTCTCCTGGTGGATCTCTAACTCTGTGGTCACGTTAGCCGACCTGCAGATTGGTGACGCCTTTGCTTCATTTGACCTGTTACGTACGCATAAACAAATCCCGCTAAGAGAACACTTCCGTTATTTGCAAATCAGACACTTTTTTCTCTCCCACTTTGCCCTCTCCCCATCAACCCCTTCTACCACGTTTGAACAGATCTGCCGTGACTCCCCCAGGGGAAGGGGGCTTATCTCTACCCTCTACAAATCGGCTCTCACTGCGTTGTTTCCCGGGGCGGTCCCGTATAAGCGTAAATGGGAAGCTGACTGCAACAAAATCTTTGACTCGGAAGACTGGAACACAATGCTGACTAACCTACGCAAAGCGTCTAAATCCCTAGCTGTCAGAGAAACGGCATATAAAATATTGACCAGGTGGTACTATACCCCATCCAGACTTCACTCTATTTTCCCAGGTACCTCTGACCTCTGCTTCAGAGGTTGTCGCCTTCCTGGGACCTTTATGCATATATTTTGGGACTGTGATCGACTTTCCCCTATTTGGACCACAGTGATGGCTCTAGCATCAGCACTATCAGGTACTCCAGTACATCTTACGGCCTCTATGTGCCTCCTTGGTGCATCTATCCCAGGTACGCTTCCCTCTGAAGAATGCCTTATCCACACAGTTTGCTTGGCCACTCTGTGGGCCATTGCCCTGCACTGGAAGTCCCCTACGGTCCCTATCGCCTCCGTCCTTCATAGGATGGACTCAATTATGATAATGGAAAGGATTCTATATACGCTAAATGACAGGATGCACTTATTTGACCAAAGGTGGAATCCCTGGAACTCACATAGGCATATTCTATTGCCACAATCTTAGCCGCTGACGCAGACTCCCCAACAGCTTTAGTCCATGGGAGGCTACTACTCCCACTCTCTGTTATACCTCATATGTAAGACTATGTTTCCTGTAGGTTCTCTGTAATCCGCTATGGCTTTTCTCAGATGCTTCAAAGTAAAACATTTTTTGTTGTTTTTTTCTTTCTGTCTCCTTTTTTGTCACTGCGTTGACATTTATGATTATATTTCAACCTGTATTATGTGATACGCAGATTTTCAGATGTATGTACTACTTTATTGTCTTCTCTCAATAAAAAACGTTTGTAATAAAAATAAAATGTGATCTGATCTTCATCTAAGTCACAACAATAGATAATCACAGTCTGCTTAAACTAATAACACACAAAGAATTAAATGTTACCATGTTTTTTTTTTTAACACACCATGTAAACATTCACAGTGCAGGTGGAAAAAGTATGTGAACCCCTAGACTAATGAGATGTCCAAGAGCTAATTGGAGTGAGGTGTCAGCCAACTGGAGTCCAATCAATGAGATGAGATTGGAGGTGTTGGTTACAGCTGCCCTGCCTTATAAAAAACACACACCAGTTCTGGGTTTGCTTTTCACAAGAAGCATTGCCTGATGTAAATGATGCCTTGCACAAAAGAGCTCTCAGACGACCTACGATTAAGAATTGTTGACTTGCATAAAGCTGGAAAGGGTTATAAAAGTATCTCCAAAAGCCTTGCTGTTCATCAGTCCACGGTAAGACAAATTGTCTATAAATGGAGAAAGTTCAGCACTGCTGCTACTATCCCTAGGAGTGAGCGTCCTGTAAAGATGACTGCAAGAGCACAGCGCAGACTGCTCAATGAGGTGAAGAAGAATCGTAGATTGTCAGCTAAAGACTTACAAAAGTCTCTCTCATATGCCAACATCCCTGTTAGCGAATCTACGATACGTAAAACCCTGAACAAGAATGGATTTCATGGGAGGATACCACAGAGGAAGCCACTGCTGTCCAAAATAAACACTGCTGCACGTTTACAGTTTGCACAAGAGCACCTGGATGTTCCACAGCAGTACTGGCAAAATATTCTGTGGACAGATGAAACCAAAGTTGAGTTGTTTGGAAGAAACACACAACACTATGTGTGGAGAAAAAGAGGCACAGCACACCAACATCAAAACATCATCCCAACTGTGAAGTATGGTGGTGGGGGCATCATGGTTTGGGGCTGCTTTGCTGCGTCAGGGCCTGGACGGATTGCTATCATCGAAGGAAAAATTAATTCCCAAGTTTATCAAGACATTTTGCAGGAGAACTTAAGGCCATCTGTTCACCAGCTGAAGCTCAACAGAAGATGGGTGTTGCAACAGGACAACGACCCAAAGCATAGAGGTAAATCAACAACAGAATGGCTTAAACAGAAGAAAATACGCCTTCTGGAGTGGCCCAGTCAGAGTCCTGACCTCAACCCAATTGAGATGCTGTGGCATGACCTCAAGAAAGCGATTCACACCAGACATCCCAAGAATATTGCTGAACTGAAACAGTTCTGTAAAGAGGATTGGTCAAGAATTACTCCTGACCGTTGTGCACGTATGATCTGCAACTACAGGAAATGTTTGGTTTAAGGTATTGCTGCCAAAGGAGGTTCAACCAGTTATTAAATCCAAGGGTTCACATACTTTTTCCACCTGCACTGTGAATGTTTACATGGTGTCAGAAAATGGGGGAAGTCCGACTTACTGGTAGAGACACCCAAAGAAAATGCACCTCATCCCATAGAGTGTTTAAACATGGTAGCAAAGGAGAGGAGAGGGATTTTCGCGGTTCTGTAGTAGTAAGAAATTCAAATATACATGAAGATAAAAAGTAGTAAATATTTTAATTGAATATACTTTAAAAAGCACAAGTAACACCACACACAGGTGGTTACTGGTGAAAAACAATAAACACACAGCTGGATGGTCAAAATAGGGGGCGTAAAGCTGGTTTAAGACAGTACAAAATCACTTGTGGCGTCCCGACATGTTTCGCAATTCTAGCTTCTTCGGGGGACGTACAGGTATAGAGAGAGACTTGTACAATACTAGACATGGATACAAAAATAAACAAATTAGAAACATATATACCAAAGTGAACAAGATATAATAATTACCAGAAAACATGCCGTGCCGGTATTCAAACAAACATCCGCCCCTTCACCCCCCCCCCCAACCAACAAAAAGATGATTAAGGGCGAGCACATACCTAGCCAGGAACGCACCCAGGATAAGACCGCAGTCCAGCATAGAACACCCTGGAGCCCACTAAGGGGAGCTAAATAGCAGCCACAAGGAGCATAACCAGGCTCGGCTAGAAACAAAATGTAAAAAGGGAAAATGAATAGGGATATATATATATATATATATATGAGAAATAGATGGAGAGGGGGGGGGCTAAGAAACAGCTCAATTAGTATAAAGACAAGTTGGTATGGGAATACCAATGAGCAGATATATGAGAGAAGAATAGATTTAGTGCAAATAAGTAAAAAAGTAAAAATTCCACTTACTTAAAATCAAAACGAAAAAACGCATAAGATGAAGGGTGACCAAATTGCAGTCATGCAAAAGTTATGTTGGCTAATAACAGAGCAGAAACAAAGAAAAAAAAAATAATAATAATAAATGCATGAATAGAAAAAAATATAAATAAAATAAAATAGAATAAAAAAATAAAAATAAATGAATGAGTAGCAAACTAGGGTCGCGAGTATACATAGAATATGCAGGCTCAAACTAGAGTCTAAATGGAACAATGTCTCAATGAAAATTTCAATAGCTATTAGGAATTAATGAATAAAGTACTAGTTTGGATGATGTAAAGCAGACCAAGGTTAGTTTAGGAAAGAGCAGCTAAAACAACATACAAGTAAAAAAGCAGCAAAATATACTGACAAAAATACAAAGAGGGGGAAAGAGAAAAAGCCAGTGGATGACTGAAACTTACTTGGTTGCAGCATATGACAGAACAGCCCTTTGTTTTAGATAATCAGCCAGACTGAGAGGCCGGCCTGATATATGCTCCCCAATCAGTCTGAGTCCGGCGTCATCGACTGAGGGCGGGCGCAATGGCGTCATCACGCTGGCGCCGTCCCGCACTTCGGCTAGCAACCGAGGAACTTGGTTGCCCAGAATGCCGTGTGTCGCGGGTGGGAGGGGTCACGTGTGTCAGCGCTGAACTGGGGAGAGTGTCAGCGCTGACCACAGCGGAGATAGGTCTCAAGGTGGAAAGAGACAGCCCATTCACAGCCGCGGTTGGAGGAAAACTGGTCATGGTGGCAAATAAAATAGAAGAAGGAGAAGGAAGATGTTAAATGCTCTGCTGAAAAAGGGGAAAAGGGGACTGCATGGGAGATGACGCAGAGATGGGCGCAACAGGCAGTGAGCCTTTGCGCCCTGGAGCGCCCCTGAGGCTGCCTAGCACCTGGGATGGGGATCCAATAGGGGGGGCCGCAACAGGACCCCGATCTCATACCCAAGGCATGGCAGTGGCAGGGCATATAAACTAGCCCAGAGGGGGTGCACGGTTGACCAAAAAAACGTGCAGACTTAGGAGGGGACAGAGAGGCGGATGTGGTGAAGAGACACAGACACATTCAAAAATTAAATAAACAAAGGATATTGTACAAATTGATTATAGAGCTTATATTAAGGACAAATATTAACACAGATTAAACATCAACACAGGTATTGACAATAATTCAATCAGACAATGATTTCAAGATAACATATTATAGAAAATCCTACATGACAAACCGAAAGAAATAGGGAAGATGAAACAAGGGGAGAAGGAGAGAGGGGGGAAAAAAGGGGAAAGGGAAAGGAATATGGATGGAAAAAAAAAAAAAAGGGAAAAACACCTCAATAAGGAGCATGATAGTATGACAGGGAGGGGGAGGAAAATGGGAGAGGGGAACAGGGTCCTGATTACAAAAAAGGTTTAAAGCTAAGGTGTTCATTAAAGCCTGGAAATTGAGTGGCTTTTAGAACATAGGTCCATCTAGCTTCAAGCTGGAGCAGCGTATGATCAACACTGCCGCCCCTTTAATCCAGTGGAACATGTTCCAAAGCAGAAAATTTGATGCAGTTGGCATCAAAGTTATGAAGGCTGCCTACATGTTTGCTAATGGCAGTTTCCATCTTTTTTGATGCGTATGCAAAAAAGACGCTTGGTCTTGCCCACATAAAATCCTCCACAGGAACATTGGGCCAAGTATACAATGCCTGGAGATTGACAAGATACTCTATGGTTGATGGAATGGGAATGCCCATTTGGGAGTAGAATGTCAGATTGATTGCTAATGAACGGGCACATATCGCAATGCCCACATGAAAATGTGCCTGAGTTTCCTTTTACCTCTTTGGGTTTGGTATTAGAGAGATGACTGCGTACAAGGCGATCCCTAAGGGATGGAGCACGCTTGTAGGTAATTTCAGGAAAGTTTTTTATATGGGTCTGGATAGCAGTATCAACAGAGAGAAGGGGCCAAAAGGTGTTCAAAATTTTTTGGATTTGCAAATGTTGGTTAGAGTACCGGGTAATCAGCCTAACCGTTTCACTTTTTTTGGGCTTTTTACTATTAAAAATTAATGAACTCCTGTCCTTAGGTCTAACCAAATTATAAGCTTTTTTGAGACAGGTATGGCTGTAACCACGGTTTCTAAGCCTGTTATACAGATCTTTAGATGCTCTTTTGAAATCAACTTCTTTGCTGCAATTGCGTCTAATGTGCAGGTACCGGCTATACGGAATACTGTTTAGTAGGGGTTTGGGCTGTGAACTGCTGGCATGGAGAATGGTATTACCAGCCGACGGTTTTCTGTACAGGGATGAAAAGAGTTGACCATCCTCTGAAACAGAAAGTTCCAAATCCAGAAAGGTAATTTTGGTTTGACTGAAGGTATACGTGAATTTCAAATTAAAGTCATTTGTCGAGATAAGGTCGATGAACTTCTTGAGTTCGGATTCAGTGCCGGACCATAGCATCAGCACATCGTCTATGTAACGATACCAGGACATAATCCTGTCAAGCATGTCACCAAGATCGTCACGAGAAAACAGCTCCCTTTGGGTACAGGTTGGCATACGATGGGGCACACTTGGTCCCCATTGCAACCCCCTGCGCCTGGAGGAAGTGGGAAGAACCGAAGATAAAGACATTGTGTCTTAGAATATAAGCAAGCAGCTCCAGGACAAACTGGTTATATTTAGTAGAGGAAGGGCCTCTCTCGACCAAAAAACTTTCAACAACTTTGATGCCCTTATCATGCGGGATGGTATTATATAGGCTTTCGATGTCCAATGCTACAAGCCATGTGTTAGCAGGGAGCTGTAGACCCTCAATGGTTTTGAGTAGGTCTATGGTATCTTTGATATATGAAGACAAAGACCGTACATGGGGATATAAAAAATCATCCACCAACGAACTGGCATTTTCTGTTAAACTGGCACAGCCCGATATGATTGGGCGGCCAGGGGGCAAGGTCAAAGATTTGTGAAGCTTCGGTAAAGCGTAAAAAGTCGGTGTTTTGGGGTTTTTTGTATTGAGAAAAAGCCAAGTGCTTTTGTCAATCAGGCCATCCTGATAAGCTTTAAAGATAATCATCCGAAATTTGTTATGAAAATCGGTTAGTACAGTTCTCGAAATCGGGCGATACCAATATGAATTGGACAAAATATTTTCGCACATAGTTATATATTGTGATTTGTCCATAATTACCAAATTACCGCCTTTGTCAGCAGGTTTAATAATTATTTCACTATTAGATTGAAGAGATTTAATTACCTGTTTTTGGACTACATTAAGGTTGCAATTTGTAAAGGGATCAAATTTGAGTTCCTCAATAGCTTTGGTGGTTTGTTGAATAAAAGCCCAAATATTGGGATTTGTATTGAGGAGGGGGAACATACGTGACTTGGGTCTAAAAGACTGGGGAGGGGGGAAGGTCACACCAAGAATGGACATACCCGAGGATGGGTATTCAGCAAGGGCGTCCTCGTCGGTGTGACCCTCCTCCCAAAGACTCATTAGATCATCCAAGGCCTGATGACTGCTCAGTGAGTCCTCAGAGACCAAGGGTTCAGACTCAGGTAAAGAAGCATTATCAGGTTTACTAAAGATCACTTTATACAACAAACGTCGTGCAAACAAGTGTAGGTCCTTAATGATGTCAAATTTATCTAATTGCGAGTCTGGGCAGAAAGTGAGGCCCAATTTAAGGACCTGAGTTTCGGCATCAGACAGTGGGTGAGAGGAGAGGTTGATAATAGACAGTTGGGAGTCTTCACACCTAGGAGCAGGAGTGGCCTGTTCTTGTACTAAGTAGGGATGGGGGTGGAGTCTGGCTCCTTCCCTAAAAAAACGGGTGCTATTTTTAGATCTGCTGGTAATGGCATCCCAGATGGAGAGATAATAATATCAGATGTACTCACCTTAGTGCCTGGGTCTAAGTGCATAGGGGGTGCCAGAACCGAATTAGAGAGTGCAGTGGAACTGATAGTATCAGACGCAACGATGGAAGGACTCCGTAGGGAACGGGGAGAAGGTTGAAACATAGAAGGCCGGCGTGGTCCGGCTTGTGGTGGGTGCAGAGTTTGTGAGGGTAGTGACCGATGGGAGGATAAAGTGCCTAATTGGTGCTGGAGTGACTCAGTGGAAGCAGCATCGGAATTTCCTTTGCGTTTTTTAGGTAGACGATCGCCAGAAAGATCCCGATAGATTGTGGATTGACTAGACGAAAGAGAAGAAGCAGAAGAAAGATTAGGTACATTATCATCAGCTTTAGTATTTTTATTATTAAACGTTTGTTTATTCGGAGGACGTGAGGTATTTTGTTGAGTCCACTTATATGCAAAACCATTAGCATGGGCATTGCTGTCTCGTTGGAATTTATTTTCCTTATTGGTAATGATCTCAAGGGTATAGCTTTCGATATGTTCTTTTAGTTCTTTTTCTTTTTTCTGAAAATTAGTATTGGTGGCAATGAGACAGTAGTCATCATACCATTTCAGTACTTGCTCATCTAAAATTGCTAATTCCTGTTCGTATTGAGAACACAGGATAGACATCATTCCGAACGAGCAGCTCTGAAGATTGCTCTCCCATCTAGTTTTAAGTGATTCGTCAATTTTACGTAGATTCGGAAAGATCTGTATCCTAAGTCCCCAAGGAACTAGGTGGTTTTCTATATATTTCTCAAAATAGCGTTTATGCCAAAAAATTCTGACCTTTTTTTCTAGAATGCGTTGCAGTCTGAGAAATGCTCGATCCAATTCAAGATCAGATATTTCACCTGTATTTTGAGATCTCTGTACCTTGTTCATAAGGCCCTCCCAGGCCTCTCCACTAAAAGCACTCATAATCAATAGGAGGTGGGAGACTGAAAACAACGAAAATGGGGGAAGGACAGAGCGCAAACACAAACAAAAAACAGACAACAGACTTAAAAAAATGAAAAATAAAGCATCAAAAACAACAGCAGTATTGTCATGTACATACAATCGGTTAAGTAACCGTATAGGCAATAGTATAATTTAATTATAGATATACTTTTGAATTTCTTAGTGCAACATTATTTTAAAATCCGTGGAACGGATATTTTCATTTATATAGGCATAGATATTGTGTCTCCCATAGTCGGACAGACAAAGGGTGTGTATTAAAACACAGTGTAGATATGAGAAAATGGGGGAAGTCCGACTTACTGGTAGAGACACCCAAAGAAAATGCACCTCATCACATAGAGTGTTTAAACATGGTAGCAAAGGAGAGGAGAGGGATTTTCGCGGTGCTGTAGTAGTAAGAAATTCAAATATACATGAAGATAAAAAGTAGTAAATATTTTATTTGAATATACTTTAAAAAGCACAAGTAACACCACACACAGGTGGTTACTGGTGAAAAACAATAAACACACAGCTGGATGGTCAAAATAGGGGGAGTAAAGCTGGTTTAAGACAGTACAAAATCACTCGTGGCGTCCCGACATGTTTCGCAATTCTAGCTTCATCGGGGGACGTACAGGTATAGAGAGAGACTTGTACAATACTAGACATGGATACAAAAATAAACAAATTAGAAACATATATACCAAAGTGAACAAGATATAATAATTACCAGAAAACATGCCGTGCCGGTATTCAAACAAACATCCGCCCCTTCACCCCCCCCCCAACCAACAAAAAGATGATTAAGGGCGAGCACATACCTAGCCAGGAACACCCCCAGGATAAGACCGCAGTCCAGCATAGAACAACCTGGAGCCCACTAAGGGGAGCTAAATAGCAGCCACAAGGAGCATAACCAGGCTCGGCTAGAAACAAAATGTAAAAAGGGAGAATGAATAAGGATATATATATATGAGAAATAGATGGAGAGGGGGGGGGGGCTAAGAAACAGCTCAATTAGTATAAAGACAAGTTGGTATGGGAATACCAATGAGCAGATATATATGAGAGAAGAATAGATTTAGTGCAAATAAGTAAAAAAGTAAAAATTCCACTTACTTAAAATCAAAACGAAAAAACACATAAGATGAAGGGTGACCAAATTGCAGTCATGCAAAAGTTATGTTGGCTAATAACAGAGCAGAAACAAAGAAAATAAAAATAAATAAATAATAAATGCATGAATAGAAAAAAATATAAATAAAATAAAATAGAATAAAAAAATAAAAATGAATGAGTAGCAAACTAGGGTTGCGAGTATACATAGAATATGCAGGCTCAAACTAGAGTCTAAATGGAACAATGTCTTAATGAAAATTTCAATAGCTATTAGGAATTAATGAATAAAGTACTAGTTTGGATGATGTAAAGCAGACCAAGGTTAGTTTAAGAAAGAGCAGCTAAAACAACATACAAGTAAAAAAGCAGCAAAATATACTGACAAAAATACAAAGAGGGGGAAAGAGAAAAAGCCAGTGGATGACTGAAACTTACTTGGTTGCAGCATATGACAGAACAGCCCTTTGTTTTAGATAATCAGCCAGACTGAGAGGCCGGCCTGATATATGCTCCCCAATCAGTCTGAGTCCGGTGTCATCGACTGAGGGCGGGCGCAATGGCGTCATCACGCTGGCGCCGTCCCGCACTTCGGCTAGCAACCGAGGAACTCGGTTGCCCAGAATGCCGTGCGGCGCGGGTGGGATGGGTCACGTGTGTCAGTGCTGAACTGGGGAGAGTGTCAGCGCTGACCACAGCGGAGATGTTCTATGCTGGACTGCGGTCTTATCCTGGGGGTGTTCCTGGCTAGGTATGTGCTCGCCCTTAATCATCTTTTTGTTGGTTGGGGGTGGTGAAGGGGCGGATGTTTGTTTGAATACCGGCACTGCATGTTTTCTGGTAATTATTATATCTTGTTCACTTTGGTATATATGTTTCTAATTTGTTTATTTTTGTATGTCTAGTATTGTACAAGTCTCTCTCTATACCTGTACGTCCCCCGATGAAGCTAGAATTGCGAAACATGTCGGGACGCCACGAGTGATTTTGTACTGTCTTAAACCAGCTTTACTCCCCCTATTTTGACCATCCAGCTGTGTGTTTATTGTTTTTCACCAGTAACCACCTGTGTGTGGTGTTACTTGTGCTTTTTAAAGTATATCCGTTTACATGGTGTGTTCAATAAAAACATGGTAACATTTAATTCTTTGTGTGTTATTAGTTTAAGCAGACTGTGATTGTCTTATGTTGTGACTTAGGTGAAGATCAGATCACATTTTATGACCAATTTGTGCAGAAATCCATATCATTCCAAAAGGGTTCACATTTTTTTTTCTAGCAACTGTACATATGTACTGTGTGTGTGCGTGTATGTGTGTGTGTATGTATGTATGTATATATATATATATATATATATATATATATATATATATATATATATATATATACACACAAATTATATAATGTAAACAGTGCATACATAAAGTATTCAGACCCCTTCACCGTTTAAATTTAGTTATGTTGCATCCTGATACTACAGTGGTTTAAATTCATTTGTTCCCGTTAATCTAAACGAGGGGTAGGAAACCTGGGGCCCTCCAGCTGTTGCAGAACTACAAGTCTCATCATGACTCTGGGAGTAATTGTAACTGCCAGCCTTGTAATGCCTCATGGGAAATGTAGTTACACAACACCTGGAGGGCTACTGGTTGCCTACTCCTGATCTAAACTGAGTACCCAATAATAACAACGTGAAAACTGATTTTTAGAAATGTTTGCAAATGTATGAAAAGGGAAAAACTAAAATATCACATTGGCATAAGTATTCAGACCCTTTGCAACAATGCTTGAAATATAACTCCGGTTCCTCCCATTTCTCTTGATCATTACGGAGATGTGCCTACACCTTGTTTGGTGTCCACCTATAGTAAATTAAATTGATTGGACATGACTTGGAAAAGCGCTCACCACTCTATAAAAGGCCTCACAGCTGACAATGCATACTGTATCAGAGCAAAAGCCATGAGGTGAAAGGACCTGCCTTCAGAGCTTAGAGACAGAATTATTGCAAGGCACAGATCTGGGGAAGGTTACAAAAAAATTGTGCTTCACTGAAGGTTCCCAAGAGCGATGTGTCCTCCATGATTCTCAAACAAAAGAAGTTTGGCCCAACCAGGACTCTTCCAAGAGCTGGTCACCTGCCCAAACTGAGCAATCAGGGGAGAAAGCCCACTTGGAGTCTGCAAAAAGGCATCTAAAGGACTCTCGGACTGTGTGGAAAAGATTACCGTATATACTCGAGTATAAGCCGAGTTTTTCAGCCCTTTTTTTAGGGCTGAAAGTACACCCCTTATACTCGAGTCAGTACCTGAAAATCTTCTTAAACTGCGGCCAGCGTCCATTGTTTAAATATCGCGGCTTTCTCCTGGTCCCTTCCGTGATAGGTGTTTCCAGCAAACACTGTGTTGAGTGTTCCGCCTATCACGGAGGTCCTCTCATTCTTGGACTCCGTTTCCCAGCAGACACTGTGTTCAGTGTTCCGCCTATCATGGACGTTCTCTTGTCCGAGGATGAAAAGACGTCCGTGATTGGCGGAACTCTGAACACAGTGCCTGTTGGGAAACGGAGTCCGAGAATGAGAGGATCTTCGTGATAGGCGGAACACTCAACACAGTGTTTGCTGGAAACGCCTATCACGGAAGGGACCAGGCGAAAGCCGCGATATTTAAACAATCGACGCCGGCCTCGGTATAAGAAGATTTTCAGGTACACTGACTCGGGCACAGGGAGGCTGCAACGGACACAGTGAGGTTGGGCACAGTAAGCTGGCAATGGGCACAGTGAGGTGGCAATGGGCACAGTGAGGTGGCACAGTGAGGTGGCAATGGGCACAGTAAAGTTGGGCAATTGGCACAGTGAGGTGGCAATGGGCACATTTCCCCCCTTAGGCTTATACTCGAGTCAATACGTTTTCCCAGTTTATTGGGGTAATATTAGGTACCTCGGCTTATACTCGGGTCAGCTTATACTCGAGTATATACAGTATATGGTCTGATGAAACCAAGATTGAACTGTTTGGCCTTAATTTGAAACGTTAATGTCTGGAGGAAGTCGGGCACTGCTCACCTGCCCAATACCATCCCAACATTGAAGCATAGTGGTGGCAGCATCATTCTGTGGGGATGTTTTTCAGCAGCAGGGACTGAGAGACTGGTCAGGGTTGAGGGAAATCTAAATGGAGCAAAGTACAGAGATATCCTCAATAAAAACCCAGCAATCAGGACCTCAGACTGGGCCGAAGGTTCACTGTCTAACATGACAACAGTCCTAAGCACATAGCCAAGACAACACAGGAGTGGCTTAGGGATAACTCTGTGAATGTCCTAGCTTGGTCCAGCCGGAGCCCTGACTTGAACCCTATTAAACATCTATGGAGAGTCCTGAAAATGGCTGTCCACCAAGGGTCCCAATACAATCTGACTGAGCTTCAGAGGATTTGCAAAGAAGGGCAGAAAATCTCCCAATCCAGGTGTGCAAAGCTTGTAGCGTCATACCCAAAAAGACTTGAGGCTGTACTTTGTAAAATACAGAGTAAAGGGTCTAAATACATGTGATATTTCATTTTTTTTTTTTTTTTTTATAAATTCACAGACATTTCTTAAATTCTGTTTTCACTATGTCATTAATGGGGTACTGAATGTAGAATAATGAGAGAAAATTTAATTTAACCACTTGAGACCCGCGCTATAGACGAAAGACGTCTGCAGCGCGGCTCTCAAGTGCCGGGTGGATGTCCCTGGAAGTCCTGCTGTTTACATCCCCCCGTGCCCGCCGTGTCACGTGCCGATGCGCGTGCCTGGCGGCCGCGATGTCCGGCAGGTACACGCAATCAGCTGTTAGAGGCAGGACGTGGATCTCTGTGTGTAAACACAGAGATTCTCGTCCTGTCAGGGAGAGAGGAGACCGATGCTGTGTCCCTTGTACATAGGGACACAGATCGGTCACCTCCCCCAGTCAGTCCCCTCCCCCACACAGTAAGAATCACTTCCAGGGAACATATTTAACCCCTTGATCGCCCCCTAGTGTTAACCCCTTCCCTGCCAGTCACATTTATACAGTAATCAATGCATATTTATAGCACTGTTCGCTGTATAAATGTGAATGGTCCCAAAATAGTGTCAAAAGTGTCCGATATATCCGCCGCAATATTGACAAAAATCGCAGATAACCGGCATTACTAGTAAAATATATATATATATATATATATATATATATATATATATATATATATATATATATATATATATATAATAAAAATTTCATAAATCTATCCCTAAGTTTTGTAGGCGCTATAACTTTTGCGCAAACTAATCACTATACGCTTTTTTTTTTATTGGATATTATTATAGCAAAAAGTAAAAAGAAAAAAGTGTTTTTTTTCAAAATTTTCTGTCTTTTTGTTTATAGCGCAAAAAATAAAAACCGCAGAGGTGATCAAATGCCACCAAAAGAAATCTCTATTTGTGGGAAAAAAATGATAAAAATATAATTTGGGTACAGCGTTGTATGACCGCGCAATTCTCATTCAAAATGCGTCCGCGCTGAAAGCTGAAAATTGGTCTGGGTACGAAGGGGGTTTAAGTGCCCAGTAAGCAAGTGGTTAAGCAACTTTAGTATCAGGCTGCAACATAACAAAATTGAAAAGTGAAGGGGGCCGGAATACTTCATAAATGTACTGTATAGCTTTTTTTTTGTTTGTTTGTTTGTTTGTTTTTTACACTCCCTCTCACACACTTAGCACCATACTGCTGCTTACTGAATGGAAATAGAAATAATATTGAAAGAAGTAACTGTTTTACTAAGCCTGAAGATTCGTAGGGAGCAGAATAATGTTATTATACTGTATGGAGTATTTCAACTGGCTGACAGCATTCGTTTTACCAAGTCCGTAGATAAATATAAATCCTTATTTGCACATTTTTACTTTTACCCCTCTGCAGTGCCTTCACTGTGAGCAACAGTCAAGAGCAACAACGAAAGTTAAGAGAGCAGCAGTTAAAACTTCAGATTGCTCAGCTTGAAGCTGCTCTAAAGTCTGACCTTGCAGACAAAAATGAGGTTCTTGAAAGAATGCGAAGAGAGAGAGGTAGGTTTTGCATGCTGTTATAAATGTACTTCTGTCCAGCAGGTAATTTGGCTTTCACTAATCGTCTATGCCTTACAAGGGGACTCATATGACTTGGTGATGGGGTTTTCATCTGACTTATTCCCTTAGGCAGTCATCAGTGTTATCATCTTCTTATTACTGTGTCCAGTTTCCCTGTAGAGGGTAGGAAGTTGGAACCATAATCTGCAGTTTGGTGTGCCAGCTCATTCACAGAGCAGACCACTAGATATGTCTAATCCTTCTCTATAAACCCACACTGGAATAACTATACAGTACTGGAGTCACCCAAAGCTCATGACATGTGTATCCTGAAACTTTATGATAAAAAATATTTAGATTTTTAAGAACTAGTGCCACATAGACATCACTTGTAAATGTACTACATCATTTGCAACCTGGAGAAAGTTTCTTGTCTTCTGAATCTACCAAAATCTTTAGAATTAGTTGTTTTATTAACCACTTGCTGACCAGTCACATACCTGGTAAGCCACTGGACTTCAAAGGGCTGGCATCATCCCCATATAGTTTTTTTTAGAGAGGGTGGTCGGCTCTCTTGTTAAAGCAATCCTAGTGGCAAACAAAACACTGGATTGCTCTTACAAGCAGCAGGAGGGGACTCCCCCCTCCCCCCCTTCTGCCACCTTCGGTGGCTTTACCGGGATCTCCCATTCCATTGGGAGTCCCTATTGACCAGCTGGTTCTTCCATACGTCACATTGCTTCCTGGTTACCCGGATGTAAACAGCACTTTCTTAAAAATCAAAAGCATCTAATCTCCCCGATCTTAATGTGATCACATGCTTTTAAGGGAAGAGGATCCCAGATCTCTCCATAAAGAATACCTGTCACAAGGGATGTTTACATTCCTTGTTACAGTAATAAAAGTGATGAAAAAAAATGAAAGTGACAGTGTTAAAAATAAAAAAAATGTAAAGTGCCCCATCCCGCTGTGCTTGTACCCAAAGGAGAACACGTGTGTTGGTCTTGCACGCACGCAAACAGATTGCCACCAATGTCAGATCATGTGCAGTAATTGTAGCATCAGACCCCCTGTGTAAATCTATAGTAGTAACCTGTAAAAATGTTTAAAGTATTGCCTATACATATGATAATTTATGCTATTTGTCGCTGTTGCACTGACATGCGCAATTTTAAAACGTGACATGTTTGGTATCCATTTACTTGGCGTAACATCATCTTTAATATTTTACCAAAAAATTGGGTTATGTATTATGTGTTTTTGCATTACAATTCAAAAAAGTATATTTTTTCCCAAAAAAATTTGTTTGAAAAAGTGATGCACGTGTGACATAATTTTTTTTTGCAAAAACTCAGCAATTCATTCTCTAGGCCGGGACTCGGCTTTAAAAAATGTATACTGTTTTGGGGTTCTAAGACATTTTCTAGCAAAAAATACTGATTGTTACATGTAAACATGTAGTGACAGAAAAGGCCTAGTATTCAAGTGGTTAAGGGAAGTTAATGCAAAACATAGGGGGGTATAGATTTTTTGCTCTCTGCTGGTGTTATTTATATGCTGATTAATTGGGTGGTACCAGCTATAAACTTAAATTCCCAGTGGCACCTGCATCCTCTCACTTCTTGTCTTGGTGTCACTAGACAAAATCTCCTCAATAAGTAGATGGATGGCAACAAAATCTTGACATGGGCTGCAAAGCGTGTCACGTTTTAATTAGTTAATTCAATGCACAGATTGTTCTGTGCGCTGTGATGTGTTACAACACAGTACGTTGGCATGCTATTCAAAATTAAGGGCACCTTGCTTCATTAAGCACAATGCCATGCGTTTGTGGTAATGTGCAGCAAAATATATATTTATTGGTGCAGTACTGCAGTGTTTTTTTCTTTTTTTTCTTTTACCTTGTTCCGTAGCAAGAAATCGCTTTTACTACTCTGTGCGGCATAATTAGCTTAACATTTTTGCAGGAGCAGCTACAGGGAAGTAATTTCTTACTGACATAGGCATGCCTATCAGAACTACCGTATTTATCGGTGTATAACACGCGCCGGCGTATAACACGCACCCCAAGTTTAGGAGGGAATTTTGAGGGAAAAAAACTTTTAGGGGGGAAGTTTAAGGAAAAAAAGCTTACATTTAAATGCCCATCAATGCAGCCTTATCAGTGTCCATCTGCAACCTTGTCCACCATTGCAGAATGATCAGTGTCATTTGCAGCCTTGCCCAGTGTCATTTGCAGCCTTGCCCAGTGTCATTTGCAGCCTTGCCCAGTGTCATTTGCAGCCTTGCCCAGTGTCATTTGCAGCCTTGCCCAGTGTCATTGCAGCCTTGCCCAGTGTCATTGCAGCCTTGCCCAGTGTCATTGCAGCCTTGCCCAGTGTCGATTGCAGCCTTGCCCAGTGTCGATTGCAGCCTTGCCCAGTGTCGATTGCAGCCTTGCCCAGTGTCGTTTGCAGCCTTGCCCAGTGTCGTTTGCAGCCTTGCCCATTGTCCTTTGCAGCCTTGCCCAGTGTCATTGCAGCATGCTCGTTTAAAATGATCGCCGCCGAGATAGGCAGAGCCGGATGTCCTGTGTACTCGGCTCCTCTCGCAGTCCCGCCCCTTGGCCAGGCTTCTTTGATGGACATAACACAGGTCAAATGGCGGGACTGGGCGTGACTGCAAGCAGAACCGAGCGGAGCCGAGCCGAGCCTAGCCGAGTACACAGTACACTCGGCTATGTGTATATCGGCGGCGCTCGCTCCTCTCCCTCAGACAGCGGGGATCAGCGTATAACACGCACCCACGATTTCCCCCTGATTTTAAGGGGAAAAAAGTGTGTGTTATACGCCGATAAATACGGTACATCTCCCAAGAGCCCCGTCTCTACACATAATATGTGGGCAGGTTCTTCAGCAGCACCATTGTTTCACATATACACTGAGCAAAATTATAAATGCAACACTTTTGTGTTTGCCCCTATTTATCATGAGCTGAACTCAAAGATCTACGACTTTTTCTATGTACACAAAAGGCCTATTTCACTCAAATATTTTTCACAAATCTGTCTAAGCCCTGGTTCACACTGGTGCGATTTGACATGTCAAATCACATGTCAAATCGGCGGCATTTGGCAGAAATGGCACCATCCTAATCGGTGTGACGCTACATCTGCGGTGCTGCATCGATTTCAAAAAGTTTTTGTACTACTTTTTGCGATTTCGGCCCACAATTTACATTGACCTCTGTGCAGAAACCTGCACAGATGTCTCTGTAATCGCGGCCGAAATCGGGATTGACAAGCGGGAGTGAAATTGTGCGAGTTCAGCTGAACTCACACAGTTTCACTCCTGCAGCCCAGTGTGAACCTGGGCTAAATCTTTTTGGCAAATGTACACTGATCAAAATTATAAATGCAAAACTTTTGTGTTTGCACCATGTTTATCATGAGCTGAACTCAAAGATCTATGACTTTTTATATGTACACAAAAGGCCTATTTCTCTCAAATATTGTTCACAAATCTGTCTAAATATGTGTTAGTGAGCACTTCTCCTTTGCCAAGATAATCCATCCACCTCACGGGTGTGGCATATCAAGATGCTGATTAGACAGCATGATTATTGTACAGGTGTGCCTTAGGCTGGCCACAATAAAAGGCCACTCTAACTTTAATAAATCTGCAAAAATGTAAATCCTGTGTTTTTCTGTCAATATGGGGTACATTAATGAGGAAAAAAATTAACTTAAATGATTTTAGCAAATGGCTGCAATAAAACAAAGAGTGAAAAATTTAAGGGGGTTTGAATACTTTCCGTATACACTGTATCTGCCCTTAGCTCAGGCATACAGGCAGGAAGGTGTGCTTAGCTAAGAAAACCCCTCCTTCCCTCCATAAAGACTCCTGGGATGTATGACGTCATTTGGCCTAGGCCTAGAAACCAGGAAGTAACTAAAGAAACATAAAAAAAAAAAACTTTAACAAATACATATGGTATACTTACTAATACTGTCAGCATAAGGATTAAGAATAGTCAGTGTTGATTGAGAGAATGAAGTTCTCTTTAATGTGGATGTAAACCCAGTTCATGAAATTTGAGCTGGGCACATATATCTGCAGTGTTTTGTTATCTCTCTTCAAAGAGCTAAGTCCCGTAGCTCTCTCCTGAACCATTCCTCTGTTATCAGCCTGATAACTCCTGACAAATTCTCTGACACATCAGATAAAAGCAGCCTGACATTTCTGTCCGGGGAGGTTGCTATAAATAGATTAACAGGGAGCAGGCCCTGTTACAAAACACCTCAGAGTTTCTGCCTATGATGAGAGGGGGTGTGTGCCTTTCCTCCAATCAGCAATTTTAGCTATCTTGGCTGTATGACCAGACATCACAATCTGTGTTAAACAGGAGGGCCTCGTACACACGACCGGTTTTCTCGGCAAGAAACGACAAGAAAACTGCTGGCAGAGCTTTCTTGCCGAGAAAACCGTGCGTTCGTACGAGGCTTTCAGGTTTCTTGTCAAGAAAACTGCTGCCCAGAATCTCGATGAGAAAAATAAAAATTAGAGTACCTGCTCTCTATTTTCTCATCGGGATTCTTGTCGGCCTGTTTCCCGATGAGAAACCCGAGAGTGTGTATACTTACCTGTCGCCGTGGAAACCCGCGCATGCTCGAAATGACTTCAACGCATGCGCGGTAGCTTCCTAGGCATAGGTAGGGTGTAGCAAGATGGAAGCGACGGCATCGAATGTGATGAGCGCATGCTCGTCGTAGTCAATGATGTCACCGCGTTCCTTCCATTCAAAAGACTGGCAGTTCTTTTGAATGGAGTGTGTGTACTGTGACAGCAGGAAGGTAAAGTCACCTGGTTGCATCCAGGGGGGTAGGTATATTTCTCCCAGATTCAGGCTTTATGCCGACTTATACAACTAGGGAGAGAGTTGATGAAGCCCAGCTGAGGCTAGTGGGCTCATGGATGATTCATACCTCTAGGCAGAGGGCTGGGCGTCGTGCAGGCAGGGAGTTGATGAGACCAGCTGAAGCTTGTCAGCTCGTTTAAGGCCTCTATAAAACCTCCCAGATTCATTAGGTGTTTGCTCATGCCTGGACCCAGACCTGTGTGGACTGTCTAGGGAGAGTGAACCCCTGTGCGGTGAGACAAAGCCTGTGTGGCTATTTGTTTGGACATTTACTAAACCAGGGACTTAGGGACTAGGACAGCACCAGGCTGATCCCAGTTGTTAGTTAGGAAACCTGCATGTTTAGTCAGAGGTCAAGCTGACCAGGGTTTATTTTGTTTATGTTTCTTTTTGCTTTGCTGTGTTTTTTGTCACTGTAAATAGAGAAATAAACCGCACCTTTTTGATCTTGAAAACCACAACCTCCGTCTGCTGGGCCTGTTTTTGTGTGGGGAGCCCATCCAGGGGATCACACACACCCGCTGCCGAGCTAACCCCCCCACAGTTGGTGGAGAACCAGTGGCAGTTTTTTTTTAAGCCAGCATGGAGGAGATACTGAAACAGCTGGCTCTAGCAAATGCCAATCAACAGCAGACAAATGCAGGTTTGCAAAAGAGCCTTGCAGCTCAACAACAGAGCTTCGCAGCCCAGCAGCAAGCTCATCAACAGAGCCTTGCAGCCCAGCAGCAATCTGAGGCCCGCTTCATAGACCTGTTACAGAAGCAAGAGCAGAGACTACAACAAATGGAAGCAGTAATGCAGCAATGTCCGCAGACCAGTGAGGAAAGCCGTCCCACTAATACCGCGTCCTTTGGGGTGAGTCGTTTATTGACAAAAATGACTCGAGAGGATGATCCAGAGGTATTTTTGACCACATTTGAAAGGACTGCTGAAAGAGAAAAGTGGCCTGAGGAGCAGTGGGCTGGACTGGTGGCTCCTCTGTTAACTGGTGAATCGCAGAAGGCTTACTATGACCTAGAGCCTGACCAAGCAAAAGACTATGTGATGCTAAAAGCTGAAATATTGGCAAGGCTGGGTGTCACCCTGGCTGTCCGGGCTCAGCGTGTGCATAACTGGACTTTCCAGCTTGGAAAACCCCCCAGGTCTCAAATGTATGATCTCATTCACCTGAGCAGGAAGTGGCTACAGCCAGAGACTTTGTCTGCACCAGAGATTGTGGAACGTGTTGTAATGGATCGGTTTTTGAGAGCTCTTCCTACTGCCATCCAAAAGTGGGTAAGCCATGGAGACCCAGAGACGGCCGGTGGTCTTGTGGATCGTGTAGAGAAATACTTGGCTACAGAGAACCTGACGGCCTCTTCCAGAGACTCTCGGACTTTCCACCCTAAGACCAGACCATCCCCAGGGGCAGATAAGAGGATTCCAAGGGGTGAGGGTGGAGAGAGTGAGAGGGTGGGAGCTCTACCCAAAGTTTGGCGAGAACAGCCTGGGAAGTCAGGGGCTCAAGAGGCAGCCAAAAGGATTGTTTGCTACCGCTGCCGGCAAGCGGGACATATTGCAGCAAATTGCCCGGTTGTGGAGGAACCCATGCAATGTGACTTTCTGACGGACCGACGTCAGTCGCTGTGTGCGACAGTCGCATGCACTGCCATTCGGGGAACTGAGAAACATTTATGCAAAATGTGTATTAATGGTAGAAATGTTGTGGTATTGCTGGATTCAGGTAGCCTTGTGACCCTGATAAAGGCTGAATTAGTTAAAACAGAGGTCTCTGGGAATAGCAAGGTAGCTGTTATTTGTGTGCATGGGGACACCCGAGAGTATCCAGTGACTACAGTGTGTTTCGAGACCCCCAAAGGTACCCTCTCTCATCCAGTGGGGTTAGTATCTCAATTACCGCATGATGCCATTGTGGGAAGGGATTTTCCGAAGTTCTGGGAACTGTGGGATGATCCTGAGCCCCCCACTGGTGCCCCTATGTACCAGGAATGTGATGGCCAGAACTCCTCTGAGAGTGGTGAGGACTCTCCAGAATTTCCCTTGTCAGTATTGGCAGGGGAGACTCAAGAAACTGGAGAGGAGCCCACCTCCTCAGACGAAAACCTACCGTCTGTGGAGTTTTCTGATCTTGAGGTTCACAGGGAAAATTTTGCCACAGAACAGTTAAAAGACCCCGCCCTAATAAAGGCACGGGAAAACGTAGTGGAAATAGATGGCGAGTTAGTGAACCCAGATAATACCTGCACTTACCCATACTTCAGCGTAGAGAAGGACCTACTGTATCGGGTGGCAAAAAGGGCAGAAGAAACCGTTGAGCAGCTTGTGGTGCCCAAACCTTACAGGAAGTTGGTGTTGGAGTTGGCCCATGGGCACATTCTTGGAGGTCATCTGGGGACAGAGAAAACCCGAGAGAGGGTATTACAGAGATTCTATTGGCCTGGGGTGATGAAGGACATAGAAAATTATTGTTCCTCCTGCCCTGTGTGTCAGAGGTCGGCCCCGATGCCACATTTCCGTAGCCCGCTGGTCCCTCTACCCATCATTGAGGTCCCGTTTGAGAGAATCGCAATGGATTTGGTAGGTCCTATAATCAAGTCCGCTAGGGGGCACCAGTACATATTGGTTATAATGGACTATGCCACCCGTTATCCAGAAGCGATCCCTCTCAGAAATACCTCGGCCAAAACCATAGCCAAAGAGCTATCTCTTGTTTTTAGCCGGGTGGGTATTTGTAAAGAACTGCTTACGGACCAAGGTACACCCTTTATGTCCCGGGTTATGAAAGAGCTGTGTAAATTGTTCAAAGTGACGCAATTGCGTACATCTGTGTATCACCCCCAAACCGATGGGCTGGTTGAAAGATTCAACAAAACCCTAAAACAAATGTTGAAGAAAGTGGTGGATAGAGATGGAAAGGATTGGGACTGTCTACTTCCTTATCTGATGTTTGCTATTAGGGAGGTGCCCCAATCCTCTACGGGATTCTCCCCCTTTGAGTTACTGTATGGGAGACACCCAAGAGGGCTGTTGGATATTGCCAAGGAAACTTGGGAAAGTGAGAGTTCTCCCCACAGGAGTGTGATTGAGCATGTCGCCCTGATGCAAGATCGAATTGCACAGGTAATGCCCATCGTGAAGGAACATTTGGCCCAAGCGCAGTTGGCACAGCAGAGAGTGTACAACCGTGGAGCCAAGACCCGTACCTTTTCCCCGGGGGATAGGATATTGGTACTTGTCCCTACGGTTGAAAGTAAATTCCTTGCCAAATGGCAAGGCCCCTACGAGATAATGGAAAAAGTGAGCGAAGTGAATTACAAGGTCAGACAACCAGGAAGGCGAAAGCCCGAACAGATCTATCACGTTAATCTGTTGAAAGCCTGGAGGGATAGAGAGTCCCTAGTCGCAGAAACTTGGTCACCAGCTCAAACTGGTTGCGTGATTCCGGAGGTTGGAATAGCAGCCACCTTGTCACAACCCCAACAACAGGAGGTTAAGGAGTTTGTGCTTCGCAACAAGGAGGTGTTCTCTGAGCTGCCGGGACAAACATCTGGGGTAGAGCATGATATTATTACCCCGCCCGGTGAAAGGGTGAAGTTAAAACCCTATCGGATCCCAGAGGCCCGACGGGAGGCAATACGGGAGGAAGTACAGAAAATGCTGAACTTAGGGGTGATAGAGGAGTCCCAAAGTGATTGGTCTAGTCCCATTGTGCTGGTGCCTAAACCGGATGGGAGCTGGCGATTTTGTAACGATTTTCGTCAGTTGAACAAAGTTACAAAATTTGACACCTACCCCATGCCACGTATAGATGAGTTGATCGACCGGCTGGGAACAGCCCGATACATGACGACTCTTGACCTCACAAAAGGGTATTGGCAAATTCCCCTGGCCAAGTCGGCCAAAGAGAAAACCGCATTTGTAACCCCAGACGGGGCGTTCCAATATAAGAGAATGCCGTTCGGGTTACAGAATGCGCCGGCCACATTCCAGCGGAAAATGGACCAGATACTGAGGCCCCATCGGAAGTATGCTGCGGCTTACCTGGATGACGTAATTGTCCATAGCACAGATTGGGCCTCACATCTGCCAAAAGTGCAAGCAGTCCTAGACTCTATCCGGGAAGCGGGGTTTACGGCTAACCCCAAGAAGTGTACCATTGGGCAGGAGGAGGCCAAATATCTTGGGTACACCATTGGGAGGGGAGTAATAAAACCCCAACTCAACAAAGTCGAGGCCATCCAGAGTTGGCCACGTCCCAACAGCAAGAAGCAGGTACGAGCCTTTCTGGGAATAGCGGGGTATTATCGGCGCTTCATTCCCCACTTTGCTTCTAAGGCTGTGCCCCTAACCAACCTGACGAAAGGGAAAGGGTCGGTCATGATTAAATGGACCCCCGAGGCTGAGGCAGCATTCCAATTCTTGAAACAAGCCTTATGTAGCCAGCCAGTGTTGTACTCACCCGACTTCTCTAAAGACTTTGTCGTACAAAGTGATGCGTCAGATGTGGGGTTAGGAGCAGTATTGTCCCAGGTCTGGAACAGGGAAGAGCACCCAGTCATTTACCTCAGCAGGAAGTTGAAGTCCCATGAGGTAAATTACGCCACGGTTGAAAAGGAGTGTTTAGCGGTGAAGTGGGCTCTAGATTCCCTTCGGTACTATCTGCTAGGTAGGCACTTTGACATGGTTACGGATCACGCTCCGTTAAAGTGGATGGCTCAAAACAAGGAGACAAATAGAAGAGTGAATAGGTGGTTCCTGGCCCTACAGGAATTCAACTTCACAGTAAAGCATCGCCCTGGCGTTCAAATGGGGAATGTGGATGCTTTGTCTCGAGTACATGAATGCCTGATTGCTGGTGTTCCAACCCCAAGGTTAAAACAAGAGGGGGGGTATGTGACAGCAGGAAGGTAAAGTCACCTGGTTGCATCCAGGGGGGTAGGTATATTTCTCCCAGATTCAGGCTTTATGCCGACTTATACAACTAGGGAGAGAGTTGATGAAGCCCAGCTGAGGCTAGTGGGCTCATGGATGATTCATACCTCTAGGGAGAGGGCTGGGCGTCGTGCAGGCAGGGAGTTGATGAGACCAGCTGAAGCTTGTCAGCTCGTTTAAGGCCTCTATAAAAACTCCCAGATTCATTAGGTGTTTGCTCATGCCTGGATCCAGACCTGTGTGGACTGTCTAGGGAGAGTGAACCCCTGTGCGGTGAGACAAAGCCTGTGTGGCTATTTGTTTGGACATTTACTAAACCAGGGACTTAGGGACTAGGACAGCACCAGGCTGATCCCAGTTGTTAGTTAGGAAACCTGCATGTTTAGTCAGAGGTCAAGCTGACCAGGGTTTATTTTGTTTATGTTTCTTTTTGCTTTGCTGTGTTTTTTGTCACTGTAAATAGAGAAATAAACCGCACCTTTTTGATCTTGAAAACCACAACCTCCGTCTGCTGGGCCTGTTTTTGTGTGGGGAGCCCATCCAGGGGATCACCCACACCCGCTGCCGAGCTAACCCCCCCACAGTACACTCGGCCGGGACAAAATTCTTGTCAAGAATCTCGTCAGGAAAAACAATGGTTTTTTTCCTGACGAGATTCTCGGCCGTGTGTACTAGGCTGAAGAGAGAATTTCCTAACGCAATCTGAACTTTCTAAACAGTATATAAATGTAAAGACAGCAGATATACATGTAAAACCTATGTAGGGAGATTTGGTTCATCTCTGTGTATCATCTGAGGCTGTTCACTTCAATGGGTGTATGGAGGGTTTACATCCACTTCAAGCATTAAGTGTTCTTTTGTCTCAAAAATAACAACGTAGGTGTTTATTGGTGACATACACATTTGCTAAAGTTAATGACAAAGAGCTAATATTACCAACTAGAATTTTAAATCTGTTTGTCAGATATGTAATTAGTTTATGATTTAGGATGGTGACCCTTTTAGTTTTAGTATCGGAGATAATCTACAGTAATATATTTCTGAAAAGATTTTATCCTAAAATTATGGGATGATTTTTTTTAATCATCCTAATTTTGTTCCTTTTTAATCTCCCCCCACCCATGCTATAGCCAAAAGACGGCTACAGCACGGGCCTTAATTGCCGGGAGGACATCTATGTACGTCCTCGCGAGATCACGCTGCCTGCGCACCCTTTGCGGGGCATGCGTGGCACGCTCTGTGATCAGTGAGTTAATGAGACTTGGCTAATCACAGATCAACGTGAGGAGGGAAAAAAAGCCCATCACCGGCTTCTGTCAGGTAAAAACAATGATAACATTTTTATTCCGGCACAGTGTAGCATGACCACGCAATTGTCTTTTCAAAGAGTGACAGTGCTGAAAGCTGAAAATTGGCCTGGGCAGGAAGGGGGTTTATGTGCCCAGTAAGCAAGTGGTTAGCCACTTCCCATCGGTACAGCGTAGCATGACCGCGCAATTGTCATTGAAAGTGCGAGAGCGCTGAAAGCTGAAAATTGGTCTGGGAAGGAAGGGGGTGACAGTGCACAGTATTGAAATGGTTAATAAGGGTCATGAGATTCAAAAACAGTTGGGTTATCCAACCACCGACAGATAGATTTGTCCACTGGCAGCAAAAAAACTGTGACAAGCCTAGTATAATCCTTACCACTTCCAGCATGCCTCAGCTAGTGTCCTGAGAGGATGGACATTTTTTTTTTACTGAGGAAAGCTTAAGGCTGGGTTCACACTGCCACATGGAGCGGCTCATAGCTGCGTCCCTGTTCACCGTTTCAGGTCCCGATTTCAGACCGGGTTTTGGCTGAATTCAGACCTGAAATTTGCTCCGGTGCCGCACTGGAGATGTGTGAACCAGCTCCATAGAGAGCAGGTCACAATCTCCTGACATGCAAAGTGGATGCGAGGAAACCCACATCAAATTTGCAATAGTGTAAACCCAGTCTAACTGTTTTACTAGCAATTTCACCTTTTTTTTTGTTTTTTTAAAGAATATATATATATTTTCAGTCAAGTCTCTACATGCTGCTTGACCCAGTCTCTTTATGGAGCTATCTGCAACAGGTTATACTAAGTAATAGCATAGCTACCAACTGTCCCTGATTTTGAGGGACTGTCCCTGAATTGAAACAAAGTCCCTCTTTCCTCCTCATTTGTCCCTCATTTTGATCTGATAGTTGTATATAAAATGCTAATTTTTATCTTTAAAAATGTGTTTTACAATGCTAAACCTTTGATACAATTTCTAAATTGCTGCATTTGTAAATTTCAAAAGGCACTAAAAAGGAATAGTAGTGGTAAAAAAAAAGCACTTGTGGGTTTAACTAATATTTTTTGGGGGCATAATTCTCTTTTAACTGCTTTCCGACCAGCGCACGACGATATACGTCGACAACATGGCACGGACAGGCAGAAGGGCATATATACTGTATACGTCCCGTTTAACCTCCCTGGCGGTATGATTCTGTCTGGAATTATGTACCAAAAGCGGTACAAATATTTTGCATGGAAATTTGCTGTTATGTATTGTAGGCCTGCAATTCTTAGCAATTACTTAATTAAACCTGACCAAACAAGAGTCTAGTAGACATCCCGGGTATGATCAAGTTTGAAACACAAAATCATAAATAATAATATAATAAATAATTATAACAAATAGTAATGTAATTATAATATTCAATATAATATTTATAATATTCAATAATGTAATCAAATCAAAAACACTGAAATTTGCTCAGTTGTAGAATTGTCGCTGTCATTAGATTTAGTGTTTGATGACGAATTTCCCCACAAATTGCTATCGCTCAATTCTGCGAGTGATTCTAATTTATTATTGCTGTTTTCTAGCTGGTCTAAAACCACTTTTGACATAAAGGGACACTTTTTGGTTGCTATGGACAATCTCCAGTTTCCAGGCAGAAAGAACAGTTTTTATAATATAAAAGTGCATGCAGGACACTGGACAGACCACTAGGGACAAAGCGGATGTGTAATTATTTGATACAGTACTGTAATCTGTAAGATTACAGTATACTGTGTGTTTCACTATTTTAATTTGGCGCCGATCTCTGTCCCTGTGCGCCGCAACGTCGCAGGGAACGGAGCTCGGCACTATGCAGTGTGGATCGAGCGAGGAGACAGCTCGCACACACTGCGGGAGGACATCGCAGGATCCAGAGAACAAGGTAAGTAACTTCCCTGTATCCTGCAATGCAATCCCGAGTCTGGCTCGGGGTTACCGCTCTTAGCATGAAAAACTCACCCCGAGCCAGACTCGGGATTACCACCAGGGAGGTTAAGAAGCAGCATTGTGAACACGCGCGCGCGCGCCCGCGGGTCCTGCAGACTCGATGTCCGCGGGGATACCTGCGATCGTCTCACGGTGAGGAAGAACGGAGAAAAAGCTATTGTAAACAAGTGTTTCCCCAGTCTTCCTAGTGACAGGACAATGACCACAGCTTCCTGTAATCTGAAGCGGTGATCACTGTCGTGTCACACAAAGCCCATCCCCCCCCTACAGTTAGAAGCACTCCCTAGGGCACACTTAAAATTTGTCAAAAGTGTCAGATGTGTCCGCCATAATGTCGCAGTCACGATAAAAATCGTTGATCGCCGACATTACTAGAAAAAAAAATAATAATAATAAAAATGCCATAAATCTATCCCCTATTTTGTAGATGCTATAACTTTTGCGCAAACCAATCAATATACGCTTATTGCGATTTTCTTTTTCCAAAAATATGTAGAAGAATACATATCGGCCTAAACTGAAAAAAAATTGTGTTTTTTTTTATATTTTTGGGGGATATTTGTTATAGCAAAATGTAAAAAAAATATATATATTTTTTTTAATTGTTTGGGAGCCACGTCGCACGACCGCGCAATTGTCAGTGAAAGCGACGCAGTGCCGAATCGCAAAAAGTGCTCTGGTATTTGGCCAGCGAAATGGTCCGGGGCTGAAGTGGTTAAGGTGGCGTGGCAAGGGGTGTGTCCTATGCCTACATACTTTTTCTAGTAGTTGTCCCTTGTTTCCATCTCAAACAGTTGGGAGGTATGAGTAATAGCTTGCTGGATTAGAAAGTTGCAATTCCTGCTTGAAATGTGACTTTCAGCCACTGGGATCTGCTTTCAGCATTTTCCAGACCTTTGTGTATTGTACTAGTTGGCCACAGATCATTTTTAAGGTTCAGAACCAGGGCACAGCCTCTGATGTGACCCAGTCTTTAAAAACACATTTAGAGAGTAGGCAGTGTGGGCCAACTATCACAAGCTACTTTTCTTAGAACCCCTGGGTGCCACTATTACATCTGTTTTTCATTGGTCCCCATGATGCGGGGTAATAAACAAAACAATTAATTAAGTGGAATGTCATGCGTGTGCACGCTGTATTTAGTGTGAGGTCGTTTTTTTCACCATTGCTCCAGTTTCACAAGAAACCACCACAGCTATTCCTTGTTGCTGCCCACAGTGACCTAGTTACCACTGCCCATTTGAAACTCCACTGCTCTCAGCAACTGGTTTGCGAGTACCCAGAGTTTTACCTGGTATTCTCAACTAAGTTGTATCTATTAAGCAGTGCTGCATGTTGGATCCTAAGCACAAGGGAAGAAGTCCCTCTTTATCAGGTCTCTCCAGCTTATGATTCATTAACAGTTCTGGGGCAGCCTTCATTGCCCCCTACTCATGGGCCTAACACGACAGCTTGGACTGTTCTAGAGTCCATACACTCCTTGGAGTCTTCCTAAACGTCTTTGGGTGAGGCCCGTTCCTCTGCCCTATCTGAAGAAAATTGCAGCTCCTAAGGCAAAGGCTGTAAGTGTATTTCAATGCTTTCCCCTTCAGCATCATTGTCTGACATGCACGCAGCTGTAGCGACCTCTGAGTCTTCTGCTGAGAGATTCAATCTGATGAGCAGTCTCTCACATCCTTGCAAGATGATTTGTTTTCCCTGAGGAGCTGCAGCCAGCTGCCATATCTCCCAGGCTTAAATAAACCATAACTGTTTTATATTAATGCTGTGCATACCACCTTTAAAAATGGAAGAGCAGCTTTTAGCTTCTACTAGCACTGCTGCTAGTATGGGATCCCTGAGAGGCCTCAAGATTAAATAAACTTAATAAAAACCTTTTATGGTACACACCTTACTTGAAAGCATTGTTTGCATAGATTGTAAAGCTCCTGAGAAACTATTCACTTTTCTGAAACATTTTACAGATCAATAGCCATTTGATGAGGCCTTTATTAAAAAGTGGGTTATTCAAACTGTTAATCCAGCTGTGTCAAACCCCAATGCTGACCATTCCTCTTGAGGATGCATCATTGTTTAAGGCCCCCCATGACACATATTTGTAAACACTTTCTTTGTTTTCTCTAGCAGGCTCTGCATTGCAACCTGCCATAGTTGTGATGTTTGTCTGTCAAACCTTAGGGAATGGACTAGATCCATGTTAAATGAGCTCCCAAAGTGGGGCATCTTCATGCTGCTTTTATAGATATTATGATGTTCTCACTATATTTCTAGTGACTAGGGTTTCAGGGTTTTCACTCCAACCATTTCACAGTTCCCAAACCAAAAGGGTGTATCACCAAAAGGGGTTATCTACCCCATCTTGGATCTGAAGGCCTAAATGTCTTCATTAGGGTCCACAAATTCCACCTAAAATCCACCAGGTTTCCGGCCTCTGTGAACATCAAGGATGTGTACTTGCATGTCCTTAACTTTACAGCACATCAGCGCTACATCCATTTTGCCTTGCATTCTCAACACTGCCAGTTTGTGTCCCTACAATTTGGTCTGTGTTCTGCACCCTGAGTGTTCTCCAAAGTACTGTCCCCAGCGCTAGCCTTGCTACATGATCCCAGGGCATTTCTATCATGGCATATCTCGAAGACCTCTTATTGAGGAAATAGTCTTCACAATCTTACAAGGTCTAACAATGGTAGACACAGGACAGGACACCCTCCCAACACTTTGCCACAGGTGCTGAAGTTTCTTTTTGTAACATTATAAAAAGCCAGCATACAAGGATTGTCTCTAACATTGAACTTTATTCAAAGATCATGTAACAACTTCAAGTAATCCTGCTTATGCGTTTCAACCTAGAACGGCCTTCATAGTTGGTTGCAGGAAAGGCGAGTAAACTATTCTTCCACATTATCTTGTCTATCTGAGTACTCTGTGGAGCAGGTGTCTGTTGTGTACTTACTTTTTTACATGGTCCATATAAAGTAATTATCGGTTTATATCTGGAAGTATCTATTGAAACTTTTGGACTTAAAGCGGAGTTCCACCCAAAAGCTCACTTGTCTCCTCCCCCCCTCCAGTGCCACATTTGGCAACTTTCGGGGGGGAGCAGATACACTGTCCCCACTTCCAGAAAACTGAGCTACGGCAAATTACGTCAGCAGCTCAACTCTTTCCTCCCCCCCCCCCCCGCCGGGCCAGTAGAAGAACACAGAGGTGCCTCGCGCATGTGCAGTAGGGACCCGGCGTGAAGCCGTAATGCCTTCACTATCGGGTTCCCTTACTGGCAATGGTGGTGGCAGGACCCGACATCTGATTAAAACATCAGCTGCGGTGCCAACATCGCTGGACTCCAGGATAGGTAAGTGTCCTACTATTAAAAGGTAAGTTTGAAGAGAGATGGTGCACACAGCGGGGAACTTCCAGTCCAATCTGTAGTCCATATACTGGTTTTAATGGTTGATTACAATAAGTGACCTTTAGTCGTAGCATGTTGAATATAAAAATGCCATCCTATTATTAAAAGTCAGCAGCTGCAGTATGTGTAGCTGCTGGCTTTTAAATGTTTCAGGGGTGGGCGGACCTGCGCTTTAATCACCTTTCCTTGATAAGTACTCTGCTAAGTCCCTCTTTTTTACTGAGAAGATGCAGATGCTTGGAAAGCTTGGATGGGCTTTAGCAGTGTAAGAGTATAAGGGTTCCACTTCTTTGTATGCTACTTTGAACCCAGTGGAGGCAGTGTTAATCACATGTGAGCCCAGAGCATTTAATTCGCACTGCCATCTGATGCTGCACTTCATATGGACCTCCAACTATCTCTTATATGAAGCAGATATTGTTTCATGTTAGACAGTAAAGAGTATGGTCAGGGTAGAGGAGTGTAAAATTGTAATATTCTTTGTATTGTGCATGCTACACACCAAATCTGTTACTATATATTGGAAACTTGCTTTGTTGGTTTATTTTGCGGCTAAACATATTTGGTTCACTCTTGGAGAGAGTTCCGTGGTAATTTTTTGGTGAAAAAGCTAACGAAGAGAAAATAAGAGAACAGGTTCCATGTATATGTGAGAGTAAAATTTGTCATCTTCATTGTTTTCCAAACATAATATTGCCACAAGAATATTGGTGTTGGTTTCTACCCCTAGAGCACGCTGAGAAACTTGATGAAGAAAATAAGAAGCTCCAGCTGTGTTGTCTGGAATTGAAGCATCAGCTTGATGAATTTCAGAATAGACTAAAATTTTTCACAAAGGTGATTTTATTCGTTTGACACATTTACTTTATTACACATTAAAGTGGCTGCCGTATCGTTCAAAATATGTACCTGTCTAAATGTGTTTGCAATGCATTGGTTAAAAGTTTGTAAAGACATAATGCACTTAGATGTATGTGTCATCTAAATTTAACAACTAGTTTAGAAAGTTTGAAAAGATGCATAAGAAAGACTACTTTGATTTCCTATTCTAAGCCTGTAAAGTTAAATAATAGAAAACATTTTCTTATTGCATGCTGACAGCCCTGAAACATGTGAAAACAACACAAAGTAATTGGTAAAAATTCAGTATGAAAATAGGAAACAAAACTAAGTTGCATTAAATTTTAATATTAATCTGCCTCAGTCAATGCAGAAGGGAATACTTTATTTTGTTGTGTTTTTTTGTTTTTTTCAAGAGACGGGGCATACAGTATCTTGTAGCTTTTGGAGCTCGATGTAAATCAGATTTACTTCTGCTCATCTGATTGCCCTTCTTTCTGTTTCCACTTCAGGAAAGTGATGTTGATGTCGCTGAACTCAGTGAAGCTCTGATTCTCATAAAGGTAATGTCTCTCTCCTACCTATGTCTTCAATTGACCTGTCAAATATACAAAAATTACATATGTAAAGTCTGTTAGAAAAAGGAAAAATCTCAGTTCCACTAGTCTACACTTACATGTCTTGCATTTTTTAGCATTACATCAAAAGTAACTTAGCAGGAAGGCTCACCTCTAGTTCTAGAGCTTCCACCTCACCTAACATTATAGAACTTTTGAGAAATGTAATATTTAATAACATGGCCTACTTCTTTCCTAGTAGTGTAGACATATATATTTAAATTTGTGTCTCATAAAAAAAATCCACTAAGCACTAATTGTATTTACAATTATAACATACAGCCTTGATTTCATTTTAGAACAGTGAAAACTGTATATATGTAAAACAAATATGTAGAAGTGTATTATATTCCTTCCGTGGCATACCTCCACCTCAGCAAATCATAGCTGATCCCAGTTAATCAATTTTTTTATTTATTTTTCTTAATGCAGTGGGTTAATTCCTGTTCTGCCCCTCTGTGAGCTGACATGTTAATATGCCTGGTGTAATAGAAGGGCTGGGCACCAATAAACAATATGTGAGGTCATCTCATACTGTAAAAAATTTCTTCCATGCTGCAAAGAAAATAGGTAAATTGGTATTTGTACATATTTAAGGAGCCTTTTTTTTTTTTTTTTTTTTTTTTTTAATAGAGTAGAGGGATTTTGTTTGTGCATATACTGTAGATAATGCTTATAGCAGAACTACACTGCATCTGAATACTACAAACCAAAAATGCTATTTACTGTAATTCATTTTTGATATTCACAGCAATTATACTGATAGTGAATAAAAAAAAGTACCATCTATGCAGTGCTGTGTAAATTAGACAAAGTAAAAAAATTTATATAACTGAAACGTTTTGTGAAAATGTTCATAACATCCAGTAAAAGTAATGTGAAAATCAAAATTACATTAATTAATAGAATAATAAAAAAAAGAAATCTGTGAATAAACTAAATATATATAAAAAAAAAATTATAAGTTAAACTTTCCAATATTAAAAGTGCATTATATGACAGAGAATAATGTCGTATTTCTTTTTCTTGTAAGGGGGATAACCAGGGCGGGGCCCGGGTTAACAAAAATGTAACAAAGATAGAGGTGATACGGTTCTATAGTAGATCAATATGAAGACGTGTGTAAAATGGCGAGTTAAGTGAAAATCTAACTCTGATTTTGTGAAAATGTAATTGATGTCATTGTAAAGAAGATGCTATGTATAAAATAGTAGAGTTGCTGTATAGATGTACTCTATGTTATACTGTATTATTATTTTTGTGAAAAAATAAAGAAAAATTATTTTAAAAAAAAGTGCATTATATGTCGTAGTAAAGAGGACCTGTCACTGTTGCTATCACAACGGATGTGATAACAATAAAAGTGATCAAAGAAAAATGTAAAAAATAAAATAAAGGTACAGTTTGTCGTCCCCAGCACTTCCTGCTGCACAATGTACTTCAGGCATCTATGAGATGTTAAAGAGTGGAGCCTAGTATTGGGTTACATAACTACAGTACATCATTCATGCACAGGTTTTACACCCTTCAACATTCATAAATTATAGTTTTTTGATCATCTGCTGAAAGTCAAATTCTTGTTCCCACAACCTCAGATGAAGGGATCGGGAGAAGAGTCCATAATCAGTAGTAATTGGTTTATTTACAAAAGGCAGAACTTTTGGAATTAATCACTTTAGGCCCGGGAAGAATTGGCTGCTCAATACCCGGCCATTTTTTGCGATTCGGCACTGCGTCACTTTAACTGACAATTGTGCGGTCGTGCTACGCTGTACCCAAACAAAATTTACATCCTTTTTTTCACACAAATAGAACTTTCTTTTGGTGGTATTTGATCATCTCTTTTTATTTTTTGTGCTATAAACAAAAAAAGTGTCAATTTTGAAAAAAAAAAACACAATATTTTGTACTTTTGCTATAATAAATATCCCCATTTAAAAAAAATAAAAAAAAATAAAAATTTTCAGTTTAGGCCAATATGTATTCTTCTAATTTTTGGTAATAAAAATCGCAATAAGCGTATATTGATTGGTTTGCTCAAAAGTTATAGCATCTACAAAATAGGGAATAGATTTATAGCATTTTTTTTTTTTTTTTTTACTAGTAGTTGCGGCGATATGCAATTTTTATCGGGACTGCAACATTATATCGGACACTTTTGACACATTTTTGGGACCATTGGTATTTTTAGAGCAATCAGTGCTATAAAAATGCACTGATTACTGTAAAAATTTCACTGACAGGGAAGGGGTTAACACTAGGGGGCGATCAAGGGGTTAATTATGTTTCCTTGTGTGTTTATAACTGTAGGCGGAGGGGACTGACCTAGAGGAAATGACAGATCGTGATTCCTAGCTATTAGGAACTCATGATCTGTCTTTCCTCACAGAACAGAACAGGGATTTGTGTGTTTACACACACATGTCCCTGTTCTGCCTCTCGTGCTCACGATCGCTCGTGGCCGGCGGTCATCGCGACCGCCAGTCACGAGCATCGGGACCTCCCCGGCGATGCAGCGGGTGCGCGCGCACCTGCTATCCTGCTTAAAGGGACCGATGTACAGCTGCGGTGGTTCACGGGAACTTGCCGACCTGCCGCAGTGTAATGACCGCGGCTGATCGTCAAGTGGTTAAAAGGGATATCTGAATCATACAGTACAGAACACAGGCTGAATATTCATAGGCCCTGGCTTATAGGCTAGTACCTTCAGGTGATTAGACAGTGGCAAAGGTTTGCAGGAAAGTTCCCTTTTGCCGGCGCAGTACACTCCTTTTAGCACTGGTCTCTGCATCTGATTCTAGCTCTGTCTCAGGTATGCAGCAAACGGCTTATCTGATCAAGGCTGATTTTTCTGCAACTATGTCAGATTTTCTTGGACAGCCGTCCCTGTCCAAAAACACAAAAGCACCAAGCTGGGAGGAAACCGGAGTACCCGGAGGAAACCCACGCAGGCACAGGGAGAACATGCAAACTCCAGGCAGGTAGTGTCATGGTTGGGATTCGAACCAGTGACCCTTTTTACTGCTAGGTGAGAGTGCTACCCACTACACCACTATGCCGCCCACTCGTAAGGTTCCTGTTATGGTGGACAGCATAGTGTTTCGGCACACTATGATTAAAAAGGTACCACGCCCAAACTTATTTCCTTTTAAAAAATAAATATAATTAAAAAAGCTGCTCCCCTGAAAGTGTAGAAAAACAAACTTTAACTGAAGAAGAAAAATAAGGGGGCGCTAGTGGTACTGGTGTCTGTTGGGTTACCAACTGAAATAGAATATCTGCAATAGCATACACACTGAAAAATATTACAACCTCAAGCAACAAATACATTAAAGTGCTAAATCATAATATAATTTGTAAACCAGGTTATAAATAAGCGTCCTTTAAACAGTTCATTAAATCTACAATGATGTGTCTTCAATGTGACATACTGTGAAAAAAACATCACGACTTTTATAGATAGATGGAGAGGATCCGAGTAGTTTCAAAGCAAAAAATGCACCTCATCCCAGGTAAATAAGGTATAAAGAAGGAGGATTATGGGATAATAGCAGCGCTGGGATATCACAATGTCAACATCATTTAATTTTAATTATTTATTAAAATATTATGTAGATATTATACAAAATACATAATAGAAAAGGAATTTATAAAAACAGAATATTCAAACAGATATCGTAGACTGTGTGGGTCGCTGGTATTCCCAAATAGAGTACAGTGGTGGTCGGGTAAGATATCACATCCCTATATATTTCGCCAACTTGGCTTCCTCAGGGGAATACACTGTGACCACCAATTTTTTTTTAACCATAGATTTTTATTGAGTTTTAAAGCTTACACGTAATAGAGCATTGTATACATCACAATACATATACAAATAATGTATCAAATATCAAACTTACAAATGTAGACGTTGTTGTGTGGACTACTTAAATTAATACGGAACACTACCTCAACAGGAGGTATAGCCTGTCACCCCAAACTGGGTACACACTGTGAGCAGGCTCTGCATAGGTTCAAGTAGGAAATAGCTCTCCTTAGACCCTGATGAGGGTCTCTGGAGATAGGGCCCACAGTAAGTTCGGTACGTGCAGTTTTGATAATCCGTATATAAACAATGAAATACTCTTAATGCTGAGTACACATATATAGCTTGAAGAGTGGTTATGAATTATTTGTAGTTTTAGAGAAACTCCTAGATTGACCTCACCTATTATTTGATCTTACCACTTGATGACTGGGTGTATGTAAGAAGTTTCAGTAGAGGTTAAACATAAGTCCAATATTCACAAATGTGGAGAGGCATATTGTGAAGTTCTCCAATTTTCCCAGAACCTGTGGAAAGCTGGAGCTCTTCTTTCTTTGTATGCAAGTAGTCTTTCCCTATGTTCAATGCCAATGCTTAGAAGTGTGAGTGCAGAGTCTAATGTAAATGTGGTACCTGTAACGTCCTGAATAAGGGAAGACACTTCTTTCCAGAAAGCTTTTATTACCCTGCAGTTCCACAGTATGTGTAGTAAGTTGCCTGTAGATTGACAATTTCTCCAACAAAGTGGCGTATTATTTGGATCCATTTTATGAAGGCGCATAGGTGTTAAGTACCATCTATGCAGAATTTTCTGAGCGTTCTCCCAGTGTGACCACCAATTTTAAACAGCCAGCTCTATCAAAAAAAATCAAAAACAATATATAAGAGATACAATTACATAAAACATATATTTACACATATGCATAAATGTGTGCCGCCAAACTCACCCAAAAGGGAACCCACCTTCACTCAGCCCGGACAAAAGGAATCTACATGTGGGGCCCCACATGGAGTGTGTAGAAAGAACTTCCAAACACGTGGGATTGTGCAAAGAGCAGTGTTCGGCCGTAGGGGGTATAAAAGGACCCAGCTATAGGGAACAAAGAACCTAATGAATGCTGAGTTCCAGACATAGGAATCATTGAAAACAAAAAGGTAAGAAGTAGAAGGCCAAAGGGCTCAAAGGGAACTTACTCTGTTTGATATGTAAAAACACAAGCAATTGCGGGGGCGGCCAGAAGCTGATTCTCAGGTGTAGGTGCCGAAAGACGTAATTGATCACAGACTGATCTGGCAAGTCAGCAAGCACTAGGGGGACAGTGAAAATAAATGTTTTTTTTTATTTTCAGAGGGTATATTTCAAGAAAAGGAAGGAACATACAGAAAAATAGGATGAATTAATATATGGGAGTTTATAAGGGTTGCAATAGTATAATCTATGTTTGGCATCCAAGTATGATTACAAGGAAAAATGCTCATTTATAAATATATAGTTCATAATGATAATTAATATGGGGGATCAGTATATCAAAAGATTAAAGATGCCCAACATAGTATACCATAGTAATGCAAAAATGTGGTCACAATGACCAAGAGTAGCTGAAAAATAGCAAGGGAGACTATATAGGAAACTAAAATGCCATGATTTTTTTTTACCTGTACAGCAACTGCAATAGGTGAGGTCGCCACCGTTTTCCAGCATGATGGAGCTGGAAAGATGCCGGCATTTTAAACCCCCCGCTCGCTCGGGCGTCTGACGTCACCGAGCGAGCGGGTGCCCATTGAGCATGTCCCAGAAGGTGACGCGCCTCAGGCCTACAATCCCCATGGTTCCCTGCGGCAGCGCAAGCATCGTGATGATGATGTAGGTGAGGATTGCCTTCAATTGACGTCACTCATAGACCGCCGAGTGTAGTGGGCGGTGATGGAATCAGCGTATTAAAGCCCAAGGGAGCAGGAGGGGTGGGACACAGATAGAAAAGAGGGCGGACCAGTGGTGGTAGAGTGGCATTGCATGTAATGGCAGCACGGATCGGGTTTCAAAGGATGAAGCCCTTGGGTGTCCATACGGCAGAACACTAAGCCCTTAATAACGCACAAGTCCCAGATTGCAAGGAGAGACAGGGAGGGAGGGGAACAAGCCGTTCACCAAAATTCCCTACTGTTATTCCAAGCATCCGGCTGAAGGAGTCATCCTCCCTGCATCGCAAAAGGGGGTGAAAATTCCACCTCCAAAGTGTGCAGAGACCGATGAAACAGAGGGCAGGCTTCAGATGAAAAACGGGGACATGACTGCACACATATATCAATCATCAATGTAGATATGGAGCACAGTTATTTCAATTTCAGTTAATAAGATTCCAAAACAATTAATACAGTGTTCACACATGGTTAAATCTTCATACATATACACAAAATATATGTCATGGTTATGCAGTAATGTTTGTCTCTCAGCTTACCCCCTTCTCCATGTGTTCACCTTAGAGGCCAGCCACTCTCACCTGGCTGCTTAAATAATCTCTCCTCCAAGCATGGCTCCACCCCTGGCCCTATAAGGGAACACTATATTAACCTTTGCACTGCAAGCTAGCCGTGCTGATCAACGTTGTTTGTTAAGCTATTGTGTGTTTGGGTTCCTGCTTGCCGTGTGCTACGTCTGTCTCTGTTTTACCGATCTTGGCTTGTTCTCGACTATCCCTGTCTGCATGTGACCTTGACCTTTGGTGTGTCCTTTGTTTATCCTTGTCTGCTAGATGCCCCGACCTTTGGCTTATCCCCTCACTATCTCTTGTATCCTGAGCTTCTGCTTCCCCTCTATCCTCTATAGCCCACTGTGAGTGTAAGCTGGGGGACTCTGGGGGCCGTGACCTGGATCCAGTTGCAGCCCAGTCCATCCTCACCACTAGAGGCTCTGGTGAACACCTGCTGGATCTTAGACTCTGCGCCCTGGGGAATCTAGGCTCTAGCTCCCTGTGGGATCCCTGTTAGTGCTCCAGTGGACCTGCCTTCCTTAATCACCCAGAGTTCCATCCACAGCAGTCAGCCATAGGGTTCACTACCTTAGCGGTGCACTCCTGACCCCAACGGTGTGCATCTGTCACCTGGCTTCAGGTGACCTGACAATATTTTCCAAACATCAAAATGGAAATTTCCTTTAGGATGTATAAATCAAACAACCAAAAATGGGGGAAAGAAAAGGTGAAAAAGAAAGGGACGGAAGGGGATGGGGGAAGGGAAGGAAAGGAAAACATAAGGGGAGAAAAAAAAAGAAGCAGTTTGGAGAAACCCCAAGGGTGCAGGGCATCAATTGAACATGGCCCGCTTCCCCAGATGGAAAGACAAGGGGGAGAGAGAGGAGGCTTGGAATTGGGTAGATTTCACATAGGTAAATGATTCAACAATTGTATAAATATTAGAATAAAGTTTACCTTTAACATAAGCATCAAATAATATAGATACACAGTGTTTTTAAACAACATATAATAGTATATATACTCAAAGAAAAGATTTGAAACTAATATATTCATTTAAGCCAGGGTAACGGGTGACATTCAATTGGTGAATCCATTTAATCTCGAGTTGCAAGAGCGTGCGGTCAATGCCGCCGCCTCTTGCATGTGTAGGCACATGCTCGAGAGCTGTAAATTTGATTATTCCTGCCTCAGAATTATGTTCACAGCCCACATGACGACTGATGGCAGTAGTCATCAGTCGTTTGTGGATTGGACCAACGTGGTCCTTAATGCGTTTGAAAAAAGGCCTTTTGGTTTTTCCTATGTAAAAACTGCCACAGAGGCATTTGGCTAGATATACGACTCCAATTGTTTGGCAAGATACTCTATGATGAATAGCGTGTGTAAGACCATTGGGGAGAACAGTCTGACCATTCAAAATTAATAGACAGACATCACCATTTGTTGCATGAAAAGGTGCCTGTTTGTGAACCGCGCTTACTTCCCACAGGGTCATAGTGGCTCCGAACCAGTCTGTCCCTGAGGGAAGGGGCGCGTCGATATGTGATGTCAGGAATTTTTTAATATATTTTATGGCAGAACTGTCAGCTAACAGCAAGGGCCAAAATTGGGTCAAAATATTTCTAAAATGTACATGATGCTTAGAATACTGCGTAATTAGTCGAATAGGTTGTAGGGTAGTTTTGGTTTTGGTGGAGAAAACTAAATCATTTTCATCATGTTGGGAGGACCTATTGTAAGCTCGTTTTGAAATTCTGTGACTATAGCCTCTTTCTTTCAGTCGATGATAAAGATTTTTTGCTGCTTTTTCATAATCCTCATTGTGAGCACAATTCCTTTTTAATCTAACATACTGACTGTATGGAATACTTTTTTCTAAGAAACTGGGGGTGCCCACTTGACGCATGAAGGATAGTTACCAGAAGATGTTTTACGGTATAAAGATGAGTACAAAAGACCATCCTTATCAATGGAAATTTCAGATCAAGGAAATTGATGCAGTGTTGACTGCATTCCATAGTGAATTTCAGATTGTAAGTATTTGTAGCTAAAATGGTCATAAACTGGGTCAGTTTGGCCCTACTGCCGGACCATAGAAGTAGGACATCATCGATGTACCTGTACCATGATACAACGTGGGACAGGTACATCGATATGTCCTCACGTGAAAAAAGTTCCTTCTCCCACCCCCCCCCCCCAGGTACAGGTTGGCATACGATGGGGCACATTTAGTCCCCATCGCAACCCCCTGCACCTGAAGGTAGTGGGAGAGTCCAAAAAGAAAAACATTGCGGGTCAAGATGAAATTCAAAAGTTCCAAAATAAACATGTTGTATGAGTGTGCAGAACTACCCCTGTCTATTAAGAGATGGCCCACAACCTCAATTCCCCTAGCATGGGGAATTGCGTTGTATAGGCTCTCTATATCAATGCCGACTAGCCATGTGTCAGGGGAACACACATGCCTTCAATCGTTTGCAATAGATCGATTGTGTCTTTAATATACAAGGTTAAAGACGTCACATGAGGGTGGAGGTATCGGTCAACCAGAGCACTCGCATTTTCTGTGAGGCTCTGGCATCCAGACACAATTGGTTTGCCCGGTGGATTAGACATAGACTTGTACAATTTGGGATGGGCATACATGGTAGGTATTCTGGGTTCTTTTGTGTTCAAGTAATTCCACGTGTCTTTGTCAATGCGTCCCCTTTGAAAAGCTTTAGTAATTAAAGAATAATATTCCAAATTAAAGTTATTAATCACAGATTTTGATATAGGACGATACCATTCTCTATTTTTGAGAATTTTTTGGGAAATAGTTTCATAATCAACCGTGTTCATAACTACTACATTACCGCCTTTATCGGCTGGCTTAATTACAATTTGGCTGTTGTTCTGAAGGGATCTAAGAGCTGTTTTTTGATTGTAAGAAAGATTGTTAGTAGGGTTCTCTGAAGTAAGGTCAAGTTTTTCTATCTCTCTGGTTGTTTGTTCCACAAAGGACCAAATGCTTGCATTCTTACTCAGAAGAGGAAAATTTGTTGATTTGGGTTTATATGATGGAGGTGGGGGGGAAGGTCACACCGGAGGCGCCTATGCCCTCCAAGGGTGGGGCAATGGGAGCACCAGTGTTGGTGTGACCCTCCTCCCATAGTTCCATCAGATCCTCAATTGCCTGAATTTCCTCAGCATCGTATTTGCGTTGTTCAAAAGAAATGGTGGAGTGGACTTGGGAGTCAGTCGATGATTTATCATATAGAACTTTAAACATAAGTTTCCGTGCGAAAAGATGTATGTCTTTAATCATTTGAAATTTGTCGCCACTAACCAAAGGGCAAAAGTTTAGGCCTAGTTTTAAAACATCAATTTCATCCTTGGTTAGGGCAATAGATGAAAGGTTGACAACTTCCAATTCAGCATTGGAATCTAATATTTTGGTTGTGCCGTTAGTGATATTGGAAGTGGGGGGATGATCCGGAGTCTTGGCTAAAAACATTGGAGCCAATTCAGGATCAAGGGCCGCAGTGCTCTGTGGAAATAAGGGCAGAGATTGGGTTCTTTTACCCTTCTGGTTGGTGTTCTGGGTGAAAGAGAAAAGGGTGGGGCCAGTGCCCGAGTGGGTTTTGCAGAAAGTCAAACGATGCATGCGGAGTATCAGCTCGTGAAGGTCGCGTAAGTGAAGAGGGAGAGCGAGCAATATCAAGTGTGGATGAACTCGCTTGAGAACGTTGAGTAATTGTAGATCCGGTGTGCGAAAGTGAATCCGATGACACTGAATTTCGGTCACCTTTACGTTTTTTGGGAAGTCGTTCATGAAACAAATCACGGAAAACCATGGACTGGCTGGATACTGCTGAGGAAACATATTACACCGCTATAATCCTATTATCCTCCTCCTTTATACATCATGACTTGTAATTTATCCAAACACACGCCCAATGTGCTTAATAGGATGTCCTACTCACCAGTGGGCCATGACCTCTTTAATTAAAAAGAAGGTCAGTGGTTAGGTCTTTGAGCTTGCTTTGCTGTTCTTATGCCCCATACACACGATCGTTTTTCATGCCGTTAAAAATGCCATTTTTAAAAATGGCCATTAAAAATGATCGTGTGTATGCTCCAGAGCTTTTTTAACGACGTGAAAAACGGCCATTAAAAATTTCGAACATGCTCTCTTTTTTCACGTCGTTTTTCATGTCGTTTTTTTTAACGACGTGAAAAACGATAGTGTGTATGCTTTAACGACGTGAAAAAAAACGCGCATGCTCAGAATCAAGTATGAGACTGGAGCGCTCGTTCTGGTAAAACTAGCGTTCGTAATGGAGATAGCTCATTCGTCACGCAGTAACGGACTGAAAAGCACGAGGCTGAAAAGCGCAAATCATTGCTCAACAAACTTTACTAACATGAAGGGTGGCGCCATTCGAGCGGAACTTCCCCTTTATAGTGCCGTCGTACGTGGTATACGTCACTGTGCTTTGCTTGATCGTTTTTTAAAATGATCGTGTGTACTCAAGACAGGCTTGAGAGGAAACATGAAAAAAACGACGTGAAAAATGGCAAGAAAAACGATCGTGTGTACGCGGCATTAGGGATAAATTAGGAGACTTGTCTATCTGTCCTCCTATCCACCATGGTAGCCCAATAAAAATAAGAGAGGGAGGGAATCAATAGAGTAATTTCTTTCTCGTACATCACGGGACACAGAGCGGCATAGTCATTACTATGTGGGTTATATAGATACCTTCAGGTGCTGGCACTGGCAACTTCCAAAACTGGAAGTACCCTCCCCTATATAAGCCCCTCCCATCCGGGAGTACCTCAGTTTTTTGCCAGTGTCTAAGGTGTTGGCCAAGAAGTAACATGTGTTTTCACTGAGCTTGCGTACAGGTTCTTTTGGGCCTCCGTAAGCTATTCCGGATCCGACCAAAAAAGCTTCATAGCTAAACGGTCGGTACCCGGGCCTTGCAAAGAGAAGAGCAAGGTTTTGCCTGTAATGCCTCTCTTAGGAGGGCTGGACCCTGGGATCCAGAGCTCTGGTCATACCCACGACCAAGATGTTTTCTGTGCAGTGTGCTATACAGGTCCAGGGGAGTGGAATCCTGGGGAACCCGGTCCCTGAAGGTTTAATTACAATGCCTGCCGTGATAGGTGAAGTTTGGGCTTCTGTGGACCAAACAGAGTCCTGCGGCGAGGAAAAGGTAAGTGGGGGCCCTCAGGAACTTGGTTCTATTGGGGGACCCCCAAGCCTATTTTGTCTTTCTCCTTGTTACCTAAGGTATTCCTGCTAATATTCTGTGCATGCCTGTTACTACTGAGAAAATGTAAAAATTTTAATAGTAGGCAAGAAAAAAAAAAAATGTAAGACCGCGGTACCTGTGTTAACCACTAGAGGCCGCTATGGTATTTTTTCTTGTAATGTGGATTTTTTTCTTCCAAAATCAAATCCAGACAGTTGGTAAGTTCTCTGCTGGGAAGCTGTCTCCTCTGCCCTGTTGCTGCGCTCATCCATCCCCGGGCCCTGCGGCAGGGACCCTGGCTCCCATCTAGCTCCTTATTTTTTTCAAAAAAGAGCGCCGAAGGCGCACGTGCCTCTATATATAGAGGCGATCTGGAAAAAGGGGCGGAGCGGGTGGATGACGCTCGGTGTGCGCCGCGGCGCTACTGCGCATGTGCGGGCGTCCAGCGTGTTTAAAAGCACAATCACAGCTGGCTATTGAAGTGCACAGACAGAGCTAGCAACAGTAAAAAGGCACACAGAGGCGGTTGATGCAGGCATCCCCTAGAAAGGCACTTTAGTAGACACCAACTGTTATATAGCAGCAATTGTGCTAGACTATTATCAGTAAAAGTGGTGTATTACGGCTGGAATACCTCAGCTTTGGGCTTGGGAATATGCCGTCCAGAAGCTCCGGAACTAAATCTTCCAGGAAGCGAAGGGGGTCTCCATCGGGCTCTGAGGATCTTGGGCATGCTTCTGCTGCACCAGTCTCCCCTGAAAATTCAGAGGTTAGTGACCGTAGAGACCCCACAGGAGTACCTGGTACTGTGGCTGTCCTCAGTTCACCTGCTCCTGTGTATGTAACAGAGGAGGTTTTTTCCTCAGCTCTGGGAGGATTGGAAGAGAGATTGTCAACATTGATTGCTGCCTCCCTGTCTCAGGGAAAGCACGCCCGATCTCCGTCTCCTCCTTCAGAGTACCTGTTAGCGGAGCAACAGTCCCATACAGGGATCGACCTGCCTGAAGGGGATCAGGATGAGGTTGATTCTGTTATAGAGGAATCAACAGTGGAGGAACCTTTCTCAGCATCTCAAGCTGAAAGATTATGGGTTCAGTCTCTGACTAACATGGTCCGATCAGCATTTAAAATGCACCTTGCGGAACCATCAACCACTACTGTCTCCTCGCTGGGGTCGGTAAAAGCTCCCGAGACTGTCTGTTCCTTTCCACTTCACCCTTTACTGGAAGGGCTCATTTACCAGGATTGGGAACATCCTGATAAAATATTTACTCCCCCCAAGAGATTTCCGGTGGTCTATCCCATGTAGGATAAGTTCATCAAAAAATGGAGGGTCCCTACAGTGGACGCAGCCATCTCTTATGTGAATAAATCACTGACATGTCCAGTGGATAATGTCCAAATGTTCAAGGACCCAATAGATAAAAAATTGGAGTCCTTATTAAAATCTGCTTTTTCTACAGCAAGCTTGGTGACACAACCAGCAGTAGCAGCTATTGGGGTCTGCCAAGCAGTGAAGGATCAGTTGAAACAGGTCTTAAGGGACTTGCCAGATCAGCAGGCCCTTGCCCTAGCTGATCTACCTAGAGCCTTATGCTTTGCGGTTGACGCCATAAAGGATTCAATCCATCAGGCCTCCCGCCTTACGCTGTCTGTAGTACATATGTGCAGGCTTCTATGGCTCAAAAACTGGTCTGCTGAAGCTCCCTGTAAAAAATTGCTGATTAGCTTCCCATTTCATGGTGAACGCTTATTCGGGGAAGACCTGGACAAATATATCCTGAAAATTTCCAGCGGTAAAAGTACACTCTTGCCGGTTAAAAACAGAGTTAGAGGTCCCTCTTTTAAGAGGCCTGCTTCTCCAGTCCCTGGGGCATCGGCTGTGAAACAGTTCCGACGGCCTCCTCGGTCAAATCCCGGGGGTAAAAATCAGGGACAATCGCAGGGTAACAAGAAGCCCTGGGTCAGGAGAGGTACAAAACCTCCCCCAAAGTCAAATGCATGAAGGGTTGCCCCCACTCAATCGGGTGGGGGGAAGACTCCAGTTGTTCGCAGAGACCTGGCGGGACACGATCAGAGACAGATGGGTGCTCTCCGCAGTAAGTCTGGGATACAGATTGGAGTTAAAAGACTCTCCTCCTTCCCATTTTATGTGGTCAAACGTGCCAAGGGATCCCCGGAAGAGAGAGTCCCTCCTGTTGGCACTAGAACAACTATTGCTCCAAGGAGTAATTATGGAGGTTCCCCTGGAAGAATGGGGGTTCGGGTTTTACTCAAACCTCTTTACAGTCCCGAAGCCAAACGGGGACGTGAGGCCCATATTAAATCTAAAAGGGCTAAACAAATTCCTGCATATCAGGACTTTCCGGATGGAGTCGATCCGATCGGTGGCCACTGCCCTACAAGGGGAGGAATGGTTAGCCTCGATCGACATCAAAGATGCTTATTTGCACGTTCCCATCTTTCCAGCCTACCAAAAATTTCTACGCTTTGCAGTAGAAGGGCGCCATTTTCAGTTCAGAGCCTTATGCCCTGTACACACGATCGTTTTTCATGCCGTTAAAAATGGCATTTTAAAAAATGGCCATTAAAAATGATCGTGTGTAGGCTCCAGAGCATTTTTAACGACGTGAAAAACGGCCATTAAAAATTCCAGGCATGCTCTCTTTTTTCACGTCATTTTTCATGTCGTTTTTTTTAACGACGTGAAAAACGATAGTGTGTATGCTTTAACGACGTGAAAAAAAACGCGCATGCTCAGAATCAAGTATGAGACGGGAGCGCTCGTTCTGATAAAACTAGCGTTCGTAATGGAGATAGCACATTCATTACACAGTAACGGACTGAAAAGCGCGAATCGTCGCCCAACAAACTTTACTAACATAAAGGGTGGCGTCATTCGAACGGAACTTCCCCTTTATAGTGCCGTCGTACGTGTTGAACGTCACTGCGCTTTGCTTGATCGTTTTTTTTAATGATGGTGTGTACGCAAGGCAGGCTTGAGAGGAAACATGAAAAAAAACGAGAAGAAAAACGTTGGTAAAAAATTACATTAAAAACGATCGTGTGTACGGGGCATTACCCTTCGGTCTGGCCACAGCACCACGAGTGTTCGCAAAAATTCTGGCCCCATTATTGGCCAATCTAAGAACACAAGGTGTAACGATAATGGCATATCTAGACGACTTGTTGCTGATAGACCACTCAGTGAAAAAACTAGAAGTGGTCGTTCACAAGACAATCAAGTATCTGGAATCTCACGGTTGGATTATCAACCGAGACAAGTCAGCCCTAAAACCAGTCAAAAGTCTGGAATACTTGGGGCTAAGGCTAGATTCAGGCCAGAGGAAAATATTCTTGCCTCGAAAAAAGGTGTTGTCTTTGAGAGATTTGATCCTCTTAGTGGGTACAAAAAGACAGCCGTCCATATGCCTGTGCATGAGGCTGCTGGGAAAAATGGTGGCATCATTCGAAGCAGTACCCTACGGTCAATTCCATTCAAGGAATTTGCAAAGGGCCATACTGTCAGCCTGGAACAAGAAAGTTCAGGCCCTGGACTTACCAATGTCCTTGTCCCCTTCCGTTGGCAAGAGCCTCCGTTGGTGGTTGGTTCCCCAGAATCTGGAAAAAGGGAAATCCTTCAGTCCGATTTCTTGGAAGGTGGTCACTACAGATGCCAGCCTTATAGGCTGGGGAGCAGTACTGGAGCAATGGTCTCTCCAGGGCAGATGGTCGGATGCAGAAAAGGCCCTGCCCATCAATCTCTTAGAGATACGAGCAGCCCGGTATGCCCTAGTAGCATGGACATCCAAACCCCAAGGGTCCCCTGTCAGAATTCAATCGGACAATGCCACGGCAGTGGCATATATCAATCATCAGGGTGGCACCAGGAGTCGTGCAGCCCAGAGGGAAGTAAATTGCATCCTGAAATGGGCAGAAAGATATGTCCCAGCCATATCCGCGGTATTCATTCCAGGAGTGGAGAATTGGAAGGCGGACTTTCTAAGTCGCCAACAATTATGCCCAGGGGAATGGTCCCTTCACCCCGAGGTTTTCCGGACAATATGTCAGCGGTGGGGAACACCGGATGTAGATCTGCTAGCATCCAGATTCAACGCAAAGGTGGACAGGTTTGTCTCTTGGACAAGGGATCCCCTAGCTTGCGGCTCGGATGCCCTAGTGTTCCCTTGGGATCAGTTCAAGCTGATATATGCATTCCCACCGCCACAATTGTTACCTCGATTACTCCGCAGAATCAGGGTAGAAAAGAAACCAGTGATTCTGGTGGCTCCAGCGTGGCCCCGAAGAGCATGGTGCGCAGAGATTGTAAAAATGTCTGTGGGGAGTCCTTGGACCCTCCCACATCGTCCGGACCTGCTTTCGCAAGGACCGATATACCACCCTTCCTTACCAGCCCTAGGTTTGACGGCCTGGCTATTGAAGCCCACATTCTAAAAAAGAGAGGTCTCTCTAATCCTGTGGTATCTACCATAATCAATGCCAGGAAGCCGGTATCCAGGCAGATCTACTATAGAATCTGGAAGGCGTACATCGCCTGGTGTGAGGCCAAGAAATGGCATCCACGTAAGTACGTAATAGGTAGGATTCTGGACTTCCTACAGTGGGCTGTAGATAGGAAGCTTGCCTTGAGTACTATCAAGGGTCAGATTTCGGCCTTGTCAATATTTTTTCAGAGGCCCTTGGCTTTGCATTCACTAGTCAAAGCCTTTATACAAGGAGTGATGCGTATTAGCCCTCCGGTTAATATTCCCATATGTCCATGGGACTTAAACCTGGTTCTGTCGGTTCTACAGAAACAACCATTTGAACCATTACAGCATATTTCCCTGGTTCTTTTCACCAGGAAATTGATTTTTCTAGTAGCCATTTGTTTGGCTAAAAGAGTGTCGGAATTATCCGCTATGTCCTGTAGGGAGCCTTATCTGGTTATCCATAAGGACAGAGTAGTGTTACGTCCTCATCCAGCCTTTCTTCCTAAGGTGGTATCGAAGTTTCATTTGAACCAAGATGTGGTTCTTCCTTCTTTTTTCCCCAAACCTAGTTCAGTAGAGGAAAAATTATTACATTCTTTGGATGTAGTAAGAGCAGTTAAAGCTTATCTAAAAGCCACTGCTCAGATTCGCAGAACGGATACTTTGTTTATTCTGCCGGAAGGCCCCAGAAGGGGTCAGGCAGCGTCAAAATCTACTTTAGCCAAGTGGAATCGACAGGTCATAATGCAAGCCTATGGCTTGAGAAGGAGACTGCCTCCGTTCAAAGTTAGGGCGCACTCCACGAGAGCAGTTGGAACTTCATGGGCAGTGCATCACCAGGCCTCCCTGGCTCAAATCTGTAAGGCCGCAACATGGTCTTCAGTACACACGTTTACTAGGTTCTACCAGGTGGACGTTAGAAGTCAGGAGGATGTCGCCTTTGGGCGCAGTGTGTTGCAGGCCGCAAAAGATCCTCATGTCTGATAGCGCTCAGCTTATGTATGGTGTATCCCCCCCCTCATTGGGCATTGCTTTAGGACATCCCACATAGTAATGACTATGCCGCTCTGTGTCCCGTGATGTACGAGAAAGAAAATAGGATTTTTATAACAGCTTACCTGTAAAATCCTTTTCTTGGAGTACATCACGGGACACAGAGCTCCCACCCCTCTTTTGGGGACACTTATTGCTTTGCTACAAAACTGAGGTACTCCCGGATGGGAGGGGCTTATATAGGGGAGGGTACTTCCGGTTTTGGAAGTTGCCAGTGCCAGCACCTGAAGGTATCTATATAACCCACATAGTAATGACTATGCCGCTCTGTGTCCCGTGATGTACTCCAAGAAAAGGATTTTACAGGTAAGCTGTTATAAAAATCCTATTATTGTTTATTTTAAAAATCTTAAAATAAAAAAAGTGCCTGCTTACATGTGTGGGTGCCTTTTCTTAGCACTGGGGATAGCCCGCATACACACTAAAAGGAACCGCCGCCGCCCGACTTGCGCTCAAGTGTCGATATGCATTCCATTGCTGTGTTGAGACAAAACCGGGAGTCGGGTACCCGGAATTGACGTGACCGGAAAGTGCCTCGACGTACGTTTAGTTTTACAACATCATCAGGAAGCGTCTCGGGCCCTGGAATTGAAGATGCTAAATACCATGGAACTGAAATGTGATTGGTGGGGTTGTTAATCCCCACTTAACTCATTCACTTCCTTCAAAACATCCCCAATGGAGAGGTACACAATCAACTATCAACAGAATTTTAAAAGACACATGAACCTAAAATATGCAATAGCATGTACAAAATACAAAGTATAGTTATATGAATAAATGGGTACAACCATTGTTAATATTTTTTTTAAAATAAAAAAAACTAAAATTAAATAAAAATATAAAAAATAATAAAATAGAAAAAAATATATTAGAATGAAATAAAATATTACATTAAAAAAATTAAATATAAAAAAAAAGCTTTGTGAATGATAAAAAAGTTATGTAAATTAACCACTTAAGCCCCGGACCAATACGCAGCATAAAGACCAGAGGTGATTTTACAATTTGGCACTGCGCTGCTTTAACTCGAAATTGTGCGGACATGCAATGTTGTACCCAAACAAAATTTTCGTCTTTTTCTTCCCACAAATAAAGCTTTCTTTTAATGCTATTTGATTGCCTCTGCGATTTTTTTTTTTTTGGGGGGATATAAACGGAAAGAGACCGAAAATTTGGAAAAAAAATGATATTTTCTACTTTTTGTTATAAGAAAAATCGAATAAACTCAATTTTAGTCATACATTTAGGCCAAAATGTATTCAGCCACATATCTTTAGTAAAAAAAATGTCAAAAAGCGTATACTTATTGGTTTGCGCAAAAGTTATAGCGTCTACAAACTAGGGTACATTTTCTGGAATTTACACAGCTTTTAATTTATGACTGCCTATCTCATTTCTTGAGGTGCTAAAATGGCAGGGCAGTACAAACCCCCCCAAATGACCCCATTTTGGAAAGTAGACACCCCAAGGAAATTGCTGAGAGGCATGTTGAGCCCATTGAATATTTTTTTTTTTTTTTTTGTCCCAAGTGATTGAATAATGACAAAAAAAAATTACAAAAAATTGTCACTAAATGATATATTGCTCACACATGCCATGGTTAGATGTGGAATTGCACCCCAAAATACATTTTGCTGCTTCTCCTGAGTACGGGGATACCACATATGTGGGACTTTTTAGGAGCCTAGCCACGTACGGGACCCCGAAAACCAAGCACCGCCTTCAGAATTTCCAAGGGCGCAAATTTTTTATTTCACTCCTCACTACCTATCTGGGCTGATCCCGCTAACACTGCATTTTTGGGAACCCTAAACTGCTGGGGACGCTAGTATAGATCTGATCAGATCAGATATTGATCTGTTCAGATACTATACCACTAAGGGAGGTGTATGCTTCACGCGTGGGTGTTAGCGCTACTGGCACTAACCTGACGCTACCTGGGGCAACGCAGACCCTCTCTGACGCTAAAACCTAATTGATATCACCCGCCGGGCGATCAGGGGGTTAAACCTTTATTGGGTTATATACGGCGGGTGCCCTGACACTATAAAAAGCAAACTAACCAGCGTCACCCGTAACACTTATACGGTGATCACTGGTGAAAGGGTTAACTAGGGGCAATCAGGGGGTTAAAACCTTTATTAGGTAATATATGGGGGTACCTGACGCTATATAAAAACCTGACGGGGAACCTAAATAACAAAATAACTAACTGGCTAACCAGTGTCACCAGTGACATTTTTTTCAGTGATCACTGGTGAAAGGGTTAACTTTAGGGGCAATCAGGGGGTTAAAACCTTTATTAGATAATATATGGGGGTACCTGACGCTATAAAAACCTGGCGGCGAACCTAAAAAAATAACTGACTACCTAGCGGCACCAGCATAACTAATGCAGCATTCAGAAAAACGATTGCTTAGTGACACTGGCAAAAGGGGGTGAAAGGGTTACCTGGGGGGCGATCAAGGGGTTAAACCTGTATTAGGTAATATATGGGGGTACCTGACGCTATAAAAACCTGGTGGCGAACCTAAAAAAATAACTGACTACCTATTGGCACCACCGACACAAATACAGCGATCAGAAAAACGATCGCTTAGTGAGAGTGTTGAAAGGTGGTGAAAGGGTTACCTGGGGGGCGATCAAGGGGTTAAATCTTTATTAGGGGGGTTGGGGGGCTACCCTGGACCTAAAACTAACTGCCCTGACACTTTTACTATCACAGATGACACTGTTTGCAGTGATCAGTAAATAACTGATCACTGCAATCAGTGACACTGTGACTGTGGGGTGACTGTGGGGGGCGATTTATGTACCTATGTGTCCTGGTCTCAGTGTAGTGTTTGTGCACTAACCTGATGTCTTCTCTCCACGGCGCTCTGGACGAATAGAGCGCCGCAGGGAGAGATGACATCACTTCCTCTGCCTGTGTTTACATTACACAGGCAGAGGAAGCATCCCATTCGCCAGGAGCGATCGCGAGGGGGTGGCCAGAAACCAATGGCGGCCCCCTCATCACGAATCGCTCCCGCATGTAAAACGACCGCTCCATGTACCGGAGGGGGGTCCGATCGGACCCCCCACCCATACGAAGGCAGTCACGTACAGGTACGTGATTGTGCCTGTCCGTGCCATTTTGCCGACGTATATGTACATGGGGCGGTCGTTAAGTGGTTAAAAAAAATATTATATTAAGAACACCCATATAATACACTGAACTTTTAACTTGAATAAAATGAAAATATACTACATAAACGACATAAAACACTATAAAGGAAGAGGAAACCCCTAAAACAGGGGAAGGCAACCTCGGCCCTCGGCTGTTTTGAAACTACAAGTCCCATGAGACATTGCAAAACCCTAACAATCACAGGCATGACTCCTAGAGGCAGAGGTATTGTTACGTACCTCTGCGGATGAGTCTAACATGTAGGAGGAGACCTCTCATACAACTCTGATTCAGGAGCCACTGGAGTGGGGACAGTGGTCTCGGGAACACAGTGGGGTAGGAGTGCCTGTGGAGTCTGTGGTAGTTGGCACTATGGTTAGTTGATAGTCCTCCAGGTAAGACTGGAACTGCAGGTGACAGCAGAGACGGGTGCAGGTCAGCGACCTGGTGAGCTGGTAGCAGCAGGATCAGTAGCAGGCTGGAGCAGGAAGAGATGAGCCAGGTCAGCACATGATCACACAGAGCTAGCAGCAAGCAGGTGCAGGGTCAACAAGCTGGGTCAGATCAGGAGGTCAGGCAGAGCAATGCAGTAGACTGGAGCGAGGTCAGATAAGCAGGCAGAGGTCTTGCAACAGGATATCAAGCAAACATAAGCAGGGTCAAGGCAAGCCGAGGTCAGGATTGGAGATGACGGGTAGGTCAGCAGAGCCGGGTCGGTACAGGTAATCAGATAGCAGATACAGGTATAAGGCACAGAAGCTGCAGATCAAACAGCACTGCACAAGTGCAGCTGCTGTCCTTTTAAAGGCCCATTGGCGCCAAACAGTGCTTAACGTGCATGCCCGCGCACACACACACACGCCGCTGCCTATTCTGTCCAGTGACCTGCGTGCGCACGCGCGTTCCCATGTCCTGTTATGGCAAGTCCCTGACAGGTATGATGGGATTTGTAGTTTCACCACAGCTGGAGGGCTGAGGTTGCCTACACCTGCCCTAAAATCTATATTAATCATTAGTCAAAAAGCAGTTAAGATCCAATTCAATTTTCATATCAGCGGGTTGCATGGTGTCCAACCAATACAACCATTTTGTTTCATTTTGTGATGCTGCTTGTTTGGGATGTTTAGAAATTCTCTATTGGGACTCTATTGTGATTCTGTTGGAAGTGTTTTGACACACTGTTTGACAAACCCATTTTTAATGTTTTTAATGGGTTCATTGATTCTGGTGTGCAACCTGCGTGTGGTCCTGCCCACGTACTGTTTAGGGCACGAGCATTCCAACGCGTAGTTGACGTACTCCGAATCGCATGTGATGAGTGTTTGTACCTTTCAATTCCTGTTTGACTGCCGAATGAAAGCGGTCAATTTTCCTCTTAGTCCTTTTGGTAGTTTTACAAGCCTTGCATCTAATGCAATAATGAAAGCCTTCCCTGTCTAGGAAGGTACTCGCTTTTTTAGGGGGGTCCGGTATGTTTGGTGCAATTTTGTTTCTGAGTCCTGGTGCCCTCATATATATATATATATATATATATATACACACACACACACACACACACACACACACACACACACACACACACACACACACACATTTGGGTTTGTTTGACAGAACCTTTGAAGACACTATGTCCATTGAACCCCTTTTTGCAGTTACTAATATGTTCATTCAATCGTATACTCAGTTTTTGTAGTCCTGCCCACATACTGTAAGCCACTAAGTCCTCCCCACATACTGTAAGCCACTAAGACATGGTAGGAGATAAACCACATTAGTGTAGGCATGGGTGATGAAATTTTTAATAGAAAAGTGGTTTTAGAAGTAAACGTACAAGGTTTTTGATGGCCCAACTGGGTAACTTTACAGACTGGCTTTCATTTCTATACATATATGCAGAATTTTATTGCTAATCTTATTGCTAAAAGCTTGGTCAGGTGAAGATGCTTGCAAATATCGCCTCACACATGTCCAGGAGGACATTTATTTGGTGGAGTACTTGACACACTCATCCGTGGTCATACAGGAAGAAAACCACTTCCACAACAGAAAGTTCCTAAATCGTTTTATTCGGGGGCTTCTACCTCCTCAAAAAGAAGAGTGCCTTATCACAGTCTCAATGTCACTTCACAATGAAGGGGTGCCCTCAGCCCTACGAGTGGGAAGATGTCTGTTCCAGTTTGCCTTTCTCTGGGTCAAATACATCCCAGACGTGAGGTCAACTGCGCATAGGAGACAAACCATTTGTCCCACTGCCATATGGCCTATTCTCTGCCCCAGAGTATTCAGCAAGCTACTTGCATTACTGCTTGTCCCCTTAAATGAACTCAAGGCATATAGGTAACAGGATACTTAGCTGACCTTCTTCTGAAGAACTCATCTCCCCTTAAACTATTTGCAAACATCCAAAGCACTATTCAGATGCTTTAGGTTTTTGATTGGGTACTCAACTTTCAAAAGTCTTCTCTCCAACCCTCCCTTAGCCTAGAATACTTAGACCTCATTCTGGGCATAGCCCAAGCCAAAGTCTTTCTTCCCGAAAACAAATTCCTTGATCTCCTGCTTGGATCTTAAGATCAAAAAGACATCCATCAGTGAGATTGTCTATGAGTGTTCTGGGCCTCATGGTAGCTTTTCTCTTCAGTTAATTAAATTGAAGGCCTGTCCAACGCAATATATAAAAAGCATGCATCATCTGTCAACCTCCCTATGTCATTCCAGCCAAGCAAGGAACTTTCTTGATAAGGGGGCATCATTTTTACCTTTGTCTTCTATCACATGGTGATTGATAACAGATACCAGCCTCATGGGCCGGGGAAGAGTGTTCCAATCCCTCACAGTACAGAGAAGCTTGCTCCGATTCATTGGAACCCTCTTCTTCAGGGTTACCTGATTAAGGCTCAGTTGAAGAACACAATGGCGGTGGCCTGTATGAACCACCAAGGGAGTACCTGAAAGTATGTCTATTTCTCTCGCTATCCCTCTTTTCTGTTTACATCCCAGGAGTGGAGAGTTGGAAGACCAAGGGGAATTGGCCACAAATTCATACCCATTATGCATGAAATATGATCTTTGATGGACCGATGAGTAAAGGGTCTACCTCCTCCATTCATAGATCACATGTCATTCATAGATGCTATAGTACAGCTTGTATGAATGGAGGAGATGGACAGAAAAGACAGGTGTAATCAGGCACTCTTGATGAGTACCTGTCACAGCTCAGTCGGCTCCATTGTCCCCTGCCACAATTGAGGGGGATTTCAACTATTAGAGGAGTCAGCAGCACAAGGGACACATCTACTGACTCTAAGTAATTAGGTTTTAATGCAGGGTGGTATGATTGACAAGGGGAGGGACTGAGCATAATGCTGTGCTGAATGGAGGCATATTTGGCCCATTTATGGCTATGGTGCACTATGTGCACCATTGCATTGTGGCTTTATAGAGGTAGGCCTGCAGTGGATTAAATTATGTAGTCATATGTATTCATATGGTCTCCTTTAATAGCTTTCTGCTGCCTTATGTTGAAATTTGTATTGTGCCAGCAGTATTTCTTTGATGAGTCATCAACCTGTAACCTGTCAGAAGTTGCAGCAGATTGCCTGCCTGGTTTCCTGCATAGGTGAGGCGAAATCTCCTGGTGCTTTGTAATAGTGATAGAAGAATAGTGATGCTGCCGACACTACTCCTGTCAGCCCAAAGCAGCAGAGAGAAGGAAACGTCTGGCTGCCTGCAGACCTGGTAGGCTGATTAGCTGAATTTTCCAGACAAGATCCAGGGCCAATTAGGAACTTCAGAAGTCAAAAAAATGATTGTACAAAATACATAATACATTCTGTTAACAGCACTTGGGTATTATTTTGAGTTTGCCAGAAGGTTAGAGTTGAATTTAAAGATGCTATGCTCTAGCTGCACCTTGATGGTCTTGAGTATTTTTTTCCATAAATGCCTAGGCAGCCATGTGTGTCCTTAGAGCCACATACCCTACTCCACTTGGTTGTAAATCTATAAAGCAAGTTTATGAGGTAATGTGGAACAGTTTTTTTCTGATAAGTAAGTTGTTACAGATGCTGCCTTTGAGAGCACTTTTTTTTATCAGTATGAATGTGTTGTGTCCCTAAAAACAATTCCACGTCATATAAGTGGAAGACCGCACAAAAACTGCTGTGTGCAACTCAGATTCAGTATCTGTTCCATATCTTTGTGATGTTTTCAGTATGCAGGTTCTCTGTCTCCTGCTGAGATTTGCTCATCAGCCATGGAACTCCCTGTAATTGGCATGTGCAGTTTGTCAATATAATTGGTTGTGGCTTGAAAAAAGCCTTATGAAACATGTGGCTCAGACTTAAATTTGGCACTATAACAATTACAAACAGATCGGGACAATAGCACAGTCCAGAATATACTCGTAATAAAGTCATAATTAGTTGGCATTAGAAATAAGTTTGTTAATTATCAACATCTTTGCTGCTTTGTGAATTATTAAGTGCTACATTTTCCAGAATCCAAAGTTGACCTTGTTGGTTTTTAACCCTTGCCCAATATAATGGATTTTTGAATTAATTTCATAATTCACATGTAAAGGTATAGGAGAAAATACCCTGAAAGCATTGTATGGATTTAAACTAAATTAAAACCTTTTTGTAGACACGGAAGCAACTGAAGAATGGAGAGGTAAAATTTTTGGAGAAAGTGGAGGATGACATGGGGAAGGACCTTGAAAAGTCTTTAAGAGAATTACAGGCAAACCATGTGGAAACTGTGCAGGAACTTGAGAAAACTAGAAACATGCTGATAATGCAGCATAAAATCAACAAAGATTACCAGGTAACTAAACAAATGTCTGTGTAATTTTTACAAGACAGCATTATTTGTATACAAAAATTAAAGTGAAGTTCCCCTGGCCTTCTTTCACTATCCCAGCGCTAAAGAAGCTCACAGGTGACTTATAACAGACTACAATGAATACGTGACCGTATTCATTAACCCAAATGTTCACTATATGTATCTATATCAGCAGCCGCTTAAACACAACAAATATTTTGCAGAACATAAAACTATAAAACTTATAAAAAACACAATCAAATCCCTGGGTAGGATAATGAAAGTTTTCTATAGCAGCGCTCAGGTGGTCAATAGACTCCCTTGTCCACTCACTCTTTATTTACAGTTCATAAGAGTACAAATAGAACTTATGAAAAAAATGTTGTTGTAAATGACATATAGCTCCAGATGTCTTCTTAATATGATCCACTTTAAATCATCAGTTGTATCCCCTTTCGGGTGGGTACTCACCACACACAGGATTTAAACAGGCACCTCACAGATCCCATCCGATGGTCATCCGATCATCCTAATCCTGGTTCTGATTACTCCTTCTAAAGCCTCCAGAGATCACCCGATAATCACCAGCAGATGTTCAAAGTGAAAAGAAAGAGAAGCCACCAATAGTGTAATCCCGTAGAGTGCCTGTTTAAATCCTGTGTGTGGTGAGTACCCACCCGAAAGGGGATACAACTGATGATTTAAAGTGGATCATATTAAGAAGACATCTGGAGCTATATGTCATTTACAACAACATTTTTTTCATAAGTTCTATTTGTACTCTTATGAACTGTAAATAAGAGTGAGTGGACAAGGGAGTCTATTGACCACCTGAGCGCTGCTATAGAAAACTTTCATTATCCTACCCAGGGATTTGATTGTGTTTTTTATAAGTTTTATAGCATTATTTGTATACTCAAGGAAACAAGATTTGTAAATCTAGCCACACTACATTTCTTCTGCTTGATCCAACACATTAGAGATGATTACAGCAAACATTTCTTCCTTAATCTAACAGATATTTTATTCACAGGATGAAGTTGAGGCTGTTACCCAGAGGATGGAGAGTGTACGTCGTGATTATGATGTAAAGTTCGAGCAATATGCCCACTTGCTTGATGTTCGAGCAGCTCGTATTCGCAAACTTGAAGGTAATTTTTATTTTTTTAAAGTGGTAGTAAACTCTGTACTATCACTTGTACCTACAGGCAATCCTATAGTAAGGCTTAGTAAGGCTTACCTGTAGGTACTGTGAATATCTCCTAAACGTGCACAGTTTAGGAGACATTCATAGTGCACGTAGCTGGTGACGTTAACGGCGCATGCGCTCTAAAGGTCCAGCATACAGTGGGAGTGATGTCATCTTGCCCCCGGGCATTCATTTAGCCAGAGGACGCAGACCCAGAAGGAATACCGGGGGAAGATGTCAGTTCTCTCAGTATGCAATGTAAACTAGCACATTATGACATTACCTTGCAGGAAATTTTAATTTTTTAAACAATTGCGGCTTACTACCGCTTTAAGAGAAATATATACACTTTTTTTATTATTATAATGTGTTAATATTGCTATTACACGTTTATTTTTATGTTCACGCATCTGAATGGTAAAAATGGTCTCAAACCTAGGCAATTCAAACTAAGCATCTGATGACAAACTCATTCAGAATTGAAATCCTGCAGAACCTTGATTACCCACTCCTACCTCAAAAGCCTTTCTGTTGGTGCTTTAATATGGCAGGTTGCTGAGCTCACTAACCATTAGGGAGGCTTAGTGGTTTTAAAGGTTCAAGGTGCATAAATGCATGAAGGTAAAAAATCTTCTTACTCTTTCGTCCATGGACCGACACAGCTTCTCTATTGACAAAGTGGGTATTATCCGTTAATTAGGAGTGACTAGGCAGAAAAACTTGTAAAAAGTGTTGCATCACACCTTCTACAGTACAGCCCAGGGGGCGGACCCTCTGGGTATACCCTCTCAGTCTGCACATCGCAGATCAGTTTTTTTCTGTCTAGCAAGGAGTAGGACATGGCTCCCTTCGGGCCCATTGGTCCGGGGAAAAAAGATATATATATATATATATATATATATATATATATATATTTTTTTTGCTACATTTGTTGTTTCCTGCGATCTTCGATCAACTGCCGACTGGGTGACAGGCTGGATCCTCGATCCTTGTTTTCCCCCCAGTTTCGGCCATCGAGCGTGTGCCGACCCTAGCTACGCGCTGGGTTTTCCACGACATGCCCATCGCTCCACGGGTGGCCGGTGAGCCTACGCTCCAGGGCCTGCATCGGACCGCTCAGCTTCGGCTGACCTTACGGCCGAGTCGCAGCAGCCTGGCCGGTGAGCTTATGCTCCAAGCCTTGCATCGGACCGCTCAGCTTCGGCTGACCTTACGGCCGAGTCGCAGCAGCCTGTCCGGTGAGCGTCATGCTCCAGGGCATACATATGATCGTCCCTTCTGGGTCCAATCACAGCATGCCTGGCCAACAGTCACCTTCCGTGCGCGGACGATGATCTGTTTGGAATGTCTTCCAGCAGAATACATGCAGGATAGGTAAGTAAAACTCCCCTGCCTCGGCTGGGTGATTTAGCTGGACATTCCTGGAGAGATCAAGTAAGTGGTTGTGGCCCCTTTCTTCCCTCTCTCCCTGCCTTTCCCTCCTCCCTGGGCTTCTAGCTAAAGGTTGCTGGGTGCTGGGGGTCACCTAGGGGGTCCCACTGGAGCGGGGCTGGCTGTAACTAACATTTAAAAGAAATGTCATTTTTGCTTACCTGTGTTTCTGTGTCTCCATGCTGTCGGTGGCCATTTTGAGGTGGTCCATGCCAAGTTTGGCCTCTTGTAACTGCCTGGCGGCCATCTTCCTGTGGTTCGGCCACACCCACTGGCCCCTATCAGGTGATCGGCGGCCATGTTTGTCCACCCTGTATGCAGATATTGCCGTTCGGCGGCCATCTTTTTGTGGGCTATGGCTGCCTGACCTCTATCTTCTGTCGGCGGCCATTTTCTTAGAGCCCACATTATCTTCCATACAGACGTTTTTGGCAACCATTTTGCGAGAGCCTCCGGCCTCTAGGGTGCATTACACTGGCGCGAAAATTCACACAGGAAGTGCTGATAAAAGAAGCAGACTGACACAGCAGCAAGGGGACAGCATCACAGGCGCAGCATAGCAGTACCTATCCAGGGTGGTGAGTCCTCTGGGTAACCCAGCATCTCTGCAGCGCAGGAGGGTGGCCTATTGATATCTTGCCTGGAGCCCTGTGAGTGTCAGCGTGTGGTCAGCATGGCATCTGAGCCAGATGTCTTCTCCCCTGAAACACCAGATTTAGCAGCTGGTGTCCCTGAGGTGTCTATGGGCGCTATGTCGGCAATCCTAGAGGCGTTTGCTGCCAGGGTGGAAGCAGCACACGGGAATACAGGGGGTAATAATCGCCCCCGTCCCCTGCAATCTTCTGGGGATATTTCTGATGCAGAACCAGGTCCAGCTACGGCTCATGACCCAGATTCTGATGCATCAGAGACTGCAGACCGTGACCGATCGGACAGTGAGGAGGACTCCAAGTCCAGGTCAGTATGCGAGACGGCTTTGGTATCTGATCTTATTACTGCAGTGCGGGATACGCTAAAGTTGGAAAGGACTGAAGAAGTAGCAGATACTCCAGTCCCCTTTGGGTTTCGTAAACCTGCCCGCACTGCTAAGGTGTTCCCTTGTGTGTCTTATTTTGACAAACTCTTATACAAGGAATGGGAGAACCCACTGAGGGTCTTTACAGCCCCAAAGAGGTTTGCAGTACGGTACCCCTTTGAGGAGAGTTTTCTGAAGATATGGACCTCTCCCCCTATAGTGGACCCTTCGGTGTCCAGACTTAATAGAGCCACCACTATTCCAGTAGAAGGGGCTCCTGTTTTCAAGGACCCTGTGGATAAGAAGACTGAAGCACTCGCTCGCTACCTATACTCAGTGGTAGGCTCGGCAGTACGCCCGGCATTGGCGGGGGCCCTAGTGTCTCAGACACTTACTGAATGGGCAAAATTGCTACTCCAGGGGTTAAAGGAGCGAGATGCTCCTCCTAATGAGATAACTTTGGCCGACCAGTTGGTCCAGGGCCTTAAGTTTGTCTGCGAGTCAGACATGGATACTATTCCCCTGCTGTCAAGAGCTTCGGTTTATGCAGTAGCAATACGCCGCCTGATCTGGCTAAAGGGCTGGTCTGCAGACCAGACTTCCAAGAAAGCCCTATTGGATCTGCCTTTTAAGGGCGACAGACTTTTTGGGGCTTCTCTGGATGACATCATCAAGGATGCCACAGGAGGTAAAAGCACTTTACTTCCCCAAACTAGCAAGGGTAAGGGACCACGCCAAGGGCAAGGGCCCTCCTTTACTGCACGTAAGCGTTTTTTTCGCCCCCTTAAGGCGACAGGGAAAAGACCCCAGGCCGATAAAGCGCCTGCCCAAGGACAAAAGCGTCCTTGGTCCCGCAGACCCAACAAGCCTGCGGACAAATCTGCGTCCACATGAAGGTCCGCCCCCACCCAGCTCTCGGGTGGGGGGACATCTTCGCAAATTCGCGACTCAGTGGACTGCTCTAGTCTCCGACAGGTGGGTTTGCGAAGTAATCTCCTCAGGCTACAAGATAGAATTTCTCTCTTGTCCACCAGACAGATTCATCACCTCCAATCTCCAGCTACTACCGACCCGTCGGGAGGCCCTGTATGGGGCGGTCCAGGGTCTACTGGAACGCGGGGTAGTTATTCCAGTTCCAGAACAGGAACGGGGTCAGGGTTTTTACTCAAATCTGTTCATTGTGCCAAAGAAGGAGGGGGTTCGTCCAATCCTGGATCTCAGAGCCCTCAATTGCTTTGTGAAGTTACAAAGATTTCGGATGGAGTCGGTTCGATCCGTAGTCACGGCTCTCCATCCGGGGGACTTTCTGGCCTCCTTGGACATCAAGGACGCATACCTGCATGTCCCCATATACTCCAGACACCAGAGGTTTCTGCGATTTGCTATCGGGAAGAACCACTACCAGTTTGTGGCGCTCCCGTTTGGCCTTGCCTCAGCACCCAGGACGTTCACCAAGGTGCTCGCTCCGATTCTGGCACTTCTAAGACAGCGGGGTATCGCTATCACAGGTTACTTGGACGACCTTCTGCTGAAGGCCCCTTCAAGCTCAGAATTAGAGGTAAGCGTGTCCATTACCTGTCAGACTCTTCGAGACTGTGGTTGGATACTAAACACGCAAAAGTCAGTATTGGTGCCCACTCAACGCCTAGTGTACCTGGGGTTGATTCTGGATTCCTCAGAGGCAAAGGTATTCCTCCCTGTGGAGAAGTTGCAGACCCTCCGGGCTGCAGTACGGCAGTTGACTTCCAGGAATTGGTCGTCACTCCGTTTTTGCATGCGAGTGTTGGGCCTCATGGTAGCCTCCTTCGAGGCGGTCCCATATGCTCAATACCACACTCGAGTGTTACAGAAGGAAGTTCTGTCCAGATGGAACAGATGCCCTTCATCTCTGGATTATCAAATCCGAGTGAGCCACCTAGTCAGGAGATCCCTGGTATGGTGGCTGACAGCACCGGCTCTAATGGCCGGGAAGTCATTTCTTCCGGTTTACTGGATAGTGATCACGACGGACGCCAGCCTTACAGGTTGGGGGGGGGAGTCTGGGGTGTCCAGTCGGCGCAAGGTCGCTGGACCCCAGAGGAAGCCCTCCTGCCGATCAATGTCCTGGAGATCTGGGCGATCAAGCTGTGCCTCTTCAAATGGTCTCAGAGACTGCAAGGGCGTCCAGTCAGGATCCAGTCAGACAACGCCACAGCAGTGGCATATGTCAATCATCAAGGAGGAACAAGAAGCTCAGCTGCAGCATCGGAGATCGCTCGCATCCTGAAGTGGGCAGAGAGGAGCGTACCGGCACTGTCGGCCGTGTACATTCCGGGTGTGGAAAACTGGCAGGCGGACTACCTGAGCCGCCAGATGCTGGACCAGGGAGAATGGTCCTTACACCCGGAGGTGTTCCAACTCCTCTGCCAAAGATGGGGCACACCAGACGTAGATCTTCTGGCTTCCCGACTCAATCGGAAGGTATTGAGGTTTGTGGCCCGGTCAAGAGACCCATGGGCAGACGCAACGGACGCGTTGGTAGCATCGTGGGGTCAGTATCGGCTAATCTATGCCTTCCCTCCCTTAAGGCTTCTTCCTCTTCTGCTCCGCAGAGTGGAGGCAGAGGGAATTCCAATGATCCTAATCGCTCCAGATTGGCCTCAGCGTCCTTGGTACGCCGATCTAGTACGTCTGGTAGCAGACGTCCCCTGGCGCCTACCACTACGGAAGGACCTGCTATCGCAAGGTCCCATATTCCATCCTGCTTTACAGTCATTGGCTTTAACGGCATGGCTGTTGAGAACCAGGTACTGAGAGATCGGGGCCTGTCAGACTCAGTAATCTCTACTATGAGAAGTGCTCGGAAACCGTCCTCTAGGAAGGTCTATCACCGCACTTGGAGGGCCTACATCTCCATGTGTGAGGAAATGAAATGGCATCCGCGTACCTATTTGGTTTCCAGAATCCTGCTGTTTTTACAGCATGGGGTAGACCAAAGGCTTGCCCTAGGTACGATTAAGGGACAGATATCTGCCCTGGCTGTCTTTTTTCAGCGACCCCTGGCGACTCACTCTCTCGTGAGTACATTTGTGCAGGGGGTTCGACATGTGGCCCCTCCGGTCCGCCCCCCGTTACCTCCGTGGGACTTGAACCTGGTCCTCTCGGTGCTTCAGAAGGCACCGTTTGAGAATATTAGAGATATTCCCCTGTTGACACTTTCTCAGAAGGTGGTCTTTTTGGTGGCTGTTACGTCAGTTAGACGAGTCTCTGAGCTGGCAGCCCTGTCCTGCAAGGCTCCCTATTTTATTTTCCACAAGGATAAGGTGGTGCTGCGGCCGCAGCCTTCCTTTTTTCCGAAAGTCGTTTCGGCTTTTCATCTCAACGAAGACATTGTACTTCCATCCTTGTGTCCTCAGCCGTCGAATCCTAAGGAGTCGGCGTTGCATTCCTTGGACGTTGTCCGAGCTTTGAGAGTATACATATCTGCTACTTCCCTGTTCCGGAAGTCAGACTCACTGTTTGTTTCGGTGGCTGGTCCCAAGAAGGGCCAAGCAGTCTCATCGGCCACCATCTCTAGGTGGATCCGACAGATAGTAATCCAGGGCAATAGGTGCCTCTTGGGCTTTCCGACATCAAGCGTCTGTTTCCCAACTATGTAAAGCGGCGACTTGGTCGTCCGCTCACACTTTCACAAAATTCTACAAAGTTGATGTAGGTGCATCTTCGGATGCATCTTTCGGCCGCAAGGTTTTGCAGGCGGCTGTTTAGAGTTGCAACTCCTCCGTTGGAGGAGTGCTGTTTTGTGTTTTGGGGTGGTTTGTTTTTATGCTGTTACCACCCCTCGTTTTTTCTCTGACACTGCTTTGGGACGTCCCACTTTGTCAATAGAGAAGCTGTGTCGGTCCATGGACGAAAGAGTAAATAGGATTTTTTACTCACCGTAAAATCCTTTTCTCTGAGTCCATGGACCGACACAGCACCCACCCCTCCTTTTAAGTTTGTACTGCTTTTTGACGAACTGATCTGCGAAGATGCAGACTGAGAGGGTATACCCAGAGGGTCCGCCCCCTGGGCGGTACTTTAGAAGGTGTGATGCAACACTTTTTACAAGTTTTTCTGCCTAGTCACTCCTAATTAACGGATAATACCCACTTTGTCAATAGAGAAGCTGTGTCGGTCCATGGACTCAGAGAAAAGGATTTTACGGTGAGTAAAAAATCCTATTTTGTGCAGCAGCCCCCCAATATGAATCAAAACCCCATCTTGATCCAGCGATGTGGCCGAGACAGCAGTAGGAACCAATGAGGAGAAAGAGATCTACACAGAGCAGCGGCCCGGGTTCAAGCCTGCTCAGGTGCCCCCATATCAAGCTGCTTGCTATGGGGGCACTCGACAGGAGGGAGGGACCAGGAGCACCGGCGGGGGACCCAAGAAGAGGAGGATTGGAGCTGCTTTGTGCAAAACCACTGCACAGAGCAGGCAAGTGTAACATGTTTGTTATTTTAAAAAAAAACTGTCATAGGAAGGGTGAGTTTTTATTCAATTCTGCTGATAGAGAATAATAGCATTGGTTTAGTACAAATATTGCCTAATGGGTAGCTACGGGGTATTCCTTAACAACAGAGTAGTGGATAGGCAAGTTCATCCAAGGGTTAGATTGTTATGTTTAAACAGATTCCTAGTCATATGGTCACTTTAACTTGTAGGCTATGTGGGATATACCATCATGTATATCCAAAAAAAAATGTTTACATATACCGGTATATATGTTTGTTTCTATGTGTATTACATATTTAAATGCATCCTAAACATCTGATTCATTTTTGTTTCTATAATAATTTTTTTTGTATTTTTCTTTTTTTTTTTTTTGCAATGAAGCCCAGTTAAAAGACATTGCATATGGCACAAAGCAGTTCAAATTCACACCAGAAATAACTAAAGAAGATGATGTGAAAGAATTTGATGAATCTGTACATCTAGAAAGGGGCTACAATCTTCTTGAGATCCACATATCAAAGTTAGTGTTCTCTCCAGTTGTTGTCAACATCTTCGGAGATCAAGAGCCTGCCACCTTCTGCACATATGCTTTCTACGACTTTGAGCTTCAAACTACACCCATTGTGCGTGGCCTACAGCCATCATATGAGTTCACCTCTCAGTATCTAGTACAAGTAGATGATTTTTTCCTACAGTATATACAAAAGAATACTGTAAGGCTGGAAGTTCATTTGGCAATCGGCACCGATTTTAAAACAATAGCTGTGTGTCAGCTAAAGTTCCAGGACATTCTTGAAAAAAATGGGCAAATCTTTTCTAGTTCTACATTGATTGGTGAGTACCAATAAGGCCATTTACTGTGAAAACTGTAGATACTTGCTGAACTTTGGAAAATAATCAAATCTAGCTTTTTATTTTAGGGATTGACAATGATATCAGTAATTATGGCACATTAGAGTATCGGTGCAAGCTTAAAGTGCCCATGGAGCAAGCTATTCGATTATACAAAGAGCGAGCAAAGGCTTTGGGTTATATTTCCTCAAACCTAAGGGATCCATATCAGGTAATTATTCCTTATGTAGAAATCAATGATAATGTCTTAGGAAAACTGCAAGCAAATATTCTTATTTGTATTCACCAACACCTGCTAAAGTTTCCCATTTTCCTATTAATCCCTGTACACCAGCTCAAAAGTTTGCATTTCCATATGCAAATCTTACAGTTTTAAGTTAAAAATTTAGAGGTGTCTAGCAATATAAATGGCAGTAGTTAGGCCAAATATTTAAAGGCCAAAACCACTATATAGCTCAGAAGACAACTAAAGTATAAACAAAAGGCTTTGCAAGAAAAAAAAAAAAAAACATAACAAGTGGGCAGTAGGATACATTAACTGCTTGAGGATACTTTATTTTTCTTTCTTGATTTAAGAATGTTTCAATGTGGTGTACATTTGTGTATTTTAAAAGGTACATGCTAGTCAATCATAACATTAAGTCATTTAACCACTTGAGTCCCAAGGCTTTATTTCTCCCTAATTTCTCTTGGGTCCCAGAGTTTTGTTTTGTTTTCTGTTTCTGGAATGTTTCTGTTCCACGTACGGTATATTTTTATTTTTGGGTTTGTAGACTACCCTAGCGCATTATACATTTTTAAAATATATGTATTTTTTTACTATTTTGGGCCAGTTTTCTTCTGATAATTAAAAAAAATTAAAATCGGGAGATATTCATTGCCATTTACCAAATGTCAAAGTTGCAAAATTGTGCTCAGGCATTGACATTTGTTTTACCCTTAGGCACAAAGGGGGTTAATTGCCACTGGATTTTTCTTTTTTCTTATTTTTTTTTTTACGCTATATAAGCAAAAAAATAGCAAACATTTTGAAAAAGAAATCTCTCCTTATAAATTTGGGCTACATTTCTTTGGTAAAAAAAAACCTCAAAATCATTATATAATATTTAGTCCGTTTATCTACACGCTATGATATACAGTATATTTAAAAATTGATCAATACTGACTGCCTATCTCATTACATGAGGCCTTAAAATGCCAGGACATGACAAATACCCCTTAAATTACCCCTTTTTGGAAAGTAGTCATTCCAAGGTATTTAGCAAGAGGCATAGTGGATTTGTTGTAATTGTTCTGTCACATCTTATGAAAATGAAAACATTAAATAAATTTTTGTTTCACAAAGTTTTCATTGTGAATCTGACAATTTAATAAGATGTATCTAACACACAACATAGGCATATTTAGTATTGCACCCCAAAACACATTCTGCTAATCCTTCTGAGTATGGCAATACTACATCTGTGAGACTTTTTTACTTTTGGACATTGCATCTTGTGTATCACATCAACCAATTGTACAAAAATGAATGTACTGTAAAGGTTTGCACTATATGAGGGGTCAGGGAATATAGCTTAGTGTAGCATCACTTTGTCCTATTGAATCCACACTTTCCGGTAAGCCTTAGTATTATTGGTAGCAGTGCTCCATCTCCCCCTTTTCATGCACGTTCAGCGGTGGCTTGAAAATTACCATTTGGGGCGTTAAGATACATATGTTTTGGACACTTCCTTTTCCTCAAACACTCTTTCTCACTCAGTGGATTTTTTCTTTCTTTCTTTATTTACTTTCTTTATTATTGTTTTTGAGTTTATAATAAGTTGTTCACTGCATTGTATGTGTATGGCATACACTGGTTTAATCACCCGATATCATTGCATTTTATATGTATGGTATACATTGATCTAATCACCTGTTATCATCATTATTTCAATACTGCGCATGTATATTGTTAGTTTGATATCTTCGCAATTATTCTAACTTTGATATATTTAGATGTGTATCAGGTTATCTATGCACTTTAGATCACCCATTTAAACTTCACATTGTCATTAGCGCTGCACCATCACTTTTCCCACTTCTACTTTTTGCAATTGTTATTTGCGGTGCTGGCAGCTTTCCCCCTTCCTTGGACAGCGCGGTATTTAGCACACATTTCTTTCTCGTACATCACGGGACACAGAGCGACATAGTCATTACTAATGGGTTATATAGATACCTTCAGGTGCTGGCACTGGCAACTTCCAAAACCGGAAGTACCCTCCCCTATATAAGCCCCTCCCATCCGGGAGCACCTCAGTTTTTTGCCAGTGTCTAAGGTGTTGGCCAAGAAGAAACATGTGTTTTTCACTGAGCTTGCGTACAGGTTCTTTTGGGCCTCAGTAAGCTATTCCGGATCCGACCAAAAAAGCTTCATAGCTAAACGGTCGGTACCCGGGCCTTGCAAGAGAAGAGCAAGGTTTTGCCTGTAATGCCTCTCTTAGGAGGGCTGGACCCTGGGATCCAGAGCTCTGGTCATACCCACGACCAAGATGTTTTCTGTGCAGGGTGCTATACAGGTCCAGGGGAGTGGAATCCTTGGGAACCCGGTCCCTGAAGGTTTGATTACAATGCCTGCCGTGATAGGTGAAGTTTGGGCTTCTGTGGACCAAACAGAGTCCTGCGGCGAGGAAAAGGTAAGTGGGGGCCCTCGGGAACTTGGTTCTATTGAGGGACCCCCAAGCCTATTTTGTCTTTCTGCCTGTTACCTAAGGTATTCCCGCTAATATTCTGTGCATGCCTGTTACTACTGAGAAAATGTAAAAATTTTAATAGTAGGCAAGAAAAAAAAAAAAAAAATGTAAGACCGCGGTACCTGTGTTAGACACTAGAGGCCGCTATGGTTCTTTTTCTTGTAATGTGGATTTTTTTCTTCCAGAATCAAATCCAGGCAGTTGGTATGTTCTCTGCTGGGAAGCTGTCTCCTCTGCCCTGTTGCTGCGCTCATCCATCCCCGGGCCCTGCGGCAAAGGGACCCTGGCTCCCATCTAGCTCCTTATTGTTTTCAAAAAAGGCGCCGAAGGCGCACGTGCCCGCGCGCGTGCGCGGGCACGCGCCTCTATATATAGAGGCGATCTGGAAAAGGGGCGGAGCGGGTGGATGACGCTCAGGTGTGCGCCGCGGCGCTACTGCGCATGTGCGGGCGTCCAGCGTGTTTTAAAGCACATTATAGCTGGCTATTGAAGTGCACAGACAGAGCTAGCAACAGTATAAAGGCACACAGAGGCGGTTGATGCAGGCATCCCCTAGAAAGGCACTTTAGTAGACACCAACTGTGATATAGCAGCAATTGTGCTAGACTATTCTCAGTAAAAGTGGTGTATTACGGCTGGAATACCTCAGCTTTAGGCTTAGGAATATGCCGTCCAGAAGCTCCGGAACTGAATCTTCCAGGAAGCGAAGGGGGTCTCATCGGGCTCTGAGGATCTTGGGCATGCTTCTGCTGCACCAGTCTCCCCTGAAGTTCAGAGGTAAGTGACCGTAGAGACCCCGCAGGGGTACTTGGTACTGTGGCTGTCCTCAGTTCACCTGCTCCTGTGTATGTAACAGAGGAGGTTTTTTCCTCAGCTCTGGGAGGATTAGAGAGAGATTGTCAACATTGATCGCTGCCTCCCTGTCAGGGAAAGCACGCCCGATCTCCGTCTCCTCCTTCAGAGTGCCTGTTAGCAGAGCAACAGTCCCATACAGGGATCGACCTGCCTGAAGGGGATCAGGATGAGGTTGATTCTGTTATAGAGGAATCAACAGTGGGGGAACCTTTTCTCAGCATCTCAAGCTGAAAGATTATGGGTTCAGTCTCTGACTAACATGGTCCAATCAGCATTTAAAAATGAACCTTGCGGAACCATCAACCACTACTGTATCCTCGTTGGGGTCGCTAGAAGCCCCCAGACTGTCTGTTCTTTTCCACTTCACCCTTTACTGAAAGGGCTCATTTACCAGGATTGGGAACGTCCTGAGAAAATATTTATTCCCCCAAGAGATTTCCGGTGGTCTATCCCATGGAGGATAAGTTCATCAAAAAATGGAAGGTCCCTACAGTGGACGCAGCCATCTCTTGTATGTATAAATCACTGACATGTCCAGTGGATAATGTCCAAATGTTCAAGAACCCAATAGATAAAAGATTGGAGTCCTTATGAAAGTCTGCTTCTTTCTACAGCAAGCTTGGTGACACAACCAGCAGTGAGGTCTGCTAAGCAGTGAAGGATCAGTTGAAACAGGTCTTGAGGGACTTGACAGATCAGCAGGCCTTGCCCTAGCTGATCTACCTAGAGCCTTAGGCTTTGCGGTTGATGCCATAAAGGATTCAGTCCATCAGGCCTCCCGCCTTACGCTGTCTATAGTACATATGCGTAGGCTTCTATGGCTCAAAAACTGGTCTGCTGAAGCTCCCTGTATAGAATGGCTGGTTAGCGTCCCATTTCATGGTGAACGCTTATTCAGGGAAAACCTGGACAAATATATCCAGAAAATTTCCAGCGGTAAAAATACGCTCTTACCGGTTAAAAACAGAGTTAGAGGTCCCTCTTTAAGAGGCCTGCTTCTCCAGTCCCTGGGGCATCGGCTGTGTAACAGTTCCGACGGCCTCCTCGGTCAATTCCCGGGGGTAAAAAACAGGGACAATAGCAGGGTAATGAGAAACCCTGGGTCAGGGGAGGTACAAAACCTCCCCCAAAGTTAAATTCATTGAAGGGTTGCCCCCACTCAGTCGGGTGGGGGGAGGACTCCAGTTGTTCGCAAGAGACCTGGCGGGACACGATCAAAACAGATAGGTGCTCTCCGCAGTATGTTTGGGATACAGTTTGGAGTTAAGACTCTCCTCCTTCCCATTTTTGAGGTCAAACGTGCCAAGGGATCCCCGGAAGAGAGTCCCTCCTGTTGGCACTAGAACAACTATTGCTCCAAGGAGTAATTATGGAGGTTCCCCTGGAAGAATGAGGGTTCGGGTTTTACTCAAACCTCTTTACAGTCCCGAAGCAAACGCGAACGGGAGGCCCATATTAATTCTAAAAGGGCTATACAAATTCCTGTATATCAGGACTTTCCGATGGAGTCGATCCGATCGGTGGCCACTGCCCTACAAGGGGAGGATTGGTTAGCCGCGATCGACATCAAAGATGCTTATTTGCACATTCCCATCTTTCCAGTCCACCAAAAATTTCTACGCTTTGCAGTAGAAGGGCGCCATTTTCAGTTCAGAGCCTTACCCTTCGGTTTGGCCACAGCACCACGAGTGTTTACAAAAATTCTGGCCCTTTATTGGCCAATCTAAGAACACAAGGTGTAATGATAATGGCATATCTAGATGACTTGTTGCTGATAGACCACTCAGTGAAAAAACTAGACGTGGTCGTTCACAAGACAATCAAGTATCTGGAATCTCACGGTTAGATTATCAACCGAGACAAGTCAGCCCTAAAAACTAGTCAAAAGTCTGGAATACTTGGGGCTAAGGTTGGATTCAGGCCAGAGAAAAATATTCTTGCCTCGAGGAAAGGTGTTGTCTTTGAAAGATTTGATCCACTTAGTGGGTACAAAAAAGACAGCCGTCCATACGCCTGTGCATGAGGCTGCTGGGAAAAATGGTGGCATCATTCGAAGCAGTACCCTACGGTCAATTCCATTCAAGGAATTTGCAAGGGGCCATACTGTCAGCCTGGAACAACAAAGTTCAGGCCCTAGACTTACAATGTCCTTGTCCCCTTCCGTTCGCAAGAGCCTCCGTTGGTGGTTGGTTCCCCAGAATCTGGAAAAAGGGAAATCCTTCAGTCCGATTTCTTGGAAGGTGGTCACTACAGATGCCAGCCTTATAGGCTGGAGAGCAGTACTGGAGCAATGGTCTCTCCAGGGCAGATGGTCAGATGCAGAAAAGGCCCTGCCCATCAATCTCTTAGAGATACGAGCAGCCCGGTATGCCCTAGTAGCATGGACATCCAAACTCCAAGGGTCCCCTGTCAGAATTCAATCAGACAATGCCACAGCAGTGGCATATATCAATCATCAGGGGGGCACCAGGAGTCGTGCAGCCCAGAGGGAAGTAAATTACATCCTGAAATGGGCAGAAAGATATGTCCCAGCCATATCTGCGGTATTCATTCCAGGAGTGGAGAATTGGAAGGCGGACTTTCTAAGTCGCCAGCAATTATGCCCAGAGGAATGGTCCCTTCACCCCGAGGTTTTCTGGACAATATGTCAGCGGTGGGGAACATCGGATGTAGATCTTCTAGCATCCAGATTCAACGCAAAGGTGGACAGGTTTGTCTCTCGGACAAGGGATCCCCTAGCTTGCGGCTCGGATGCCCTAGTGTTCCCTTGGGATCAGTTCAAGCTGATATATGCATTCACACCGCCACAATGGTTACCTCGATTACTCCGCAGAATCAGGGTAGAAAAGAAACCAGTGATTCTGGTGGCTCCAGCGTGGCCCCGAAGAGCGTGGTACGCGGAGATTGTAAAATGTCAGTGGGGAGTCCTTGGACTCTCCCACGTCGTCCGGACCTGCTTTCGCAAGGACCGATATACCACCCTTCCTTACCAGCCCTAGGTTTGATGGCCTGGTTATTGAAGCCCACATTCTAAAAAAGAGAGGGCTCTCTAATCCTGTGGTATCTACCATGATCAATGCCAGGAAGCCGGTATCCAGGCAGATCTACTATAGAATCTGGAAGGCGTACATCGCAAGGTGTGAGGCCAAGAAATGGCATCCACATAAGTACGTAATAGGTAGGAGTCTGGACTTCCTACAGTGGGCTGTAGATAGGAAGCTTGCCTTGAGTACTATCAAAGGTCAGTTTTCGGCCTTGTCAATATTTTTTCAAAGGCCCTTGGCTTCGCATTCACTAGTCAAAGCCTTTAGATAAGGAGTGATGCGTATTAGTCCTCCGGTTAATATTCCCATATGTCCATGGGATCTAAACCTGGTTCTGTCGGTTCTACAGAAACAACCATTTGAACCATTACAGCATATTTCCTTGGTTCTTCTCACCAGGAAATAGTTTTTTCTAGTAGCCATTTGTTCGGCTAAAAGAGTGTCGGAATTAGCAGCTATGTCCTGTAGGGAGCCATATCTGGTTATCCATAAGGACAGAGTAGTGTTACGTCCTCATCCAGCCTTTCTTCCTAAGGTGGTATCAAGGTTTTCATTTGAACCAAGATGTGGTTCTGCCTTCTTTTTTCCCCAAACCTAGTTCGGTAGAGGAAAAGTTATTGCATTCTTTGGATGTAGTAAGAGCAGTTAAAGCTTATCTAAAAGCCACTGCTCAGATTCGCAGAACGGATACTTTGTTTATTCTGCCGGAAGGCCCCAGAAAGGGTCAGGCAGCGTCAAAATCTACTTTAGCCAAGTGGATTCAACAGGTCATTATGCAAGCCTATGGCTTGAGAAGGAGACCGCCTCCGTTCAAAGTTAGGGCGCACTCCACGAGAGCAGTTGGAACTTCATGGGCAGCGCATCACCAGGCCTCCCTGGCTCAAATCTGTAAGGCCGCAACATGGTCTTCAGTACACGTTTACTAGGTCTACCAGGTGGACGTTAGAAGTCAGGAGGATGTCGCCTTTGGGCGCAGTGTGTTGCAGGCCGCAAAAGATCCTCATGTCTGATAGCGCTCAGCTTATGTATGGTGTATCCCCCCCCCTCGTTGGGCACTGCTTTAGGACATCCCATTAGTAATGACTATGTCGCTCTGTGTCCCGTGATGTACGAGAAAGAAAATAGGATTTTTATAACAGCTTACCTGTAAAATCCTTTTCTTGGAGTACATCACGGGACACAGAGCTCCCACCCCTCTTTAGGGACACTTATTGCTTTGCTACAAAACTGAGGTGCTCCCGGATGGGAGGGGCTTATATAGGGGAGGGTACTTCCGGTTTTGGAAGTTGCCAGTGCCAGCACCTGAAGGTATCTATATAACCCATTAGTAATGACTATGTCGCTCTGTGTCCCGTAATGTACTCCAAGAAAAGGATTTTACAGGTAAGCTGTTATAAAAATCCTATTTTTTGTTACTGGTACATGGCTACCTAGAAATGTCATGTCCGGGGGCGTGGCCGGCATGGCGGACTGAGTGAACGTGCATACTGAGCTTTGCTGGAAAAAGATCCGATACTGACTCCGTTCCTGGGTAGATTTTCTATTATTTTGGATCCACTGCACCTGTATGCCATCCAGGTCCTCTGGGGGCCCGAAGCAGGGCAAAAAGCTGAAGTTTCCCTCGGATATCGTGGCTACAGTGGGTCCGGCCTCTTTGCCACAGGTTGAGCCAGCACACTATGGCGTCTCAGGCGGACCAGGAGGGGAGTGTGGCTGCCTCCCCGCCTGGCATCCTGGAGGTTATGGCGGCTATCACGACCTGCCAGGTGGCTATTACTACCTGCCAGACGACGCTCACTAATAAGATTGAGGCTGTGCAGTTGGACATGCGCTTACTGCGCCAGGATCTGGACAAAATTTGTTCCAGACTCACGGAAGCTGAGCAACGGGTTGGTGATGTGGAGGACACGGTATCCAGTCATGATGACTCCATCCGAACCTTGCTTACTAAGGTAAAGGCACTCGAGTACCGCGCGGAAGACACCGAGAACCGCAGCAGGCGCAACAACATACGCATTGTCGGCCTCCCGGAGGGGGTGGAGGGGCGCAATCCCACAACCTTTATAGAGGATCTCCTTAAAACCCTGCTACCTGCGGCCCAACTGTCCCCTTACTTTACAGTAGAAAGGGCCCATCGTGTGCCGCCGAGGCCAGGTCCGGAAGGGGCCCCCCCCCGTACCTTTATACTACGGCTGTTGAATTTCCGGGATAGGGATGAGCTGCTTCGTGCTGCCCGCCTGGCAGACAATCTCCCGTACCGTAACACCAGACTGATGTTCTTTCCGTATTACACCATGGAGACACAGAGGCAGCGGGCACTCCTTTGATGGCATTAAACCGGCTCTCCGAGCAAAGGGAATCAGCTACAGCATCATGTTCCCGGCTAAACTACGGGTGGTCGACGGTGAGACTGTGCAGATCTTTACCAATCCTAAGGATGCGGGTGCGTGGCTGGAGACACTGCCTCCATGAGAGACTTGCCTTCTCTAAATATCTATGGCGGTGATGTGTTGCCGCTGGGCCACTCTTTAGAGGTATGTGACTTTGGGGGGGGTTTTCCACTTTGTATAGACTGCCGTTACACTTCAGAGCCCTCCCCATACGTACTGCCTAGAGAGACACTGGAACCCCTCTGTTTGTTAAACCTGTTGAGTGGCCCGCCATTTGCTTTACTTTACTCTACCCAGGAGTTCTGTATGATTGCACTGGCATGTTGTGTTTCTCACTCCAGCATCTCAAGCCAGTGGTTGCAATTTGAAAAAAAAAATTCTCCCCCTTTTTTCTTTGTTTTTACTTTTTATTTGATTTTTTACTGTTCACTGTTCACTATTGACTGGATGGGCCGGTCTGCTGCGGCTCACGCCTCCCAATCTCTTTGAGTTAGTCATTGGACACTTTGTGTTTGGGGATATATGTGCTCCTCCATGTTCGGGGGACACGGGGTGGGGGGTAGGGGTTGGATGGCCGTTGCCGTCCGTAATACTATTGGTCTATGGGTTGTTATGTTCTTTATTTTTATGCTTATTTGGTTGGTCTTTGAGATACCTATTTTAAATTCTGTCCCTCGGGTATGTTCTCTGGACTCCACTGGGGGGGTGCAGTGCTTTACGGCCTTATGGTACTTGGCATCTGCATTCCCTGGTGCAGAGGCGCTGCGCTCTCTCAGGGGACCATGGTTGAGGGATATGGGATATTCTCCTTCGTTTATGTTACACTTACATGATGGCTAATTTTACAGTGATGTCGTGAAATGTCAGGGGCCTTAATTCTGCTATTAAGAGGTCACTAGTGTTTAAGTTCATTCAGCAACCTAATACAAAGCTTTGTATATTACAAGAAACGCACTTGGGATCTAGGGTCCTGGGGCTGAGACTGGCCTGGGTGGGTGCACACTACCATGCCTCCTATTCGAATTATGCTATGGGAGTGAGTATTCTTGTGCACCGATCTTTGCCTTTCCAGTTGCAGGTGATCCGTACCAACCCTGGTGGTAGGTTTGTGCTTATGCATGCTCTAATAGCGGATGTTCTGTATGTCATTATTGGACTCTATCTGCCTCCTCCTGCGGATCCGACCCTCCTCCACTCGGTGATGCAGATGGCTGTTCAATATGGGGTGGATAAGGTGCTTTTGGTGGGGGATTTTAACTTGGTCATGTCGGATGTGCTGGATAGACTCCGGCCCTCACCTGCCCCTAACTCAGGGTTGTCTATTTGGGCATCCTCTTTTAGTATGACGGATCTCTGGCGCCATTTTCACCCTTCTGACACTCAGTATACCTGTCTCTCTAATACCTACCGTACTCTGTCTCGCATAGACATGGAATTTGCCTATCCTGGCCTCCTTGGGGAGGTGACTTCGGCTGAGATTCTCTCTTGCGGCATATCTGATCATGCCCCGTTGTTGGTCTCGATTGGTGCCGCTCCTTCCGGAGGTTGGGCGGTCTGGAGACTTTCTAGATACTGGGTGGATCCAGAAATTTAAGAGGACCTACCGGATGAGATCTGCAGTTTTTGGTTACAGAATGCTGAGTCCTCTGGACCGTTGATACTTTGGGATACTTTTAAAGCCTGGATGAGGGGAGTATATATCAAGAAGATTGCTGCTAGAAGGAGAGGGTCTGTGCAGGCTCTGAGGCAGTTGGAGGTAGAGGCCCTGTCGCGAGAGAGGATCTATGTCCAGTCACCTAGTTCAAACACCTACTATGCCTGGCAACACACTCTTAGAGAGTTGTCCTTGATGAGAGAAGACATCACTAAGAAGTCCATGCTGGATAGTGCTCAGAGTGTGTTTGAGTTTGGTGATAAAAATGACAAGCTCTTGGCCTGGTTGGCCAGGGGTCAGCGTGCTACTACACATGTGGGCAGGCTTAGAGATGCAGAGTCCATTTGCTCTAGATTTTTCCGTTTCTATCAGGAGCTTTACTCATCCAGGGTGACCTATACTGGTGCAGACCTTTCTGACTTTTTAAATAGGGTCCCCTTCCCCACACTTGACCCAGACAAGAGTATGGACTTAGACAGGGACATTACTTTAGAGGAGGTACAGACGGCTCTGAGTTGTATGCAGTCGGGGAAGGCCCCTGGGTTGGATGGAATTCCCACTGAATTCTACTCAAAACATCAGGAATTGCTGGCGCCTAGATTGACCGATCTTTTTCAGAGATTTTCGGTTCTGGGCTCCCTTCCCGATTCAATGGCTGATGCTGTTGTGGTGTTGGTGCCCAAACCTGGTAAGGATCCAGAGAAATGTGGCTCGTATAGACCCATTTCTCTCATTAATGCTGACGCCAAGTTATTGGCCAAAATCCTTGGCCTACGTCTGATTACGGTGATGGAAGATTTAATCCATCCGGATCAAACGGGATTCATGCCGGGTAAGGGCACGGACATCAACATTGTTCCTTAATCCAGACACCTCTCTTGTCAATGGCGGCACCCAAGTCATAGCCTCTCTGGATGCAGAGACGGCTTTTGACACGGTGAAATGGGGTTATCTATGGGAGGTTTTGAGATGCTTCGGGTTTGGGCCACGGTTTCTTAAGTGGTTGGATATGCTGTATGAGTCCCCTAGGGCTAGAGTCCGTGCTAATGACAGATTGTCTGAGTTTTTCTCCTCCAGAGGGGCACCCGGCAGGGATGTCCCTTGTCGCCCAGCTTGTTTGCCTTGGCCCTTGAGCCGTTGGCGATCTTGATTAGGGGCCTGCGGATTGGCCCTTTGGAGGAGAAAATTTCCCTTTATGCGGATGACGCCTTACTCTACCTTCATGACGCCGATACTTCACTGCGGGCAGCTCTGCAGATCTTTGAGGAATTTGGTCACTTTTCTGGGGTCAGGATCAACTGGTCAAAATCAGTCCTGTTCCCGCTGGATCCTCGGTCCCGGAGCGGGGTCTCTCATACCCCGCTGCTTTGGGTCGAGGAGTTTAAATACCTCGGTATTGTGGTGTCGAGGGACCTACAGGACTTTCGCCGCCTCAATCTGTTGCCCCTTGTGGTGAGACTTAAAGAAAATTGCATCAGATCGAGGGACCTACCCCTTAACCTGCTCGGCCGCATAAATGTGCTGAAAATGATATTCCTACCCAGATTTACTTATGTGTTTCGGGAACTGTCCGATATGGCGCCCTAGCTCTTTTTTTAAGGAGCTGGATGTCTGCGTAGGCTCCTTTATTTGGAAGGGCTCCTCGCCTAGGCTGGCAAGGTCCACCTTACAACTGCCAGTCCGTTGTGGGGGTCTTGCGCTCCCTTGCCTCTTGATATATTATTAGGCAGCAATCCTGGTCACAGTACGCTGGTGGTTTATGCAGTCCAAGTCGAACGCAGCCACCAGCTTGGAGGCCGCTGTCTTGGGATCACTTCGGGAGTTGGGGAACCTGGTATATAGGGGAGTTGCTGCGTACTCATCTCTTCCGGGACCCACCAGGACGACCCTTAAAGTATGGACCATTGCTCAGAAGAGATTTATGCGTTCGAACCAATATTCCCCCTTCTGCCCATTATGGGGTAATCCCTCCCTCCCCCACTTTAGGACGATCCTTGATCTGCACCTTTTGGGCTGGGTATGGAATTAAGACCCTCCAGGATGTCTTTCGCTCTGGAAGGTTACTGTCCTTCCAGGAGTTAGTTGCTCAGTATGGGCTGCCGGAGCGGATGCTATTCAGGTATTTTCAGCTGAGACATGCTGCCAGGGCCCAGTTCCCCCAGATTGTTAGTTTAGCACAGGACCCTATTGAGAGGTTGCTGGCTCAGGAGGATCTTAAAAAAACGCTCTCTGCTCTTTATCTTGCCCTGGGAACAATGGCTGACTGATGTTCCCAGCCTAGACAGGGCTACTTGGGAGGAATGCTTTGAAGATGGGTCAAAGTTGATGATATCCTCTAGAGATAAATTGCTGCAGACTAAATTTATACATTGTATATACTACGCACCTCAGAAGACTGCACAGGATATACCCGGAGAGGTCCCCTAGCTGCCTGAAATGTCACTCTTATGATGGTACGTTTCTTCACATGTTCTGGACCTGTCCCTTGGTAGAGGTGTTCTGGGCCGAGGTCTTTGAGTGTATCAATATCCGTCTTGCACTGTCTATCCCGATATCACCTGAACTGGCCCTGTTTGGGATACACGACGATGACCAGAGGCCCTGATACACAAAGTTACTTGTATCTATGTTACTGTTCTACGGCAAAAAAAAATTCTTAAAAAATGGTCCTCCCCTGCCCCCCCAAAGTTGACTCTTGGGACTCCTCTGTTAATGCGGTCCTACCGATGTATAAGTTGACGTATGTTAGCAGGGGTTGTCCCAAGAAATTCGACCGGGTCTGGCTTCCTTGGACCCAATAGTTTTAGGATGATATTTTCTCTTGCTTTGGCTTTGTTATAGTATAATGGGCTGGATTGACATTGATTTATGGTTTGCTGTTTTGTACGGATTCTTGATTTATATTTTGTACATGACATGTCTGTGTATCTCTGTTATCTGATATCTTCTCAATAAAGACCAACCTTTCTTGTAAGAAATGTCCTGTTCACTGAGCAGGAAGTACAGGCAGAAGAAAGGAAGAACAAAAAAGTTTATGTGGTTCCAGGAGTGCAGTTATCTGCAGGGGGTGGCTGGGACTGGTGTCTCACAGATGGGTCAATTCAGGCCTGGCAAAAGATCGCAAAAAACATGCAAAAGATCGGTCCAGGCAACAGACAGAAATGTGGTCAGTAAACAGGCCAGGGTCAATACAGGCGGCAGGCTAAGGCAACATTGCACTGTGGTGGGGGTGATCAGGAACATTGTTGCTGGCTGCAATGGCCTGGTGACCCTGGAAACTAGTGTGGCAGCAATCAGGAACACTGCTGCTGACTTACACTGGTCAGGTGACACTGGGATTGGTGTGGTGACAATCAGGGATTCTGTTGCTGGCTTACACTGGTGTGTTGACATTACAGCTGGTATGGTGGTGAACAGGGACAACTTAACTGGTGTGGGAGTAATTAGGGACAATGTAACTGGTGTGGAGGTGATCAGGAAAATACACTGTACACCAGTGGCGGAAATTTTAGGGTCGCAGCAGTCACACTTGCGACTGGGCCCTGGTGTTCTGCCACTGTGGGCGGGGCAAGACCTGGCATCTCCCCCTGCACCTCTCGCTATCAATTTAGAATGCAGTGGGGGAGTGGGAGGCAGTAATCGGCAGCTCTATGGTGCCCGCAAGCCGTGGGATCTCCCTGGGGCTAGTAGTTCTCTTCCCGACTGTATACAGTGGAGAGGGGAGGGGCCTCTGACCCAGGCATGTATCCATGTCACTCAGTTTACAAGTGGTCAGGTCAGAAGCCCCTCCCCTCTCCACTGTATACATTCGAGAAGAAAACTACTAGCCCTAGGGAGGTCCTGCGGCTTGTGGGCACCAAAGACCTGCCGATCGCCGCCTCCCACCTCCCCCACGGTGGGGGGTCCAGAGATGTGCTGGGGGTTGGAGGTGCACAGCGGAGACCAGCCATAGGACCCTGATGTAAGGGGGGCCCTCTGAGGACCCTGATGTAAGGGGGCCCTCTGAGGACCCTGATGTAAGGGGGCCCTCTGGGGACCCTGATGTAAGGGAGGCCTCTCTGGGGACCCTGATGTAAGGAGGGGTTCTCTGGGGACACTGATGTAGGGAAGGGGCTCTCTGGGGGACCCTGATGTAAGAAAGTGGCTCTCTGGGGGACCCTGATGTAAGAAAGGGGCCCTCTGGGGGACCCTGATGTAAGGAAGGGGCTCTCTGGGGGACCCTAATGTAAGGAAGGGGTTCTCTGGGGACCCTAATGTAAGGAAGGGGTTCTCTGGGGACCCTATTGTAAGGAGGGGTTCTTTGGTGACCCTGATGTAGGGAAGGGGCTCTCTGGGGACCCTGATGTAAGGAGTGGTTTTCTCTGGGGACCCTGATGTACGTGGGGGATCTCTGGGGACCCTGATCCCTGATGTAAGGGGGGATCTGCACTCAGATATGTAACGATATTGTATATATTATATAATATATATATTAGGGCTGTGGAAATAACTATTAATTCCTCAATTAATCGATACATTTTTTTGATCGATCAAAATTCTTTTGATCGGTACTCACCTCTCCGCCAGCTTCTGGGTCTTCAGGGAGTTCCGTCGGAGATCTGGTGAGGTCACGGACACCGGCAGGGCTTGCCGTGTCCATCTGAAGGGCTCCTTTGCTGTGCCTTCATATCTGCATGCCGGCGGGACTTTACTATCTGCCACACGCAAGGGCTGTTACACTTCCCTCTATCACTTCCCTCTATCAGCCTGGGATTCTACAGCCATCCACTGGGAGTTGTGATAGTTCCCTTCACGGGACATCTACATGCCGACGGACTGATGTTAACCCCTTCTCATCTGGATTCAGCAGTGGTATCGTTGTACACATTTTTATACCAGTATCATACTTAGCTACATGTTTTTATGACTGCTTTTGCTACCGTTTGGTATTACTCGCACCATTTTTACAGTTTATGTAGCTACATCGATTTTATCTCCAGTGCAATATTTATTTTGTTACCTACTTGAAGACTATAAAAGTTTTAATGCTATTCCTATCGAGCGCTGCCTTTGTGTTTTTTGTATCCTGCTATCCATTTTTCCAGTGGTTGGTAGCTGCACTGGAAATCAGCCTGCAAGGAGATCAGCTAAAAGTAGTTGGATCTGTATGTGCGTTATAATTAATCGAAATTAGTCAATTTAATCGATTAAAAAAAAATCGAATAATCGAACACGAAAATTATATATATTATATTATATATATATATATTGTAAAGTTTGGGGATTATAGCTCCACTGGACTAAGTGCATAAATCGTTTGAAACAAGGCTTTTATTTACAAACAAACCAAAAATAAGGCTTCACTCAGCATACAGGCAAAACGATAAAACAAAGTCTGCTGAGCTTCAGCATAAAATGAAGTCGCTTATCTTCAGCACCAAAAATAAGGTAAAGAAAAACACATACAGTTTGTTTGTAGATGGGTCTTCGCCCCAGAACTTCAAAAGTCCTAGCTGTATCCTTAACACCTCCCAGCAGACGCACAGCTCATCTCCACAGGTGCAATCCCCATACTCGTCCTCACCACACCTCTATCACCACTTCCTGTTTTATGAGCTGTTCTCTGGAGGTGTTAACCCCCTGTATGCTGACTCCCAGTGGTCAGGGGCGGAGGCTTTTTCCCACCCGAATAGCACTTTAGAGCCTCCGAAATTCCGGGCCCCAAATTACTTTATCAAGACAGAGAGGACTGTGAGACAGTCCTCTCTGGATTAACTCTATCGCCGGGAATCCCTCACCCATTTTGGGTGACCCCTTGAACCCTATCACAGCTCTCTTTAAAGGGGCCATAACCCAAATACTGGTGATGTATAGCATCCGTCCAGGACCCAACCTTGGCGTCCTGTACATATCCCCCCCCCCCCTCTGCCTCAACGCAGAGGTGTTGGAGGCACCACTTGACATCATACAATAAACCCGGGAGAGGGCATCGGCATTCTGATGTTGTCTCCCGGGTCTGTGCTCTACCACGAAATTGAACTCCTGGAGAGAAAGGAACCACCTTGTTACCCTGGCATTGGTGTGCTTGTTCTGTCTCATCCAGGTAAGGGGAGCATGGTCTGACACCTATCGAAACCTCCTACCTAGGAGGAAATATCGTAGGGAGTCCAAAGCCCACTTGATGGGCAGACACTCCCGCTCCACCACCGCATAGTTTTTCTCAGCTGCCATCAGCTTCCTACTAAGAAAAAACACGGGGTGCTCCTCCCCATTGATTTCCTGAGACAGGACCGCTCCCAACCCTTCACTTGAAGCATCTATCTGCACTAAAAAATCCTTTGCAAAATCCGGAGCTGCAAGCACCGGATCCTGGCACAATCCCATCTTAAGCTTTTGAAAAGCTTTCTCGGCCTCGGCATTCCACTTTATCATCACCGACTTTCTGCCTTTGGTCAAGTCAGTCAGCGGTGCAGCGATGTTGGGGACAAACCCCTTATAATAGCCAACTATGCCCAGAAAGGCTCTGACCTGCTTCTTGGTTAGGGGACGGGGCCAGTCCTGTATGGCTTTCCACCTTACTCATTTGGGGCTTCACCAACCCTCTACCCACAATATACCCTAGGTATTTGGCTTCCTCCACCCCAATGGCACACTTCTCCGGGTTGATAGTAAACCCTGCTCTTCTCAAGGAGTCTACGACTGCCTGAACCTGGGGAAGATGGGATTTCTAATCAGTGCTGAAGATGACTATATCATCTAGGTAAACGGAAGTGTACCATTGATGTGGATGCAAAGTTTTGTCCATGGCCCTTTGGAACGTGGCGGGGCAGAGTGTAGACCAAATGGCATCCTTTTATATAGGAAGTGGCCTTTGGGGGAGAGAAGGCTGTTTTATCCCTGGCTTTCTTGGTCAGGGGAATCTGCCAGTACCCTTTTGTGAGGTCCAGCGTGGTGATATACCTGGCAGGACCCAACCTCTCAATTAGCTCATCTACCCGTGGCATGGGCTATGCATCAAACTTGGAGACTTCATTAAGTTTTCTGAAGTCGTTGCAGAAGCGGAGGGTGCCGTTGGGTTTGGGTACCAACACGATCGGACTCGACCATTTGCTCTGCGACTCTTCAATGACTCCAAGCTTGAGCATTCTTTTAACCTCTTCAGATACTGCCACCCTATGAGCTTCTGGGATACGGTAAGGCTTTAACCGGATTTTTACAATGGGCTTGGTTACAATGTCATGCTCGATGACGTTGGTGAGACCGGGCAACCCTTAAAACATGTCCCTATTTTATTGCAGAAACTCTTTTGCTTGCTGGGTTTCGGGTCTAGTTAGAGTAGCAGCAACCTGCACCAGGTCGATCCCTGCATGGTCCCCTGACTGTACCCCTACCACCGCGGATACCTGTTCTGTCTCTCCATGGTTTCAACAAATTTACGTGATAGATCTGGTATGGTTTTCTTTTCCCTGGCTGGTGCACCTTGTAATTCACCTCACCCACTTTCTCTACTACCGCAAACGGGCCTTGCCACTTGGCCGAAAATTTGCTCTCCACCGTGGGTATTAGAACAGCCACCCGGTCTCCTACTTGAAACTGTCTAATTTTAGCCGACCGGTTATACACTCTTCTTTGGGCATCCTGAGCCTTCTGCATGTGCTCCCTCACCAGCGGCATCACCTTAGCCCCCCTCTCATGCATTTGAGAGATATGCTCTACCACAGTTTTATGCGGTGAGGACTCACTTTCCCACGTTTCCTTTACTAGATCAAGCAACCCCCGGGGCCTTCGTCCATACCCTCGCACAAACGATGAGAAGCCTGTGGATGCTTGTGGAACCTCCCGGATGGCAAACAACAGGGCAGGGAGTAACATATCCCAATCCTTCCCATCTTTCTGGACCACTCTTTTCAACATGGACTTTAGAGTTTTATTAAACCTCTCAACTAGGCCATCGGTCTGTGGGTGATAGACGGACGTCCGCAACTGCTTAATCTGAAACAGTTTGCACAAGTCCATCATCACCTTTGACATAAAAGGGGTGCCCTGGTCCGTCAGTATCTTTTTGGGGAACCCAGTTCGTGAGAACATTTGAAATAATTCCCTGGCAATGGCCTTAGAGGAAGTTTTCCTCAAAGGGACCGCTTCTGGATACCTAGTTGTGTAATCTAGAATGACTAATATGTATTGGTGCCCCCGTGCCGACTTAGCGATCCACTCGAATGGGACCTCAATAATTGCCAAGGGTACTAGAGGGTTTCTATTGTGGGGCACTGGGGCAGTTAAATGGCAAATGGGACAAGATGCACAAAATCTTTTAACCTCTGCCTTCACCCCTGGCCAGTAAAACCGGTCGGTTATCCTAGCCTCTGTTTTCTCCGCCCCCAGGTGTCCTCCCAGTGCGTCGTTGTGGGCTAGATCAAGGAGCATCCGCCTATATGGTTGGGGAACCAGCAACTGCTCTACAGTTTCCCCTTAAATCTCAGCCACTCGATATACCAAGTCCCCCTTCAATGCAAAATGAGGAAACCTCTGATCTGCACCTGGTATTTCTGAGACCCCATCAATACCAGAAACCTGCTCTCAAGCATTGATTAAGGTAGGATCCTGTAATTGAGCGGTGCCAAATGCACCCCTGGATACATCCAGGTCTGGATGCACTGGCCTTGAGGATGTTTCCCCTTCATCCTCCTCAACCGGGGAGAGCTCCTCATCTTCCTCCCCCAGCATAACTTGTAATGGGAAGACTTCCCCCCCTCAGAGATCAACTTGGTTTTGCGACCGGGAACAGTGGCATTATCACCCAAATTAGCATTCTCTGCAATTTCATTATTAGTGACGGGTATCTCCATATCAGATGGGTGTGTTGTGGAGGTTTCAGGTCTGGGCCCCTCAGACCCTGTCCCCTCCAGGCCCAGTGTCCCCAGTTCTCCTGGCAGCCCCATCTGTACCTGGTCCCATAGTTCAAGAAATAATGGACAGTCCCGCCCCACTATGATGTCATGTATTAAACTTTTTACCACCCCAACCTCCTGTGTAACTGAGGTACGGCCATAGGAAACAGTCACCGGGACCAGGGGGTACTCCCTGGTGTCCCCATGGCTACAGACTACCCGTAAAGTTTTATTTACTGGGCCGAGTCTCCCGACCACCCTGGCATGTACAAGTGTTACCATGCTACCGGAGTCCAGTAGAGCCCTGGCAGGAAGGTGGTTCACCCACACTTCACACTCGAACCATCCTGCAGCCAGGTCAAGATGAGTGGCACACGCATTTTGCACGTAGAAGGAGCTTTTCCGACCAGTCCCGCAGTCCATAGGCTCCTCCTGCAGTGGGCATTGTGCCCGGGTATGCCCCCAGGACCGACATCGCCAACACTGTAGGTCCCCCATCTTTGGGACAGGCGCGACCTTCGTGTTTCTGCGGAAGCTGACGCAGGTTTGCGGGTTCCAATGTCTGGCAGGGCCTCTCTCCTAGGTGCTGTGGCCGGTCTGGTTGGCCTTGGTGTGGGTTCCCGACGTCTGGCAAGCCCAAGCAGGTCTTCTACCACGGTATACCTTTCGACCAACTCAACCAGCTGGTCAGCAGTTACAGGGTCTCCATGGCTTACCCAGCGCTGTAGGTCATCTGGCAGGGACCGCAGGTACCAGCCCATCACCACCCTTTCCACCATTTGTGGACCGGACAACTTTTCTGGCTGTAACCATTTTTTGACCAGCTGTACCAGTTCGTGCATTTGGGACCTTGGTGGCCGGTCAGGTTTGTACCGCCAGCGATGCACCCTCTGGGCCCGGACGGTTGTGGTCACTCCCAGGCGGGCCAGGATCTCTGCCTTCAGCCGCTCATAGTCGCTGATGTGCTCAGATGGAAGGTCAAAATAGGCCTTTTGCGGGTCACCGGTGAGGAAAGAGGAGATAATGCCAGCCCATTGGTCACAGGGCCACCCCTCTCTCTGTGCTATCCTTTCAAAGGTAGTGAGAAAGGCCTCTACGTCATCGCTGGGTGTTCGTTTTTGTAAAAAATGGCTGGCTCTCACGGACACTTGGTTGCCAGCGGCAACGACCGCTTGCTCTCGTCCCTGAGCCAGCCGCTGTACTGCCTCCTGCAAGGCAGCCACCTGTGCTTAAGTGGACTCCTGCTGGGCCGAAAACTGGGCGGCTAGCAGCCGTGTGTTTTCCTGCTGTGCAGCTATAGCCTGTGCCAGGGCCCGCTGCTGCTGAGCTATCGCTTCCTCATGGCGACGGTTTGCCTCTGCTGAAGCTTGCTGCTGGGTCACAGTGGCTTGTGCCAAAGCCTTGATGACCTCCTCCATGCCTTTGCCTGCTGCTTGCAATGTCTGTGCTGACTTCACCCAAGACATGCCATAAGCACACTGTCTCTTTTAAGTGTCAGTTTTTAGTTTTAAACGGTTTTTGCGGCTGCAAATGCACTTTGTAAAATGTGTGTGTTACCGGCGCCAAGATGCTTGTAATAAAACAGTCTGCTGCAATCAATTAACATACAGCCATATAGGTTGAGTGAAAAATATACATAAAAAATGAATTGCGCTGACTTAAATCAAACCACTAATTCCTGTGTTAGTCTAGGTAATATTGTGAACTTAGTGCTCTAAATAATAATAATAACCACAATTCATATACCATCAATAGCAAGAGTGCCTGCTGTGATATTAAAGTGCATGTGCAACAAACAGTACCATGTGCAATATAAATTCAATTCACAGAATATATCAAAAAAATATATGAAAAAATGAATGAAAAAAAACAGGTGTAAGTGTTATAGTTCATTAAATCCTGCCAAAAAATTAATGAATTAATAGATGGTTATATCTCCAATAATGAATACATTTCCAAATATTCCAGTGCAGGTAAAATTTTCTATCCCCAGTGACTTGCTAGGCTTTCACCTTCACCACGTCTGCTTAAACCACCACCAGATGAATTGGCCACTCACCAGATAGGCTGAATGTGTGTGCCTTTGGTTCATATGGATAACCACTCCGTATACCAGATTTTTCCAGCAGTTCCTCACAATATAATGATGGTGAATGTCACTGTATGATTACTCATAAAACACATAAAGGACCATCATGGTGCAGTACGTTTAAAAAACATTTATTAAAATATAAAAAAATGTCATTCACTCACATGAGCCGGCACTGAGCTGATTATATTTATATTTAAAATTTATTTTCTTTTCTTTTCTTTTTGTTTTTTTATTCATCATAGATAGGGACCATATAGTAATATTTGGGTATTATTCAGTATATAACAATTTGGGTTTTTTCATATAATAAGGGTGGCATATAAGTAATTGAAATAAGTAGTAATTGTGCAGTGTGTATTCAGGAAAATGCCTATACATAAATATATATATATATATATATATATATATATATATATATATATATATTATGTATTTTTTTTAAATAATTTTAAATATGATTTGCCAGTAATTATGAAATTGTAAGAGTGACCCAGCCGTGTATAGGGGTAACCCATCACAAACATTTGGGGACAGTTGTTAGTGAACACACATCAGGAACAGGCGATACATTTAACTAAGGGGAATGTTAAAGATGAGGGTTGCCATCTCCAGAAGGTTTTCACCTTTGGAAAATAGATAACCCGCCAGTAGTTAAGATGGCGGCTAGTACACTTCCGGTACGCAGAGAACTACTTCCGACCGGAAGTGGTAATAGATGGGGCATTGCCATTAGTCAAAATGTAGGATACGTCACTTCCGGTTAAACGGAGCGGCCGTCCTGTATACAAGAGAGGGTGATAGGTTAATATACAGCGGAAGGGGCATAAATTAAGGGACAGGCGATTAGCAGGCAGCTTCCTGATGACGCATTGACTGCGAAATGCATTGAGGCTGCGGGACCCATTCGCTTGTCATCTCTGGTATTTTAACAAGATTTGTACACGCTATTCAGCCTAAGGAGGAATTCTAAGGGGCACTCGTGTGGACCAGACACATAGACCATCTTTTACATTGCAGGATCAGCTCAGTGCCTGCTGTTTTTTTTTCATTCATTTTTTCATATATTTTTTTTATATATTCTGTGAATTGAATTTATATTGCACATGGTACTGTTGCACATGCACTTTAATATCACAGCAGGCACTCCTACTATTGATGGTATAGGAATTGTGGTTATTATTATTATTTAGAGCACTAAGTTCACAATATTACCCAGACTAACACAGGAATTAGTGGTTTGATTTAAGTCGGCGCAATTCATTTGTTATGTATATTGTGCAAATGCACTTTTCCCGCATCCAAGACACCAGTTGTAAAGTTTTGGGATTATAGCTCCACGGGACTAAGTTCATAAATCATTTGAAACAAGGCTTTTATTTACAAACAAACCAAAAATAAGGCTTCACTCAGCATACAGGGAAAACTATAAAACAAAGTCCGCTTAGCTTCAGCATAAAATGAAGTCCGCTTATCTTCAGCATCAAAAAATAGGATTTTTATAACAGCTTACCTGTAAAATCCTTTTCTTGGAGTACATCACGGGACACAGAGCGACATAGTCATTACTAATGGGTTATATAGTTACCGTCAGGTGCTGGCACTGGCAACTTCCAAAACCGGAAGTACCCTCCCCTATATAAGCCCCTCCCATCCGGGAGCACCTCAGTTTTGTAGCAAAGCAATAAGTGTCCCCAAAGAGGGGCGGGAGCTCTGTGTCCCGTGATGTACTCCAAGAAAAAGGATTTTACAGGTAAGCTGTTATAAAAATCCTATTTTCTTTCTCGTACATCACGGGACACAGAGCGACATAGTCATTACTAATGGGATGTCCTAAAGCAATGCCAAATGAGGGGGGGGATACACCATATATAAGCTGAGCGCTATCAGACATGAGGATCTTTTGCGGCCTGCAACACACTGCGCCCAAAGGCGACATCCTCCTGACTTCTAACGTCCACCTGGTAGAACCTAGTAAACGTGTGAACTGAAGACCATGTTGCGGCCTTACAGACTTGAGCCAGGGAGGCCTGGTGATGCACTGCCCATGAAGTTCCAACTGCTCTCGTGGAGTGCGCCCTAACTTTGAACGGAGGCGGTCTACTTCTCAAGCTATAGGCTTGTATTATGACCTGTCGAATCCACTTGGCTAAAGTAGATTTTGACGCTGCCTGACCCCTTCTGGGGCCTTCCGGCAGAATAAACAAAGTATCCGTTCTGCGAATCTGAGCAGTGGCTTTTAGATAAGCTTTAACTGCTCTTACTACATCCAAAGAATGCAATAACTTTTCCTCTACCGAAGTAGGCTTGGGGAAAAAAGAAGGAAGAACCACATCTTGGTTCAAATGAAACCTCGATACCACCTTAGGAAGAAAGGCTGGATGAGGACGTAACACTACTCTGTCCTTATGGATAACCAGATATGGCTCCTTACAGGACATAGCTGCTAATTCCGATACTCTTTTAGCCGAACAAATGGCTACTAGAAAAATCAATTTCCTGGTGAGAAGCACTAAGGAAATATGCTGTAATGGTTCAAATGGTTGTTTCTGTAGAACCGACAGAACCAAGTTTAGATCCCATGGACATATGGGAATATTAACCGGAGGACTAATACGCATCACTCCTTGTATAAAGGCTTTGACTAGTGAATGCGAAGCCAAGGGCCTTTGAAAAAATATTGACAAGGCCGAAATCTGACCCTTGATAGTACTCAAGGCAAGCTTCCTATCTACAGCCCATTGTAGGAAGTCCAGAATCCTACCTATTACGTACTTATGTGGATGCCATTTCTTGGCCTCACACCACGCGATGTACGCCTTCCAGATTCTATAGTATATCTGCCTGGATACCGGCTTCCTGGCATTGATCATGGTAGATACCACAGCATTAGAGAGCCCTCTCTTTTTTAGAATGTGGGCTTCAATAGCCAGGCCGTCAAACCTAGGGCTGGTAAGGAAGGGTGGTATATCGGTCCTTGCGAAAGCCGGACGACGTGGGAGAGTCCAAGGACTCCCCACTGAAATTTTACAATCTCCGCGTACCACGCTCTTCGGGGCCACGCTGGAGCCACCGGAATCACTGGTTTCTTTTCTACCCTGATTCTGCGGAGTAATCGAGGTAACCATTGGCGGTGTGAATGCATATATCAGCTTGAACTGATCCCAAGGGAACACTAGGGCATCCGAGCCGCAAGCTAGGGGATCCCTTGTCCGAGAGACAAACCTGTCCCCCTTTGCGTTGAATCTGGATGCTAGAAGATCTACATCCGATGTTCCCCACCGCTGACATATTGTCCAGAAAACCTCGGGGTGAAGGGACCCTTCCTCTGGGCCTAATTGCTGGCGACTTAGAAAGTCCGCCTTCCAATTCTCCACTCCTGGAATGAATACCGCAGATATGGCTGGGACATATTTTTCTGCCCATTTCAGGATGTAATTTACTTCCCTCTGGGCTGCACGACTCCTGGTGCCCCCCTGATGATTGATATATGCCACTGCTGTGGCATTGTCTGATTGAATTCTGACAGGGGACCCTTGGAGTTTGGATGTCCATGCTACTAGGGCCTACCGGGCTGCTCGTATCTCTAAGAGATTGATGGGCAGGGCCTTTTCTGCATCCGACCATCTGCCCTGGAGAGACTATTGCTCCAATACTGCTCCCCAGCCTATAAGGCTGGCATCTGTAGTGACCACCTTCCAAGAAATCGGACTGAAGGATTTCCTTTTTTCCAGATTATGGGGAACCAACCACCAACGGAGGCTCTTGCGAACGGAAGGGGACAAGGACATTGTAAGTCTAGGGCCTGAACTTTTTTGTTCCAGGCTGACAGTATGGCCCCTTGCAAATTCCTTGAATGGAATTGACCGTAGGGTACTGCTTCGAATGATGCCACCATTTTTCCCAGCAGCCTCATATACAGGCGTATGGACGGCTGTCTTTTTTGTACCCACTAAGTGGATCAAATCTTTCAAAGACAACACCTTTCCTCGAGGCAAGAATATTTTTCTCTGGCCTGAATCCAACCTTAGCCCCAAGTATTCCAGACTTTTGACTGGTTTTTAGGGCTGACTTGTCTCGGTTGATAATCCAACCGTGAGATTCCAGATACTTGATCGTCTTGTGAACGACCACGTCTAGTTTTTTCACTGAGTGGTCTATCAGCAACAAGTCATCCAGATATGCCATTATCATTACACCTTGTGTTCTTAGATTGGCCAATAAAGGGCCAGAATTTTTGTAAACACTCGTGGTGCTGTGGCCAAACCGAAGGGTAAGGCTCTGAACTGAAAATGGCGCCCTTCTACTGCAAAGCGTAGAAATTTTTGGTGGACTGGAAAGATGGGAATGTGCAAATAAGCATCTTTGATGTCGATCGTGGCTAACCAATCCTCCCCTTGTAGGGCAGTGGCCACCGATCGGATCGACTCCATCGGAAAGTCCTGATATACAGGAATTTGTATAGCCCTTTTAGAATTAATATGGGCCTCCCGACCGCGTTTGCTTCGGGACTGTAAAGAGGTTTGAGTAAAACTCGAACCCTCATTCTTCCAGGGGAACCTCCATAATTACTCCTTGGAGCAATAGTTGTTCTAGTGCCAACAGGAGGGACTCTCTCTTCCGGGGATCCCTTGGCACGTTTGACCTCAAAAATGGGAAGGAGGAGAGTCTTTTAACTCCAAACTGTATCCCAAACCTACTGCGGAGAGCACCTATCTGTCTTGATCGTGTCCCGCCAGGTCTCTTGCGAACAACTGGAGTCCTCCCCCCACCCGACTGAGTGGGGGCTTCAATGAATTTCACTTTGGGGGAGGTTTTGTACCTCCCCTGACCCAGGGTTTCTTATTACCCTGCTACTGTCCCTGTTTTTTACCCCCGGGATTTGACCGAGGAGGCCGTCGGAACTGTTACACAGCCGATGCCCCAGGGACTGGAGAAGCAGGCCTCTTAAAGAGGGACCTCTAACTCTGCTTTTAACCGGCAAGAGCGTATTTTTACCGCTGGAAATTTTCTGGATATATTTGTCCAGGTTTTCCCTGAATAAGCGTTCACCATGAAATGGGACGCTAACCAGCCATTCTTTACAGGGAGCTTCAGCAGACCAGTTTCTGAGCCATAGGAGCCTACGCATATGTACTATAGACAGCGTAAGGCGGGAGGCCTGATGGACTGAATCCTCTATGGCATCAACCGCAAAGCCTAAGGCTCTAGGTAGATCAGCTAGGGCAAAGCCTGCTGATCTGTCAAGTCCCTCAAGACCTGTTTCAACTGATCCTTCACTGCTTAGCAGACCCCAATAGCTGCTACTGCTGGTTGTATCACCAAGCAGATTTTCATAAGGACTCCAATCTTTTATCTATTGGGTTCTTGAACATTTGGACATTATCCACTGGACATGTCAGTGATTTATACATACAAGAGATGGCTGCGTCCACTGTAGGGACCTTCCATTTTTTTTTTTTTTTTTTGATGAACTTATCCTCCATGGGATAGACCACCGGAAATCTCTTGGGGGAATAAATATTTTCTCAGGACGTTCCCAATCCTGGTAAATGAGCCCTTTCAGTAAAGGGTGAAGTGGAAAAGAACAAACAGTCTGGGGGCTTCTAGCGACCCCAACGAGGATACAGTAGTGGTTGATGGTTCCGCAAGGTGCATTTTTAAATGCTGATCGGACCATGTTAGTCAGAGACTGAACCCATAATCTTTCAGCTTGAGATGCTGAGAAAAGGTTCCCCCACTGTTGATTCCTCTATAACAGAATCAACCTTATCCTGATCCCCTTCAGGCAGGTCGATCCCTGTATGGGACTGTTGCTCTGCTAACAGGCACTCTGAAGGAGGAGACGGAGATCGGGCGTGCTTTCCCTGACAGGGAGGCAGCGATAAATTTTGACAATCTCTCTCTAATCCTCCCAGAGCTGAGGAAAAAACCTCCTCTGTTACATACACAGGAGCAGGTGACTGAGGACAGCCACAGTACCAAGTACCCCTGCGGGGTCTCTACGGTCACTTACCTCTGAACTTCAGGGGAGACTGGTGCAGCAGGAGTATGCCCAAGATCCTCAGAGCCCGATGAGACCCCCTTCGCTTCCTGGAAGATTCAGTTCCGGAGCTACTGGACGGCATATTCCTAAGCCTAAAGCTGAGGTATTCCAGCCGTAATACACCACTTTTACTGAGAATAGTCTAGCACAATTGCTGCTATATCACAGTTGGTGTCTACTAATGTGCCTTTCTAGGGGATGCCTGTATCAACCGCTATGCTGTATGCCTTTAAATGTTGCCAGCTCTGTCTCTGTACTTCATAACCAGCTTATCTGCAATAATGTGGCTTTTTAAAAACCTGCTGGGACGCCCGCACATGCGCAGAAGCGCTGCGGCGCGCACAGAGCGTCATCCCCCAGGCCCCGCCCCTTTTTCCGGCCACCTCTATATATAGAGGCGCGTGCACGCGCACGCGCGCGGCCACGTGCGCCTCGGCGCTAATTTTCAAACATGGAAACCAGGGACAGGAGCCAGGGCCCCCTTTTCCGCAGGCCGGGGGATAGACGAACACTGCAACATGGCAGAGGAAACAGTTTCCTGTAGGAGAACTCACCAGCTGCCTGGACTTTGCTCTCTGAGAAGAAACTAGTCCATATGACAAGAAAAACATTCCACAGCGGCCTCTAGTGGACAAACACAGGTACCGCAGTTTAATATACTAAACATATATAAAAAAACATTCTCTTTTTTTTTTTTTTTTTCTTGACCACCATTAAAAATTATTACATTTTTTTTTAGTAGTTACAGGCATGCACAGATATTAGCGGGAATACCGTTAGGTAACAGACAGAAAGACAAATTAGGCTTGGGGGTCCCCCAATAGAACCAAGTTCCTGGGGGCCCCCACTTACCTGTTCCCCGCCGCAGGACTTTGTTTGGTCCACAAAAGCCCAAACTTCACCTATCACGGCAGGCATTGTAATCAAACCTTCAGGGACCGGGTTCCCAAGGATTCCACTCCCCTGGACCTGTATAGCACCCTGCACAGAAAACATCTTGGTCGTGGGTATGACCAGAGCTCTGGATCCCAGGGTCCAGCTCTCCTAAGAGAAGCATTACAGGCAGAACCTTGCTCTTCTCTGCAAGGCCCGGGTACCGACCGTTTAGCTATGAAGCTTTTTTGGTCGGATCCGGAATAGCTTACTGAGGCCCAAAAGAACCTGTACGCAAGCTCAGTGAAAAACACATGTTTCTTCTTGGCCAACACCTTAGACACTGGCAAAAAACTGAGGTGCTCCCGGATGGGAGGGGCTTATATAGGGGAGGGTACTTCCGGTTTTGGAAGTTGCCAGTGCCAGCACCTGACGGTAACTATATAACCCATTAGTAATGACTATGTCGCTCTGTGTCCCGTGATGTACGAGAAAGAAATAAGGTAAAGAAAAATACATACAGTTTGTTTGTAGATGGGTCTTCACCCCAGAACTTCAAAAGTCCTAGCTGTATCCTTAAAGCCCTGTACACACGATCGGATTTCCTATGGATTCTAATCCGATGGATTTTTCCATCGGAAATCCGATGAAGCTGACTTCCATCAGTCTTGCCTACACACCATCAGTCAAAAATCTGACCGTCCCAAACTCTGTGACGTAAAACACTCCGACAAGCCGAGAAAAATGAAGTTCAATGCTTCTGAGCATGAGTCGACTTGATTCTGAGCATGCGTGGGTTTTTTGTCTGATGGAGTTCCACACAGACGATCGGAATTTGCTATCGTTTTTTTTCCCATCGGATAAATTTAAAACATGTTCTATTTTTTCTCACCGATGGAAAAAAGACAGATGGGGCCCATACACAATCGGCTTATCTGATGAGAAAAGTCCATCGGACCGCTTTCATCGGTAAAACCGATCGTGTGTACACGGCATAACAGCTCCCAGCAGACGCACAGCTCATCTCCACAGGTGCAATCCCCATACTCCTCCTCACCACACCTCTAGCATTACTTCCTGTTTTATGAGCTGTTCTCTGGAGGTGTTAACCCCCTGTATGCTGACTCTCAGTGGTCAGGGGCGGAGGCTCTTTCCCACCCGAATAGCACTTTAGAGCCTCCGAAATTCCGGGCCCCAAATGACTTTATCAAGACAGAGAGGACTGTGAGACAGTCCTCTCTGGATTAACTCTATCGCCGGGAATCCCCCACCCATTTTGGGTGACCCCCTGAACCCTATCACAGCTCTCTTTAAAGGGACCACAACCCAAATACTGGTGATGTATAGCATCCCTCCAGGACCCAACCTTGGCGTCCTGTACAATATATATAATTACACACACATGTATATTTTATATACATGTGTATGCCCGCACAAGCGTATGGATTTCTTTACTTCGCTGCTATAGGCCTGAAATCTTTTGTAGACCTAGCAACGCCCCTGGTGGGTGCCCTTCATGGTTTCTTGCATCGGGGCCCTGAAGATTCTAGTTACGCCTCTGCTGTACACTGTGAGTGGGTAGGGGTAATTGGGGACAATGACTGGTGCAGCGGTGATTAGGGACACTGACTGGCAGCACTGGTCTGGTGACATTGTACTGCTGTGGTAGCGATCAGATATAATGGCTGGCAGCACTAAGATACATTGATAACAGAGCAGCCGGCTATTGTACCCACCATCACAGTGGTACAATTTCACCATAGTGTATATACTGTGTGTGTGTATATTATATATAATAATATATCCATTTGAGGATGCCCCACAGATGCTTAATAGGGTTTAGGTCTGGAGACATGCTTGGCCAGTTCATCACCTTTTACCCTCAGCTTCTTTAGCAAGGCAGTGGTCGTCTTGGAGATATGTTTGGGGTCGATATCATGTTGGGAATACTGCCCTGTGGCCCAGTCTCCGAAGGGAGGGGATCATGCTCTTCAGTATGTCACATTACATGTTGGCATTCATGGATCCCTCAATGAACTGTAGCTCCCCAGTGTCGGCAGCACTCATGCGGCCCCAGACCATGACACTCCCACCACCATGCTTGACTGTAGGCAAGACACACTTGTCTTTGTACTCCTCACCTGGTTGCCGCCACACACGCTTGACATCATCTGAACGAAATAAGTTTATGTTGGTCTCATCAGACCACAGGACATGGTTCCAGTAATCCATGTCCTTAGTCTGCTTGTCTTTAGCAAACTGTTTGCGTGTTTTCTTGTGCATTATCTTTATAAGAGGCTTCCTTCTGGGACGACATGCAGACGAATGTGATGCAGTGTGCGGCATATGGTCTGAGCACTCACAGGCTGACCCCCCACCCCTTCAAACTCTGCAGAAATGCAGGCAGCGCTCATATGTGTTTTTCTCAAAGACAACCTCTGGATATGACGCTGAGCATGTGCACTCCACTTCTTTGGTCGACCATGGCAAGGCCTGTTCTAAGTGTAACCTGTCTTGTTAAACTGCTGTATTGCCTTGGCCACCGTGCTGCAGCTCAGTTTCAGCGTCTTGGCAATCTTCTTATAGCCTAGGCCATCTTTATGTAGCCTTCCAATGCTGCTTACTGCGATGGCCAACTATAGATGGGGGCAGTGGTGTATTTTTGTATCACTGTCGTGTGTATTGGTCAGGCAGCACACTAACACCTTTGCAGCCATTGAGCTACCTGCTGGGTGTTCAGTGTGCTCCTGTACCTTTAAGAAGGGGTGGGCTCCCCTTCAGTCCACCTGCCCTCACCTATCCATCAAAATGCATGTGCCTCCACTGTGGGGCTGCTCATTAGTTAGCGTTAGGTACCACAGATACCAGGGTGCCGTGGTGGGGCTCTGTGGCTTATGCATGCATTTCCAAATGCATGCGGACTAAACCCCTGTTTTTACGCATACTGTTAGACAGGTTTAATTGGTTGTCTGCGAGCTGGTCGGTAAGTAAGCTTGGTTTTTTCCATGGATTCATCCATGGCCTTGTTTACACCTTTATATAGAGCAACAACTTTTTTTTCAGATCCTCAGAGTTTTTTGCCATGAGGTGCCATATTGAACTTCCAGTGACCAGTATGAGAGAGTGAGAGCGATAACACCAAATATAACACACCTGCTCCCCATTCACACCTGAGACCTTGTAACACTAACAAGTCACATGACATCTGGGAGGGAAAATGGCTAATTGGGTCCAATTTCGCAATTTTCACCTAGGGGTGTACTCACTTTTGTTAACAGCGGTTTAGACATCAATGGCTGTGCAAATTTACACTGTTATGCAAGCTGTACACTCACTACTTTACATTGTAGCAAAGTGTCATTTATTCAGTGTTGTCACATGAAAAGATAAAATAAAATATTTACAAAAATGTCAGGGGTGTACTCACTTTTGTGAGATACTGTGTGTGTAAAATATATATATATATATATATATATATATTTATTTATTTATTTATTTATTTTTATTATTATTACATCCGGTCACTAAAGCAGTGCAGTGTTACCATGGTTACACTGCACTACTCTAGGGAAGTGATTTGTGATTTATTTATTTTTTATTTGCCCTATAACTGCTTCTACAGACATAATGGCTGTATAAGCAATCGTTTCTGACAGTTCTCAGCTGTATTCCTGCAGCCATTGAGAACTACTATGACAAGCTGTGATTGTCTACAGCTTTTATATGGTACAGGGAGGCGGTGCTTGGCCCTGAACAATGTGATCACTGTGATTAACCACAGTGGTCACAGTAGTTCTTAATGGCTGTATGAATGGCAACCATCTTTACTACTAGGCATGTGATCAATGTAATTGGCAGCTCAGTACTCGGATCGATGATCCGCTGTGTCTAGTAGACACAACGGTCACAGAATTTCACTGATGCGCACCCCTCGGGGGCACGCATGAGGCACAGTTCCTGGAAGGACGTATGGGTATGATCCACGCTTGCCCTGCCCAGCCATTTATATGCAGTGGCCGGGCAGGCAGCAGTTAAACACCAATTGGAAAAGGAGCTGATTCTCTGCTTCACTGACAAGCAACGATAGACCATCTGCCAACTACTTCACCAGAGCTCGTTAAGTGCAGTGATACAAATTATAAAATTATGTATTTTGGTACAGATTAAAAATCAAAACTAAAGTAAAAAAAAATAAAAAAATTCCAAAGTCTTCTCAGGAGAAGATGGCCTCACTAAAGTCCAGCTCTCAGACCCTCGGGTCACAATGACACCCCTCAATGTGCTTCATCGTGAGGCTTCAATCCTGCATCCTAAAGAGCAAGCAGATTTAATCCCTGGATCCTTCAGTGCTTCTGTCCAGTCAACCAACGATCTCCCAGACATGGTGGATCTCTATTCCTGTCCTGGAATTGGGAAAGTCTTTCCATAACAAGTAACAGCAGATGCAATTCTAACAGGCAGAGTAAAATTGGACAATACTACAGCAATGATCTACATAGATCATCAAAGGGGCATCAGAAGCATAACAGCCCTGAAAGACACAAGTTTAATACTCTCATGGGCAGAAACTTGCATTCCATCTCTCTATGGGATCCATATTCCAGAAGTAGACAATTAGCAGGGGATTATCTAAGCCATCAATACCTAGACCCATGGAAATGGTTTCTGCACCAAGAGACCTTTCAAAATCTTTGTCAAAGTTTAGGAAAACTAGTTGTAGGCATTCTGGTCTCCAAGTTCAACAAGCTGAACAAACTCGTAGGAAAGACTAGGGATCTTCTAGCCTTTGCAGTAGATACTTTGATGATTCCTGAGACTCGGTTCCAAACTATTTTATGTCTTCCCACTGATGAAGATCCTCCCTTGACTGCTGCACAAGGTAGATTTATTCTCATTGCACCAAATTGGTCCAGAAAAACGTTGTACACTGACATACTCAGTCTTCTGACCAACGAGCCTTGGCCTCTTCCAAGCAGACCAGACTTACTAGCCCAAGGCCCCATGCTCCTTCCTGCTTTTAAGTTACTGTCTTTTAAAGGTTCACCTTTGTAAAAAAATTAAATAAATGTACATCTTTTTGCTGGTGAAAAAATGTGCATTTATTTTTGCTAGGAGATTACAGAGCATTGCAATGCAAGACTCATGCAGACTGTCTGTGTAAGCTGTCTGCTCGTACCTCATACGAACAGGCATTTGCACAATGACAGGAAGAAACAATGAACTAACTAGAATGCTCAACAGCACCCTGGTAGTTCATTGAGAACTGCAAGCTGAAAACCACAAAGGCTGATTGATAAGAAATTTACTGAAAAAAAATTGAATGAGTTCAATGGGAAACTCTAGCAAGACACTTTGTTCTTGAGAAAAATGTAATGAATGAAAAAAATAGGAGCAGAAGAACAGAGTGTCTTGCTAGAGTTTCCCTTTTATTCATTCAATTAATTTATTCACAATTCTGTGTAGACATTAGTAAATAGATGAATTGTTTAGTAAATAGATTTTTGTCAGTAGATTTCTCATCAATGTTGTTTTTAAGAGTACGTTATTAAAGTTTTTTTTTTTTTTTTTTAATGAGGGGGGGGGGGGGATTATTTTCATTTTAGTCTGATCATCCCACTCCTGCACAATTTCTTTTTCTTTTTTACACACACCTTGCAAGAGGCTGGCTGTTTAAGACTTTGCAAACAGATTTTTTATGGTTGCTCTGTGTATGCACTTTCTTAAACACACAACCTCTACAACCAGCCTTTCGCAACCACTTCACACAACTGATATTCATTCTTTCACTGAGTAGAGCCCAATGATGAATTTAACTGCCCTCTTCCAGCTGGAGCATCCATCCTCGTGAGTAAGCTTTGGTGGGCAGAGTGAAACATGTTGGGCTGGTGGCCTGGCAGGGGTCCTAGCTGAGACTGCCATTCACTATCATACAGCAGGTCTTGACTTTATGTGCAGCTCTTGGGACTACTAGTCACTCTCTACCACTGCCTGGTGCATAGATGAGCTCCCTTCCTGGCCAGCACTCACAACGGTGGGCACAGGACTTCGTTCCCTTATAGCCTGAGCGGCTCACACGCATATCCTTTCTGTTTCTGGGACAAACGCTCCTCCCATTTCTTGTCCTGATGTTTCTCAGAAGCCCTGAAACCTAGTGTGCTTTGTCATGCAACTATTGACATTAGCTAGGTAGTTGTTGAGGTAATCCTTCCTCTCCAATACTTTCCTACTAGTCATTGAGGCAAACCATCCCAAGGAGCTACCAATAGAGAGACATTGGAAGGGGAGAAATAGAGATCACCAGCTTGCTAGCTGAATTAAATATTTGGTTAATAGATAAAATATAAGTGAGTTAATAATTCTGAATGTGACTTACATTGTTTATTTTACTTATTTCACATTTCAATATTTCAATATTTTTTGATTGACATAGTCAACCTTGCTTTCTATATTAGGAGTGCATATGGAGATGGAAACACTAGCACAGACTTTTGGTTTTTGTAAGGAATTTTAGAACAGTGCTCTCTAACCTGTAGCTTTCAAACCTAATTTCAGTGTGTTATGCTGATTCAGCTAATGAATTCAATTGGATTTAGCTCTGTTTTGAATACGTGATTTAATAAAACTTTAAAGCCCTGTACACATGATCGGATTTCCTATGGATTCTAATCCGATGGATTTTTCAGTCTTGCCTACACACCATCAGTCAAAAATCCGACCGTCCCAAACGCCGTGACGTAAAACACTCCGGCAAGCCGAGAAAAATGAAGTTCAATGCTTCTGAGGATGCGTCGACTTGATTCTGAGCATGCGTGGGTTTTTTGTCCGATGGAGTTCCACACAGACGATCGGAATTTGCTATCGTTTTTTTTCCCATCGGATAAATTTAAAACATGTTCTATATTTTCTCACCGATGGAAAAAAGACCGATGGGGCCCATAAACGATCGGTTTGTCCGATGAGAAAAGTTCATCGGACTGTTTTCATCGGTAAAACCGATCGTGTGTACACGGCATAAAAGTTTTATATACTGTCTATATGTACTGGGGGAGATTTACGGTACTTAAACTGGTGCACACAGAATCTGGTGCAGCTGTGCATAGTTGTATAATGGTTGGCAGTCTGGCTCGCAACCACGAACGCCTGGAACATGATGGTGCACGTATTCAGTTATACCAAGATTTATCTGCAATCACTCTGCAACACAGAAGAGATCTGCGTCCCCTGCTGCAGACACTGCATGACAGACGCATCGTCTATAGATGGAAATTCCCCTTCTGCCTGCAAGCAAATGCTGGAAATCGCACGGCGCAGCTGAGATCTCCAGCTGATCTACACTCTTTCTGTGAAACCCTTGGCATCCCGCTGATGGAGGTTCTGGATTGATACAGAGCATTCATGCAACCAGACCCCTGGATCCCCACACATCCTGATGATACTCCAAGATCGCAAAGGCACAGGCAGAGGCGTCGCAGAACGTCTGCCAACTCCCCTCCGAGGATTCGTGGGGACATGGAGACAGAAGAGAGCCCTCATGCATTGCTATCGTCTGTTCGGCAAAAAAATGGACTGCTAGACGTGGAACTGACTGCTGGGTGAGATGATTACAACACCTCTGTATTCCTGCTTATATAGGTAGGGCCTTACGGTTGTTCGCTATGTTTCTGGAGCAACTGTTGGCCATTGACATACGGGCAGCCCTCGGCCTACAGGTGCCAGTAGGCAAAGACCATAGCCATGCCATACCATTATTGGCCGTGTGACTCATATCCCTTTAAGATGAGACTCTTGGGTATGCTCCTGGAACCGGGAAGCAGTTGTTATTGTTCTTCCTTGGGTAATGACCCTGTTAGTTCCTGAGATCTCAGTGTGCCAACTGACCGTCTGGCTATAAGACAAGGTGACTAATAGGATTGGAGGAGCGTCCCTCCAAGTTATGCTTCCCTCAGGTACTTTGCCACTGAGGCCCCACAGGTAAGCATGTGGGCCACATGAGCAGTCCTCCCTTTGGGAGCGGTGTGTGCTCCCACACCTGACCTCTCGAGACACTGGCCAGCTGTTGAACGTTGACTATGAGGCCTCAGCTCCAGCAGTGCTCCAAGTGGTCTACCTTACTTTGCTGGACGTTGTATCTGGGGGGGAAGGAGGACTAGGTGGGGGAGGGGGAGTGATGACAGGAGGGAAAGTGCAAGTAACATGTAAGGCCCTGGCACATTATCTAGTATCTACAATACGGTGTTTGTATTTTTGTACTTGGTAATTACTTTAATGTTCAGAATGTTTTTTCTTGTTTAAAGTGTGTGATTATAAAAGGAGGGTGTTCTCTTCTCCTGCTATAAAGTTTGACAATCCCCTTCATCTGGGTGAGACCCTGAATCGCGGAGCTTCTGTCACCTCAGGTTCGCGGCTGCGGCCGCAATCTTGGTCCTAGAACCTTGGGGATGAGGGGTCTGGGGTTCTGATACTGTCATAAATGTCTTAAACAAATCCAGGTTTGCCTTATTTCATTGATATAGAAGGTGGCTCACTCCTTCAGTTGCCTGGCCCCTGGATGGGCAGCGGAGGAAGGGGGGTCTCTGGTTAGTGCTGGAGGTCTTCTAGCTTATGTGTGCCTAATTTGGTATCTATTGAGTCCTTACCTCGGGATTGTTCCACAGTCATAGACCTTCATCCCGGGAGTTTCTGGGTGGTAGATGTACGAGTTTATTCCTTGTTGTTAGACATCGTTCCCAACTCAAGGAGGCAGGTTCCCCTTTGGAAATTACCAGTAAATTTACTTCCCTACCCTTATACCCCTGGATCCCTGTTGTATAGGTGAGTTAGCCAGACAATACTCACCCCCAGTATATACCTCGGTGTACCCGAGTTGGGGGTTTACACTATACACAGGTAGAGCTCCTCAACCATTTTTGGAAACTTCTGAAGTGTATCCGTAGGCTTACTTATCTCTCTTTCCTTTCTGTCCTTCTCTGCTCCCCCCTCTCCCCTTTTTGTTGTCTCCCCCTCCCTTCCCTGTGTGCCCCCTCCGTCTACAGCTACCGAGTGCTATACTTGCACACTAGCATTATTCCATCATGTCTTCTGCAGTGCAATTGTCAGCTCCTCTTTCGCTTAAAGTGTATTCTTTGAACGCTAAGGGCCTCAATGTACCGGAGAAGCTCACAGATGCAGAGCACAAATTATCTTCCTCCAGGAGACACATTTCAAAACAGGGTCCATTCCCCACAAAGTTCAAAATATGGTGACGACTTCAAACCATGCAAATCTGTGCAAGTGAAGAGGTGATGAAGTAAAGGGAACCACCCCCACAGGTAAGAGGCTTACCAGAATGTTTGAACCCTAGATAACCTACGTTCAATGGGTCAAAAAGGCTTGCGTGGTGGAACCACGATGTACTTTGGGCAATCCTATGGGCTTCAAGATGCTGTGCCAGGGATGGCAAAACGGCAGCAGGATGGAGAGAGTCACAGAGAAGGGTGGCTTCCTAGTGGGTTATCTCATAAGAAGTGATGGTCCAGGGAATCCCAAATGGATGTGGAAGGGTTATGGAAGAAAGAAACGGCCACATAGCGTAACTCTGTATTACATATCAAAAATTTTATGTAGTCAGAACACTTACATTTGTGATGATATTAAAGCGATTTGTATAAAATGTGGCAACAATGGAGTCCTCCTCGTTTATATATTCTGATTAGCACTACACTTTTCTTTCTCGTACATCACGGGACACAGAGCGGCATAGTCATTACTATGTGGGTTATATAGATACCTTCAGGTGCTGGCACTGGCAACTTCCAAAACCGGAAGTACCCTCCCCTATATAAGCCCCTCCCATCCGGGAGTACCTCAGTTTTTTTTGCCAGTGTCTAAGGTGTTGGCCAAGAAGTAACATGTGTTTTTCACTGAGCTTGCGTACAGGTTCTTTTGGGCCTCAGTAAGCTATTCCGGATCCGACCAAAAAAGCTTCATAGCTAAACGGTCGGTACCCGGGCCTTGCAAAAGAGAAGAGCAAGGTTTTGCCTGTAATGCCTCTCTTAGGAGGGCTGGACCCTGGGATCCAGAGCTCTGGTCATACCCACGACCAAGATGTTTTCTGTGCAGGGTGCTATACAGGTCCAGGGGAGTGGAATCCTTGGGAACCCGGTCCCTGAAGGTTTAATTACAATGCCTGCCGTGATAGGTGAAGTTTGGGCTTCTGTGGACCAAACAGAGTCCTGTGGCGAGGAAAAGGTAAGTGGGGGCCCTCAGGAACTTGGTTCTATTGGGGGACCCCCAAACCTATTTTGTCTTTCTGCCTGTTACCTAAGGTATTCCCGCTAATATTCTGTGCATGCCTGTTACTACTGAGAAAATGTAAAAATTTTAATAGTAGGCAAGAAAAAAAAAAAAAATGTAAGACCGCGGTACCTGTGTTAAACACTAGAGGCCGCTATGGTTCTTTTTCTTGTAATGTGGATTTTTTTCTTCCGAAGTCAAATCCAGGCAGTTGGTAAGTTCTCTTTGGGAAGCTGTCTCCTCTGCCCTGTTGCTGCGCTCATCCATCCCCGGGCCCTGCGGCAGGGACCCTGGCTCCCATCTAGCTCCTTATTTTTTCAAAAAAGGCGCCGAAGGCGCACGTGCCCGCGCGTGTGCGCGTGCACGCGCCTCTCTATATAGAGGCGATCTGGAAAAAGGGGGGGAGCGGGTGGATGACGCTCGGTGTGCGCCGTGGCGCTACTGCGCATGTGCGGGCGTCCAGCATGTTTAAAGGCAATCACAGCTGGCTATTGAAGTGCACAGACAGAGCTAGCAACAGTAAAAAGGCACACAGAGGCGGTTGATGCAGGCATCCCCTAGAAAGGCACTTTAGTAGACACCAACTGTTATATAGCAGCAATTGTGCTAGACTATTCTCAGTAAAAGGGGTGTATTACGGCTGGAATACCTCAGCTTTGGGCTTAGGAATATGCCGTCCAGAAGCTCCGGAACTAAATCTTCCAGGAAGCGAAAGGGGTCTCCATCGGGCTCTGGGGATCTTGGGCATGCTTCTGCTGCACCAGTCTCCCCTGAAAATTCAGAGGTTAGTGACCATAGAGACCCCGCAGGAGTACCTGGTACTGTGGCTGTCCTCAGTTCACCTGCTCCTGTGTATGTAACAGATGAGGTTTTTTCCTCAGCTCTGGGAGGATTAGAAGAGAGATTGTCAACATTAATCGCTGCCTCCCTGTCACAGGGAAAGCACGCCGATCTCCGTCTCCTCCTTCAGAGTACCTGTTAGTGGAGCAACAGTCCCATACAGGGATCGACCTGCCTGAAGGGGATCAGGAGGAGGTTGATTCTGTTATAGAGGAATCAACTGTGGAGGAACCTTTCTCAGCATCTCAAGCTGAAAGATTATGGGTTCAGTCTTTGACTAACATGGTCCGATCAGCATTTAAAATGCACCTTGCGGAACCATCAACCACTACTGTCTCCTCGCTGGGGTCGCTAAAAGCTCCCCAGACTGTCTGTTCCTTTCCACTTCACCCTTTATTGGAAGGGCTCATGTACCAGGATTGGGAACATCCTGATAAAATATTTACTCCCCTCGATTTCCGGTGGTCTATCCCATGGAGGATAAGTTCATAAAAAAATGGAGGGTCCCTACAGTGGACGCAGCCATCTCTTGTGTGAATAAATCACTGACATGTCCAGTGGATAATGTCCAAATGTTCAAGGACCCAATAGATAAAAAATTGGAGTCCTTATTAAAATCTGCTTTTTCTACAGCAGGCTTGGTGACACAACCAGCAGTGGCAGCTATTGGGGTCTGCCAAGCAGTGAAGGATCAGTTGAAACAGGTCTTAAGGGACTTGCCAGATCAGCAGGCCCTTGCCCTAGCTGATCTACCTAGAGCCTTATGCTTTGCGGTTGACGCCATAAAGGATTCAATCCATCAGGCCTCCCGCCTTACGCTGTCTGTAGTACATATGCGCAGGCTTCTATGGCTCAAAAACTGGTCTGCTGAAGCTCCCTGTAAAAAATTGCTGGTTAGCTTCCCATTTCATGGTGAACGCTTATTCGGGGAAGACCTGGACAAATATATCCAGAAAATTTCCAACGGTAAAAGTACACTCTTGCCGGTTAAAAACAGAGTTAGAGGTCCCTCTTTTAAGAGGCCTGCTTCTCCAGTCCCTGGGGCATCGGCTGTGAAACAGTTCCGACGGCCTCCTCGGTCAAATCCCGGGGGTAAAAATCAGGGACAATCGCAGGGTAATAAAAAACCCTGGGTCAGGAGAGGTACAAAACCTCCCCCAAAGTCAAATGCATGAAGGGTTGCCCCCACTCAATCGGGTGGGGGGAAGACTCCAGTTGTTCGCAGAGACCTGGCGGGACACGATCAGAGACAGATGGGTGCTCTCCGCAGTAAGTCTGGGATACAGATTGGAGTTAAAAGACTCTCCTCCTTCCCATTTTATGAGGTCAAACGTGCCAAGGGATCCCCGGAAGAGAGAGTCCCTCCTGTTGGCACTAGAACAACTATTGCTCCAAGGAGTAATTATGGAGGTTCCCCTGGAAGAATGGGGGTTCGGGTTTTACTCAAACCTCTTTACAGTCCCGAAGCCAAATGGGGACGTGAGGCCCATATTAAATCTAAAAGGGCTAAACAAATTCCTGCATATCAGGACTTTCCGGATGGAGTCGATCCGATCGGTGGCCACTGCCCTACAAGGGGAGGAATGGTTAGCCTCGATCGACATCAAAGATGCTTATTTGCACATTCCCATCTTTCCAGTCCACCAAAAATTTCTACGCTTTGCAGTAGAAGGGCGCCATTTTCAGTTCAGAGCCTTACCCTTCGGTCTGGCCACAGCACCACGAGTGTTCACAAAAATTCTGGCCCCATTATTGGCCAATCTAAGAACGCAAGGTGTAACGATAATGGCATATCTAGACGACTTGTTGCTGATAGACCACTCAGTGAAAAAACTAGAAGTGGTCGTTCACAAGACAATCAAGTATCTGGAATCTCACGGTTGGATTATCAACCGAGACAAGTCGACCCTAAAGCCAGTCAAAAGTCTGGAATACTTGGGGCTAAGGCTAGATTCAGGCCAGAGGAAAATATTCTTGCCTCGAAAAAAGGTGTTGTCTTTGAGAGATTTGATCCACTTAGTGGGTACAAAAAGACAGCCGTCCATACGCCTGTGCATGAGGCTGCTGGGAAAAATGGTGGCATCATTCGAAGCAGTACCCTACGGTCAATTCCATTCAAGGAATTTGCAAAGGGCCATACTGTCAGCCTGGAACAAGAAAGTTCAGGCCCTAGACTTACCAATGTCCTTGTCCCCTTCCGTTCGCAAGAGCCTCCGTTGGTGGTTGGTTCCCCAGAATCTGGAAAAAGGGAAATCCTTCAGTCCGATTTCTTGAAAGGTGGTCACTACAGATGCCAGCCTTATAGGCTGGGGAGCAGTACTGGAGCAATGGCCTCTCCAGGGCAGATGGTCGGATGCGGAAAAGGCCCTGCCCATCAATCTCTTAGAGATACGAGCAGCCCGGTATGCCCTAGTAGCATGGACATCCAAACTCCAAGGGTCCCCTGTCAGAATTCAATCAGACAATGCCACGGCAGTGGCATATATCAATCATCAGGGTGGCACCAGGAGTCGTGCAGCCCAGAGGGAAGTAAATTGCATCCTGAAATGGGCAGAAAGATATGTCCCAGCCATATCCGCGGTATTCATTCCAGGAGTGGAGAATTGGAAGGCGGACTTTCTAAGTCGCCAACAATTATGCCCAGGGGAATGGTCCCTTCACCCCGAGGTTTTTCGGACAATATGTCAGCGGTGGGGAACACCGGATGTAGATCTGCTAGCATCCAGATTCAACGCAAAGGTGGACAGGTTTGTCTCTTGGACAAGGGATCCCCTAGCTTGCGGCTCGGATGCCCTAGTGCTCCCTTGGGATCAGTTCAAGCTGATATATGCATTCCCACCGCCACAATTGTTACCTCGATTACTCCGCAGAATCAGGGTAGAAAAGAAACCAGTGATTCTGGTCGCTCCAGCGTGGCCCCGAAGAGCATGGTACGCGGAGATTGTAAAAATGTCAGTGGGGAGTCCTTGGACTCTCCCACATCGTCCGGACCTGCTTTCGCAAGGACCGATATACCACCCTTCCTTACCAGCCCTAGGTTTGACGGCCTGGCTATTGAAGCCCACATTCTAAAAAAGAGAGGGCTCTCTAATCCTGTGGTATCTACCATGATCAATGCCAGGAAGCCGGTATCCAGGCAGATCTACTATAGAATCTGGAAGGCGTACATCGCGTGGTGTGAGGCCAAGAAATGGCATCCACGTAAGTACGTAATAGGTAGGATTCTGGACTTCCTACAGTGGGCTGTAGATAGGAAGCTTGCCTTGAGTACTATCAAGGGTCAGATTTCGGCCTTGTCAATATTTTTTCAAAGGCCCTTGGCTTCGCATTCACTAGTCAAAGCCTTTATACAAGGAGTGATGCGTATTAGTCCTCCGGTTAATATTCCCATATGTCCATGGGATCTAAACCTGGTTCTGTCGGTTCTACAGAAACAACCATTTGAACCATTACAGCATATTTCCTTGGTTCTTCTCACCAGGAAATTGATTTTTCTAGTAGCCATTTGTTCGGCTAAAAGAGTGTCGGAATTAGCAGCTATGTCCTGTAAAGAGCCATATCTGGTTATCCATAAGGACAGAGTAGTGTTACGTCCTCATCCAGCCTTTCTTCCTAAGGTGGTATTGAGGTTTCATTTGAACCAAGATGTGGTTCTTCCTTCTTTTTTCCCCAAACCTAGTTCGGTAGAGGAAAAGTTATTGCATTCTTTGGATGTAGTAAGAGCAGTTAAAGCTTATCTAAAAGCCACTGCTCAGATTCGCAGAACGGATACTTTGTTTATTCTGCCGGAAGGCCCCAGAAAGGGTCAGGCAGCGTCAAAATCTACTTTAGCCAAGTGGATTCGACAGGTCATAATGCAAGCCTATGGCTTGAGAAGGAGACCGCCTCCGTTAAAAGTTAGGGCGCACTCCACGAGAGCAGTTGGAACTTCATGGGCAGTGCATCACCAGGCCTCCCTGGCTCAAATCTGTAAGGCCGCAACATGGTCTTCAGTACACACGTTTACTAGGTTCTACCAGGTGGACGTTAGAAGTCAGGAGGATGTCGCCTTTGGGCGCAGTGTGTTGCAGGCCGCAAAAGATCCTCATGCCTGATAGCGCTCAGCTTATGTATGGTGTATCCCCCCCCCCCTCATTGGGCATTGCTTTAGGACATCCCACATAGTAATGACTATGCCGCTCTGTGTCCCGTGATGTACGAGAAAGAAAATAGGATTTTTATAACAGCTTACCTGTAAAATCCTTTTCTTGGAGTACATCACGGGACACAGAGCTCCCACCCCTCTTTTGGGGACACTTATTGCTTTGCTACAAAACTGAGGTACTCCCGGATGGGAGGGGCTTATATAGGGGAGGGTACTTCCGGTTTTGGAAGTTGCCAGTGCCAGCACCTGAAGGTATCTATATAACCCACATAGTAATGACTATGCCGCTCTGTGTCCCGTGATGTACTCCAAGAAAAGGATTTTACAGGTAAGCTGTTATAAAAATCCTATTTTTTTGTTTCCACATTGTTGCAATTTGTCTACTTGATGTGTTAGCAGCTTATCCTTAAGGCAGCGCGGAATTATTTTGTATACAATACAAGATTGCGGCCTTTGCGGATGACATCCTGCTCTTTCTTTCTTCGCCACTGACATCCCTACCCAACCTTATGCCTGTCTTAGACCTCTTTCAGCGTATCTCGAATTTAAAAATCAATCTATCAAAATCGTTTGTGCTGAACGTCACGCTACCGAATGACCTGGTACAGCAATGCCAAGCAAATTTCCCATTTAAATGGGAAACAGAGGCTATCACCTACTTAGATATCCAGCTCCCGGGTAAATTGACAAAGCTGTATGACAGAAACTTCTTGTCCGAACTGAAGATAATACAACAAGGCCTTCTGAAATGGGATGTGCCCACCCTCTCATGGTTTGGACGGGCCTCTATACTAAAGATGACGGTTCTTCCCCGTCTACTATATAAAATGCAGACTGTCCCGATCCACTTACCTCCCTCCTTTTTTACAGCCTACAGGAAGATGTGTAGATCCTTCCTATGGGGGGTCAAAATCATCTCCAATAGGCTGGGCGAAACTAGTATTGCCTAAAGAAAAAGGTGGAATAGGGCTTCCGGACTTGCAATGCTATTATTGGGCGGTACACATGACAAGGGTGGTGGATTGGAAAGTACATGCCCGTTGTAAAAGCTGGGTGAATCTTGAGAGACTGACAGTGGGTACTGAGCTTGACTCCCTGGGTCTCTAAGCAGTACTTGCCACCTTACCTCCACGCCCACCCTCTTGTTGGGGCTACACTCCTGGTCTATGACTGGGTGTGTAAAGCCCATGCACTTTCAGACATGAGAAAGGTTGCACCGCTCAAGGGTTCCAGATTCCTCTAATAGCTCCCGCCCTGCTGTCTCCCAGGTGCTGGCTCTGATCTAATGCATAGAGAAAGGAGGTTGTCTGGACTGCCGCACTCTGTTAAAGCGTTTATTGATCAAAAAGAAAAAATACAAAAATATCCAAGCAAAGATAATCAAAATCCATCAAAAACAATCAGAAAAGGCATGCAGGAGAACAAGGCTGACGCGTTTCACATCAGAGATGATACTTACTCATAGCTGGAGTGTGAGTGACCCAAAAAGTGCATTTAAGAGTAACATAGGAACCTCTCCACCAATGGAGACCATCAATTACAGTGGTAGAATGTTAAATGCTTAATTAGATCCATCACACTCCCTGTTCGGAGAGCACCTGTGAAATGGCAAGACTTGTGATAAAGATTAAATCACATAATGCAAAAAATAAATAAATTGAATAATATAATAACATATGTGTAAGATGTACATAATTCTATAGATATACAAAATGTGCACAATGATGTGAACATGTGTGAAAAAAGTGAATGAAAAAATAACTAATCTTGTGTCCAAAAGTGTATGGTATTAATGCACTAATGGGGTTAATGAGGTGCTTTTGTCGTGGGATACCTATGTCAATGAACAACGATAGTGTTGGACGTGTATGGTGCATCCTACCATGAAGGATTTTTTAGAAAGAAAAAGAGAAATATATAAATTGTGTTTGATATTAGTATTAATTAGGCTAAAACCTAAACATAAAAACACAGTATAATTTTAGTTTTAATAAACGTATAAAAATATGTAGTTGTTCCTTAACTATAGATAAAATGTATTCATGACATATGTGTGCTGTTGGAGGGGCAAGATAAAGCAAAACAAAACACGACCAAACACGACCAAACAAAACAAAATGGGTATGGTAATGATAATGATAATGATGTATATACACGCACGCAAAATATGCAGAAAATGCACAATAAAAAAATTATCACTTCAACACAGCAAAAGTGTATCCGCTAGTGTTGTTAGGGTGTTATGTGCTATATGTTACATCTTTATCTTATATCTTTTTTCTGCATTTTCTTATAAATCCTATGTCATTTATATCTTTTGTTATTAGACAAAAATGTGTGTGTTGGTTTTGGGTTATTTTTAGGGTCCCCCCCCCCTTTCCTCCGTGTTTTGATGAATTATATATCCTCCAAGCAAAAGCATACATAGTGGTACATGAATAAAAAGGCAAACCCTTCTATCAGAATATAAATGCATGTCATATTGCCGTCATTAATCCGGACCAGAGTGTGTGCATGTTTTTTACGCATATACTGTTTTATGTATTCTCATTATCAATATAACTATATTAAAGTAGAATGTACAAAAAGGTATAGTGTCATGCACGATGAGGATACAGATATAATAGCGGCAAAAATTATATTGTAAAGAGGGGAGCAGCAAAAAGAATGAGAAAAAGAAAGAAAAGGGGAAAAGAAAAAGAGAAAGAAAAAGAAAAAGGAAGAGAAAAAGGGAAGGAGAAAAAAAAGGGAAAGAAAAGAAGGAAAGAAGGAAGGAAGGAAGGAAAGAGGAGGGGCAGAAAAAGCAATAGCCAGACCTAGACCCGACTCAAAACAAAACAAAACGAAACAAAGCAAAAGTTCCATGGTTAGGAAGAAAAAAGGCACAGCACATGTTTGTATGGAAAAAAAAAGAAGATATATAAAGAGAATGCTGGTGCCAGATGTCTGGAAAAAATGTCAATGTACGTATTGACCGTGTGACCAAATAGAGACAAATGTTGTATATGGTACAAGGAGACCAGCTGAAAATACTGAAACACAACGTGGGCATGTGTGAACCAAAAGGACATGTTTGAAGGTGTGTGGGAGTGTGTACACGTGCATACACAACCTCCATGCACAAACACACACAAAAACACACACTCAAAATATGTGCTAATAGCTTCTGAATTTCAAATGTCCTCACTGATTCACACATAGCGCACACAATGCGCAGGCTCCTATAAAAAACTATATGTGTATATGTCTCGTGAAATGTATGGTCACAGGGGGGCTGTCATGTGTGGAGGAATGGTAAGGAAAGGAGAGAGAAAGATGGAGGCATAGCAAAAATGATGATCAATAAAAGTGGGATATATCCCACTCAAAGTTTAATCCAAAGGGGCATCTAGTGTTTAAAATAAAAATCCACCGTACTTCTTGCTTACATAATAGATTAAACTTATCACCTCCTCTCAAGGGTTGTACTACTTTCTCCACTCCTTGTATGACTAAACTGGAGGTGTCTTTACAATGAACTTCATTCCAGTGTCGTGCCACATTTGTAATGTGGTCTTTTTCAATGTCATGAAGGTAGTCATACAATCGGTCTTTCAACCTCCTGGTGATCCTGCCTACATATTGGATTGAACATGCATTGCATGTAATAACATATATAACGTAACGTGTGTTACAGTTAATAAAGGAATGCAATTTATGAGTTTTTCCTGTAGACTTGGAGGTGATGGTGTCACCTCTCTGAATAAATGGACAATAGGCACAGTTCCGTCCTCCACATTTAAAAGTGCCCTTGAAGGAAAGCCAATTGGCAGAGGTGTCTTTTGTGGAGAAGAGACTAGGAGACAGGAAGCTGCCCAGGGATGGTGCCCTTCTAGATACTGTACGAATCCCTTTCTTAAGGATTTTAGCATATACTGGGTCATGTGATAGAATCGGGAGATACTTGGTGACAATTTTCTTTACTTTGTTGTATTCCATACTTTATGAGGTGGAGAAGGTGGGAACAAAACTATCTGTTTTAATGTTATTTATTTTTCGTACATCACGGGACACAGAGCGACTTAGTCATTACTAATGGGTTATATAGATTACCTTCAGGTGCTGGCACTGGCCACTTCCAAACCGGAAGTACCCTCCCCTATATAAGCCCCTCCCATTCGGGAGCACCTCAGTTTTTTGCCAGTGTCTAAGGTGTTGGCCAAAGAGTAACATGTGTTTTCACTGGGCTTGCGTACAGGTTCTTTTGGGCCTTAGTAAGCTGTTCCGGATCCCACCAAAAAAGCTTCATAGCTAAACGGTCGGTACCCGGGCCTTGCAGCAGAAGAGCAAGGTTTTGCCTGTAATGCCTCTCTTAGGAGGGCTGGACCCTGGGATCCAGAGCTCTGGTCATACCCACGACCAAGATGTTGTCTGTGCAGAGTGCTATACAGGTCCAGGGGAGTGGAATCCTTGGGAACCCGGTCCCTGAAGGTTTAATTACAATGCCTGCCGTGATAAGTGAAGTTTGGGCTTCTGTGGACCAAACAAAGTCCTGCGGCGGGGATCAGGTAAGTGGGGGCCCCCAGGAACTTGGTTCTATTGGGGGACCCCCAAGCCTAATTTGTCTTTCTGTCTGTTACCTAACGGTATTCCCGCTAATATCTGTGTATGCCTGTAACTACTGAAAATGTAAAATTTTAATAGTAGTCAAGAAAAAAAAAGGACCGCGGTACCTGTGTTAAACCACTAGAGGCCGCTGTGGTCCATTTTTCTTGTCATGTGGATCTTTGGTTTTCTCAAGTCAAAAGATCCAGGCAGTTGGTAAGTTTCTCTGTGGGAATCCACTTCCTCTGCCCTGTTGCTGCGCTCATCCACCGCACAGGCCCTCCAGCAAAAAGGGCCCTGGCTCCTAGTCCCTGTTTGATTTTCGAAAAGGGCGCCAATGGCGCACGGGCGCGCGCGCGGGCGCGTGCACGCGCCTCCTATGAAAAAAAGGGGCGGGGCGGGTGGATGACGCTCGATGCGCGCCACGGCGCTTCTGCGCATGTGCAGGCGTCCCAGCTTGTATAAAGACACAGTACAAGTGTCAGCTGGATGCAAACAGAGCTAGCAACAAACAGTGGCACACAGAGGCGGTTGATGCAGGCATCCCCATAGAAAGGCACTTTAGTGGACACCAGCTGGTATATAGCAGCAAATGTGTTAGACTATTACCAGCAAAATTGGTGTATGACGACGGGAATACCTCAGCTTTGTGCTTATAGGATATGTCGTCCAGACGCTCTGGAAATAGATCTTCCAAGAAGCGAAAGGGGTCTCCGTCGGGCTCTGAGGATTTTGGGCATGCTGTACTGCGCCAATCTCCCCTGAAATTTCAGAGGTCAGTAGCCGTAGGAACCCCGTAGGAGTACCTGGTACTGCGGCTGTCCCCAGTCCACCTGCTCCTATATATATATAACAGAGGAGGTTTTATCCTCAACTCTGGGAGGATTGGAAGAGAGATTAACAGCATTGATCGCTGCTTCCCTGTCACAGGAAAAGCGCGTCCGATCTCCGTCTCCTCCTGCAGAGTGCCTGTTAGTGGAGGAACAGTCCCAGAGATCGACCTACCTGAAGGGGATCAGGTGAGGTTGATAAAGTTATAGAGGAATCAACAGTGGAAGAACCTTTCTCAGCATCTCAGGCTGAAAGATTATGGGTTCAGTCTCTGACTAACATGGTCCGAGCAGCATTTTAAATGCCTCTGGCGGAACCATCAACCACTACTGTCTCCTCGCTGGGGTCGCTGAAAGCTCCCCAGACTGTCTGTTCCTTCCCAATCCACCCTTTATTGGAAGGGTTTATTTACCAGGATTGGGAGCATCCTGTAAAATATTTACTCCCCCCAAGAGATTTCCAGTGATCTATCCCATGGAGGATAAGTTCATAAAAAAAAAAAATGGAGGGTCCCTACAGTGGACACAGCCATCTCTTGTGTAAATAAATCACTGACATGTCCAGTAGATAATGTTCCAATGTTCAGGGACCCAATAGATAAAAAATTGGAGTCTTTACTAAAATCTGCTTTCTCTACAGCAAGCATGGTGACACAACCTGCAGTAGCAGCGATTGGAGTCTGCCAAGCAATGAAAGATCAGTTGAAACAAGTCTTAAGGGACTTACCAGATCAGCAGGCTCTTTCCCTAGCTGACCTACCTAGAGCCTTGTGTTGCGGTGGACGCCATAAAGGATACAATCCAACAGGCATCCCTCTTTACGCTGTCTGTAGACATATGCGTAGGCTTCTATGGCTCAAAAACTGGTCTGCTGAAGCTCCCTGTAAGAAATTGCTTATTAGCTTCCCATTTCATGGAGAACGCTTATCTGGAGATGATCTGGACAAATATATCCAGAAAACTTCTGCCGGTAAAAGTACACTCTTGCCGGTTAAGAACAAGGGTAGAAGTCCTTCTTTTAAGAGGCCTACTTCTCCAGTCCCTGGCACATCGGCTGTGAAACAGTTCCGACGGCCTCCGCGGTCAAATCCAGGGGGCAGAAATCAGGGACAATCACAGGGTAACAAGAAACCCTGGGTCAAGAGAGGTACAAAACCTCCCCCTAAGTCATGAAGGGTTGCCCCCACTCAGTCGGGTGAGGGGAAGACTTCAGTTGTTCACAGAGACCTGGCGGGACACCATCAGAGATGGGTGATCTCCGCAGTAAGTCTGGGATACAGGCTGGAGTTAAAAGACATTCCTCCTGCCCATTTTATAAGGTCAAACGTGCCAAGCGATCCCCAGAAGAGTGGATCCCTCCTTCTGGCACTAGAGCAACTATTGCCCCAAGGGTAATCATGAAGGTTCCCTTGGAAGAAAACGGGTTCGGGTTTTACTCGAACCTTGTCACAGTCCCCAAACCAAATGGGGACATGAGGCCCATATTAAATATAAAAGGGCTAAACAAGTTCCTACATATCAGGACTTTTTCGGATGGAGTCGATCCGATCGGTGGCCACCGCCCTACAAGGGCAGGAATGGTTAGCCTCGATCGACATAAGGGATGCTTATTTGCATATTCCCATCTGTCCGGCCCACCAGAAATTTCTACGCCTTGCAGTAGAAGGGCGCCATTTTCAGTTCAGAGCCTTACCTTTCGGTCTGGCCACGGCACCACGAGTGTTCACAAAAATTCTGGCCCTACGATTGGCCAAACTAGGAACACAAGGTGTAACGATAATGGCATATCTAGACGACTTGTTGCTGATAGACCACTCAGTGAAAAAAACTAGAAGTGGTCGTTCACAAGATAATCAAGTATCTGGAATCTCACGGTTGCATTATCAACCGAGACAAGTCAGCCCTAAAACCAGTCAAAAGCCTGGAATACTTGGGGGCTAAGACTGGATTCAAATCAGAGAAAGATTTTCTTACCTCCAGAGAAGGTGTCGTCTTTGAAAGATTTGACCCACTTAGTGGGTACAAAAAAAAGAAAAACCATCCATACGCCTGTGTATAAGGCTGCTGGGAAAAATGGTGGCTTCATTCGAAGCGGTACCCTACGGTCAATTCCATTCAAGGAACTTGCAGAGGGCCATACTGTCAGCCTGGAACAAAAAAGTTCAGGCTTTAGACTTACCAATGTCCCTGTCCCCTTCCGTTCGCAAGAGCCTCCATTGGTGGTTGGTACCAGAATCTGGAAAAAGGGAAACCCTTCAGTCCGGTTTCTTGGAAGGTGGTCACTACAGTTGCCAGCCTCATAGGCTGGGGGGCAGTACTGGAGCAATGGTCTCTCCAGGGCAAGTGGTCAGAAGCAGAGAAGGCCCTGCCCACCAATCTCTTAGAGATACGAGCAGCCCGGTATGCCCTAGTAGCATGGACATCCAAACTCCAAGGGTCACCTGTCAGAATTCAATCAGACAATGCCACAGCAGTGGCATATATCAATCACCAGGGTGGCACCAGGAGTCGTGCAGCCCAGAGGGAAGCGAATTGCATCCTGGAATGGGCAGAAAGGTATGTCACAGCCATATCCGCGGTTTTCATCCCAGGAGTGGAAAATTGGAGAGCGGACTTTTTAAGTCGCCAGCAATTATGCCCGGGGAATGGTCTCTTCACCCCGAGGTTTTCCAGGCAATATGCCAGCGGTGGGGAACACCGGATGTAGATCTGCTAGCATCCAGATTCAACGCAAAGGTGGACAGATTTGTGTCTCGCACAAAGGATCCCCTAGCTTGCGGTTCGGATGCCCTAGTGTTCCCTTGGGATCAGTTCAAGCTGATATATGCATTCCCACCGCGATTAATCCGCAGAATCAGGGTAGAAAAGAAACCAGTGATTCTGGTGGCTCCAGCGTGGCCCCGAAGGGCATGGTACGCGGAGATTGTAAAAATGTCAGTGGGAAGTCCTTGGACCCTCCCACATCGTCCGGACCTGCTTTCGCAAGGACCGATATACTACCCTTCCTTACCAGCCCTAGGTTTGACGGCCTGGCTATTGAAGCCCACATTCTAAAAAAGAGAGGGCTCTCTAATCCTGTGGTATCTACTATGATCAATGCCAGGAAGCCGGTATCCAGGCAGATCTATTATAGGATCTAGAAGGCGTACATCACGTGGTGTGAGGCCAGGAAATGGCATCCACGTAAGTACGTAATAGGTAGGATTCTGGACTTCCTACAGTGGGCTGTACATAGGAAGCTTGCCTTGAGTACTATCAAGGGTCAGACGGCCTTGTCAATATTTTTTTCAAAGGCCCTTGGCTTTGCATTCATTAGTCAAAGCTTTCATACAAGGAGTGATGCGTATTAGCCCTCCGGTTAGTATTCCCATATGTCCATGGGACTTAAACCTGGTTCTGTCGGTTCTACAGAAACAACCATTTGAACCATTGCGGCACATTTCCTTGGTTCTTTTCACCAGGAAATTGATTTTCTTAGTAGCCATTTGTTCGGCTAAAAGAGTATCGGAATTAGCCGCCTTGTCCTGTAAGGAGCCATATCTGGTTATCCATAAGGACAGAGTAGTATTACGTCCTCATCCAGCCTTCTTCCTAAGGTGGTATCGAGGTTCCATTTGAACCAAGATGTGGTTCTTCCTTCCTTTTTCCCCAAACCTAGTTCGGTAGAGGAAAAGTTATTGCATTCTTTGGATGTAGTAAAAGCAGTTAAAGCTTATCTTAAAGCCACTGCTCAGATTCGTAGAACGGATACTTTGTTTGTTCTGCCGGAAGGCCCCAGAAAGGGTCAGGCAGCATCAAAAATCTACTTTAGCCAAGTGGATTCGACAGGTCATAATACAAGCCTATGGCTTGAAAAGGAGACCGCCTCCGTTCAAAGTTAGGGCGCACTCCACAAGAGCAGTTGGAACTTCATGGGCAGTGCATCACCAAGCTTCCCTGGCTCAAGTCTGTAAGGCCACAACATGGTCCTTAGTACACACGTTTACTAGATTCTACCAGGTAGACGTCAGAAGTCAGGAGGATGTCGCCTTTGGGCGCAGTGTGTTGCAGGCCGCAAAAGAGCCTCATGCCTGATGGCGCCCAGCTTATGTATCCCTCCCCTCATTTGGCATTGCTTTGGGACGTCCCATTAGTAATGACTAAGTCGCTCTGTGTCCCGTGATGTACGAAAAAGAAAAAGGGATTTTTATAACAGCTTACCTGTAAAATCCTTTTCTTGGAGTACATCACGGGACACAGAGCTCCCACCCCTCTTTTTGGGACACTTATTGCTTTGCTACAAAACTGAGGTGCTCCCGGATGGGAGGGGCTTATATAGGGGAGGGTACTTCCGGTTTGAAAGTGGCCAGTGCCAGCACCTGAAGGTAATCTATATAACCCATTAGTAATGACTAAGTCGCTCTGTGTCCCGTGATGTACTCCAAGAAAAGGATTTTACAGGTAAGCTGTTATAAAAATCCCTTTTTTTGTTTTTATTTTTACTTCCGTTTTCCCTTTTACCAATGGACCTACCTCGTTTGTGTATGTCAGTAGATTTTGAGAGCAACATGTCCCGAGATGTCCCTCTAGCTATCTGCAATCCTCTGTTAATAACAGATCTGGAATAACCCCTAGTTTCAAATCTGGCTGACATGGCTTTAGCTTGAGTTTCAAAGTCTGAATCTCTACTACAGAGCCTTCTGAGTCTGAGGAATTGTCCGACTGGTATATTTTGTACCGTGTGTCCTGGATGGCTAGAGTCTTCCCTCAAAAAGGTGTTAGCTGCACTGGGCTTTCTATACAGGTTTGAAGTGATTACATGGTTCTCACCTGTGAGTCTCACATCTAGAAAATCAATGGTTTTGGCATGCAAAGTTCCTGTAAAGTGTAAATTTAATGCATTATCGTTCATGTACTCTAGCCAAGTTTGGAGGTCTCCACAAGACTCATTAACAATAAACAGGAGATTGTCTATATACCTGCAAAAGAATATTGTATCCTTTCGGCGGGGACTGCAAGCCCCAAAAATGCGGAGCCTTTCCCACCATCCCATGTAAAGATATATACCATACACTTTTGGACACAAGATTAGTTATTTTTTCATTCACTTTTTTCACACATGTTCACATCATTGTGCACATTTTGTATATCTATATAATTATGTACATCTTACACATATGTTATTATATTATTCATTTTATTTATTTTTTGCATTATGTGATTTAATCTTTATCACTAGTCTGGCCATTTCACAGGTGCTCTCCGAACAGGGAGTGTGATGGATCCAATTAAGCATTTAACATTCTACCACTGTGCTTGATGGTCTCCATTGGTGGAGAGGTTCCTATGTTGCACTTTTTGGGTCACTCACACTCCAGCTATGAGTAAGCATCATCTCTGATGTGAAACGCGTCAGCCTTGTTCTCTTGCATGCCTTTTCTAAATGTTTTTGATGGATTTTGATTATCTTTGCTTGGATATTTTTGTATTTTATCTTTTTGATCAATAAACGCTTTAACAGAGTGCGGCAGTCCAGACAACCTCCTTTCACTTTCAGACATGGATTGCCTGATTACCCCCATTAGAGATAACCTTGACTTCCCTCCGGGTCTACAGAAAACCTATGTTTTATCGGAATGGCCACACACACAGATGCAGGCTAAGCATTTCTTTCACAGGGGCAAGTTCCTGAGGCTACAGGAGCTTGCCCAGATGTTTAATACTAAATCTTTCCCCCCCTGGTCCTATATCCAAATAAACCACTTTCTAAACGCCCCAGCGAAAATAGCCAAATACACAAGGAACCCCACAGTGTTTGAATCGCAATGCTCAAGCACCTCACCCCAGAGTCAAGTAATCTCTGCCCTATATGCCTCCATGTTTGGAAAGCTGTACTCTTCTCTGTGTTCTGATCATGCATTCTGGGAAGCCGCTTAGATAAGAGATGCCAGCTGGGATCACATCCACTTGTTCATACACAAAGGGTCTCTCAATGTAAATATTCAGGAGAATGGGTACAAACTCAAAACTAGATGGTATAAGACTCCACAGCTACTTCATAAGATATTTCCGATGGTGCCAGAGCACTGCTGGCATTGTAAACAAGATGTGGGCACCTTTCTCCATGTCTGGTGGTCTTGCTCCCTGATCCAGCCATACTGGCGTAAGGTACATGAGGTGACAACTGCTATCTCTTCGCTTCCATTGGAATTCTCACCAGCATAGTATCTCTTGCATCTGTCCAAGCTTCCCCAAAAAATGTATTTCAAATCAATTGCCATGCATTTGATAAACGCTGCTAGGCTGTGCTTGCCGGTGCATTGGAGATCCACACGGTCGCCCTCAATGAAGGAGTGGGCGACACGTGTTGACCGCGTAGCAACAATGGAGGAGCTGATATTCACGGCACAGGATACAATTTCATCCTTCTCAGAAATCTGGGAGGCGTGGCTTACTTATAAAAAATCTCAATCATATCAGGATTTGTTGCGGCACACCACATAACAGACACAAGGTGACTTCGGACGGTCTTCCCCGAGACTTCGGAATACCCTGTAGCTGTAGATAGGAGAAAGTGGATGGAGGGGGTAGCAGGTGAGACCCCACCCACCCTCTGTCTGTCCCCCTTTATTTTGTCCTTGCCCTTCTTCTTTCTCCTTCTCCCTCTTTTTCTTTTTCTGCTCTTTTTTTTTTCTAGGTGATCTGTGTCCTTGTATGTGGGGCACATGTAGGTTGGGACTGACTGGTTTAGCTGGTCCTGATCTCAATGTTACCTTCTCAAGGAGGAATAATTGGGAAACGTAGGGCTAAAACAAATAGGCCCCATGTGGTGGTTCCGAGAGGCACCGGGAGTGTTAGTAGACCAATTTGACCTGAGACACGTGATTAGTAGAAAGGACAATGTATGCTTGAGCCTTGCACATTGTTTTTAGTGTATATATGTGTCCTACAGAGTTTGATTATTTTCTGGGCAATCTTGGTCCCTGCTACATGTAAGCCTCTGTTTGGATTATAATATGTGGAACCTGTATCCTAATTACTGTATGCTGTTGTCCATTTATTGGAAAATTCTAATAAAATCTTTTTGTAAAAAAAAAAAAAAATTGTAATCGTTTATATTGACACTTCTTTTTGTTTATTTTTTAGCCAGTAGGTGTTGACACAGGCAAAAACATTGGGTCAAGAGAAGATAATCTGAACGAACTGTTCATCACCATAAATGGCTGCAGCAATTTAAAGTCTGGAACTAGTACAAGTCAGCCCAGTCCTTATGTGGCCTACACCTTTTTTCACTTTCCTGACCACTATACTAACACCATTGCAAGCAGCAATAATCCGCAATTTGAAGATCTCAAGTGCTTTCCCTTATCCATGAATGCCGATCTAGACAAATACCTGAAATCTCAGTCTCTTGTTCTTTATGTTTTTGATGACAAAGAAGTAGGTGATGCTTATCCTGGTAAAGCCATGGTGCCTCTAATCCCTCTTGCTCACGATAAATGCATTTCAGGTTTGTTTGCAACAACTAATAGCAAAAATGTAATTGTTTGTATATTGTTTTAAGGTGAAATTTGGATAGACATTTTTAGGAAAAATAGCGAACATTGATAAATATTAAGATATGGATGTATAAACAACCATGTACCTAAAACACTGCAGTGTAGTAATTTATGCTTGCTAATATTGTTCTGTTTTGCCCTTTATTTTATGGTAAAGGAAGCATAGCTGTGTCATATTACAGTTATTCTTCTACGAGATTCTGAAACTATGAGATTGTCTATAGCAGGGGTCTCAAACTGGTGGCCCTCCAGCTGTTGTGAAACTACAAGTCCCATGAGGCATTGCAAGGCTGACAGTTACAAGCATGACTCCCACAGGCGGAGGCATGATGGGACTTGTAGTTTTGAAACAGCTGGAGGGCCGCCAGTTTGAGACCCCTGGTCTATAGTCTTTATTCAAATGATTCTTCATATGAAAAAATTGTTAGACAAAAAAAATCACATTGGCTGTCCCAGGTATTGAGCTGTTACTTCCTTGTGGGTATTTTTGGACCTGAAATTTGGGTACGGCCTGTACATGGTTTGATATTTGGCAGAGCAGGGATCTATCTATTTCAACAGTAAAGCCTCATACACACGGGCGGAAATGTCGTCGGGAAAAAAAACGTCGGTTTTCCAGACGAGATTGCCGACAAGCTTGCCTTGCTCGCTGAGTGTACACACGGCCATTCAAAAGAACCGCCGTTCTTTTGAATGGCAAGAACGCGGTGATGTCATCGACTACGACGAGCCTGCGCTTGTCACATTTGATGCCGTCGCCGCCATCTTGCTACACCCTACACTACACTTGTATGCTACCGCGCATGCGTCAAAGTCTTTTCGAACATGCGCGGGTTTACCATGGACAGGTAAACATACACACTCACGGAGAAAATAGAGAGTAGGTTCTCTATTTTTCTCGTCGAGATTCCCGGCAGTTTTCCCGACGAGAAACCATACACACGACCGGTTTTCTCGCCGAAAAGCTCTCCCAGCTGTTTTCTTGCCGAGAAAACCGTCCGTGTGTACGAGGCTTGACAGTGAAATCTCTTACTGCTGTTATGCATGGAAACTTTTTTCTGATCAGTTTGTTTTGAAAGTACACATTTTGGAAAATTCTCTCCTCTGTCAGCCAAGATTTGGCAATAAAAACACAAAATTTCAGGCTTTGCCTAGGTCAAAGCCTGAGCAAGAGTTTTTCTTAGTTTCCTGACAAATGAAACAATAGGATTCCTGTGCATTTTTAAAGTAGTAGAACTATCCTAATTTTGGAAGCTACTTGCACCAAAGCCATGTATCCCCTCTGAACCAAAAATGAACCGTAAACCAACATTTTAAATAGGCGTGCCTCATTAATAAATCATACAACAATGAAGTCTTTGACTATTTGTAGCAATATAGTGCGACAATGTGAATAAAACGGTTCCTTTAAAAAGGTATTCAATTTTCCACATTTTATCATATTACAACCATTTTAATATTATTTATTTATTTATTTTTACCAAAGAGATGTAGCAGAATACATTTTGTTCTAAATTTATGAAGATTTTTTATTTTTTATTTGATACGGAAAGTAGAAAATAATACTACCAAAAGAAAGCTCTATTTGTGTGAAAAAAATATGAAAAATTAATTTGCATACAGTGTTGCATGACCGAGCAATAGCCAAATAAATTAGCACAGTGCTGAATAGCAAAAGATGCCCTGGTCATGAAGGGGTGCCGATCACATGTGTTGTCTGAACAATGCGAGTTCAAAGAAAGTAAATTTTTCCTCTGTGCTCATCAGCCAAATGTTTTCTTCCCCAAAAGTATACATGTAGTGGACTACATAACACCCCCTCCATGCCACTTTATGCTCTTAAGTGCTCTCCCCAGAATTCTTTGACCCTGCTCTACAAAGGTTTTAATCAATACTGTCCTTCCAGACAGCCTTCCCAGTCACCTCTCTGCATCGAACAATAGGTCTCTTTCAGCCTAGGTTCAGACTAGTGCGATGCGGGAACCAGCGCGAATCCAGCGCCGGTTCCCGCATCGCATCTCTCCCGCAGGCAGTTCACACTGCCCTCTGCGAACCGCATTGCAGTGCTCAAATATAATACTGTACACTAACACTGTATGAATGACAAAACAAAAACTACTGCGCTGCCTGTTAGCTAGGTTAAGACTAGTGCGATGCCGGAACCAGCGCAATTCCAGTGCCGGTTCCCGCATCGCATCCCTCCCACAGGCAGTTCACACTGCCTTCTGTGAACCACTGCGGGTGTCAATACATTGTTAATAACACCCCCCCCCCCCCCCCAGGTCGGTTCACAGATCGCAGTGTGAACTGTGAACTCGCACAGGAATCGAATCGCATAGGTGAGAACACCCATGCGTTCCAATTCTAGTGCAGGGAAAAACAAGTCCCTGCACCTTTTTCTGTGCAAATCCAATGCTAGTTCAGCCATACAACTGTATGGCTGAACTCGCATTGCTCAGACATCGCATGTGATCGGTACCTGCGGTGCGGGTGCTAATCGCATGCGATGTAAGAGATCGCACTAGTGTGATCCCAGGCTTAGAATAACAGAGTTTCCGAAAGACCTTTTGCACAAAAATTGTTTGAGAATACGTTTTTTTGATTTGTTAATATTTGTATTGCATTTATTCACATTGTCGTATTATATTGCAACAAATAGTGACAGATTTTATTGTTGTATGATTTAGTATTGAGGCACACCTGCTGACTATGTTGGTTTATGGGTAGTGCAGCAGCGCCTGTTTTTTTATTTATTTTTAGCACAAAGTGATTTGTTCAATTGCTCAAAAGTTTTAACCCCCACTGTACCCTTGTATCCTATTGTTTTTCTGCTTTGACCTCCAGCCTAGTTCCGGATAACAAAGATAGTGCCTTTTGGTGCTGCTAAATTATTTTACATGACTTTTGATCGAATATCAGCTTTCTCAACAAATGCAGATGGCCCTCATATAGAAACAACAATATGAACATAAGCACGTATGATAAAAAACAAAAAAGGCTCCAAGTAAACATTGATACAAACTGCAGGCGTTTTAAATGTGGTGCGGGAAACACACACAGAACATTCTGGTGTAATTCGGCCCTTAATAGACTCCTCTCCAGTACACAGAAGCCAGGCATGGGCATGCAAAGAAACAACTGCTCAATTGTGCCCACAGCTTTTTATGAAAAATGCATTGATGAAATGTTTAAAGTAGCACACATCGAACAAAGTCACTACACACAGCCAGTTATAAAAAAATGTGCATTCTTAGTTTACGCCTACCGTTGCCTTCTCACATCGTTGGGGACACAGGTGTTTTATTGTAGGGTCACGTGTATTTTGCAATTATCTCATCTTCAGTGGTAGAAAATATGTATTTTAGCCTAGGTTCACATTGCTGCGGGTTAGAAATCATGCGAGTTCAGTTGAACTCGCATGATTTCAATCCGCCAATGCAGTCCAACTTCGGGGGCAATTTGAAAGATATCTGTGCGGGTTCTTGCACAGAGGTCTATACAAATCGCCACACAAAGTCGCCAAAAGTAGTACAGGAACTACTTTTGGGAATCGGTGCAGCGTCACACCAATTTGGACGGTGCCATTGCCGGCAATTGTCGCTGATTGGGCATGCGATTTCACATGTCGAATCGCATGCCAAATCGTACCAATGTGAACCTAGTCTAAATCTGCCTTTTGATATCTGTTTAATTTGTAAGCATATGTGAACACTGCTTGAAAGCTGTTTGATTGAGATTGGTTATAATCTAAAGGACAGAAGTGCTTTGTTATGTCATCAGGGCCGCCATCAGGGGGGTACAGGTAGTACACCTGTAAGGGGCCCGAAAGGCCCCCCCCTTTTTTATTTTTTTGTAAGGGGCCCAGTGGTCTCCAGGGGTCCGGAGTTCCATAGGGCCCCGAATGTCAACCCCCCTTTTTTAATATTTTTTTTTATAATTTTTCTTTTTCTTTTTGTTTATAATTTATTTTTTTATAATTTTTTTTAAATTTATTTATGTTATTTTTTTATTTTTTTGTAAGGGGCCCAGAGGTCACCAGAGGCCCACAGGTCCCCATGGCAACCCCCCCCCCTTTTTTTTAAATAATTTTTCTTTTTCTTTTTGTTTATTATTTATTTTTTTATTAATTTTTTTTATTTATTTGTTATTTACTTTTTTTTATTTTTTTTTTTGTAAGGGGCCCAGAGGTCCCCAGAGGCCCGGAGGTCCCCAGGGCCCCGGGTGGCAACCTCCCTTTTTTTTTTTTTTTTTTTTGCTTCTCAATTTGCGGCAGCTCCCCCCCCCTGCTTCTCAATTCGCGGCGGCGGCGGCAGCACCCCCCCCCCCCCTGGTTCTCCTCTGCTCCAGGCATGGGGCCTGAAGCTGTGTAAGGGGCCCCAAAATTCCTGATGGCGGCCCTGTATGTCATCTATAGTTCAAGACTACATCTGTTTAGACCATTGGCCCCATACCTTTGTCTTATGATGTGGCTCATTGCTAACTTATGACCTGATTATTAGATGGCTCTGCCAGAAAGGCAATCTTGAGGGCTGAAGCCTGGGAGCCACCAAGCTCCAACCATCTCTGCAGAGAGTAGTGATCACAACTCCTTATGCTTTGCACCTTGTTGAGATCCACGGTCACTGGTGACAAAATAAAGTTAGGTTGTGCTACAGAATATCCTAATGTCCTTTTTATTGGGGGACATGCAGCATTGTCAGCGAGACCCCTCTAATTGAAAAAGCAAGCCTTTGTTTGAACAGCTAGTTAGAGACAGCAGATATCTTTTTATCTGTATGTTGCCAAATCTATGGGTCATAATTATTGTCATCTTTGATTTCTGCTTTATTAGAAATTTGTTTTGTAATATCTGAAACTGTATTTAATTCCTAACAGGATTGTGCATGTCTAGGCAGTTTTGTTTACTAAAAAAAAACTTAAACCAATATTAAAGACAAAAGCAAACCTTAATTTTTTTGCAGTTTACCAATTCTTAGGTGTGTTAGACTGAGTTCACACTGGCATTAAGAGCAGGCGTTTGAGAGCTGTTTGACAGGCATTAAAAACGCCCCTCAAACGCCTATGCACAAGATATAATATACAGCACATTGTGCTGTTCACACTAAGCATTAGCGTCGCGTCGCTTCAAAATTGAAGCCTCATGTCAAGTCAGGAGACGGTTGAAGCCCTTCAACACGTCCCATTCAATACTATGGTAATGCTCCGCAGACATTTTCGGCGCAGTTTAGGTGCGGTTGCAGCGCGTTAAAATGTGTTTATTTTTGTCACTTTCCAATGTGGAGCAGTTTTAACATGCCCTAACGCTCCTCAAACGCTACGAAACCGCGCATAGGGCGTTTACGGAGCGTTTTGTAATGCTTGTAAAACGCCCCATTCTAAAGTTCATTGTCGCCTGTCTGACGCCCATACTAACCCCATACAAATGATATAAGAGCGTTTGTTGAGCATCAAAAATTTAGTCAAGTGTGAACAAGCCCTACGTTTTCTTTCCTTTTCTTTCACCAGGTGATACTGCCAGTAAGCCTGTTGTTTTTCAAAAGAAAACTCTCTTGCAAATGTATCAGTTACAGGGATGAGAGAAACCATTTACCACTGACAGGTGCTTACAATGTTTAGTTTTTATTTATGTAAAACCTTTATCCCAAAAGGTAAAAAAGAAAAAAAAAAAACCTTGCTTATAAAGTGTTAGCTGGAGTTTTGATTCAATTTGTTAGTGTATCTAAATTTGCTGGTACAACTAACGCTCCCCTCCCTCCAGATTAACAATGCTGCTGTCCAAAGGTGTCCCTGTACTCCTTCATCCAGGGTGGGGGCACTCTAATATAGGAGTTGTGTTACTGGCTAGATCACCAGGTGAAAACAGAGGGGGGATTTCATCTATATAATGATTGGTAAGCTGCAATATATTAAATTTTTGGTTTTGGGTTTAATAATGCTTTAAATTAATTTCTTTTTTCGTTTTATGTGTTTTGTTGTTTTGTCTCTAAAGGAACATTTCAGCTCACTGATTCTCAAGGCAATGAAAGAGGTACTATTAAGGTCACCTTAAAGTGGAAGTCCACATATCTGCCCCCAAGAGACTCCATTTTAACAGCACCACTGAAAGATGAACTAGAGAAAGAAACACCAGTACCTGTCATTTTTCCCAAAGAAGAAGTCGTCCAAGTTCCAGAGAGAGTGGTTCCTGTTGTAAGTAATATTTATCCAAATTAAACCGTAAAACATCTTTCACAAAATAGCTGACCCATTAATTGCTACAATGAGCCAAAATATCATACATCCAAAGCCAATGGCTGACATGGAGGCTACAAAAGCAGCGTTTTATTATTTTTGGAATACACCAAGCAGATAAGAACATTGTTTTGTTCTTTCATTGCTCAGAAATGCATTACTAGATTCTAGACTAGTGGCGTTCCCCAACATTTAAAGAGGGTCACAGTAAAGCCTCGTACACACGACCGAGTTTCTCGGCAAGAACCAGCAAGAAACTTGCTGGCAGAGATTTCTTGCTGAGAAATTCGTTCGTGTGTATGGTTTCTCATCAAGAAAAGCGTCAAGAATCTCGACGAGAAAATAGAGAACCTGCTCTCTATTTTCTCGTCGAGATTCTCGTCAGCCTGTTTCTCAACGAGAAAATTGAGTGTGTGTACACTTACCTGTTCGCAGGGAAGCCCGCGCATGCTCGAAATGACTTCGACGCATGCGCGGTAGCTTCCTAGGCATAGGTAGGGTGAACCAAGATGGCGGCGACGGCATCGAATGTGACGAGTGCATGCTCGTCGTATTCAATGACGTCACCGCATACGCTCCATTCAAAGAACCGCGGGCTCTTTGAAATGAGCGTGTGTACACTCGGCTGGGACAAGTTTCTTGTCCAAGGATCTCGTCGTAAAAAACGACATGTTTTTAACGACGAGATTCTCGGCCGTGTGTACGAGGCTTTAACAGTGAAGTTTCATGCATTGAGGTGCATTGCTTCAAGTTAAGCAGCCCACTCAAAATGTATGGGATGTAACACACCTCAACGACACCTGGACAGGGCAGGCCAGGACATTATTTGTTATGTGGGTAGAGATCACCTACTTAACAGAGGAGTCTATCTTTAGATTTCAGGTGCTGAAATGCAGAGAGCATTCCAGTGCCTAGGGACCACTTGTTTGGCACAAATAGACATCACCTAGGCAGTTTGGCTTTGGCATTGTATAAGGGTGGACAGCTGAGGCAGAGAAGTATATTTTAGTCCCCCTAACTTTCATACCTATGATGGCTCCTTATACCTTATCTGGTTCTTAACTGAACAGACTCATCCAGAATTTACCTGCAGCTTGCCCCCTGATTTGCACAAAAATTGCCTACACTATTCAGGCATGAACAGAATTATAAGCCTTTCCAGCTTAGCTAAGAACTAAATATTACATTGTAGCTATAATATTAACCACTTCCCGCCCATACATCATCAGAATAATTCAATATCTTCTTTCTCTGGGAGGGATCGCCTTCCCCTGCTGCCCTCCAGTGATTTTACCGGAATGAGAAGGAATCAGCCAGCAACCGTTTCTTCGCTGGGAAGCCGAGATCGTTTTATTTTTTTATTCAGCCTTGAGACAAGATCTTGGGACTTATAGACCCTAGATCCCGCTGTAAAGAGGACATGTCATGCCCTATTTCTATTACAAGGGTTCCTTGTAATAGGAATAAAAGTTATCTAAAATTACATGTAAAGATAAAGTGTCAAAATATAAAAATAAGTAAAATAAACAAAAACAAAAATTAAAGCACCCCCTGTCCCAACATTCTCGCAGAAGCAAACACATATGTACGTACGTTTACATATGTACGTCACACCCGCATATGTAAACGTTGTTCAAACCACATGTGAGGTATCGTCACAAATGTTCGAAGCGAGAACAATAATTCTAGCCCTCCTCTGTAACTCTAAACAGGTAACCTGTAAACATTTTTAAAGCGTCGCCTATTGAGATTTTTAAGTACCAAAATTTGGCTCCATTCCATGAGTGTGCGCAATTTTAAAGCGTGACATGTTAGGTATCTACAGTATTTACTCGGCGCAACATCATCTTTCACATTATACAAACAAATTGGGCTAACTTTAGTGTTTTTTTATTTTTTTATTCATGTAACAGTTTAGAAGAAAAAAAAAACGCGTTTGAAAATCTGCTGCGCAAATACTGTGACATAAAAAGTTGCAACGACCACCATTTTATTCCCTAGGGTCTCTGCTAAAAAAAACATATTGTATATACTCGTGTATAAGCCGACCCGAATATAAGCCGAGGCACCTAATTTTACCACAAAAAAATTGGGAAAACTTTTTGCCGAGGTTGAGAAATGTAGCAGCTACTGTAAGTGGAAAAGAGGGTCAACAATGCCCATCTGCAGCCTCACTGTGCCCATCTGCATGCCTCAGCGTGCCCATCTGCATGCCTCAGCCTCACTGTTGCCATCTGCATGCTTCAGCCTCACTGTGCCCATCTGCATGCTTCAGCCTCACTGTGCCCATCTGCATGCCACAGCCTCACTGTGCCCATCTGCATGCCTCAGCCTCACTGTGCCCATCTGCATGCCTCAGCCTCACTGTGCCCATCTGCATGCCTCTGCCTCACTGTGCCCATCTGCATGCCTCTGCCTCACTGTGCCCATCTACATGCCTCTGCCTCACTGTGCCCATCTACATGCCTCAGCCTTACTGTGCCCATCTGCATGCCTCACTGTGCCCATCTCCCTGCCTCATGTACCTGATCTCCCGGCGCTGTGCCCATCTGCAGACTTATGATCTCCCGGCGCTGTGATGTGCAGTCTAGTCGGCGGCCGTGCAGTGTAACAAAGCCCCGTCTCCTCCTCGTCCGTGACGGAACACTGACTCAGTTTCCCAGCAGTAAGTCAGTGTTCAGCCTATCACGGACAAGAAGAAGGTGGGGTTTTGTTACACTGGATGGCCGCCGACTAGACTGCATATCACAGCCCCGGGAGATCATAAGGCTGCAGATGGGCACAGCGCAGCAGGGAGACTCGAGTATAAGCCGAGGGGGGCCTTTTTCAGCACAAAAAAATGTGCTGAAAAACTCGGCTTATACTCGAGAATTTACGGTATATAATATTTGGGGGTTCTGAGTAATTTTCTTTAGATTCATACTTACCTAGATGGATGCAGCATCAGTCAGATGCTGCATCTGTCCCCCGGCACCTCTGCACTGAGAACCGAGCGATCAAACACCGCTGATCGCTCGGTTCTGACAGCTCCCCGAGCAGAGAGCTGCTGACTGTCAGTCACAGCTCTCTGCTCATCTCCCTCCTTGCTCATTGGAGCGCTGGGCTGTGGAGGGGCGGCCGGCTCAGTCTCAGCGACTCGCTGACAGGCTGAGCCGGTTGTCGGTCCAGGCACCTAGTGGATCCAGACTCCATTGTCGTGATGACGCGGTGCCTGGACCGACTTCTCTGACGTCAGCAGAGAGCGACTTCAGCCTGCTCTCTGCTGAAAACGGGTCACATGAGTGCAAAACGAATTGCACCCCTGTGATCCACAGGAGAAGTACAGCCAAACAAGCTTTGACTATACTTCTCCTTTACATGAATCTTTTGTAGTAGAGTGGTTTTCATGTATTTTCAGTGCATTTAAGTCTGTAGGCGCTTAAACCCTTGTTGCCCAATGGACACTGCATCAGAACTTGCATTTAAAAAGCATCTTGTTCATGATTTTTTATTTATTTTTTGCGCTCTTTACAATATCTGTCTGCATTGGCCATAGAACTGACATGTCCAAGCATACCCAAATCTCCCTTCCCCCTCTGAAATTTTCAACTTTTTTCTTTGAGCTAGCTGTACTGAGGAATAGCTTTTATTGCTGCTTGTGTCACAATCAACAGTCAAAAAATAAAATAAAACAACTTGCAAGAGCAGCTACTGGAGGGTTAGTTCCTATTGACATGTGCATGCTTCCCAGAACCACGTATCTCCCAAAAGCCCTTTTTTCTACATATCTTGTGCGGGCAGGATCTTAGACGCCAAGAGAGGGGGGATAAGGGGAGTTCTATCTGTAGTTGAGCAGGCATAGGCGTGCGCAGCCTAATGCATTAGGGTGTGCACCTCAAACCAAAGCTCAAACACACGTACGTCGGTATAAAGGTGTATGTATGCATGTATGTATGTATATATATATATATATACACATATACACATACATATACACACACACACATTTGAATAAATACGGTAAATGTAAACAAACATTTTAAAATGACTTAAAACTTTTAATGAAATAAACATTTATTTCTATATTGTAAACTCTAACGAGCAGGGCCCTCTGATCCCTCCTGTATTGTAATTGTACTGTCTTCCCTGATGTTGTAAAGCGCTGCGCAAACTGTTGGCACTATATAAATCCTGTATAATATTAATAATCAATGTAAACAAACATTATTTTTTAACTTATTAATTAACCACCTCCCTACTGGGCACTAAAACCCCCTTCCTGCCCAAGCCATTTTTCAGCTTTCAGCGCTCTCACACTTTGAATGACAATTGCGCGGTCGTGCGACGTGGCTCCCAAACAAAATTTGCGTCCTTTTTTTCCCACAAATAGAGCTTTCTTTTGGTGGTATTTAATCACCTCTGCGGTTTTTATTTTTTGCGCTATAAACAAAAGAAGAGCGTCCAGTTTGGAAAAAAAAACACTATTTTTTACTTTTTGCTATAATAAATACCCATTTTTTTTTTCAATAAAAATTTTCCTCAGTTTAGGCCGATACGTATTCTTCTACATATTTTTGGTATAAAAAAAAAATCGCAATAAGCGCGTATTGATTGGTTTGCGCAAAAGTTATAGAGTCTACAAAATAGGGGATAGTTTTATAGCATTTTTAATTTATTTTTATTTTTTTATTAGTAATGGCGGCGATCTGCGATTTTTATTGTAACTGCGATATTGTGGCGGACACATCGGACACTTTTGACACATTTTTGGTACCATACACATTTATACAGCGATCCCTGCTATAAAAATGCATTGATTACTGTATAAATGTGACTGGCAGGGAAGGGGTTAACCACTAGGGGGCGGGAAGGGGTTAAATATGTTCCCTCAATGTGTTCTAACTGTGGGGGGAGGGGACTGACTGGGGGAGGTGACCGATGGTTGTCCCTATGTACAAGGGACACACCATCAGCCTCATCTCCCTCACAGGACGTGGATCTGTGTGTTTACACACACAGATCCACTTTCCTGCTCGGTTCCCGGGCAATCGCGGGTGCCCGGCTGCAATCGCGGCTGCCGGGCACGCGCACCGGGTCCTTGGTAACGCAGCGGGCGCGCACGCGTGCGCGATCCCCCTCCTTCTGAGGGACGTTCAGGAACGTCCACTCAGAAGGAGAGAGCACCCACCCGGCCGTATATGTACAGTGGCCGGGTGGGAAGTAGTTAAATAATCTTTTAACATAAACAAACCTTTTAAATAAATACTCCAGATCAAATAAGCAATTTTTACACAAACCGCACGGTAAGTAGGATTTTTTTTTAAAGTGTCAAGTTTTAATATTCTAAATTGTATTTATTTCTTTAAATAAATTTGTTAGATCCCCCAACAACAATAGATTCCCTCAGCAACAATAGATCCCCCAGGAACAAGACATCTCCCTAGCAACAATAGATCCCTCACGGAAACTATAGATTCACCAGCAACAATATATCTTCTCAGCAACAATAGATCCCCCCCAGCAACAATAGATCTCTCCAGATTTGGTCTGTGTGAAAGTTATACAGTCTACAAACTATGGTATACTGTATATGTATTACAATTTATCAGGATGCTGGTATGGGGTATGGCGGTGATCAGGATGTTGGTATGGGTTATGGCGATGATCAGGACGCTCTGATTGGACACATCCATCACATGGTACAAGACCAGCGGTAATAGGATTCACTGTGTAAAGGCCACACACTGATCACAGGGCTCCCAGGTGCGCGCTCTGTGAGCCGCGCAGGAGCCTCCAATGTGGGCTGACATACATGTACGTTAACCCACATTGGCACTGTTTCCTGTCCGCCATATATTGGGGCTGTGGGCATACAGGAAGTAGTTAATATACACTTAGGTTTTTTTTTTGTATACCAAAGACATGTAGTAGAATTCATATTTGACTACATTTTTGAAGAAAATTTATTTTATTGGATAGGTTTTATAACAGTAGTAGTACTAGTAGTAACAGTAGTAAGTAGAAAATATGTTTGTTATTTTTAAATTTTTCATTCTGTTTGTCTTTAGCAAAAAAGAAAAAACCTAGTGGGGATCAAATACAACCAAAAGAAAGCTCTATTTGCATTACAAAAAAATGATAAAATGAATTTGGGTAAAGTGTTGCATGGCTGCGCAATTGTCAGTAGCGCAGTTAAATAGCAAAAAATGGCCTGGTCATGAAGGGGGAAAATCTTCCAAAAGTCATGGTTAAGTTGATTTTTAAATGTCATTTTTTTAAATTGTTCTCACACGTTAAAATAAAATAACATTATTGAAGCGTTATTTTAACACGTGAGAACAATAAAAAAAAAAAAATGACATTTAAAAATCGACTTGATGTATGTATGGGCAAATAAAATAATTTTTTTAAATATATATATATATATATATATATATGAGAAAAAATATATATAGTAGCGCTAAACCAAAAATAAATGAAAAAAATAATATATTAAGAACATTATTTTTAACGTGCTGATCAACACATATATGTAGTACGTTAACCCTTATGAGTGACGTGTCAGTTAATAATAAACAAACCTAAAACTTAATTGACATAACCAATAAATTGTGTTATACGTGATACAAACTGGTAAACCATACAAAAGACAGCCTTAAACTCGCGGCGCCGGCCGGACACCAACGAGTAAACTCGTCCCGTGCCCCGAGACTAAGTGACCTATCACGAAACGCGTAGGACGGACCGAGCGGCGTGGTGACGTCATCCCCTTACTGCTCGATCTCCTGGGACGAGTTTACTCGTTGGTGTCCGGCCGGCGCCGCGAGTTTAAGGCTGTCTTTTTACAACATTGATGTAAGTGTTTTATTCTATTTTTATTCAATAAATCCCTAAGATTTTACACCAGCGAGGTATTCCTTTCCTTTTTTACATGGGATCACTGTGATCATACTGCGGTGAAATCTCGTTTGAAGAGTTGGACGTAGGAGTCTATACCATCTAATTGGAAGTACTTATATGCAGTTTGAGGTCCTCCGTCATAGGGGACCAATATAATCTGGTAAGCTGCTGACCTGTTGTTGGTGGTGGATCACTCTTCAGACAAGCACTGTGGAATTTTGGATTTGTTTTTCACGGGTGTCTTCACTTCAATATTCTTTGGACTGATTTTATTTGTGTACACATAGATTGACGCCCTGTGCGTCTTTCTTATAATATGCCATTTTGTATGGTTTACCAGTTTGTATCACGTATAACACAATTTATTGGTTATGTCAATTAAGTTTTAGGTTTGTTTATTATTAACTGACACGTCACTCATAAGGGTTAACGTACTACATATATGTGTTGATTAGCACGTTAAAAATAATGTTCTTAATATATTATTTTTTTCATTTATTTTTGGTTTAGCGCTACTATATATATTTTTTCTTGTTTGTTTCACTGAGTATGTTTATCAGGTTAGTGGCAGCTTGAGACCACAATTGAGGCAATCTGGGTCATCCAGTAATTGCCATCTCTTAATCCTGAGCGCAATTTTTTCCTTTTTTTCTCATATATATATATATATATATATATATATATATATATATATAAAAATACACGCTTACTTTTTTTGCTGACAAGCCAGGCAGGGTTCATATTGATTTGAATTGTATATGATATATATATATATATGTGTATATCTATATATATAAAATACATAAATATATCATATACAATTCAAATCAATATGAACCCTGCCTGACTTGTTAGCAAAAAAGTAAGTATGCATTTATATATATAAAAATGCACACTTACTTTTTTGCTGAGTCAGGCAGGGTTCATGTCGAGTTGCCTTTTTCTTTTTTTTTGTGGTCCATCGTGTGTCTTGCTGCTTGCCCTGCTCAGTGCTGTCTCACTGCTCGCCTCACTGAGCGACCCGCCTGCCGCTATCCAAGCTGAGGCTCCGCTGCTTCTTCAAAGGGAGAGAGAGGAGGCCGGAGGGGGGCGGAGTGCAGATGTATATCACTCCGCCGCCTGCGGGCGGGACCTGGAGCCGGAACTATAGGAGACCCATCAGCAAATGCGGCTGCGTTACTCCGCGGCTGTGGTCCCGGCGATTCCCTGGTCCCTGCTTTATCACCTCCTCCCACAGCACACAGATGTTTTTTCTTGCCCGGTCCGACCCCAGTGGTGACATGAGCTCCACAGACAATGTTGCAGGCTCGCAGCAGTCACAATTAGCACTAGCAGTGAAAGGCGCACAGGGATGATTAGGGTGTGCTTGGAACACCCGGCACACCCCGTGGGCACGCCTATGTGAGCAGGCAAGGTTGGCATTTCAATACTGCAGGGGCCATGTTGTCAGCCCAGACAGGAGGTTAGGAGCATTTTTGCTAGATCAACGAGTATTTTCCTATACTTTGTGGTTTTAAAGGGAAATATTATGGGCAAATCTGAATGTATGGCAAAGATGCACTAAATATACCATATATATATTTTTTCCCCTGACACACATTTTAAACAGCAACTTAATTCTGCTGTGCAAAAAGCTTTGGTGTTGAAACAGTTAGTATTTACAAATAGCACTCATGAAGTATTTGGTTGAAGAAGCTTGTCACATCTGTCTCACACATTTTGCTGACTGTAACAACTCTCACTTCCAAAGTCATTCCAAGCCAACACATTTTTAGGTGGCAACTGCAGTCGCACCCAGAATAGAAGAGACTGATGAAGAACATCACTTATACTCAAAAGCCAGTTGCATTTTATTATATTTCTTTGTGGTATAATTCAACCACCAGAGGGTAATTGTATTCAGAATGAGTGAAGACGTGTTTGTTTTTTTGTTTTTTATATTATAGCTTTTTATGTTTTAGAATCTAGCTTAGGACAAGTTTGTTCTACTGTACAATATCACATATAAACTTGATCTCATTTGATTGTACATGTAACAAATCTTCATCTTAACATACAATCATAAAAAGTAAATTGCAAGAAGCTGTTAAAATTCTTAAGCAGAATACATATTCTCTTAAATTAAAAAACAGAAGTCTTATGCTGGCCATACAAGTGGCAACTTTCTTTTTCGTACATCACGGGACACAGAGCGACTTAGTCATTACTAATGGGTTATATAGATACCTTCAGGTGCTGGCACTGGCAACTTCCAAAACCGGAAGTACCCTCCCCTATATAAGCCCCTCCCATCCGGGAGCACCTCAGTTTTTTGCCAGTGTCTAAGGTGTTGGCCAAAGAGTAACATGTGTTTTCACTGGGCTTGCGTACAGGTTCTTTTACGGGCCTTAGTAAGCTGTTCCGGATCCGACCAAAAAAGCTTCATAGCTAAACGGTCGGTACCCGGGCCTTGCAACAGAAGAGCAAGGTTTTGCCTGTAATGCCTCTCTTAGGAGGGCTGGACCCTGGGATCCAGAGCTCTGGTCATACCCACGACCAAGATGTTGTCTGTGCAGGGTGCTATACAGGTCCAGGGGAGTGGAATCCTTGGGAACCCGGTCCCTGAAGGTTTAAATACAATGCCTGCCGTGAGAGGTGAAGTTTGGGCTTCTGTGGACCAAACAAAGTCCTGCGGCGGGGAACAGGTAAGTGGGGGCCCCCAGGAACTTGGTTCTATTGGGGGACCCCCAAGCCTAATTTGTCTTTCTGTCTGTTACCTAACGGTATTCCCGCTAATATCTGTGTATGCCTGTAACTACTGGAAAATGTAAAATTTTAATAGTAGTCAAGAAAAAGAAAAAAAAAAAGGAGACCGCGGTACCTGTGTTAAACCACTAGAGGCCGCTGTGGTCCATTTTTCTTGTCATGTGGATCTTTGGCTTTTTTTAAGTCAAAAGATCCAGGCAGTTGGTAAGTTTACTTCCTCTGCCCTGTTGCTGCGCTCATCCACCGCACAGGCCCTCCGGCAAAAAGGGCCCTGGCTCCTAGTCCCTGCTTGTTTTCAAAAAAAGGCACCGAAGGCGCGTGAACGCGCCTCCTATGAAAGGAAAGGGGCGGGGCGGGTGGATGACGCTCGATGCGTGGCGCTTCTGCGCATGTGCAGGCGTCCCAGCATGGATAAAAGACACAGTACAAGTGTCAGCTGGATGCAAGCAGAGCTAACAACAAAACGGTGGCACACAGAGGCGGTTGATGCAGGCATCCCCATAGAAAGACACTTTAGTGGACACCACCTGTTATATAGCAGCAACTGTGTTAGACTATTACCAGTAAAATTGGTGTATGACGACGGGAATACCTCAGCTTTGTGCTTAAAGGATATGTCATCCAGACGCTCCGGAAATAAGTCTTCCAGGAAGCCAAAGGGGTCTCCATCGGGCTCTAAGGATTTTGGGCATGCTTGTATTGCACCAATCTCCCCTGAAATTTCAGAGGTCAGTAGCCGTAGGAACCCCGCAGGAGTACCTGGTGCTGCGGCTGTCCCCAGTCCACCTGCTCCTGTATATATAACAGAGGAGGTTTTTTCCTCAACTCTGGGAGGATTGGAAGAGAGATTAACAGCATTGATCGCTGCTTCCCTGTCACAGGGAAAGTGCGTCCGATCTCCGTCTCCTCCTTCAGAGTGCCTGTTAGTGGAGGAACAGTCCCACACAGAGATCGACCTACCTGAAGGGGATCAGGATGAGGTTGATTCGGTTATAGAGGAATCAACAGTGGAAGAACCTTTCTCAGCATCTCAGGCTGAAAGATTATGGGTTCAGTCTCTGACTAACATGGTCCGATCAGCATTTAAAATGCCTCTTGCGGAGCCATCAACCACTACTGTCTCCTCGCTGGGGTCGCTGAAAGCTCCCCAGACTGTCTGTTCCTTCCCAATCCACCCTTTATTGGAAGGGCTTATTTACCAGGATTGGGAGAATCCTGATAAAATATTTACTCCCCCCCAAGAGATTTCCAGTGATCTATCCCATGGAGGATAAGTTCATAAAAAAATGGAGGGTCCCTACAGTGGACGCAGCCATCTCTTGTGTGAATAAATCACTGACATGTCCAGTAGATAATGTTCCAATGTTCAAAGACCCAATAGATAAAAAATTGGAGTCTTTACTAAAATCTGCTTTCTCTACAGCAAGCATGGTGACACAACCTGCAGTAGCAGCGATTGGGGTCTGCCAAGCAGTGAAAGATCAGTTGAAACAAGTCTTAAGGGACTTACCAGATCAGCAGGCTCTTGCCCTAGCTGACCTACCTAGAGCCTTGTGTTTTGCGGTGGACGCCATAAAGGATACAATCCAACAGGCCTCCCGCTTTACGCTGTCTGTAGTACATATGCGTAGGCTTCTATGGCTCAAAAACTGGTCTGCTGAAGCTCCCTGTAAGAAATTGCTGATTAGCTTCCCATTTCATGGAGAACGCTTATTTGGAGAAGATCTGGACAAGTATATCCAGAAAATTTCTGCCGGTAAAAAGTACACTCTTGCCGGTTAAGAACAAGGGTAGAAGTCCTTCTTTTAAGAGGCCTACTTCTCCAGTCCCTGGCACATAGCCTGTGAAACAGTTCCGACGGCCTCCGCGGTCAAATCCAGGGGGAAGAAATCAGGAACAATCACAGGGTAACAAGAAACCCTGGGTCAAGAGAGGTACAAAACCTCCCCCCAAGTCATGAAGGGTTGCCCCCACTCAATCGGGTGGGGGGAAGACTTCAGTTGTTCACAGAGACCTGGCGGGACACCATCAGAGACAGATGGGTGATCTCCGCAGTAAGTCTGGGATACAAGCTGGAGTTAAAAGACACTCCTCCTGCCCATTTTATGAGGTCAAACGTGCCAAGCGATCCCCAGAAGAGAGGATCCCTCCTTCTGGCACTAGAACAACTATTGCTCCAAGGTGTAATCATGAAGGTTCCCTTGGAAGAAAGCGGGTTCGGGTTTTACTCGAACCTTTTCACAGTCCCCAAACCAAATGGGGACGTAAGGCCCATATTAAATCTAAAAGGGCTAAACAAGTTCCTACATATCAGGACTTTTCGGATGGAGTCGATCCGATCGGTGGCCACCGCCCTACAAGGGCAGGAATGGTTAGCCTCGATCGACATAAAGGATGCTTATCTGCATATTCCCATCTTTCCGGCCCACCAGAAATTTCTACGCTTTGTAGTAGAAGGGCGCCATTTTCAGTTCAGAGCCTTACCTTTCGGTCTGGCCACAGCACCACGAGTGTTCACAAAAATTCTGGCCCCACTATTGGCCAATCTAAGAACACGGGGTGTAACGATAATGGCATATTTAGACGACCTGCTACTAATAGACCACTCAGTGGAAAAACTGGAAGTAGCTATTCACGAGACAATCAAGTATCTGGAATATCACGGTTGGATTATCAACCGAGACAAGTCAGCTCTAAGACCAGTCAAAAGTCTGGAATACTTGGGGCTAAGGCTGGATTCAAATCAGAGAAAGATTTTCTTACCTCCAGAGAAGGTGTCGTCTTTGAGAGATTTGACCCACTTAGTGGGTACAAAAAGAAAACCATCCATACGCCTGTGCATGAGGCTGCTGGGAAAAATGGTGGCTTCATTCGAAGCAGTACCCTACGGTCAATTCCATTCAAGGAACTTGCAGAGGGCCATACTGTCAGCCTGGAACAAAAAAGTTCAGGCTTTAGACTTACCAATGTCCCTGTCCCCTTCCGTTCGCAAGAGCCTCCATTGGTGGTTGGTGCCCCAGAATCTGGAAAAAGGGAAACCCTTCAGTCCAGTTTCTTGGAAGGTGGTCACTACAGATGCCAGCCTCATAGGCTGGGGGGCAGTACTGGAGCAATGGTCTCTCCAGGGCAAGTGGTCAGAAGCAGAGAAGGCCCTGCCCATCAATCTCTTAGAGATACGAGCAGCCCGGTATGCCCTAGTAGCATGGACATCCAAACTCCAAGGGTCCCCTGTCAGAATTCAATCAGACAATGCCACAGCAGTGGCATATATCAATCACCAGGGTGGCACCAGGAGTCGTGCAGCCCAGAGGGAAGCGAATTGCATCCTGGAATGGGCAGAAAGATATGTCCCAGCCATATCCGCGGTTTTCATCCCAGGAGTGGAAAATTGGAAAGCGGACTTTCTAAGTCGCCAGCAATTATGCCCGGGGGAATGGTCTCTTCACCCCGAGGTTTTCCAGGCAATATGCCAGCGGTGGGGAACACCGGTTGTAGATCTGCTAGCATCCAGATTCAACGCAAAGGTGGACAGATTTGTGTCTCGCACAAGGGATCCCCTAGCTTGCGGCTCGGATGCCTTAGTGTTCCCTTGGGATCAGTTCAAACTGATATATGCATTCCCACCGCTACAATTGTTACCGCGATTAATCCGCAGAATCAGGGTAGAAAAGAAACCAGTGATTCTGGTGGCTCCAGCGTGGCCCCGAAGAGCATGGTACGCGGAGATCGTGAAAATGTCAGTGGGGAGTCCTTGGACCCTCCCACATCGTCCGGACCTGCTTTCGCAGGGACCGATATACCACCCTTCCTTACCAGCCCTGGGTTTGACGGCCTGGCTATTGAAGCCCACATTCTAAAAAAGAGAGGGCTCTCTAATCCTGTGGTATCTACCATGATCAATGCCAGGAAGCCGGTATCCAGGCAGATCTATTATAGGATCTGGAAGGCGTACATCGCGTGGTGTGAGGCCAGGAAATGGCATCCGCGTAAGTACGTAATAGGTAGGATTCTGGACTTCCTACAGTGGGCTGTAGATAGGAAGCTTGCCTTGAGTACTATCAAGGGTCAGATTTCGGCCTTGTCAATATTTTTTCAAAGGCCCTTGGCTTTGCATTCATTAGTCAAAGCTTTCATACAAGGAGTGATGCGTATTAGCCCTCCGGTTAGTATTCCCATATGTCCATGGGACTTAAACCTGGTTCTGTCGGTTCTACAGAAACAACCGTTTAAACCATTGCAGCACATTTCCTTGGTTCTTCTCACCAGGAAATTGATTTTCTTAGTAGCTATTTGTTCGGCTAAAAGAGTATCGGAATTAGCCGCCTTGTCCTGTAAGGAGCCATATCTGGTTGTCCATAAGGACAGAGTAGTATTACGTCCTCATCCAGCCTTTCTTCCTAAGGTGGTATCGAGGTTTCATTTGAACCAAGATGTGGTTCTTCCTTCTTTTTTTCCCAAACCTACCTCGGTAGAGGAAAAGTTATTGCATTCTTTGGATGTAGTAAGAGCAGTTAACGCTTATCTAAAAGCCACTGCTCAGATTCGTAGAACGGATACTTTGTTTGTTCTGCCGGAAGGCCCCAGAAAGGGTCAGGCAGCATCAAAATCTACTTTAGCCAAGTGGATTCGACAGGTCATAATACAAGCCTATGGCTTGAGAAGGAGACCGCCTCCGTTCAAAGTTAGGGCGCACTCCACAAGAGCAGTTGGAACTTCATGGGCAGTGCATCACCAGGCCTCCCTGGCTCAAGTCTGTAAGGCCGCAACATGGTCTTCAGTACACACGTTTACTAGATTCTACCAGGTAGACGTTAGAAGTCAGGAGGATGTCGCCTTTGGGCGCAGTGTGTTGCAGGCCGCAAAAGATCCTCATGCCTGATGGCGCCCAGCTTATGTATAGTGTATCCCTCCCCTCATTTGGCATTGCTTTGGGACGTCCCATTAGTAATGACTAAGTCGCTCTGTGTCCTGTGATGTACGAAAAAGAAAAAGGGATTTTTATAACAGCTTACCTGTAAAATCCTTTTCTTGGAGTACATCACGGGACACAGAGCTCCCACCCCTCTTTTTGGGACACTTATTGCTTGGCTACAAAACTGAGGTGCTCCCGGATGGGAGGGGCTTATATAGGGGAGGGTACTTCCGGTTTTGGAAGTTGCCAGTGCCAGCACCTGAAGGTATCTATATAACCCATTAGTAATGACTAAGTCGCTCTGTGTCCCGTGATGTACTCCAAGAAAAGGATTTTACAGGTAAGCTGTTATAAAAATCCCTTTTTCCAGGAATTGTGAACATCTTTCAATCGCAAAAACAATCAAACAGATCAAGGTAACCTACCACCAGCCAACAGTGTGCATTTGTATATATGTGTGGTGTCTGTGTATATCCGGTATCTCACAAAACTAAGTACACCCCTCACATTTTTGTAAATATTTTATTATACCTTTTCATGTGACAACACTGAAGAAATTACACTTTGCTACATTGTAAAGTAGTGAGTGTTCAGCTTGTATAACAGTGTAAATTTGCTGTCCCCTCAAAATAACTCAACACACAGCCATTAATGTCTAAACCGCTGGCAACAAAAGTGAGCACACCCCTAAGTAAAAATGTCCAAATTGGGCCCAAAGTGTCAATATTTTCTGTGGCCATCATTTTTTTCCAGCACTGCCTTAACCCTCTTGGGCATGGAGTTCACCAGAGCTTCACAGGTTGCCACTGGAGTCCTCTTCCATGATGACATCACAGAGCTTTTGGGTGTTGGAGACCTTGCGCTCCTCCATCTTATGTTTCAGGATGCCCCATGCTTGGCCAGTCCATCACCTTTACCCTCAGCTTCTTTAGCAAGGCAGTGGTCATCTTTGAGGTGTTTTTGGTGTCGTTATGTTGAAAAAATGCCCTGCGGCCCAGTCTCCGAAGGGAGGGTATCATGCTCTGCTTCAGTATGTCACAGTACATGTTGGCATTCATGGTTCCCTCAATGAACTATAGCTCCCCAGTGCTGGCAGCACACATGACACTCCCACCACCATGCTTGACTGTAGGCAAGACACACTTCTCTTTGCACTCCTCACGTGGTTGCCGCCACACACACTTGACACCATCTGAACCAAATAGGTTTATCTTGGTCTCATCAGACCACAGGACATGGTTTCAGTAATCCATGTCCTTAGTCTGCTTGTCTTCAGCAAACTGTTTGCGGGCTTTGTTGTGCATCATCTTTAGAAGAGGCTTCCTTCTGAGACGACAGCCATGCAGACCAATTTGATGCAGTGTGCGGCGTATGGTCTGAGCACTGACATGCTGACCCCCCACCCCATCAACCTCTGAAGCAATGCTGGCAGCACTCATACGTCTATTTCCCGAAGACAACCTCTGGATATGATGCTGAGCATGTGTACTCAACTTCTTTGGTCGATCATGGCGAGGCCTGTTCGAAGTGGAACCTGTCCTGTTAAACCACTGTATGGTGTTGGCCACCGTGCTGCAGCTCAGTTTCAGGGTTTTGGCAATCTTCTTAAAGCCCAGGACTTCTTTATGTAAAGCAACAATTCTTTTTTTGACAATTCATATTCATATTTTTTTTATTCAAATTTTTTGACAATTCATATTCATATGACAATTCATATTTATATGACAATTCATATACAGAGTCTTTGGGAAATAGATGTATGAGTGCTGCCACAGAGGTTCTGTGAGATACTGTACATATATATTACTGTGGAAAGTGCTCACAGGAATAAAAGTAAATAAACAGAAAGGAATTTCAAATCAAATCAGTATATCTGGTGCGACCACCCTTCTCATTCAAAACAGCATCAATTCTTCTAGGTACACTTGCACACATATTAAAGGAACTTGACAAGACTTGGGGAACTAACCACAGATCATCTGGTGATGTAGACTCCCGCAAATCCTTTTGTTGTGTCGTGTAATCACAGAGACTTTATGTTGAGATCAGGGCTCTGTGGGGACCAAACCGTCACTTTTTTTTCACCATTTTTATGCACCCCAGTTCCTATGTTTTTGTGCATTGTTGAGTCACTAAGCCTTGTTTCCACATCGGAGGTATGGCTTTTTGGTCACAATTCTTCAATGAAGATCATTTCTGGCCAGGCTTCTCCAGACAATAGATGGGCATACCTGGGTCCCACTGGTTTCAACCAGGTCTGTGCTGATGACACTGCTGTATATATAATGTCAAAGGGAAGTAAGCATGATGAGTCTTTCATCTGCTGCATTGTTTCCTTGGCCGACCACTGCGTCTATGGTTCTCAACATTGGCCGTTTCTTTGTGCTTCTTCAAAAGAGATTGAAAGGCACATCTTGAAACCCCAGTCTGCTTTAAAATCTTTGCCTGGGAGAGAACTTGCTGATGCAGAATAATTACCTTGTGTCTTGTTGCTGTGCTCAGTCTTGCCATGTCTGCGACATGAAACCACAACCTTAGTTGCAGAGTTTTGGCTGTTCCTTTAAGCCTCTTGCACAGGTGTTTCTGTTTCGGTTAACCACATCAGCCCCGGAAGAATTTACCCCCTTCCTGACCAGAGCATTTTTTGCGATTCGGCACTGCGTCCCTTTAGCTGATAATTGCACAGTCCTGTGACGATGTACCCAAACAAAATTGACGCCCTTTTTTCACCACAAATAGAGCTTTCTTTTGGTGGTATTTGATCACCTCTGTGGTTTTAATTTTTTGCGCTATAAACAAAAAAGTGCGTCAATTTTGAAAAAAAAGCAATATTTTTTACATTTTGCTATAATAAATATCCCCCAAAAATATATATAAAAAAAAAATTTTTCCTCAGTTTAGGCCGATATGTAGTCTCTAACATATTTTTGGTAAAAAAAAACGCAATAAGCGTATATTGATTGGTTTGGGCAAACGTTATAGCGTCTACAAAATAGGGGATAGATTTATGGCATTTTTATTAATAATTTTTTTTTTTATTACTAGTAATGGCGGTGATCAGCGATATTTATCGGGACTGCGACATTATGGCAGACACATCGAACACTTTTACAGTATTTTTGGACCATTGTCATACAGCGGTCAGTGCTATAAATAGCCACTGATTACTGTATAAATTACACTGGCAGGGAAGGGGTTAAACACTAGGGGGCGATCAAGGAGTTAAGTGTGTCCTAGGAAGTGATTCTAACTGTTAGGGGGATAGGCTACCACTGACATGACAGAGATCACTGCTCCTGATGACAGGGAGCAGTAGATCCCTGTCAAGTCACTAGGCAGAACAGGGAGATGCCTTGTTTACATAGGCATCTCCTCGTTCTGCCTCTCTGTCACACGATCGCGGGCCGCCGGCGAACATCAAGTTCGTGGGACTCGCGACGTGCGGCAGGCGTGCTCCCGCCACGTGCTATGGATGCATGCTCACGGCGAGCGCCCGCATGGCAGCAGATTCAAAGGGCAAAGGGACGTACAGGTACACCCATTTGCCTGTACAAGCCCTTCTGCCGACGTACAGCTGTGTGCGGCGGTCGGCAAGCGGTTAATGCCTTTTTAACCTACATATGAAGTTGATGATCATTAGCACCTGCTTGGTATAATTGGTTAATCATATATCCTACAAAATCCCTGACTTTGTGCAAAGACCATTGCTGGTTTGAAGCCAAAGGGTAGTCACACTAAATACTGATTTGATTTTGATTTTTATTGTTTGCCCAATTTGCATATTTTAAATTGATAGCAATAAAAAAATTTTTTTTTTTTTTTTTTTACAGCATTTCTTCACACCTACCTTTTCATTTTTTAGTCTGCTCTAGAAAAATGACAGCTGCAATCAACATTTCAACTTTGTTTCCATTATATATATATTTGCAAAAATGTGCCAATTCCAGAATGGGCAGTGGTTTGAATATTACCAGCAATGTTAAAGTGCCTTAAAGTAGTTGTAAACCCACTTATGCAACTTGCACCTACAGGTAAGCCTAGATTAAGGCTTACCTGTAGGTGTTTGCAATATCTCCTAAACCTACACAGTTTAAGAGATATTTGCCAAAAGGTATACACCATTGTCTACGGCGCATGCGCGCCGTAGACAACGGTGCATTTACAGTCAGAATCCCCATTCACAAATCCAGCTTTGCCGGATTTGACGATCTTCGACGCTCCGGCCAATCACAGCGCCGGAGCGGAAATAACCTTCCGGGTATCGGTGGAGAGATGGCTGCGGCTGAAGGGGGAGACGAGGATGGCTTCGGGGGCTTCGATCTAAGGTAAGTAATGCATAATGAGCTAGTATGCTAGTCATACTAGCTCATTATGGCTTTGTCTTGCAGGTGTTTTAAAAATAAATAAAAAAATTAAGGGTTTGCAACCACTTTAAGCTGGCCATACACAACACAAGCTTGTAAAAATCTAACAGGTTCCTGCATTCAAACAGCGTGGATTGATGAATCTCCCGCTGTGGTTATTGTAATTTGACAGCCGTCTCTACTGGCTGATAAAATACCCATACAGTGATTTCATCTGATTGGATGCAGGTGCTGTTTGGCTGACAATTTTCTGCCTGGCTCCAGGATTTTTCTTTCGAGTGATATCAGACAGGAGACGGCTGACAGGACCACCAACTGAGCAAAATTCATACCCTATACATCCAGCTTTAGCAGGCAGACAGGAAGGTAGATGTATACTCACTAAGGACCAGTTTACACCATAGAAAAACAGTCCAGATGCATTTCTGCATGCGCGTTTTTGATGCATTTTCGGTGTGCCTTTGATGCATTCCAGTGTATTTTTCCCCTATTTTTTCCTCACCTCAAGGGCTGGTTTTACACCACAAAAACGCACTTCAGATCTGTTCTGGATGCATTTCTGCATGCACGGTTTTAACGCGCTCTGGTGCGTTTTTTACGCATTTCTGGATGCATTTTAGATGCTTTTTTTAAGATTTTCTACTCTACTGGAGTCTGGTGTATTTTTGATGAGTTCCAGTACATTCTGGTGCGTTTTTGATGCATTTTACCGCGCTCCAGTGCAGGAAAAATGCAGCATGTTCCACTTTTTTTCCTGGAACCAGAACGCCCCGGAACTGACCGCACTGCTGTGAACTATGCTATTGAAAACCATATAACCTATTTTCCATGCTTTTTTGATGAAAAAAAAGGGGCCAGTTCACACCACATGTAGTCCAGTGCATTTTTTTTGGGGGGGGGGGGGACAGGAAAAAATAAGAAAAATGCATCCAGACACGCATCAAAAAACGCATGAAAAACGCATTGAAACGTGCATACAGAAACACATCCGGAATGGATCCGGTGTGTGTTTTTGTGGTGTGAACCAGCCCTAAATGGGGACATTCAAGTGCACTTTTGGTGCATTTTTTGTGCGTTCCAGTTCAGTGCAGAAAAGAATGCAGCATGTTCTACTTTTTTTTTCTGGGACTGGAACACATTGGAACTAACCGCACTGGTGTGAACTATGCCATTGGAAACCATATAACCTTCTATCCATGCGTTTCTGATGCAGAAAAAAAATGCACTGGACTGCATGTGGTGTGAACCAGCCCTTCGACTGTAAAGCGCAATGAGTGCAGTAAGCCTCTATGGCCCTCTTCTATATACACCTATCAACTGCTACTGTACATACTGTATCTTTGGTAAAAAAAAGTTAGTGTCTACAAACTTTGCTATATATACTGGAATTTTTATTGAATCTTTTTTATACTACTAATGGCAGTGATCAGCGACTTATAGTGGGACAGTGATAGTGCGGTGGGCAATCTGACACTGACATCACCAGTAACACTAATACAGTGATCAGTTATAATGCTATACACTGCCACCGTACTAACAAAAATAAAGGCAATGTGACACTACTCCGAACCAATAAAGTGACCATAAAGTATTAGTGCAAAACACCCTATTAAAAATGATTACATAAGATGGGTAAAAAAGGTAAAAAATTGTATCTGTGTGAATACAACGTTTAAAAAAACACAACACAAAAACTGCCCAGTGAGACCAAACAAATATTTAAAACATTTATAAATATCCCCCTAGGGGTTAAATACGCTGCAAACCAGTGAATGTGATATGTGCAATAATGTTTTGACCCTCTATGGATACTATAAAGAAAGACAGCCTGAATGTGCACAAAAAAATGCAATATAACAACAATGGTGTCACCCTCAGCAGAATATATAAATCAACCATAAAATGCAATGAAAAAATGCAAACCAAAAGCATACATGTAATACAGTATTATGAAGGAAAACATCCTAAATATATACATACATATGCATACGTTGCTATTGCACATTATATGTTATATGACAAAATAAGTGACACCCTTCCGGTGTTTAGCAAAACTCAAAAGGTACCGTATATACTCGAGTATAAGCCGACCCACCTAATTTTACCACAAAAAACTGGGAAAACGTATTGACTCGAGTAGGGTGCCTCACTTTGCCTCACTGTGTCCATGCCTCACTGTGTCCATGCCTCACTGTGTCCATGCCTCACTGTGCCCATGCCTCACTGTGCCCATGCCTCACTGTGCCCATGCCTCACTGTCACTGTGCACATGCCTCACTGTGTCCATGCCTCACTGTGCCCAATCTCCCTACCCGATCTCCGGCGCTGTATGACTAGACTGACGTTTAACATGGGAGTCTACGGAAGGGGTGCCCGGGTTTAAAAAATTGGTGCTCCCCGGCCGTAGGTCTCCTGGACAACAAACTTTGCACACTTGTAGATGAAGAAAGGGGCTACATGTGAGCCAAGTTTGGGGTTCAGGGGACCTAGGGCCAGCCGTTACCAGGTCCCCAAAATCACCAGAGAAATTACAGTTTAACATGGGAGTTTATGGAAGGGGTGCCTGGCTTTGAAAAATCAGTGCTCCCCGGCCGTAGGTCCCCTGGACAACAAACTTTGCACACTTGTAGAGGAAGAATGGGGCTACATGTGTACCAAGCTTGGGGTCCAGAAGACCTACGGCTGGTCAGAATCAGGCGCACAAACTTGAAGATGGACACAGACTTTAGTATAAACAGAGGGGGGCATTTTCAGCACAAAAAAATGTGCTGAAAAACTCGGCTTATGCTCGAGTATATACGGTATATAATAAATTTATATATCCTATAAATTTGTACAACAATTCACATATACAGTCAGGTCCATAAATATTGGGACATCGACACAATTCTAATCTTTTTGGCTCTATACACCACCACAATGGATTTGAAATGAAAAGAACAAGATGTGCTTTAACTGCAGACTTTCAGCTTTAATTTGAGGGTATTTACATCCAAATCAGGTGAACGGTGTAGGAATTACAACAGTTTTTATATGTGCCTCCCACTTTTTAAGGGACCAAAAGTAAATGGACAATTGGCTGCTCAGCTGTTCCATGGCCAGGTGTGTATTATTCCCTCATTATCAAATTTACAAGGAGCAGATACAAGGTCCAGAGTTCATTTCAAGTGTGTGATTTGCATTTGGAATCTGTTGCTGTCAACTCTCAATATGAGATCCAAAGAGCTGTCACTATCAGTGAAGCAAGCCATCATTAGGCTGAAAAAACAAAACAAACCCATCAGAGAGATAGCAAAAACATTAGGTGTGGCCAAATCAACTGCTTGGAACTTCCTCAAAAAGAAAGAACGCACCGGTGAGCTCAGCAACACCAAAAGACCCGGAAGACCACGGAAACCAACTGTGGTGGATGACCGAATAATTATTTCCCTGGTGAAGTAAACACCCTTTACAACAGTTGGCCAGATCAAGAACACTATACAGGAGGTAGGTGTATGTGTGTCAAAGTCAACAATCAAGAGAAGACTTCACCAGAGTGAATACAGAGGGTTCACTACAAGATGGTAAACCATTGGTGAGCCTCAAAAACAGGAAGGCCAGATTAGAGTTTGCCAAACAACATCTAAAAAAGCCTTCACAGTTCTGGAACAACATCCTATGGACAGATGAGACCAAGATCAACTTGTACCAGCGTGATGAGAAGAGTATGGAGAAGGAAAGGAACTGCTCATGATCCAAAGCATACCACCTCATCCGTGAAGCATGGTGGCGGTAGTGTCATGGCGTGGGCATGTATGGCTGCCAATGGAACTGGTTCTGTTGTATTTATTGATGATGTGACTGCTGACAAAAGCAGCAGGGTGAATTCTGAAGTGTTTCGGGCAATATTATCTGCTCATATTCAGCCAAATGCTCCAGAACACATTGGACGGCGCTTCACAGTGCAGATGGACAATGACCCGAAGCATACTGCGAAAGCAAGCAAAGAGTTTTTTAAGGGAAAGAAGTGGAATGTTATGCAATGGTCAAGTCAATCACCTGACCTGAATCCGATTGAGCATGCATTTCACTTGCTGAAGACAAAACTGAAGGGAAAATGCCCCAAGAACAAGCAGGAACTAAAGACAGTTGCAGTAGAGGCCTGGCAGAGCATCACCAGGGATGAAACCCCAAGGGTCTGGTGATGTCTATGCATTCCATACTTCAGGCTGTAATTGACTGCAAAGAATTTGCAACCAAGTATTAAAAAGTGAAAGTTTGATTGATGATTGTTAATCTGTCCCATTACTTTTGGTCCCTTTAAAAAGTGGAAGGCACATATACAAACTGTTGTAATTCCTACACCGTTCAACTGATTTGGATGTAAATACCCTCAAATTAAAGCTGAAAGTCTGCAGTTAAAGCAAATCTTGTTCGTTTCATTTCAAATCCATTGTGGTGGTGTATAGAGACAAAAAAGTTTAGAATTGTGTCGATGTCCCAATATTTATGGACCTGACTGTATATTAAGTGTGGGCTTGATAGAGTGCACTTCTCCTTTAAAACACATGCAGTGACTGGATGCTGTTTATAACACCACGTGAATCCTTCACCAATAAGGATGGCAGCTCACCTCAAAGATTGGACCTGATGGATATAGGTCTAACGCGCATCACCCTTTTTGAGTAGGGCCCAACTCCTATCCTGATATTCCTCCACTGGGTATTTCACTAGGGTGAGGCTTGGAAGGTCAGCTGATGTAAATAAATCCACTCCTTAAAGGTTAGGTACATGTGCTTAAAGGAACAAGAAAGGAGCCATCATTGTGCAAAACAACCATAGAAACTTGCAAAAGATTTATTAAAAGCTTCTTAAAATACACTCACGTTTAAGTGTGCACAAAATATTGCACAAAGATAAAAGCGTATGCAGGTGGACTCTGGACCCTTAAGAAACATAAAACATCGGCATACACTTCTTGGATCGTGGGTGATGTCATTGGCTCAGCCCCGACATGTTTCGCCATGTGACTTTATCGAAAGTCGTCCTTATTGGTGAAGGATTCACGTGGTGTTATAAACAGCATCCAGTCACTGCATGTGTTTTAAAAGGAGAAGTGCACTCTATCAAGCACACACTTAATATATATGTGAACTGTTCCACAGATTTACAGTATATATGTATGGACATTTATTATATTTATTTTGAGTTTTGCTAAACACCAGAAGGGTGCCACTTATATTGTCATACAATTTTTGCAATACCAATGGCTGCGTATGTATGAACTGTGGAAAAAGCAATCAGCGCCAAATACTAGCATAAATCCAAATATAAATGTGAATAGTAATAATAAATTACAATATCTCCACAGCTGCTGTGACACTCTAAGTGAATCACCACACCTAATATAGACTATAATAATTGTTAAATAGTGCAGCGCTATGAAATAAAATAAATATACATACAAATATAAAGTGTACAATGCCTATTAATAGAGATGATCTCACACTCAAATCAGTCCTTGTGTGACCGCTCAAAAAGATTAATGAAGAAATAAAAAAATAAAGTGAAAAAACAACTCCTGTATTTTCTTAAAATTTTTTTCTCATAAAATGTGTTGTAAACAGAAACACCACTGTGCAGATCCTCTCTCTCTTGAGTATAATGCTATGTGCACACCATCACCAGCCAAAATGCCCGCTCACCTCAGGGATGAGTTAAAAACTCATAGAAAAGATCTTGCATTCAAATCCTCCTCATTGCTTTCTACTTCTCGGCTTATTGGTGGTAAGAATGTTATACTCCTTATGCCGCGTACACACGACCGCTTTTCTCGATGAGAAAAACTGCATTTTTTCTTTTCGCCGAGAAAAACGATCGTCTGTGGGCTTTATGTCGTTTTTCTCGTCGAGAAAAACGGCATAAAAAACAACGAGAAAAATTAGAACATGTTCTAAATTTTCTCGTCGTTTTTTCCAGCATTTTTTCCCTATGGGAAAACTGCCGCGGAGCCCACAGACGGTCGTTTTTCTCGTCAAGAGAAAAAATTACGGGAAAAACGACCGTGTGTAGGGAACCAAGCGGTTCCCTCGTTTTTCCTGTCATTATTCACGGCGGTTTTTTAACCGCCGTGAATAATGATCGTGTGTACGCGGCATTAGACTGCCCTTTTAAACTGGTGGCTTCACTACAGCTGATTCCAGGGAACACTCTCCTCCACTCTCTCATTCAGGTTCAGCTCCACTTTAATCAGTGTGGTTTTATAACATGGAACAACAAACACAACTACCATAGTGTATCTCTGTTGCTACATTTATTAAACCACCCCCAAAGAGTTACACTTACAAAGTAAAAACATCAGATAAGCATATAAAACATAGGCTTGTTCTCACAGACTCGGCTTCTCCCCTCTATTCGCGATTCACCCTCTCATTGGGCTTCCTCAGTAGAGGGTGCCCTACTGAGGAAGCCAATGAGAAGCCCAATATTCAGCTGAGACACAGCAGCGGCGTCATTTGGATCCCGCTGCTGTCAATAAAAGGCAGTTAGCTAATCAGAGAAGAGAGGGGGTGGGGCCAAGCCAGAGCTTTGTATCTGAATGGACACACAGAGCTGCAGCTTGGCTTGGGTACCCCCATAGCAAGCTAGTGGCTGTGGGGGCACTCAACAGGAGGGATGGGCCAGGAGCAGAGAAGAGGCACCCAAGAAGAGGAGGATCTGGGCTGCTCTGTGCCAATTCACTGTAACTGAGCAGGTAAGTATGACATGTTTGTTATTTTTATAGAAAAAAAATGAGAATTTACAATCACTTTAAGGTTTTTTGGCTGTCACTTGGCAACTCTAAGTTTCAGCTCCCTCCATACATTTCCTGTAGAATTAAGGTCTGTGACTAGCAAGGCCACTCCAGGATCTTAATGTGCTTCTTCTTGAGCCACTATTTTGTTGCCTTAGCGGTATTTTTTGGGTCATTGTCATGCTGAAATACCCATTATAGACCCTTCAGTTCTTGAGTGGGCAAACTTACAAAATCTGCAGGGGATCAAATAATTATTTTTGCCACTGTATGTATTTAGGAGGTTTTCCTTCATAATACAGTAATAATTGTATGCGTTTGGTTTGCATTTTTTAATTGAATGTTATCGTTGATTTCAGTATTCTGCATTGGGTAACACCATTATTGTTAAAATTGTGTAACTAATCAGCGCAACCACCCTAAATATGAAAAACACACACATAAATATGCCTTATAACCCACGCTAAGTTGCAGCCAACACTCTTTTGGTGTGTTCACAGCCAACCACCATGCAAAACTACTTGGCAAAAATGTGTAAATAAGTGTGGCGCAACAAGTATGTGAATAAATACCGGTACATACAAATAAAAATCCAACTTAATAAAACCATGAAATGTACCACACAGTAATGAATATGTGAAGTCTACTAATGACTCTAGTAAAACTCCACTCAATTATAATCACAAACACCTATAGTTGATGTGAACAAATAAAATAAAACAAAAATAGCAATAATCTCATAAAAGTCTGACAATTCTTCTCTCTTTACAGTGCTTCTGGTGACCTACCACCAACAAGTGAAGTGCTCACTCCCCTTAAATATCTGACCCCACTACAGAGTCAAATATGCCTTTAACACACTCCTCTTATAGAGAATGCAGCTAGATCTCCTTATCTTCCCATCCTGGGGTATATCTTCCACCTTTTCATCCTTGATTCTCAGTATGTTCTATCATGAAACAAAACAGAAACACCATAGTGCTCTCCATTCTCCCACATTTATTGAAGAAAAAACAGGATTAAAAACACTCGCAAGAACATCAGGATTACAGGCATGTAAAAACCATCAGCTCTTCACGCTGATGCTAGTAATTTGTGTATGACATCACAGGCTTCAGCTCCTCCCACCTATATGCGTTACGTCCACTGATTGGGTTTCCTACTGAGGATTTTATCATTATTGTTAGATAAAAAAAAATGTGTTTTTTAGGGTTTTTGCTACACATGCAGGCAGTATATCTCTGTAGTATCCATAGAGGGTGACAACATTATTGCACATATCATATACACTGGGTTGCAGCATATTTACCCCTTAGGGGGATATTTTGGATTTTTTTTTATATTTGTTTGGTCTCACTGGGCAGTTTCTGTATTGTGTTTTTTGCACATTGTATTCACATGGATACTCTTTTGAGTTTTTTGCTCACCTCACATAATCATTTTGTAAAGGGTGTTTTGCACTAATAGCTTATGGTTACGTTATTGGTTCAGAGAAGCGCTCCATTGCCTTTATGTTAATTGATTTGATTTGGGGCAGTGGCGGATCCAGGGGGGGGGCAACAGGGCAATTGCCCCCCCCCCCGAGACCATATGTCACACTCTCTTGCTTGCTCTGTTTTTTTTTTTGCGCCTGATCTTCCGAACTTTGGGGACCCGTTACCAGCCGGCAGTAGGACCCCTTGACCCCAAACTTGGCACACATGTAGCCCAATGTCTCTTCTACAAGTGTGCAAAGTTTGGTGACTGGGGGACTTACGGCCGGGGAGCACCGATTTTTTAAATCCGGGCACCCCTTCCATAGACTCCAATGTTAAATGGTCATTTCTCCAGTGATTTTGCGGACCCGGTACCAGCCGGTCGTAGGTCCCCTGAACCCCAAACTTGGCACACATGTAGCCCCATGTCTTCTCTACAAGTGTGCAAGGTTTGGTGTCTGGGGGACCTACGGCCGTGGAGAACTGATTTTTTAAACCCGGGCACCCCTTCCATAGACTCCAATGTTAAACGGTCATTTCTCCAGTGATTTTGCGGACCCGGTACCGGCCGGTCGTAGGTCCTCTGGACCCCAAACTTGGCACAGCTGTAGCCCCATGTCTCCTTGAAAAGTTTGGTGTCTGGGAGAACCGATTTTTCAAAGCCGGGCACTCCTTCCATAGACTTCCATGTTAAACATCAGTCTAGTCATGGGCACAGTGAAGCATGGGCACAGTGAGGCAAAGTGAGGCAAGTATAAGCCTAGGACACCCTAGGCTTATACTTGAGTCAATAAGTTTTCCCAGTTTTTTGGGGTAAAATTAGGTGCCTCGGCTTATATTCGGGTTGGCTTATACTCGAGTATATACAGTACTTGTTCTGCGGCTGCCACTGCCTCCCTGAGTCTCTCTCTCAGTTTCTCACATCAGTCGATCAGCGGCGCTGAGAGAGAGACTCGTCTAATGTAGTTACGTGGCGCACTGACACGATACCAGGAGCGGAGAAGGAGGTGGGTGGAGCCTCTTCCCTGCACTCGCTGCTAACGCCTGGGCCGCTTGGCGTCTAGCAACGAGTGACATCAGTGAGTCACGTCGGGCCGCTCTGCGGGCAGGTGCAATAGCGTGCGGCTCCACAGACGGGTAAGAAAGCGGGCAGCTCCGCTTGCGGCGCGGTTTGTTGTCGGGGGCGGCGCGGTTCGTGGGCAGACCGTGCTGCTCAGTGTGTTGGCAGCGCAGGTGAGAGTGAGAGAGCAGGCTCAGTATGGCAGCTGGCCAATCAGCTAGCCGGGAGCGGGGGAGCAGAGAGATGAGATTATCTCTCACCGCCCGTGCCTGCCCTGCATTCCTGCAGTGACTTCTGCCCTCACTGTGCAGGCAGCAGAGAGATTACAGTACATTATCTCTCTGCTGCCTGACTCTGGGAGTCTGGGACACAGCAAGAGACAACCAAAACGACACCTTAGCAGGCAAGTTAGTGACAATCCGCAAGGTGTGGCAGGTGACGTGGCAAATGACAATCTGCATCTGGTGGCAGGCAAGTGACAATCAGCAAGGTGTGGAAGGGGACGTGGCAAGTGACAATCCGCAAGGTGTGGCAAGTGACAATCCACAAGATGTGGCAGGTGACGTGGCAAGTGACAATCCACAACGTGTGGCAAGTGACACGCTCAGGGCTCCCACTAATTGCAGGCGACGGTGGCAAGTGACACACTCGGGGCTCCCACTGATTCTGCATTGAACTATTTAATTTCATATTACAATGTAATAATAGAAATAATGCGCTTCAATCATCCTGACACCATAACAACCATGGTGCCGGGATGATTGAAGCGCCGACACCAACCATTTCCCCCCGATAAATTTCCCACAAAAAAATCATTTTTTGGCAGTGCCCCTCCCGAGAAAAGACTCTGGATCCGCCCCTGATGTGGGGACACATGATTATGCTGGCAGCCACTCATTAGATATCACACTAGGGAGGTCTGCACGGTGGTTGTTTAGTTATACTGTCACAGTACTATTGACACGGCCTGGCAAGGAGTAACATTTTGGATAATCAAGACTAACAAACTTGCCTAACAAGTGTTAATTTGTGTAATGTGTGCTGCTTTTTACTAAATATCTGTTTCTTCTCCCTGCTTTGCAGAGAGGTTGTTCTCCCTGTACAGAGGGTTCTGGACTGTGATTGGAGACAGCCGATCACCAGGTCCTGGCCATGAATCTTTGGCCAGGACCTGCTGACAATCTCCCGCTGTGTACAATCACAGCAAGAGTTGCCCCTGTACCCGGAAAAGCCCAGTGACCTACAGGTGTGTTGCTGTGCCTGTACGGGTCGCTCATCCGCAGTACATTGCAGATGGAAGGTTTGCAAGTGGTTAATGTGTTGAAAACAGAAAAAATGGCAAATGTAATGATTATTGCCACTGTGACGAGGGCCAAATTGTAATGGCTAGATGACTGGGTCAGAGTATCTCTAAAAACTGCAACTCTTGTGGAAAGTTCCTGGTCTGCAGTGGTCAGGACCTACAAAAAAGGGCTCAAGAAAAGAAAACTATTGACAGGGTCGCAGGCAACCAAGGCTCATTCATGCTCATAGTGAGTGATGGCTGGCAGAAGTATTCTGATCCAATAGATGAGCTACAGTAGCTCAGATTGCTGAACAAGTTAATGCTTGTTCCATTAGAAAGGTGTCAGAATCACAGTTTGTTGCATATGGGGCTGTGCAGCCGCAGACTGGTCAGGGTTCCCATGCTAGCCCGTGCCGACAGCCAAATGCACCCAAAATGGGCATCTGAGCATTAGAACTGGACCATGGAGCAATGGAAGAAGGTGGCCTGGTCTGATGAATTCAAGAATGGTTTAAGGGACACAACAACAAGTTTGGGGTGTTGACTTGGCCTCCAAATTCTCCAGATCTCAATCCAATCAAGCATCTGTGGGATGTGCTGGAAAATAAGTCTGATACATGTATCCCCACCTCACAACATACAGGACTTAAAGGAACTACAACTGATGGCTTGTTTCCACTGCCAGTGACCACAGCATACCTTCAGAGGTATAGTGGAGTCTCTGCCTTGACAGGTTTCCGTGAATGATCATAATGTTATGGTTGATCGGCATATATGATAGCTCAGTGCACTGGATTTCCCACTGCTGCTATGGATAGTGGAAAGTGAGATGTGTGTGTGCTGGGGGCATATTAAAAGGAAAGACCAATGGGAGTGCTGGGGGTGGTATGTACAGACAGGAGGCACAATCCCCAAAGTGAAAATAAAAGTGGCATTCAGCTTTAATATTATATATCAGGGATATGCAATTAGCGGACCTCCAGCTGTTGCAGAACTACAATTCCCATGAGGCATAGCAAGACTCTGACAGCCACAAGCATGACACCCAGAGGCAGAGGCATGATGGGACTTGTAGTTTTGAAACAGCTGGAGGTCCGCTAATTGCATATCCCTGTTATATATGATAGAATAGGAATGTCCTCTACTGCTTGCAAATGTTTTTTTTTTCTTTTGTGAAACATGCTATTTTAAGCCTTCCAAATGGCACATGTTTAAAGACAGAGACCGTAATAACTGTACCATATTTATTTCAGATGCCTATGCCAATTCCAAGAGTGCGAAAACCCCCAGTAGACAAAAAAGTCTCCTTTTTTGTTTCCAATACAGAAAGTTTAGTAAGTACTATTTAAAATACTTTCTATGCTTGGAATTTGTATGCTGTCCCTGTGTTTGCTTGGGTTTGCACAAGAAGCTACTACATTTTCCGCCAACAATCCAAAAACATTCTTGTATCCTAATTGAATTTCTATCAAAATTGAACCTTGTGCGTATATATTCTGTAAATAGATCTATCTACAGGTATGTAATCTATAAACGGCTGCATTTCTTGCTAAACCTTGCAAAAGCTGTTCTATAAGCTACTCTTTTATTTCAGTAAAAGGTTTGTGTCTTAATGCTGCTGATTTTATACATTATACATCCTCCATCAAACATTAAGGAGGGACAGGCTCTTCTGGTATTGCCAACAGTAGGTCATGCACAAGACAGGGATACCCAAAAATAGTCCAAACAGGTTTGTTTTGTGCTTTTATTCAGCATGGTAGTAAACATATATAAACAGCAGTGCAGCGCAAACATAAAGAAAACACTTCTAAGAAATTCTTTTAAGACATTGAGAGGAAGTCCATATATAAACAGAGTGGGACAGAATCTTCAGAGGTTAAAGATTGCGCCCTCCACACCACCAACAAGTGTCCAAAGTGATGAGAAGTACAATATTCAGGTGATTCTGTGAAACCCTCCACCAATGGCAGCAATGGCAGCTCACCTTCACATATAGACCCCTGAGTAAATCAGTCAGGTCAAACAGACATTTCCCACTCCAGGGAATATAACAGGAACTCCGTTTTCGGTCAATCAGATAACCCCCGACAGGACTTCCAGGACGTAGTTCATATGAAAAAACAATAGAGTGGAATCTAGTTCTCTCTGTATGAAAATGTATTAAAATAAGCACATAAAAGATACACTTACAAATGCTGGCACTGTACCACAGTGCAAGGGATCCACAGCAGACAATACTCAGCAATAGCAAACAGCAATGAGTGGCGGTAATGATGATAGCTGTGATACACAGCTCGAGACAGCAAGCATAGACGCGGGTGACGTCACGATCCCTGTTCACGTTCCGTACACGTTACGTCCCCGATAAGTGGGCGGGACTTCATCAGCGGTGACGGAAATACGTGAGCCACCCGCTTATATACAAGATCTAGCAACACATCCGCCCCATAGGAGGAGCTAATGGTGAGCAGCTCCCACGCTACTATATGAGTTCAATGTTCTAATCAGCCCCTCACAAAGGAGCGAATTCTACTGCAACTCCAATGCTGCTGTATGATCGAGCTTCACATCCGCCCCTATATTAAATTATATTAAATTTTATCTGTGTTGGTATTATATTGTTTGATTTGTGATGGTGGCGGTTTACACAGTGAGGCATGGACGCGGGATGACTTAATTGACATGATCCCCATTTTTTTTCCCTTGTACATTTGATTTCCAGCATAGATATACGGATACTTCTATTAATATGTGGCTTAATTCCCAGAGAATATCACCGCTATCATCATTACCGCCACTCATTGCTGTTTGCTATTGCTGAGCATTGTCTGCTGTGGATCCCTTGCACTGTGGTACAGTGCCAGCATTTGTAAGTGTATCTTTTATGTGCTTATTTTAATAAATTTTCATACAGAGAGCACTAGATTCCACTCTATTGTTTTTTCATATGAACTACGTCCTGGAAGTCCTGTCAGGGGTTATCTGATTGACCGGAAACGGAGTTCCTGTTATATTCCCTGGAGTGGGAAATGTCTGTTTGACCTGACTGATTTACTCAGGGGTCTATATGTGAAGGTGAGCTGCCATTGCTGCCATTCACAGAATCACCTGAATATTGTACTTCTCATCACTTTGGACACTTGTTGGTGGTGTGGAGGGCGCAATCTTTAACCTCTGAAGATTCTGTCCCACTCTGTTTATATATGGACTTCCTCTCAATGTCTTAAAATAATTTCTTAGAAGTGTTTTCTTTATGTTTGCGCTGCACTGCTGTTTATATATTTCTATTGTGGGATTTGATTAATTGACCCCCAGTGTACAGCTGCTGTCTATTAGGTTATCTATGCTGGTTGATTTCTATTACAATGGTAGTAAACAACCATAGCATTAAATCAGGACAGCAAGTTCTTATGCCGCGTACACACGACCGTTTTTCATGATGAGAAACATGCCATTTTTAAATTGGTCGTGAAAAATGGTTGTGTGTAGACTCCAGAGCATTTTTCTAGATGAGAAAAATGGCCATTAAAAACTTAGAGCCTGCTCTATTTATTCACGTTGTCTTTTTTGTCGTCGTGAAAAGCGGCCGTGTGTGCGCTTTAACGTCGTGAAAAAAACCGTGCAAGTTATGAGACGGGAGCGCTCCTTCTGGTAAAACTAGCGTTCGTAATGGAGATAGCACATTCGTCATGCTGTAACGGACTGAAAAGCACGGAGACTGAAAAGCGCGAATCGTCTCTCACCAAACTTTTACTAACACGCGGTAACACAAAATCAGCAAAAGCAGCCCAAAGGGTGGTGCCATCCGAATGGAACTTCCCCTTTATAGTGCCGTCGTACGTGTTGTACGTCACCGCGCTTTGCTCAAGCATTTTTTTTAACGATAGTGTGTATGCAAGGCAGGCTTGAGAAGAATCACGTTGAGAAAAACGTAGTTTTTTTAATGACATTAAAAACGGCCTTGTGTACGCGGCATAGGCTTAAAATAAAGCCACTTGGGAAACTAAAATATATTCCTAACAATGTGTCTCTTGATTAGACCTGTACAGAGCGAAAAAAAATGTTTTGTTTAGCTTCAATTCGCTATTTACATAAATTTGTTTCGTTAAATTTATTTCATTAATTTCATTTATTTTCGGAATTCGTTTTGTTTATTCGTTTTTGGATCGATTCGAAAAGTTTTTAAAATAAAATTCGAACATTTTTGGAATTTGAATCGTTTTCGTATTCAAATTGTTTTCCGTTTTCCAAAGAGAATAAAATAGAATAGAAAATAAAGGAATAGAATAGAAAAAAATTGAATAGCATAGAAAAAACTATAACAGAAAATAAAAGAATATAATAGAGTAAAACAGAACAAAATAGGATAGAAAATAAAAGAACAAAATAGAATGGAATAAAATAAAAAGGAATAGAATAAAAAATAGAATAAAATGGAAAGATTATAACCATCTTCTGCAATTTGAATAGAATAGAAAAAAATAGAATTAAAAAAACAATAGAATAGAATATAAATAATATAATCATTTGAATAGAATAGAATAGAAAATAACACAATAGTATAGAAAAAAAACAGAATAGAATGAATATAACCATCTTCCTATTCTAATCTATTATTTTCAAATTGATTCTATTTGAATTTTGGGAAATGGTTATATTCTTTTTATTCTATTGTTTAATTCTATAATTTTCTATTCTATTATAGCCTATTATATATTTTTTTCTATTCTATTTTTTTTAATTATATTCTGTATTCAAATTCATATTTATTCTCTTTGATATTTAAATTTCAGAAGATGGTTATATTCTTTCTATGTTCTATTCTATTTGTTTCTATTATATTCTAGTCTATTCTGTCTTTTTATTTTCCATTCTATTTTGTTCTGTTTTACTCTATTCTTTTATTTTCTGTTATATTCTTTTCTAGTCAATTTTTTTGTCCAATGTATTCCTTTATTTTCTATTTTATTCTCTTTGGAAATAGGAAAACTATTCGAATTAGAAAACTTTTCAAATTTGAAAACTATTTGAATTCGAAAAGTATTCGAAAACTATTTAAAAAGGATTCAAATTCGAATTTCATCAATTTTTTTTCATTATTTCGAATTTGTTTAAATTCAGTACTATTATAATTCAGAACGAAACAAACCGCACATGTCTACCCTTAATGGGTTCCCCAAAACAAACAGGTAGTTCTGGTACAAATTTAGTGTTCAGCAGTTATCCTTTTCACCCAGCAGGAGGCTCTCGCAGAGAATAAAAGAGAGAGTGAGTCCTAAGCAGTGCCAGCTCACTTACATAAAGGGCAGTTTCAATATGAGACTAATGAGGTCTGATTAATAGGTAAGACTTGGACAAAGGAGGCTTTATCTCACCAAAAATGCTACAAAGTCTATGAGCTGCAGGACCTACTCTAGAATTTGAGATCTGAGAAAACAACTAAATCCTTCACAGCCAAAACAAGTCAAAGACCCTCCACTAAATGTAGGAAAACCTAGGTGACATATATATACCATCAACAGACCAGCCCAACGGGGTCTCCTAATATACAATATACTAGTCAGATTTTATACAGTATACTAGTTAGATTGATTTATTCAACAAAAAAAAGGATATATGCATATCAATAGAATTGTTAGGTGGTTGTTTTAAATTATGTTTTCAACTGGTTTTGTATTATTATCATTGTTTCCAGAGTGCAACCTTCCACTATTACTGCAATGGGAACTAATCTCAAAGTATGTTTAGCCATTGTTTCTAATTTTTACGGACTCATTAATCACTGGAATGGTACTACTGGATTGGCATAGGGCCAAGGTGGTGCCCATATTTAAAAAGGGATCAAAGTCTTTACCAAGTAACTATAGACTTGTTAATTTAACTTCTATAGTTGGGAAGATACTGGAGAGTTTAATAAAACACCACCTAGATGAGTTCTTGCTGGAAAAAAAATATTTTAACCAACAAAGAGCATGGATTCCTGAAAGACAGACGTTGTCAAACAAACCTAATTTATTTTTATGAGGAGATAAGTAAAATCTTGGACAGGGGGGTGGCTGTGGACGTGGTATACTTGGATTTTGCAAAAGAGTTTGACACAGTTCCCCACACATGGCTAATGTGTAAGGTAAAGTCTACAGGCTTGGATAGATCAATTTGTAAATGGATAGAAAATTGACTAAGAGAGTAGTGGTTAATGATTCTTACTCTGAATGGTCTAAGGTTATCAGTGGTGTACTCCAAGGTTCAGTGCTGGGACCCTTACTTTTTAATATCTATATAAATGATATTGGGTCTGGGATTAAAAGTACAATTTCTGTCTTTGCAGATGACACCAAGCTATGCAGTGGATTAACGTCCTAGCAGGATGTCTCCAATTTACAAGGCAACCTCAATGCACTGTCTAATTGGGCAACTAAGTGGCAAATGAGGTTTAATGTTGATAAATGTAAAGTTATGCACTTGGGAGCTAAGAATATGCATGCATCATACATACTAGGGGGAGTACAACTGGGGACATCCATAGTGGAGAAGGATCTGGGGGTTTTGGCTGCGGTTTCCAAAGCGAGCAAAGTCCTTTCTTGTATTAAGAGAGGTAATAACCCCAGGTGAGAGATCTAATTTTGCCCCTGTACAAATCATTAGTAAGACCTCATCTGGAATATGCAGTTCAGTTTTGGTCGCCAGTTCTCAAAAAGGATATCAGGGAACTTGAGAAAGTGCAGAGAAGGGCAACCAAACTGATAAGAGGCATGAAGGAGCTCATCTATGAGGAAAGATTAGAGAAGCTGAATTTAGTCCCTCTTGAGAAGAGGAGTTTAAGGGGGGATATGATCAACATGTACAAATACATAAGTGATTCATATAGTGAACTTGGTGTTTGAGTTATTCACTTTAAGGTCATCACAGAGGACAAGGGGGCACTCTTTACGTCTAGAGGAAAAGAAGAGATTTCACCTCCAAATACGGAAAGGTTTCTTCACAGTAAGAGCTGTATAAATGTGGAATAGACTCAATCCAGAGACGGTTCTGGCAAGCTCAGTAGATTTCTTTAAAAAAGGCCTAGATTCTTTCCTAAATGTACAGAATATAACTGGGTACTAACATTTATAGGTAAAGTTGATCCAGGGAAAATTCTCGGTGGATCAGGAAGGATTTTCTTTATCGTACACCACGGGACACAGAGCCTTAGTCATTACATAGTGGGTTGTATGGTCACCAGAGGTGATTGGACACTGGCACAACCAATGAGAACAAGTTCCCCTCCATATAACCCCTCCCATACAGGAAGTACCTCAGTTCTTTCGCCAGTGTCTAAGAAGATTGGATGCGATGAGGATAGTGCTAAAAGAAAGCTCTGCCATAGAGGCCCCTGGGGCAAAAGAGCTATACTTCAGGTCCATCCAAGACGCTTAAATTATTATGCCACAATTGGATGGTATCCGGGCCTCGCGCACAAGGTGTCGCCTGTAATGTCTCTCTTTGGAGGACTGGGCTCTAGGGTCCAGCACTTTTACTTTTTTTAAAGTCCTGGAGGAGTCTTTTACAAGGCCCAGGGAAGAGGAACCCATATCCCTGAAGGTTGGCACACAATACCCGCCGTCATGGGTGAAGATTGGTTTTTATCTGATTTTCAGTAAACCTGCGGCGGAGACAAGGTAAGCAGGAAAAAAAGTATTGAGAATTTACCTTAAAAACTTTTTTCCTTGTGAGTGGGTGTCTTCTCTATTTCCGCCACTAGAGGGAGTAAAGAGTCAAGTTTTACTCACCAAGCTCCAGACAGTGTCAGGTTGTTTTTCAGACAAGCACACTCTCTGCTGCAGAGCTCTGCCGTAGAGTGATCGGTTCCTCTCCTCACTGCCATGATGCAGGAGAACCCTGCTTCCTCTCAGGACGCCATATCCCCCTGGGGCCACGCTTTATGGGGGCAGGGGGGGCGGGTCGCAGGCACACACGGGCACGCGCCCGTGCGCGGGCACGTTATCCACGGCATTTGCAGGCAGAAGCATTTAAAGGCTCTCAGACCTGCAGCTCTCTCCTGATCTGGGACACAGCGACTTCCAAGGGCACGTAAGGTCTCTATGTGGTTGGTTATCTGGGCACCCCAAGAGTGGACACCCACTAGGCATGAAACTGTGTGATTAGTTGCATACTGTATGTAATAGGCTTAACTAGCACAGAAGTATATGCTGTTTATAGTACCTTGGCTTTATTGCTTGGTGATATGTCTTCCCAAAGAAAAGATACAGGGACTAAAAAAGACAAAAAACCATCGCCGCCTGAGACGAGAGCCTCTAGCCAGGCCCGCTTGGTACTTTCCTCTCCGGTAATATATGACACACCTGTGCAGGATGAGCCATTGATTCCATCAGGAGCAACAGCCTCTCCTGTAGTGCCTGGGCATGCTTATGTCACTGAGGACTCTTTGTAGCCCTTAACAGTTTAGAAGGAAGAATCACTTTGTTAATCGCAAAGTCCTTGCAAAAGGACAAAAAACGAAGCAGAGCTCCTTCTGTTACTTCAGATCTCCCCTCAAAAAGGTCTGAGGATGATGAGGATGAGGAGGACATGGCACCATCAGAGGATAAGGATGAGGAGTCAGAGGGATCTGGGATTTCAGAGGAACCTTTTTCTGCTTCCCAGGTTCTAAAAATGCAGGTGGAATATTATACTGAAGCAGTACGCTCTGCATTTAAATTACCTCATTCGGAGTTAACTGACTCACCTGTCTCCTCCCTTGGTTCATTAAAATCCCCACAGGCTGCATGTTCTTTTCCGGTTCATCCTTTATTGGAGAATCCGATTTACGCAGACTGGAAGCATCCGGATAGGCATTTTTCTCCTCCTAGGAAGTTTGAAGTTTTCTATCCAATGGAGGAGAAGTTTACCAAGAAGTGGAGTTTGCCTTCAGTGGATGCGGCTATTTCTTGTGTAAATAAAAGCTTAACCTGTCCGGTGGACAATGCCCAGGTATTTAAAGATCCTTCTGAGAAAAAGTTGGAATCTTTATTGAAGTCTTCCTTTCTCCTGGCGGGTGCAGTGACCCAACTGGCTGTGGCAGCAGTTGGTATGTGTCAAGTCCTAAAGGATCAGGTGAAACAGGGGCTGAAAGAGTTGCCTCCGGAGCAGATCAAATTTTGGGAGAATATGCCCAGGGCCTTATGTTTCACAATAGATGCCATCAGAGATTCTATTCAACAGGCATCTCGCCTTACGCTCCAACTGGTGCACATGCACAGAATTCTTTGGCTGAAGCACTGGTTCAGCGGAAGCACCATGCAAAAAGCTGTTGGCCAGCTTTCCCTTCCATGGTGAGAGCCTTTTTGGGGATGATTTTGAAAAATATATACAAAAGATATCAAGTGGCAAGACTACTCTGTTGCCAGAGAAAAATAAAAATAAGCGTCCTTGTTTTAAATGTTGTCTCTCCCCAGCTCCTGGAACATCTGCCTCCAGGCAGTGGCGGCGGCCTTCTCAGACAGCCACAAAGGCTAAAGACCAGGGCCAGGCCCAGAAAAACAGGAAGCAGTGGGGGCAAATGACTAACAAGCAAAACCCCAAATCTTTCTCATGAAGGGGCGCCCCCACTCGGCCGAGTGGGGGGACGGCTTCGGCAGTTTTCAGCGACTTGGCAGAAAAAAAGATCCGGGACAAATGGCTGGTTTCTGCTGTATCCCTTGGGTACATATTGTAGATGAATTTTGAGTGAAAAAATAGTAGCGCTCTGTTTTAAACAAAACAGTCCTAAAAGTGTTATACAATTTAATTATAAACAATATAATGTGTATGTAAACATAAGTCACCATGTGAGAGTGAACCTATACTGATACAATATTAAAAAATGTGTCCAAAACGTGAAATCAAGCAATGCATGAACAAAAATAAGTGAAAAAAGACAAAAAACTGTTCATAAAAAAAGTGTTCATAAATTGAAAAATAGCTTGTGATTAAACTAAAAAATTGCCAACATATGTTCTTAATCTTGAAAACTTAATTATAATCTTCCACCGCACCACTCGTGTCTGTGTGTCATGGATATGCAGTAGTGTTTGTCTGTCAGCTTACCTTCCTTCCCATGTGTTCATCTTAGAGGCCAGAACCCTTTCACCTGGCTTCCTTTATAATCTCCTCCCAGCCTGACTCCACCCCAGGTCCTATCACAGAACACTATATTAACCTGTGCACTGCAAGCCTGCTTGGCTGATCAACGTGTTTGTTAGGCATTGTGTGTTTGGGTTCCTGCCTGCCGTGTGCTACGTCTGTCTCTCTGTTACATATTTGGCTTGTCCCCGACTATCCCTGTCTACTCGTTGACCCTTGACCTTCGGCTCGTTCTTTCGTTATCCTTGTCTGCTTGTGGCCCCTGACCTTCAGCTTGTTATTCGTTTCTCTCATATCTTGTGCTGCTGCTTCCCCTCTTTTCCCCTTATCCTACGGGGCATGAGCTAGGAGACTCCAAGGGCCGCGACCTGGACCCAGCCTGCAGCATAACATCCTCACCACTAGAGGCTCTGGAGAAGACCTGCTGGGCCTTAGACTCCGCGCCCTGGGGAATCTTGGCTCTAGCTTCCGTTAGGATCCCGGTTGTGCTCCTCTGGTCCCGCTTTCCACAACCACCCAGTTTCCTATCCGCAGAAGTCAGCCAATAGGGTTCACTACCTTGCGGTGCACTCCTGTCCCCCTATGGTGTGCATCTGTCACCTGGCCACAGGTGACCTTGACAGTTTGATCAGCCATGAACCCGGCTGACATCCCGCTCCCCGCGGATGATCCATTGCAGGGCATAGTTTGCAGACTTGAAACCCCGGAATCGAATCAGACTCAGGTGATGCGATTCCTCCAGGATCTGGCTTCTCGCTTCAAGCAGCTTCAGGCCTCCTTGGGAACCCTGAATCCGCAACCTCAAATACAACCAGCGGCTGCACCTATTGCACCAGTCGCAGCCACACACTCACTACAACTGCCAGCTCCGTCCCGTTTCTCTGGGGACTCCAAGGCTTGCAGGGGGTTCCTTAGCCAATGCACAATTCATTTTGAGCTCCAGCCCTAAAACTTCCTGTCTGATCAGGCTAAGGTAGCCTATATAATTTCCCTCCTCTCTGGTGAAGCTTTAGCCTGGGCAGCCCCTCTGTGGGAACTGAATGATCCAGTGGTTTCTAGCCTGTCTGGCTTCTTGAAACTTTTTCGGAATATCTTCGAAGAACCGGCTCGTGTCTCTTCAGCGGCCAGCGCCCTTTTACGTCTCCGCCAAGAGTCTGCTTCTGTGGGACAGTATGCCCTTCATTTCCGCATACTGTCGGCTGAGTTGAGCTGGAACAATGAGGCCTTAGTCGCAACCTTTTTGCATGGCCTGTCTGATAGAGTGAAGGATGAATTAGCAGAAAGAACCATCCCCACTGATCTGGCCAGCGTTATCTCCTTGTGTAACCAGATCGATATTCGCTTTCAGGAGAGGACCTTAGAAAAGCAACGCCAGCACTCCTTGGTTCTTAGTCAGCCTGAGCTCCCCTCTCTTCGACCCGTAGAGCATCTCCTACCAGCTGAGGAACCCACGCAGCTGGGTCAGACCAGACTATCTCCCGAAGAACGTGCTAGGCGCAGAACTCTTGGTCTGTGTCTTTACTGTGGGGGCAAAGGTCATTTTCGTGACACTTGCTCTCTTTGTCCAGAAAAACTTTCGGGTCCACTTCGTCTGGAAAGTAGAGTATTGGACCCAGAAATATCACCTTCCCCTTCTCGTCTTCTGCTTTCTGTGTTCCTTCATGTTGGTGCTTCTTCTCATTCGGTCTCAGCATATCTGGATTCCGGAGCCGCTGGTAATTTCATGGACTGGGAAATCGCATCGTCCATGAGACTTACTCTTTTGCCCCTCACCACGCCATTGGTGGTCTTGGCAATTGATGGTACTGTTCTCCCAGGGGGACCTATCCGCTTCCAGACCCTCCCTGTTAGGATGTCGGTAGGGACACTCCACCAGGAGTGGATATCCTTCCTTATCTTACCCAAGGCCTCAACGCCTATAATTTTGGGTCTCCCATGGTTACAGCTCCATTCTCCTCATGTGGACTGGACTACTGGACAGATCCTGGCTTGGGGTTCCTCCTGTTCCTCCTGTTCCTCGTCCTGCCTACCCAAGGTTGCCTCCTGTGAACCTGAGCCGGTCATTCATTCCAGGTTGCATAACCATTTACATTTCTCTGTCCCTAACCACCCTTGGACGCACAGCCAGGCTAGCTTGTCTACAAGTCCTGCAGTCGCTACGTCTTACGATGCGATTCAGGTAGTCGCTACACCTGACTCAGCTATTCACTCTGCCTCTGTACTAGTTATGCCAGTCCAGCCCATGCCCAGTGAGCCTCCTACTTTTTCTTGTTCAGGACATTCTGCTTGTCCTTCAGCTATTCAGCTTGACTCCGGCGACATGTCACCTTCTAACCAACCTGACTTCAGGGTCCCACTGACATCTGCCCAGTCTGATGGTCCTGCGCAAGATGACCAGTTCCCCTTTAAGGGTCTAGGGGACCCTCCTCAGATTCCTGTTGATCCTCTCATGCCCTTGCTTATTCCTAGAGAGCCTTTGGTCCTCAATAGATCTTCTTGTCATCCCCCTACCTCGTTTTCGGTCTCTGAGGATAATCTTAAGTACGAGGTTAGACAAGTTCTGGATTCTCGGCTCTGCAGAGGCATTCTCCAGTACCTTGTGCATTGGAGAGGTTTTGGTCCTGAGGAGGCGTCTTGGATCGCTGCATCTGATGTCGCTGCACCTCATCTGTTGAGGAGGTTTCATCAGAGATTTCCCTTTAAGCCTGGGCCCAGGCGGGGGAGGGCCCATAGGAGGGAGGGTACTGTCATGGATATGCAGTAGTGTTTGTCTGTCAGCTTACCTTCCTTCCCATGTGTTCATCTTAGAGGCCAGAACCCTTTCACCTGGCTTCCTTTATAATCTCCTCCCAGCCTGACTCCACCCTAGGTCCTATCACAGAACACTATATTAACCTGTGCACTGCAAGCCTGCTTGGCTGATCAACGTGTTTGTTAGGCATTGTGTGTTTGGGTTCCTGCCTGCCGTGTGCTACGTTTGTCTCTCTGTTACATATTTGGCTTGTCCCCGACTATCCCTGTCTGCTCGTGACCCTTGACCTTCGGCTTGTTCTTTCGTTATCCTTGTCTGCTTGTGGCCCCTGACCTTCAGCTTGTTATTCGTTTCTCTCATATCTTGTGCTGCTGCTTCCCCTCTTTTCCCCTTATCCTACGGGGCGTGAGCTAGGAGACTCCAGGGGCCGCGACCTGGACCCAGCCTGCAGCATAACATCCTCACCACTAGAGGCTCTGGAGAAGACCTGCTGGGCCTTAGACTCTGCGCCCTGGGGAATCTTGGCTCTAGCTTCCGTTAGGATCCCGGTTGTGCTCCTCTGGTCCCGCTTTCCACAACCACCCAGTTTCCTATCCGCAGAAGTCAGCCATAGGGTTCACTACCTTGCGGTGCACTCCTGTCCCCCTACGGTGTGCATCTGTCACCTGGCCACAGGTGACCTTGACACTGTGAATCCACTCCCAAAGGAAAATAACTCACCAAAAATATATGCCTCACACTCTCATGCTCGGCATAATGGCTTGATAATCCACCAGGGTTAATAGGCAAATCCACCGGTGATTACAAGAGAATCAAATCCACATGTAAAAAATGAATAAATGCTTCCAATGGTGAAGTAAGTAAAACCAATTTATTTCAAAACTCAAAATTCAAAACAGGCACTTCAAACAAAGGTATCAACAATGAATGAAGGAGACTTGCAGTGGCGTGCTAGGAATTGCAGTCACGGCGGACCCAAAATAACCAGCAGATCTCACCCTCCACTTGCCCGCTCACTTCCCCGGTCAGAACCGTATTATCCTCGGCGGTGATACTACGTTCAGGAATCACAAAAGGTTACCATGCAGACCACACATAGACATGTTTCATCATTCAAGACTTTATCAATGGGATTCCCAACTCCCCCCCCCCCCACAGTTTTCCATCAACCCACCCTGTACCAGCAGCCCCCTTTTTACAACCAACCACAGGTTCATCCCAGTGCCCATCTGTCTTTCCAGCCCCATAGTTTGAGCTATGCACCTCAAAACATCTCCCAGCCGTCCCCTAATGCACCCCGTGCCCCTTCAGGATCACCTTTTCCTGTGTATCAGGATCTTTAAAACCTTTTTGGGGGGGTTTTGGGTGATCTGACATAGTTTTTGTTTTTGCAGCACATGCCTAAAATGGTTTACATGGCCCTGTTTTGGCTTACCTGTTGGACTTTATCCAATATAGAAGAGAAGGTGATGTCACCTTCTTTTCTATATTGGATCAAACGTTCAGACCACGGACTGGACCAGCACCCACTGAGCACCCACTCAGAGGGAGGATCACTTCACCTGGAGCGGTGTTGCCTCTCCCACTCATTGTATGTTGAACTTTATCAATTTTGCCTATCGGTTTACCTGTTGTGGATGCCCTTTTTATTGCCAAGAAATAATAATTCTTTAATAAATAAGTTATTTATTGTTAAGTCTCTTGTGATCTTCATCTTATTTCATCCATCTGTCAGCAGCATAGCAGGCATTATCTTCATGTGCAGTATTTTTTAAGGCAGATTTCAATTCTTATTAACACACATTTGTAGTGAGTTTCCAAGAACAAAAATCTGCCTTACAAACTAATCAACTGTGCAGTTTACTTCTTTGTTAGGTACTGTTCAGTCCAGTTTGTAATACCCTGCTTTGGGCGTACTGATCTGTGCCTAAAAAACGATTGAACTGTGAACACACCGTTCATTATTTTGTAAAGGCAAAGTTCTTCACTTTGTAATGCACAGCTTTGTGTATGGTTATGGAGAGGACCTTTGCCTTTAAAAACGACTCGACTGGGAAAGCACAGATCGGTACTTGGGTACAGTTCAGTCCTTTGTAATGCCCTGTTTTGTGTGTTACAAAGAACTGAAATGTGCCTTGCAAAGTATCATCAAAAACACTGAAAGAACAATGCAGGAAAGCACACAGAAGTAAATTATAAAAACTTTATTACAATCCTAGAAATTGTGAACAGTGCACAAGGTAACAAATATTGAAATGACTTGTTAAAGAAATACAACTAAACTAAATGTGTGTTCTGCCAAGGAACTTGACCTTCAGATGAAACAGAATAGTCCACAAATAAGTTTCGATTGATCATGATCTCTGCACTCGATTTTAAGTCAAAAAAGCGAACACTCCACCCTTGGTTTCTTGAAACAGGTTTGCAGTAGTAGGCTCTCTCCTTATCCATTAAAAAATTATGGAGAACGCAACACGATAGCACCACTTTTATTGCTTTTTCCACATCTAGTTGCATACACAACAGCAGAACTCGCCACCTGGTTGTGCATATGCCAAATGCACATTTCACTACTCGACGTGCATGGCTAAGACGATAATTGTTTTTTTTATTTTTAAGTCTATGTCCACCATATGGCCTCAGCAAGTTTTCAGCGTGTCCAAAAGCCTCATCTGACAGTATTATTAATGCAATCCTCAAACTTCCCTGATGTAATGGACGACTGAAACCAGAATTACGGAAGATTTGTGCATCTGCGTGGCTGCCATGGGCTCCCCCCCAGCAGCACTATCTGCCAACCCCAGCAGCACTATTGAAAAAAAACTTCTTGTAATTATAATATATAGAACCGGTACAGGAGGCATTTTGCCCTCACGTGCTTGCTTTCCAGGGCTCCAATACAGTTCGTAAACTGTGTTTTTTCCCAGAAGTCCGCAGCCACCTTTTCTGTGATGCCAGAGCCAGATGAATCTGGCTCTGCCATCACAACATGGCATAACTCCTCCCACAGCACAACACATGTCTCCCTAGTCACCTTTGCCACAATGCTTACACCAAGGAGGAAGTAGTGGTGTAGGGAGGCAAAACTTTGTCCAGTTACCAGAAACCCAAAATACAGATAATTGATAGTATATTAATCAAATGAGTAAATTGGGGGAAAAAATTTATTATTCTATTTATATTATCAGAAAAATATAAAAAAATATTTTTACACTCCACACCTACCACCCAAACCTTGCTGATATTATCCCTGCACAAATATCCCCTTTCCCATGCCCTCCCTGCACTGTTCTCTGTCCTCTCACAAATCCTCCTCTATCCCCAATGCCCTCACACCTTTTCACAAAACTCTCTCTCTTTTTTCACAAACAACCCCCTCTTTCCCTGCTACCATCCCTACACAAAACCACACAAATCATTAAAGCAATTGGTGACATTTCTTAGGGAATGCAACATACCGAAGTGTGACAAGGAGTCTTTCTTCCGGTGACACACTCATTCGTAAGTGTGTGTCCATGCGTGTGAGCCTTGGTCTTAGGCGATACAGAAGATGGTCAAATGTGGCGATGGACATCTGAGTGAAATTATAGAATTTGTTCACATTTTGCCGCAGCTCTTCATACATCACTGTGAAATACCCAGATGGAAACCGGTGCAAAAATCAACCGATGCGTCCAGTATCGATGTCTATAGGTCTTTTTTTGTAATTGTCTTTGCCATAACTGCCTCCGTAACAACATCAGGAGCAGTAATTCCTCAATTTTTAATTTTGGGTAATTGCTGAAGAGAAAGGCATGGCTATGCTCCTGCTATGCTTTACAATCCTCTTTGTTCAATTGGCCCAATAAAATGTGTCCAGCAAAGCATTGTGGTCATTTGGAAGTTAACCAAAAGCAGAGGGAGGTGCACTGTAATGTACTGTAAAATGGCAAAAAAATCCCCAAAAAACGCTAACACTCCTAAACGCTACTAGAAAAAACTTGTTTTTAAATGTTGTTTTTTTTCAGCATTTTTTGAGCTTATAGTGTGCATGGAGCCTAATGCCGCGTACACACGATCGGAAATTCCGACGAGAAAACCGTGGATTTTTTTCCGACGGAATATTGGCTCAAACTTGTGTTGCATACACACGGTCACACAAATGTTGTCGGAAGTTCCGACCATCAAGAACGCGCTGACTTACAAGACGTACGACGAGCCGAGATCATAGAAGTTCAATAGACAGTTCGGCTCTTCTGCTTGATTCTGAGCATGCGTGTTTTTTTGTGAGTTGGAATTGCATACAGACGATCGGAATTTCCGACAAGAACTTTTCTGGTCGGAAAATTTGAGAACCAGCCCTTTAAATTTTTGTTGTTGGAAATTCCGACAGAAAATGTCCGATGGAGCCTACACACGGTCGGAATTTCTGACCAAAAGCTCATATCGAACTTTTCTTGTCGGAATTTCCTATCGTGTGTACGTGGCATTAGGCTTCATGGCGTTCCGTTTTGTGGGAAGAATCTCCATGATTCGGAAAGGCCGCAGATTGCAGGATGCTCTTGTGATCCTCGTTACTTTGAATGGCACCAAATTGCGACACAATTTTTTGCCGTGATTGACGCCCATCAAATCACAGTAAAATCGCACAAACAGAATCGTGGGACGCCTGACGCCCAAAAGAAGCTCTTGTACTTCTTTTGGGTGTCAGGGGTCCCTCGATTCTGTTTGCACGATTTTACCACTATTTTACTGCGATTCGTCGGTCGACAATCGCTGCAAAATTGTGCCGCGATTTGGTGCCATTCAAAAGTAACGGGGATCGCAAGGGCGTCCCGCAATTGGCCCACAAAAGGAACCCATGGTGTTAATGGAGCCTAAGTCATGTGTCCAGTCAGTGTTCCCTGACACGTTACATGACACCATGGTGATGGGATTAAGGTGACAAATTTGCTGTTAGCTACAGCTACAGGCATGTATTCGCTACATTTGTTTATTTGAAGTCTCTTAGATAAGTAGTGAAATACATCAAAAATACTAAATAATTTCAGCTAAATGTGACTTACTATTCCTAACTAGCAGCAAAGAATGCATTTTGTGTCAATTCCATAAAGTTCCCTCAATGTATATCATTCATATTTTTTTCCAGAATCCGGTGAACCAGACAGCTGATAAAATTGTGAACAGTTCTGTGTTAAATATCTCTAAGGTGGGTTTTATTTAACACTAGGTTTTTGTGCAAAGTACTGTTTTTTGTGTATTCTGTTTTGTGTAAAATTTGTATTGCTAAATCTGCTGCACAAAGTCTGGCTCATAATAACACAGAGAATTGCAGGTGTATTTTGTCATAGCTTAATGATCCTAACTTATTAAATGATATTCTGATTAGTTAACCATCAGTAGCTCTTTTCACATACTAACATTGGCATCTCAAGTGACATTATCTAATGTGATAATTATGCCTGATTCATGACATACCTGATTCATGAGTGACAAGGTTTAGGCATCATTAAGTACCCAGACTATTTCATGAAAAAGTTTCAGTTGCTTATTGCCTTGGATTTTCCCTATTTGATTCAAAAGTCTTTTCACAGAGTGAAAAGGCCAATTTTGGATATTAAAGTGGAACTAATGTCAGATTTGTTTTCTTGTTAAGGCCTTGTTCACACGGGGCATATCTAAGTTTATCCACATGGGGATGCACAGGTGTTCTGTGCATCCCCGTCCAAGCAGTCCCATTGATGTCTATTGAGATGCAGTTGCTGCATGGACACACTTTGACATCTGTGACGTTGCATGGGCCCGAACGCTGACCGTGTGCGATTGTGGCCATGCACCTGCATGGGTGTCAAATTAGAAGCAGTGGCTGTGTCCATGTAGCCGATGCATCCCATTAGATATCAATGAGACTGCCTGCACAGGGATGCACGGAACACCTGTGCATCCCTGTGTGGGTAAACCTGGCTCTCACATTGGGGTACGCATTGATACACCTAGTGTAAAAGAGGCCTAAGAGTTGCATGCTAAGTAGTTTGTAAGTATAACACTTTTAAGTATTTCTTAGCTATCTCTAAATCACAGCACCCTCCCAAAAGAATTCAGTTGCCGTTTTCACCACAGGATTGGAGCCATCTTTGTAAAGACCTCTTTTTGGGTCAGCATCTACTTGCTTGACTGAGATGTGATGCATTTATGTGATTCATTAAGTGTATTTTACTACTATCCCTTGAACCTTTATTGCCACCTTGACTGCTTTTAAATAAGGTTACAATGTCTTTGCATACTTGATACTTACTTTAGTTTGTTCTTATATATTAGGACACTAATCAATGTGTGTTTTATCAAGGTTTAAAGAGTTGAGATTCTCAATATAAATGCAGTTAGGTGTGGCCTGTAAACAATAAGCCATCACAGTTATTGGGGCCACAAAGGAACTCTGCAAAAGTTAAATCCATTGTATCCCAATTTATTGCAATAGTAAAGCATAAGTATACCAAGGTTTTTTTTTTAATTATTATTATTTTTAGGCCTCATTCACATGGGCGTACTTACTGTACACCTGTGTGAGGGCCATGTTTTGTCTGCATGGGATTCACAGGTGTTTTGTGAAGGTAATCTCATTAATGTTAGATGGGATGCAGTGGCTGCACAGACATAGTTAATGCTCCCAAATTGACATCTTTGTTGGTGCGTGTGCATATCACCATACAAAGACAGTGTAAGTTTGGGGTGCACCTGCACTTACCCACATGGATGTCAGATTGGGAGCAGCAGCTGTGTACACCTGTGCATCCCATGCAGGCAAAACATGGTCCTCACAAGGGTGTATGCTTAAAGTGGATGTAAACCCTCTCCTATACCCAGTGAAGTGAACAGCCTCAGATGATACACAGAGATGAAACAAATCTCCCTACATAAGTTTTACATGTATATCTGCTGTCTTCAGCTTTCCATATTCTTTAGAAAGTGAACATAGTGTTAGAACTTTTACCCTCTCTTTCAGCAGTGGGAGGGGAGTCTTGGCATATACTGTGTGACAGCTGATTGGAGGAAAGACACACACCCCGCTTCATATAGGCAGAGAAACGAAGATACTTGTAGGGCTGGGCTGTGAATAGATCAACTCTCTGCTAATCTATTTATAGCAACCTCCCCAAATTCCAGCTGCTTTTGTCTCCTGTGTTGGAGAACTTGTCAGAAGTTATCATGCTGATAACAGAGGAACAAATCAGCAGAAAGACACAGGACTTGGGGCTTTGGAGAGAGATAAGCAAACACTATAGATATATGTGCCCAGGTCAAATTTTATAAATTGTGTTTACATCCACTGTAAGGCTTGTTATCACTAATGCCACTAGTTCATCTTGATGCAAAGCAGTGGAATAAGCTAGCACTTCACATCAGAAGGATGGTCCAGGGAATTGGAAAGTAATAGAAGGCACTGTTAAACGTAAAAAATTGTCTTTTTTTAAATAAGTGCTTAACGTGCATCCTCACAGGGTGACACTGTGGATGCACATATATAAATGTGCCAACGTCCCAATATTACAGGAGAAACATCAATGAACTAGAAAAATGGACTTTAGGCGGCACATGGATAAATCTTGTAAAAAACTAAGGGTATTTATTTTTTAAACAGAGTATTGAAAAAATACATATAAACATTAAAACAATAACAGTTTGTTTATACTTGGATACAGGACTTAGGTTCACGTTTTAACAATGTTTCAAAGTATATACCATACAGGCATTCCACCTTAGTTGGAAATCAATCCCAACAAACCAAGGACTGGAGAAAAGGTGATCGTGTGAAGCACATTGGCGAGAGCCAGAGGTCCAATGTATCATATGTAGTTTTAACTTGCTCTACTAGTTTCGCGATTTTATCGCTTCTTCAGGCAGCTGACTGCCGGGATTGCTCCAGATCGGATGTAAGAAAACCCCTTTACTACAAACCCACAGTTTGATCATCATACCCGAGGCCTTGTGGAGTAGAAAACCTCTACTCACACACACACCAGGACTCATACCAGGGTATGTGAAGATATCTTTCCCCATTGTGACTAATAGAGTCCCAACAACTCTGGAGGACAATACCCGTTGCTGCATTTAGCAGCCTTTACCCGGCAGTATACTCAGCTGTCATCTATTGTGATTCTTATCATGGCTGGCTAGTTGCTACTGACAAATAAAAAGTAAAATTTATACTGCGCTGTCTGAAAGAAAAAATAACTAGCTAAATAGCAACCTGATATGCTTCAGTGACAGATGCTGCAACTTAAATGTGAGACACACACAATAAATCCAAATAAACTTAAAAAAGCTGCGCAAAATATGTAAATAGTAAATCCTTAGAGTGAATAAAGGATTATCCAGAATCTAATCCTTATAATTGCAAACAAACAATGGTGACAAATTAATCCAAAAATGTGACTATATATAAATCTGCCAAAATCAAAGAAATAGTCCTGTATATAAAATTAGCAGAAAGTGTCCAGTAGAATGACATAAATGAATCAAGGCCTCCTCAGTTCACTGTTGGTGACTTCAAACACAAACACCAGATGAAAGAGTGCTGTTATTCTGATAGACAAAGATTCCACCACCATTAGAGATTACTGCCGCTTACCGGAACACCCGATCCCATCTGAGATCAGTAAAAGCAGATAGCTGATATCCCCTGCCAGGGTCTCTAAGAGTGGCTAGAATCTGTGTTCCTCCACTAGGATTATACGCCAGTCCTCTCCATGCAACCCGAATCCGAAATGCAAATGGAAAAGAGAGCCACCATAGCGTAATCCAGTATAAAAATAATATTTATTAAATAAAAGTTGCACTTACAATGAGATGTAATATAAAAGCGTGTGGTATGTAGTATAATAGCCGGCCGGCTAAAGACAGCCCGTTCCTTCCGGACTCTCGGTATGTTGGTGACGTCAGCACGCCGCTCCTCCCTACGCCGTTTCGTCACAAATGACGTCGTCCTGGGGCACCAGGACGACGTCATTTGTGACGAAACGGCGTAGGGAGGAGCGGCGTGCTGACGTCACCAACATACCGAGAGTCCGGAAGGAACGGGCTGTCTTTAGCCGGCCGGCTATTATACTACATACCACACGCTTTTATATTACATCTCATTGTAAGTGCAACTTTTATTTAATAAATATTATTTTTATACTGGATTACGCTATGGTGGCTCTCTTTTCCATTTGCATTTCGGATTCGGGTTGCATGGAGAGGACTGGCGTACACTCCTAGTGGAGGAACACAGATTCTAGCCACTCTTAGAGACCCTGGCAGGGGATATCAGCTATCTGCTACTGACAAATAGCCACTCTAATTTTACCTAGGAGTGTGGTGCTATGGGCAACACACTATCCTATCTATTACTGTGCTCCTGAAGAAGCGATAAAATCGCGAAACTAGTAGAGCAAGTTAAAACTACATACGATACATTGGACCTCTGGCTCTCGCCAATGTGCTTCACACGATCACCTTTTCTCCAGTCCTTGGTTTGTTGGGATTGATTTCCAACTAAGGTGGAATGCCTGTATGGTATATACTTTGAAACATTGTTAAAACGTGAACCTAAGTCCTGTATCCAAGTATAAACAAACTGTTATTGTTTTAATGTTTATATGTATTTTTTCAATACTCTGTTTAAAAAATAAATACCCTTAGTTTTTTACAAGATTTATCCATGTGCCGCCTAAAGTCCATTTTTCTAGTTCATTGATGTTTCTCCTGTCAAAAATTGTCTGGTGCCACCAGTGACACACCTCCATCCCCCATATAGAGTCAACAAAAAAAAAGATATTTTGCCCTAGGACTTTAAATGAGATGAGCACAATTTGGCCAATGAATATAACAAAAGTAGACATGGTCTTGAGATTAATTACAGGTATAATATATTTGTCATACATAAAATACATGGACATGAATGCCAAGCCGATTTGGTAATAAACATGGTGCATAGATATTTAAAAAAATATACACATGTATTACAACAATCCATATAAAATAATACACAAGCATCTAAAAACTCAACTGCTCACTTCTTCACGAGTGGATGCGTATGTAGTGTATCAATCGGCAAGACCAGGGTACCAAAGGCTGATTTCCCAAAGATGGCGGCGATGTGTATCTAGCCCGGGAGCTGAAGGGGTGGAATCTGCAAAAAAATCCTCTGGTGGCCAATTGGAGGTTGTTATCCATGATGATGGACATTGTGAGACTTCAAGGGACACACATCCTTCACCTGTGCCATGCTCGCCCTCCAATTGGCCATGGTGTTTTTTTTTTGCCGATTCCACCTCTTCAGCTCCCGGGCTAGACACACGTCGCTGCCACCTTTGGGAAATCAGCCTTTGGTACCCCGGTCTTGCCGATGATACACTACATACGCATCCACTCTTGAAGAAGCGAGCAGTGTCTCACGAAACACGTCAAGTTTTTAGATACTTATGTATTATTTTATATGGATTGTTGTAACATATGTGTATATTTTTTAAATATCTATGTACCATGTTTATTATGAAATCGGCTTGGCATTCATGTCCATGTATTTTATGTATGACAATTATATTATACCTAAACTAAATCTCAAGACCATGTTTACTTTTGTTTTATTCATTGGCCAAATTGTGCTCACCTCATTTAAAGTCGCAGGGCAAAAGTTTTTTTGTAAAATGCCACAGAAACCAACAACCAGGTAGGTAAGAAAAGGAAGATGAATTGGGGCAGAACCTGCAAGAGACTACCCTCCCTTCCTGAACTCCTAGAACAGATGTTTCCTTTTGGAAGAAGGACTTCCTTTTAAAATGTTTATCCTGATACATTTCCTGTTCCTGTTGCCAAAGGGTCCAGTCTTTTGTGTTTTGTCTTGGGAGACAATTTAGGAAACTCCAAAGCCAAAATAAATACTGTATTTATTTGTAGACTACAAACTTGAAGTCAGATTGATACATTGGATCACTTTAATGAGATTTTCTAATTAAGAACATTTTGGAGTAAAGTCCTATTTCCTTTGAGTTAAATTAACATGGTAACGTAATTAAAGGGAATCTCTCTATTATGATCAGGAATTTACACTACTGTGCAAAAGTTTTAGCCAGGTGTGAAAAAATGCTGCAAATTAGGAATACTTTTCAGAAATAGAAGTGTTAATAGTTGTCTAATAAATGAACAGAAGAGATATCCAAATCAAATCAATATTTGGTATGACCTTCAAAACAGCATCAATTCTACTAGGTACACCTGCACACAGTTTTTGAAGACAGGTAGGTTGTTCCAAACATCTTGGAGAACTAACCACAGATCTTCTGTGGATGTAGGCAGCCTCAAATCCTTCTGTCTCTTCATGTAACCCCAAACAGACTCTATGATGTTGAGGTCAAGGCTGTGTAGGGGCTAAGCCATCACTTCCAGGACTCCCTGTTCTTCATTACGTTGAAGATGGTTTCCTAAAGTGTAAGTTCACCTTTACAAAAAAAAACTCCCCATCACACATGGTCCCGCTAACCTGGAGTCCGGCGATCCCTCGCACTGACAGCTCCTATCGCTGCTGTACTGATCCAGCTATTTGAAATCCCGTGGCTTTCTCTTCTCTTCGAACGTGATGACAGGACGGGCTACGCAAGTTCTGATTGTGTGACGGCTTCCCATGTGATGGCGCTGACCAATTAGGATGCTCCTAAATGTACCTCCTGACGAGGTACGTTTTGGGGATTAAGCTGTGGGGGATTTCTAACCCCTGGACTAGGGAGGCGGCGACCCGATGTGTCAGTGCATGTGATCGCTGCGCTTCAGGTCAGCTGGACTGGGGGGGGGGTGAGGAGGGGGTCCTGTGTAAGTTTACCTTAGAGATTTTTCTGTACAAGTGAACTTACCCTTTAATGACATTGGCTGTACTTTTAGGTTTGTTGTCCTGCTGCAGAATAAATATGGGGCCAATCCCCCACCTCCCTGATGGTATGGCATGATGGATAAGTATCTGCCTGTATTTCTGAGCATTGAGGACACTATTGATCCTGAACAAATCCCCAACTGCATTTGCAGAAATGCAGCTCCAAACTTGCAAGGAACGCCTCCGCCATGATACACTGTTGCCTGCAGACACTTATTATTGTACCATTTTACAGCCTTTCGGTGAACAACCTGCCTCCTGCTACAGCCAAATATTTCACATTTTGACTAATCAGTCCAGAGCACCTGCTTCCATTACCTATGTTTTCATGCATAGTTGAGTCGCTTAGCATTGTTTCCACATCAGAAGTAGGGATGAGCCGAACACCCCCCAGAACATGCGAATGGACCGAGAGTTTGCACAAACTTTCGAACCCTGTTAAAGTCTATGGGACTCGGACGTGAGAAATCAAAAGTGCGCATTTTAAAGGCTAATATGCACGTTATTGTCCTAAAAAGGGTTTGGGTGTCCGGGTCCTGCCCCAGGGTACATGTATCAATGCAAAAAACTGTTTTCAAAACGTCAGTTTTTTCAGGAGCAGTGATTTTAATGATGCTTAAAGTGAAAAAATAAAAGTGAAATATTCCTTTAAATATCCTGCCTGGGGGGTGTCTATAGTATGCCTGTAAAGTGGCACATGTTTCCCTTGTTTAGAACTGTCCCTGCACAAAATGACGTTTCTAAAGGAATAAAAGTCATTTAAAACTGCTTGCGGCTTTAATGTAATGTCTGGTCCCGGCAATATGGATGAAAATCATTGAGAAAAACGGCATGGGTGCCCCCCCCCAGCCCATTAACAGCCCCTTTGGGTCTTGTATGGATATTAAGGGGAACCCCGCAGCCAAATTAAAAAAAGAAAAGGCGTGGGGCCCCCAGGCCCTATATACTCTGAACAGCAGTATACAGGCAGTGCAAACAAGACAGGGGACTATAGGTTTGTTCTTAAGTAGAATCTGTAATTTTGAACTGGTACATTTTTAAAGTAGCTCCAGCCAAAAAATCTATTTTTAAGCTTTTTGGAAAACATAGGGAAGGGTTATCACCCCTGTAACCTTTGTTTTGCTGTCTGCACCTGTTCAGAAGATTTTACCTCACTTTCTGTCCCAATGACAATTGGATTTTGAAAATTTTGGGTTTTTAGTGAAACAAGGAACTCTTACAGGAGAGAATTTCCCTTCCTAGAGGTAGATTTCCTCTCACTTCATGTTGTCTCCTTCTGTTTGCAAGTAGGAGTCGTTTGTAAGTTGGATGTTTGAAAGTAGGGGCTTGCCCTATATACTCTACAGAAATTTGGGCCTTTGGTGTTGGTGTTGCCACAACACTGTAAGCCCTCACAGTTACTCTTGGTGGGCGCAGGAACGGGCCCTGCTGTGAAATATTAGATCAAGAATTGTAATTACATGCCCCTGTTGAACAGGGGCAGAAAAATTGGACCTTTGGTGGTGGATGGTGTGGTGGTGTTGCCACAACACTGTTAGGCCTCACAGTTACTCTTGGTGGGCGCAGGAACGGGCCCTGCTGTGAAATATTAGATCAAGAATTGGAATTACATGCCCCTGTTAAACAGGGGCAGAAAAATTGGGCCTTAGGCACTGGTGCTGGTGCCACAACACTGCAACCCCTCACAGATACTCTAGTTGGAGCGCAGGAATGAGCCCTGCTGCAATGTATTGCATCAAAAATTGTAATTACGTGCTCCTGTTAAACAGGGGCTGAAAAATTGGGCCTTAGCCACTGGTGGCAGTGCCCAGAACCAAAAATGTTCTTACAAGTTATCAGCATGAACATTGAGGGGGAAGAGGATAGTCACTCAGCATCAGCATAGGCAGTCTTGAAGGGATCTCACATTAAAAAAAAAAATATTCGGTTACAACAGCATCAGGTGCTTGGTAGCTGGTGATCCAAGACTGATTCATTTTTATGAAGGTCAGCCGATCGACCGATTCGGTGGACAGGCGCACCCTGTGATTGGTTACAAAGCCTCCAGCAGCACTGAATGTGCGTTCCGAAAGAACGCTGGATGCAGGACAGGCCAGTAGCTCAATTGCATACTGTGCAAGCTCTGGCCTGTGATCCATCCTCAAGACCCAGTAACCCAGAGGATTTTCGGTGGGAAAGGTGTCCAAGTCTGATCTTGCCCCTAGGTATTCCTGCACCATGTAAATCAGACGCTGGCGATGGTTGCTGGAACCGATCATACCTTGGGGCTGGGGACTAAAAAATTGTCTGAACGCAACACATTGTCCAGGACCAGGAATTTGTAACTTCCCAGGCTCTGGAAACACGTTGCACAAACCTTTCTGCAAGGCCTCCCGAAGATGTTTCATCCTCTGCTCCCTCTGCGATGGCTGGATAAGGTCCGCAACCTTACCCTTCTAACGTGGATCAAGGAGGGTTGCCAGCCAGTAATGATCCCTCTCCTTGATACCACGAATACGAGGATCCTTTCGCAGGCTTTGTAGGATCAGGGAGGCCGTGTAGCGTAGGTTTGCTAAGGCATTCGGTCCGGAGTCCTCTGGGTCACTAAGGACGACATGATCCGCAGCCACCTCCTCCCAGCCACGTACAAGTCCATGGGTTTCTGGGGACTGTAAATGATCCCTTGAAGACTGCTGCTGAGTGCTAGGCTCCACTGCCATGCTGACACAATCTTCCTCCTCGTCCTCTTCCTGTGTGATCGGCGGGCCCGCAGGAACACTGTCTGCATAAAGGGGGCCTTGAGAGGTAAGGAAGTCCTCCACTTCCTCACTCTGTTCTGCCTCAAGTGCCCTGTCCATTATTCCACGCAGCGTGTGCTCCAACAGGTGGACAAGAGGGACAGTGTCACTGATGCATGCACTGTCACTGCTCTCCATCCTCATGGCCTCCTTAAATGGTGACAGGACAGTGCATGCATCCCTGATCATGACCCAGTGGCGTGGAAAAAAAAAACAACCTCCCCGGACCCTGTCCCGGTGCCATAGTCGCACAGGTACTCATTGATGGCCTTCTGCTGTGTGTGCAGCCACTGCAGCATGGCCAACGTTGAGTTCCACCTGGTGGGCATGTCACAGATTAGGCGGTTCTTGGGCAGGTTGTATTCCTTTTTGGAGGTCAGCCAGCCGAGCACTGGCAATATATGACCGGTGGAAATGCACACATACTTTCCTGGCCTGCCTCAGGACATCCTGTAAGCTCGGGTACCTGCCCAAGAACCGCTGCACCACCAAGTTAAGGACGTGAGCCAAACAGGGCACATGGGTCAGCTGTCCCTGTCAAAGAGGAGGTTGGAGCCATTGTCGCAAACCACCATTCTTGGCTTAAGCTGGCGTGGCGTCAACCACCTCTGAGCCTGCCCCTGCAGAGCTCCTGTCCCCCAAGCACACCAGCTCAAGCACCGCATGGCATCTTTTTGCCTGCATACTTGCGTAGCCCCTTGAACGCCTACGGAGCACCGCTGGTTCCGAGGACAAATCAACACAGGAAGAGGCCATGGAGGAATAAGAAGCGGAGGGGGTGGAGGAGAGAGGTGTGTCATAATAACCACTAGTAGCATTTTGGAGGCGTGGTGGCGGAACAACCTCCAACACTACTGCACCCTGTCCTGCATCCTTCTCAGCTGCCAGCAGAGTCACCCAATGCGCCGTGAAAGATAGGTAATGTCCCTGTCCATGCCTGCTGGACCATGAGTCAGCAGTAATATGCACCTTACTGCTGACTGCCCTGTCCAGCGAGGCCAAGACATTGCCTTACACATGCCGGTAGAGAGCTGGAATTGCCTTTTGTGAAAAAAAGTGGCGTTTGGGAACCTGCCACTGAGGAACCGCATATTCCACAAGCTCACGGAAGGGGCAGAGTCTACCAACTGAAAAGGCAGCAGTTGAAGTGCTAGCAATTTAGCCAAGCTAGCATTCAACCGCTGGGCATGTGGATGGCTGGGAGCGAACTTCTTTTGGCGGTGCAGCAGCTGGGGCAGGGAAATTTGCCTGGTACAATCGGACGTTGGTGTACCCATAGCAGATTGCCCGCAAGTACTTGGCAGTGACACACCTAATTCTACACCTTCATTCCTCTCAGTGCAGGTTTCTTTTTTTTTTTTTGAAAATTATGTTTATTGAATTTTTTGTAAGACATACAAACATTGAGAGAAACCAAAAAAAAAAAAAAGGCCATGACAAATCGCCCGGCCTTCCTACGACCAACATGGTCAACAATCGACATGTAATACATTCTACCTAACATAGGCAGCTGACTACATGCAGTAACACAAAAGAAAAACCCCCCCATTGCTAATAACCACCCTCCCTCCACCCATCCTACCCCCCCCTCCCCCCAACCACCCAAAAACTCAGTATACCACCTTTTAGGGATTCACAAGCCTAATAATATGGGGACATGGACTTCTCTATTTATGCATTGTATAATGTAAGCGCGATGGACATGTCAGAGTTCTCTCACCCACAGCAGGACCCCGCCCCTCCCAGAGTTACCGACCAACCGACCTAAACCCCCTACCTCAGTTCAGCCATTCACTCACCCATTAACCCCTCTATATCCTGCCCCTGTTACCGATTATCCCAAGCAGGCAAAACCACTATCGAACTAGCCAACAGTAGTATCAGAATTAAACCATGCCTGCCATACTTTATTAAACTTTCCCTCACACCCCCTGGAAATATATGTTGCCTTGTAAAATGGTAGCATAGAGTTCACCAGCCCCTTCCAGTAACTAATCTCCGGGGGGGCAGGCGATCTCCATTTGAGCAAAATGGCCTTCCTTCCATAAAAAAATAAAATGGTCACCAGCGTCCTGAGTGCTCCGGAGGGGACCACATCCTCCACCAGACCCAAGAGACATACTCGGATCGATAAAGGGATGGGCACCCCCAAAACACCCCCCACGCAGGATGCCACCCCCTCCCAAAATGCCTTAATCTGAGGGCACTCCCAGAAGATATGTGTGGCATCAGCTGGAGAAAAAGAGCATCTCCAGCACTCTGAAGATGCAGACGGGTAGATCACTGAAAGTCTAGCCGGGGTAAAGTAAATCCTATGCATGAATTTAAAGTGAATTAATTTATCTCTAGCGGAAACCAAGTGCTTAAAGGGATGGTCCCACATATCATCCCAATCCTCTCCATCTATCCCTGGGACATCTCTCTCCCACCTCTCCCGACATTTAGTCAAGACCATTGGACTCCTCTTAAATAGCTCCTTATACGTGACAGATAGTCTTAGGCAAATCTTCCATCATAAGTAGATCCTCCAAGGTTGACGGAAAAGACTCCACCGCCCTCTCCCGGAATTGAGCCTGAAAAGCATGACGGAGCTGTATGTACCTAAAGAAGTACGAGTTGGGGATATCATGTCTGGCTTTAAATTGGTCAAAAGTAAGCAAAACCCCGTCCATTGTAACATCTTTTAGAAGCTTGATACCTTTAACCGCCCACACCCCCGGATCCGAGAATGAGTAAAATTCTGCCAACCTAGGGTTCCCCCACAGCGGAGTCTGCGGCGAGAAACCCAGGTAGCTCGGACAGGCCAGACCTACCGCCTCCTCCCATGCTCTAACGGTCGCCTTCATGGACAGCGTGAGCTGCAGATCAGACTTTACCCCTCTATATATGGCCAAGCGAAGGGTCTCGTACGACCCCAGATGTGCTGCCTCCACCACTGTAGCAGAATCCCTTGATTCAGCCGTAAGCCATCTATGGGCAAACACCAGTTGACTGGCAAGGTAATATTTCCTCCAATCAGGCAAAGCCAGTCCCCCCTGTCCCCAGGGTTCTTGGAGTACTTTTAGGCCAATGCGTGGTGATTTAGGGGCCCAGAGGAACGAACTGGTGATGCCATCAAGTTGTCTAAAAAAGGATTTAGGAACTCTGACCGGGGCATGTCTTAGGAAGTACAATATGACCGGGAGAACTTTCATCTTCAGTAGGTTTATTCTCCCTATAAGTGACAGCGGAAGCCTCTGCCAAGCTAGGGCCCGCTGTTTAAAAAAAATTAACAGCGGTAGCAAATTGAGTTTCATGTAGTCTGTGCTGTCTGCTGTGATTTTAACTCCTAGATAAGTAATGGAGGAAACCCATTGTAAAGGCATATTAGGATCCGCCTTCTCCCTGGCTCCGGCGTCTAGAGGTAGAATAGAGGATTTGCTCCAATTCACCTTCAGACCCGAGTATATAGCGAAATTCTCGAAGATCCTCAAGGCCGCCTGAAGCGAAGACCCGGGATCCTCAAGGAATAAAAGCATGTCATCAGCATATAATGCCAGACATTCCCGAACACTCCCCACTTTGATAGCCTCTACCTCACTAGACGATCGGAGTGCCACTGCAAGAGGTTCAATCATGAGTGCGAATATAAACGGGGATAAGGGACATCCCTGTCTAGTACCTCGACCCACCGAGAAGTACGGAGAAGTGTTCCTACCAAGCCTAATCGCCACCCTGGGTTTGCTATATAACATCTTAATCCACTGCCTATAGACCTGTCCGAACCCCATCCTCTCCAGCACCCGGTGCATGTACTGCCAATCAATTGAGTGGAAAGCTTTCTCAATGTCAATCGACACAATGATTCTGGCACCCGCCTCTGCCCCCGGGAGCTGAAGATGAGTAAATAGCCTCCGCAAATTCGTATCTGTGGACATCCCTGGCATGAAACCTGTCTGGTCAATACCGACCAGAGAGGAAATCACCCCGACAAGCCTTTTAGCCAAGACCTTCGTTAGGATCTTGAGGTCCATATTTAATAAAGCTATGGGTCTATAAGCTGAGCAGTCTAGAGGATCTTTACCTGGTTTGAGCAATAACACCATGTATGCATCCAACATGGATGCCGGGAGCCTATTCAGTTCTAAGCATTTGGCAAATAACGAGTTTAACCTAGGGGCAATTACCTCCCCGTAGCTCTTATAGAAATCCGCCGGAAAGCCGTCCGGCCCCGGGGCTTTGTGAGGGGGAAAATCAAAAATAGCTGCTGTTATCTCCTTGTTTGTAATCTCAGCGTCTAGAGCCAACCGATCACCTTCAGTCAACCTCGGAAGATCCAATCCCTCCAGGAGTACTTCCAATGCTACAGGATCATAAGTTGGTATAGGGGCATAAAGGGTAGCAAAGAAGTTTTGAAATTCAGTCAGTATTTCGGAAGGGTCACTAACCAGGTCTCCATTCCTACCCCGAATCACCGGAATATTTGTAACCGGATTGTCCACTGCCACCAATCTTGCCAGCAATTTCCCATTCTTATCCCCCTCAGAGAAAACAGAGTTTGCCCTATTTTTGGCCTCTGTGTGGGCTAAGTCTGAGAAATGCAAAGAGAGCAGACGCCTAGCCTCCATCAGAGCCAAATAAGAGGCATCTGAGGGACCGCCGGCATGCCTCTCCGCACACTCCTTTTCAGTGTTTTGTAACATTTGAATTTCAGCGTTATGGGCTATCCTTTCTGTTTTAATAGCTGCAATACATTCCCCCCTAATCTCAGTGCAGGTTTCTGAGAGGACTGAAGGTATAGTGGGGTTGGAGATCCCAAATGATGAGGAGCAAGGAGAGGCCCGCTTTGTTCTTTGATGTGGGTCTTTTATGTATGCTTGCCAACAGACTGCATGGCAGGTCGACATATGTCTGGTCAAGCATGTGGTGCCCAAGCGGGTGATGTTTTGGCCACGTGAGATACGCTTCAAACATATGTTGCAAATAGCAACGGTGCGATCTGCTGCACACGTCTCAAAAAAGGCCCACACCAAAGAACTTTTGGAATAACGCTCAGAGACAGCAGCGCCCTGCGGTGTGATGCATTCGGTGTGCTGCCCGTAAGCTGGCCCCTGGAGGGCATCCTGCCTCATTGGAGATGTGCCTCCTTCTCCTCCTCTCTCCTATCAGGCACCCATGTAGAGTCAGTGACCTCATCATCCCCTCCCTCCTCGTCACTGGAGCAAACCTGGCAGTATGCTGCAGCTGGGGGAACATGACTGCCAGTTTTCTGTCCTTCTTGGGCACCCCCTCTCTCTGGGCTCACATAACTGCCTTTCTCAAGCTGGGTACCATCATCGGAGCCCTCAAAACGCTGTGCCTCCTCCTGCTGCATGTACCCAACACTGTGGTCAAACAGTTTGGGGGACTCCTCAGGACATGGTGGGGCTAGAGAAGGAGTGACTGATACCATTGAGCCAATGGAAGAGGCCGCTTTGGCAGACAAAGTACCCTGAGGCTGGGTGAAAGAGGATGAGGAGGATGAGGACGGCTTGGTCATCCACTCTACCAACTCTTCAGCATGTTGCGGCTCAACACGGCCAGCTGCCGAAAAGACTGACAAGCGTGCCCCACGGCCACGTGCTGATGAGGATGCACCGTGTCCATGACCAGCACTGTTGCCTCTAGACACAGAGCCTGCTTGCCCTTTTTTTATTGGCCTGTGAGTGTCTGCCTCTCCTTGTTGGCCTTCCAGATATACTGTCTTTGATGTATTGGAATAGGTACACAAGGAATGGCCTGCAGTGAGATGTAGCTTTACAAAGCTGGGATGTATGTAGTATCTTAGCAACAGTAGAACAGGAACAGTCTGCAGTGTAGCTAAACTGAATACAATATACTGAGTGATATACAGCAGCTTACTGAATCAACTGCCTGCCTGTAGTATCTTGGCAACTGTAGAACAGGAACAATCTGCAGTGTAGCTAAACTGAATACTGTATACTGAGTGATATACAGCAGCTCACTGAATCAACTGCCTGCCTGTAGTATCTTAGCAACAGTAGAACAGGATTGGAACAGTCTGCAGTGTAGCTAAACTGAATACAGTATACTGAGTGATATACAGCAGCTTACTGAATCAACTGCCTGCCTGTGGTATCTTAGCAACAGTAGAACAGGAACAGTCTGCAGTGTAGCTAAACTGAATACAGTATACTGAGTGATATACTGCAGCTTACTGAATCAACTGCCTGCCTGTAGTATCTTAGCAACAGTAGAACAGGAACAGTCTGCAGTGTAGCTAAACTGAATACAGTATACTGAGTGATATACTGCAGCTTACTGAATCAACTGCCTGCCTGTAGTATCTCAGTAACAGTAGAACAGGAACAGTCTGCAGTGTAGATAAACTGAATACCGTATACTGAGTAAAATACTGCAGCTTACTGAATCAACTGCCTGCCTGTAGTATCTTAGCAACTGTAGAACAGGATTGGAACAGTCTGCAGTGTAGCTAAACTGAATACAGTATACTGAGTGATATCCTGCAGCTTACTGAATCAACTGCCTGCCTGTGGTATCTTAGCAACAGTAGAACAGGAACAGTCTGCAGTGTAGCTAAACTGAATACAGTATATTGAGTGATATACTGCAGTTTTATGAATCAACATGCCTGCCTGTAGTATCTTAGCAACAGTAGAACAGGATTGGAATAGTCTGCAGTGTAGCTAAACTGAATACAATATACTGAGTGATATACTGCAGCTTACTGAATCAACTGCCTGCGTGTAGTATCTTAGCAACAGTAGAACAGGATTGGAACAGTCTGCAGTGTAGCTAAACTGAATACAGTATACTGAGTGATATACAGCAGCTTTCTGAATCAACTGCCTGCCTGTAGTATCTTGGCAACAGTAGAACAGGAACAGATCTAGCTAAACTGAATACAGTGTGTGTATGTGTGTGTGTGTATATGTGTGTATATATATATATATATATATATATATATATATATATATATATATACACACAACGCTGGGGTGCATATATATACTAAATACAATGACTGCAGCTAACTCAATCGCCTGCCTGCTCTAAGTAACTGAAATGAAATGACACTCTCGCTGTCTCCATCTCTTTCTTTCAGCGCCGGAACACACTACATGGCGCAGACGCGTGGGCGGCCTTATATAGTGTGGGGCATGTACCTAATCCCCTGAACCATGATTGGCCAAAGGCACCCTGCCTTTGGCCAATTACGGCTCTCTGTACTGACGGCGCTGTTATTGGTCAAGCATGTGGGTCATAGTGCATGCTAGGCCAATCATCAGCCAGCAATGCACTGCGTTGACGCAGTGAATTATGGGCCGTGACGCAACACTCAAATTTGGCGCGTACGGCCCATATTGTTCGAAATTCGGCGAACGACCAAACAGACAATGTTCGAGTTGAACATGAGTTTGACTCGAACACGAAGCTCATCCCTAATCAGAAGTATGGCTTTTTGGCTGCACTTCTTCCATGAGGACCACTTCTGGCCAGACTTCTCCGGACAGTAGATGGGTGTACCTGGGTCCCACTGGTTTCTGCCAGTTCTGTGCTGATGGCACTGCTGGACATCTTTCAATGTCAAAGGGAAGTAAGCATGATGTGTCTTTCATCTGCTACATTGTTTCCTTGGCCGACCACTGCGTATATGGTCCTCAACATTGCCCAATTCTTTATGTTTTATCAAAAGAGATTGAACAGCACATCTTAGAATCCTAGTCTGCTTTGAAATCTTTGCCTGGAAAAGACCTTGCTGATAAAATATAACTACCTTGTGTTTTGTTGCTGTGCTCAGTCTTCATGATGATGATCATAAGCACCTGCTTGGTATACTTGGTTAGGCATATGTCTGACTCTAATCCTACAGAATCCCTGACTTTGTACTCATGCTGGTTTAAAGCCAAAGCGTATTCACACCAAATAGGGATTGGACTTAGATTTGTTTTTCTGTTTGCTCAATTAGCATTTTGTAAATTGATAAAAATAAACAATTACAATATATACAGTATATTTTTGAAAGCATTCTTTCTTACTTTACAACATTTCTTCACACTTGCCTAAAATTATTGCACGGTACTGTAGATTTATATACTGTATATATTTGTTTTATAGGTAGGAAAATATTTATTATATTGCATTTAAATGTGTGTATGTTTAAATCCAGCCAATAGGTGAAGCTCTAGGCCATGGATATGCAATTAGCTGACCTCCAGCTGTTGCAAAACTACAAGTCCCATCATGCCTCTGCCTCTGGGTGTCATGCTTGCTGCTGTCAGAGTCTCGCTATGCCTCATGGGACTTGTAGTTTGGCAACAGCTGGAGGTCCGCTAATTGCATATCCCTGCTCTAGGCTGTTTTGTCATGTTTTAAATATTTATTTGTAAAACATAGAATGTACATATTGTGACAAAAGCCCTATAGGTGGCTTGTTGTATTGTCTGCTGCATAGTTCACTTATCTCCAAGTGTGTTGTGTATTAAGAATGTATAGCAGTGTGCATAGTTTATTAGGAACCTCAATGTTAACATGTAGTCATGACCCTCTAGCACCTGTTATGTTATGTTTTGTTATATGTTTTATGTTATGTATGGGCATGCTTTCTGGGGGTTTAGGTTGACAGAGCTGGTTGGACAGCCACATAACAGAGTTTTATTTTTCTGATGTGTGGAATTCACCCCTGTGTGGGAACATTTATGATCTGTTTTTTTTGATTGAAATAACATGACAGCCCTGAAAGGAATGCCTGGTGAGTGGATGTCAGAGTTCAGTAGACCCTCTGTGTTTCCAGAGCAACAGCCAACAACGGGCAAGACAGATACTAGGAGGGTGTTTGTTCTCAGAGACTTGGTCAGGGAAATGACAGACAGAAGCAGTCGGTAGGCAGATGGCCAGGTCAGATGCAAGCAGAGTACAGGTTCCGGATAGTTAAACAGAACAATGTACCAGGCTGTGTGCCCCTAGTCCTCAGTTCTTTTGCCTGAGGACAGTCCGATCATGTATGCATGTCTAACCATCATTGCATATCTGATAGCAGCTTTAAACTGCTTTTATATCTGAAAGACCAGACTTTAGCCTGATGAGCTATTCCACTGTTGCATACACAGTCTTGATTTGGAAGATGGGAGCATTAGTTAAACCTCTATTCATGCCAGAAAACTTTTAAAATGTCTAATAGAATCTATATTACTTTCCTGCTATCACACCTTTCAAACTGAAACCTTGTTCATGCTTCATTCCTCTGACTGCCTTTGTGGGTCCATGAATGTTCTGGTACCTGGAGGGCAGAGAGCCATATGCAGGTAAATACCAGAAATTATGTTTGCTTACTTCTTAGAAACAGAAGCTTGACTATTGTACATAATGTACACAATTTAAAATAAGGAGCATTACCGGTATGTTTTTCTTTTGACAGGATATTAAGGAATATTGAAGTAGAATAGTTTTGCAGGAAAAAATAAAATCCTGAATGCAGCCGACTTTAATCATGTATTTTGTAATGGTTCTTTACTGAGAGGCTTGATATTGGCAAAATGCATCAAAGTCTTAACCATTTTAGGCAGTAGACTTTACAGGAAAATGTTCATATTAGTATACTAAATGTGACAATCATCAAAAACCCAGAATTATTCAGTAGGACCATCTTGCTGCAAGTATTTTATTTTATCATTATAAAAATAAAAAATAAAAGAATACAGTTTTACTCTCTTTTTTTTTTTTAACCACTTATGTACCGCTGTACATTTTTAAACTGCAAAGCGCTGGACGCTTAAAAGGTAACTCCACTTTCGTGGGGAAAACAAATAGCAATAAAGAAAAAATAATATACCATATACAATTGACACACAAGTCATATTGTAATTGATTGTTAATAAAAATTACTTTTCCTTTTCAATCTGCGGCCACTGTAATTTTTTGAAAATGCAATGCAATATGGCTACCTGAAGTTGTTCTGTACACAGAATGTGTACTGAACACACCCCAGAAAGATAATTTCTTGTGTGTTTCGCTCAAAGATTTTCCCAGAAGTCTACACTAAGATACAAGTCAAATTTTAAACATCCCCTGCAACAAAAAATTTAATTTTTGGTGAGATACTCCCAATAGGGATCACGTCTAAAGGGATGCAGGCCTAGCAGATTTCCATATTAGTGCTCTGAAGGTGCCACAGTTGATTGATAATTATGAAACCACTCCTATTAGATCCATTTTCCCACATGGGCACAGAGAAACACAGGCTTAATGGCTCTTCTTCTCTTGGGCGTGAACTTCCCATTTTTACCCCCTCAATAACAGCATATTTCTTCATTTAAGAAAAAAAAGGGTTGGGGGAGGGCGAAATTGGATTACTCTAGAACAGTGATGGTGAACCTTGGCACCCCAGAAGTCCTGTGGCTGTTAAATAAACCATTAGAAAGCTCTATCTGTCTCAATAAAATTATATAAAATGAATTTGGGTACAGTGTATGGGTATTATGAAGTATTACTTTGTTTAACAATGTCCATAGATTATTTGCCATATTGTGAAAGTCTTTTGGGTATTAAAATGCTTGACATGTAAAAATAATATGTACTCTTCACTCTATTCAGAAGGAAAATGATGAATCTGCAAAAGTGGAAGCTCCAAAAGAATCACTGAACGAACACCCAAACAATAATGACGAAAGCTCACAACTTTCAGAAGGGCAAATTGAAGCTCAAAGTTATGACACATCAGGGGATGAAACAGAAGTATCTGAAGTTTTTGAAGCAGAAGGTACTAAACACATTTCATTCAGTTATACCTGTGCCAAGTTATTAGAACAAAAAAAAGTGCAATCTGCGGCAGCCATTCACCAAGGCAGATGCTCAGAGAGGAAGTGCCTAAAAGATAACAAGGGGCATCTTGATGTTTGTCAGGGCAAAATTCAAAAAAATGCAGTGCATCCCTGCAATTGATGCACATTTCCAAATGTTTTATCCCTAATAAATATTTTGCAAATATAGAAAAAGATACCTGTTGATCTTCCAGAAATATACAGAGCTCATGATTTCCTCTTGTGGGATGACACCACATGCCTTTTTTGTAGGCTGTAATTTGAAGAATTGGTGTCAGCCTTACAGAGTTGTCTGTTGTTAAACTGCTAAATCCCTACTAAACTACTAAATCCCTCCAATTCTCCTTATTTAAACAGCATAAGAACTGATTGTTCTGTAGTGCAAGACCTAAGATGAAATAATACACTACAGTACACAGGACAACTCTGAATTTCTGACATGATCGATGGCTATTTTTTTTTGCATTTGCAGATATAACACAATGCGTTAATTGTATATTTAACAGATCAAAAGGTAGAAAATTAGAGAAGTTTATTGTTGGGGTTTCATTGATTTCATTGATCTCAGTCCAGAGGTCATGCTATTATCCAGCACAGGCTGCTGCACTTGATACCTGTTGACTATAAGTAGCTTTGCAGAGATACAGTATCTAGAGTATTTTATTTTTCATGTTCTCCATAGAGATATATTTTGTGATTAAGGCATTATCTTTGGAATTGGGGGTGGGTAGGGGTATTGCCTGGAGTTAAACATGTCACAAACCACAGCAATATAAATTGAAAATATAAAAGAAGAAAAAAAACTTTAATAAAACAATCAGTTGATCCAAAGATACAGGCAGCTGAAGCTTTATGCAGATATCAACTAGTTGGGCTGCTGTTTTCATTGGATCAGATGGCAAAATTATGTCTATCGCAATGCATTGCCTCTGGCTTTACATTTTTGGGCAGCTGATGAAGAATAAAATGTACAGATTTGAAAACCTTGTCCAATTGCTATTGTCCCCCTCCTCCATCTAAAATAAAAACAGTCACTAGTCACAAGGACCTGTTTTCTCAGTATCACAAATATTTAACACTTAACTAGGGAAAGTTTTTTTTTTGTATTTTATTTTCAGTATTGTTTCATTCTTCGGTTATATAAATATTCCAATTTTATTAACTCTTTGTATAGATCATTATGGAAATGAATCCACAGCATCTGACAGTGATGACTGCGTCATCCCTGCAGCTAAAGAGGTGAAACCAGTAAGTACAATGTTAGCAATTTACCTTATGGTTAGTAGATTTTCTGGGTCTTATTGTAGTTGAATGTATTTTGCAGAACACAATTACATCTGTGGGCACATCAATTTACACCTCTCCGATTGCCTCTCTATATATGGACTAGAAATGTCTCCCTTACAAAACCAATTTTGTGTATATAAATATGTAGTGGTGGGAAAAAATCTCTCACTCTCTTCCAATTTATTTTACAACATATTTAAACACACATATAGATGACAGTTCATGCTTGTGTGTGTGTGTAGAAATGTAGGTTTTAATTGCATCCATCGTGCTTATGCTCGCCTCCAACTATTGCAATGTTGTTATGCCTACCTTGGGAGTGCCTTCATAATGCTATGGGTAACATTGTACCTAAACCAAGATTACATTGCTGGACATGGACACAGTTCCTTGGAATGTTCAAAGAAATTGGTTGAATGTTGCAACATCGTTCCTTGTAATTCTGAGGTCAAGGGGGCATGTTGGTGGTCTTGCTTGCTGTGGATTTTAGACCTGCAGCCAGGAGTGCTCTTCAAGCTGCAGCCTAGGAGATTAAGGAATCGATATTGATATAAAAGGTAGGGCAATAGTGCTACAAATTGATAACAGTTTCATCTTACTCATCACTTAACAGTAATCTTGGGGAATAAACTCTACAGCCTTTCATTTTTTGTTTAGTAGTGGAAAAATAATCATTTGCAGTGTTGTGTAAGACCCATTAATATTTCTCCTGCAACATTTGAGGGAAGTGGATTAGTATCCCTTCTAAATAGGGGAAGGATCATTGGATAGATAAAACCCTACAATTCCCTTAGTCACATATATACAGTACATACCTCAGTGTTACTTTAACAATTTATTACTGCATAATTTACAATACAAAAAATCTAAAATCATTCTTTCCAATTAAGAAACTTACATTCTGCTTGTTCTGTCACAGTCAGACAAACACATATACACTTGTCAAGACAGGCCAATTAACCTATTACATTTTTTTTTATGTCATTGTAACTGAACCCATGTTCAGTCTGTGTGTGTGTGTGTGTGTGTGTGTGTGTGTGTATATATATATATATATATATATATATATATATATTGTGAGGGGGTTAGCTCGGCAGCGGGTGTGTGTGACCCCCGGGATGGGCTCCCCACACAAAACAGGCCCAGCAAACGGAGGTTGTGGTTTTCAAAAAAAAAAAAGGTGCGGTTTATTTTCTATTTACAGTGACAAAACACAGCAAAGCAAAAGAAACATAACCAAAATAAATCCTGGTCAAGTTGACCTCTGACTAAACATACAGGTTTCCTAACTAACAACTGGGATCAGCCTAGTGCTGTCCTAGTCCCTAAGTCCCTGGTTTTAAATGTCCAAGCAAATAGCCACACAGGCTTTGTCTCACCGTACAGGGGTTCACTCTCCCTAGACAGTCCACACAGGTCTGGTTCCAGGCATGAGCAAACACCTAATGAATCTGGGAGTTTTTATAGAGGCCTAAATGAGCTGACAAGCTTCAGCTGGCCTCATCAACTCCCTGTCTGTACGACGCCCCACACTCTCCCTAGAGGTATGAGTCATCCATGAGCCCACTAGCCTTATACAACTCTCCACCTAGTTGTATAAGTCGGCGTAAAGCCTGAATCTGGGCGAAATATATCTACCCCCCTGGATGCAACCAGGTGACTTTACCTTCCTGCTGTCACATACCCCCCCCTCTTGTTTTAACCTCGGGGTTGGAACACCAGCAATCAGGCATTCATGTACTCGAGACAAAGCATCCACATTCCCCATTTGAACGCCAGGGCGATGCTTTACTGTGAAGTTGAATTCCTGGAGGGCCAGGAACCACCTATTCACTCTTCTATTTGTTTCCTTGTTTTGAGCCATCCACTTTAACGGAGCGTGATCCGTAACCATGTCTTAGTGCCTACCTAGCAGATAGTACCGAAGGGAATCTAGAGCCCACTTCACCGCTAAACACTCCTTTTCAACGGTGGCGTAATTTACCTCATGGGACTTCAACTTCCTGCTGAGGTAAATGACTGGGTGCTCTTCCCCGTTCCAGACCTGGGACAATACTGCTCCTAACCCCACATCTGACGCATCACTTTGTACGACAAAGTCTTTAGAGAAGTCGGGTGAGTACAACACTGGCTGGCTACATAAGGCTTGTTTCAAGAATTGGAATGCTGCCTCAGCCTCGGGGGTCCATTTAATCATGACCGACCCTTTCCCCTTCGTCAGGTTGGTTAGGGGCACAGCCTTAGAAGCAAAGTGGGGAATGAATCGCCGATAATACCCAGCGATTCCCAGAAAGGCTCGTACCTGCTTCTTGCTGTTGGGACGTGGCCAACTCTGGATGGCCTCGACTTTGTTGAGTTGGGGTTTTATTACTCCCCTCCCAATGGTGTACCCAAGATATTTGGCCTCCTCCTGCCCAATGGTACACTTCTTGGGGTTAGCCGTAAACCCCGCTTCCCGAACAGAGTCCAGGACTGCTTGCACTTTTGGCAGATGTGAGGCCCAATCTGTGCTATGGACAATTACGTCATCCAGGTAAGCCGCAGCATACTTCCGATGGGGCCTCAGCATCTGGTCCATTTTCCGCTGGAATGTGGCCGGCGCATTCTGTAACCCGAACGGCATTCTTTTATATTGGAACGCCCCGTCTGGGGTTACAAATGCGGTTTTCTCTTTGGCCGACTTGGCCAGGGGGATTTGCCAATACCCTTTTGTGAGGTCAAGAGTCGTCATGTATCGGGCTGTTCCCAGCCGGTCGATCAACTCATCTATACGTGGCATGGGGTAGGTGTCAAATTTTGTAACTTTGTTCAACTGACGAAAATCGTTACAAAATCGCCAGCTCCCATCCGGTTTAGGCACCAACACGATGGGACTAGACCAATCACTTTGGGACTCCTCTATCACCCCTAAGTTCAGCATTTTCTGTACTTCCTCCCGTATTGCCTCCCGTCGAGCCTCTGGGATCCGATAGGGTTTTAACTTCACCCTTTCACCGGGCGGGGTAATGATGTCATGCTCTACCCCAGATGTTTGTCCCGGCAGCTCAGAGAATACCTCCTTGTTGCGAAGCACAAACTCCTTAACCTCCTGTTGTTGGGGTTGTGACAAGGTGGCTGCTATTCCAACCTCAGGAATCACGCAACCAGTTTGAGCTGGTGACCAAGTGTCTGCGACTAGGGACTCTCTATCCCTCCAGGCTTTCAACAGATTAACGTGATAGATCTGTTCGGGCTTTCGCCTTCCTGGTTGTCTGACCTTGTAATTCACTTCGCTCAATTTTTCCATTATCTCGTAGGGGCCTTGCCATTTGGCAAGGAATTTACTTTCAACCGTAGGGACAAGTACCAATATCCTATCCCCCGGGGAAAAGGTACGGGTCTTGGCTCCACGGTTGTACACTCTCTGCTGTGCCAACTGCGCTTGGGCCAAATGTTCCTTCACGATGGGCATTACCTGTGCAATTCGATCTTGCATCAGGGCGACATGCTCAATCACACTCCTGTGGGGAGAACCCTCACTTTCCCAAGTTTCCTTGGCAATATCCAACAGCCCTCTTGGGTGTCTCCCATACAGTAACTCAAAGGGGGAGAATCCCGTAGAGGATTGGGGCACCTCCCTAATAGCAAACATCAAATAAGGAAGTAAACAGTCCCAATCCTTTCCATCTCTATCCACCACTTTCTTCAACATTTGTTTTAGGGTTTTGTTGAATCTTTCAACCAGCCCATCGGTTTGGGGGTGATACACAGACGTACGCAATTGCGTCACTTTGAACAATTTACACAGCTCTTTCATAACCCGGGACATAAAGGGTGTACCTTGGTCCGTAAGCAGTTCTTTACAAATACCCACCCGGCTAAAAACAAGAGATAGCTCTTTGGCTATGGTTTTGGCCGAGGTATTTCGGAGAGGGATCGCTTCTGGATAACGGGTGGCATAGTCCATTATAACTAATATGTACTGGTGCCCCCTAGCGGACTTGATTATAGGACCTACCAAATCCATGGCGATCCTCTCAAACGGGACCTCAATGATGGGTAGAGGGACCAGCGGGCTACGGAAATGTGGCATCGGGGCCAACCTCTGACACACAGGGCAGGAGGAACAATAATTTTCTACGTCCTTCATCACCCCCGGCCAATAGAATCTCTGTAATACCCTCTCTCGGGTTTTCTCTGTCCCCAGATGACCTCCAAGAATGTGCCCATGGGCCAACTCCAACACCAACTTCCTGTAAGGTTTGGGCACCACAAGCTGCTCAACGGTTTCTTCTGCCCTTTTTGCCACCCGATACAGTAGGTCCTTCTCTACGCTGAAGTATGGGTAAGTGCAGGTATTATCTGGGTTCACTAACTCGCCATCTATTTTCACTACGTTTTCCCGTGCCTTTATTAGGGCGGGGTCTTTCAACTGTTCTGTGGCAAAGTTTTCCCTGTGAACCTCAAGATCAGAAAACTCCACAGACGGTAGGTTTTCGTCTGAGGAGGTGGGCTCCTCTCCAGTTTCTTGAGTCTCCCCTGCCAATACTGATAAGGGAAATTCCGGAGAGTCCTCACCACTCTCAGGGGAGTTCTGGCTATCACATTCCTGGTACATAGGGGCACCAGTGAGGGGCTCAGGATCATCCCACAGTTCCCAGAACTTCGGAAAATCCCTTCCCACAATGGCGTCATGCGGTAACTGAGATACTAAGCCCACTGGATGAGAGAGGGTACCTTTGGGGGTCTCGAAACACACTGTAGTCACTGGATACTCTCGGGTGTCCCCATGCACACAAATAACAGCTACCTTGCTATTCCCAGAGACCTCTGTTTTAACTAACTCAGCCTTTATCAGGGTCACAAGGCTACCTGAATCCAGCAATACCACAACATTTCTACCATTAACACACATTTTGCATAAATGTTTCTCAGTTCCTCGAATGGCAGTGCATGCGACTGTCGCACACAGCGACTGACGTCTGCCCGTCAGAAAGTCACACTGCATGGGTTCCTCCACAACCGGGCAATTGGCTGCAATATGTCCCGCTTGCCGGCAGCGGTAGCAAACGATCCTTCTTGCCGCCTCTTGAGCCGCTGATTTCCCAGGCTGTTCTCGCCAAACTTGGGGTAGAGCTCCCACCCTCTCACTCTCTCCACCCTCACCCCTTGGAATCCTCTTATCCGCCCCTGGGGATGGTCTGGTCTTAGGGTGGAAAGTCCGAGTGTCTCTGGAAGAGGCCGTCAGGTTCTCTGTAGCCAAGTATTTCTCCACACGATCCACAAGACCATCGGCCGTCTCTGGGTCTCCATGGCTTACCCACTTTTGGATGGCAGTAGGAAGAGCTCTCAAAAACCGATCCATTACAACACGTTCCACAATCTTTGGTGCGGACAAAGTCTCTGGCTGTAGCCACTTTCTGCTCAGGTGAATGAGATCATACATTTGAGACCTGGGGGGTTTTCCAAGCTGGAAAGTCCAGTTATGCACACGCTGAGCCCGGACAGCCTGGGTGACACCCAGCCTTGCCAATATTTCAGCTTTTAGCATCACATAGTCTTTTGCTTGGTTAGGCTCTAGGTCATAGTAAGCTTTCTGCGATTCACCAGTTAACAGAGGAGCCACCAGTCCAGCCCACTGCTCCTCAGGCCACTTTTCTCTTTCAGCGGTCCTTTCAAATGTGGTCAAAAATACCTCTGGATCATCCTCTCCAGTCATTTTTGTCAATAAACGACTCACCCCAAAGGACGCGGTATTAGTGGGACGGCTTTCCTCACTGGTCTGCGGACGTTGCTGCATTACTGCTTCCATCTGTTGTTGTAGTCTCTGCTCTTGCTTCTGCAACAGGTCTATGAAGCGGGCCTCAGATTGCTGCTGGGCTCGTTGCTGAGCCTCCAGACTCTGTTGCAAAGTTGCGTTTGTCTGCTGCTGGGCTGCAAGGCTCCTTTGCAAACCTGCATTTGTCTGCTGTTGATTGGCATTTGCTAGAGCCAGCTGCTTCAGTATCTCCTCCATGCTGGCTTAAAAAAAAACTGCCACTGGTTCTCCACCAACTGTGAGGGGGTTAGCTCGGCAGCGGGTGTGTGTGACCCCCGGGATGGGCTCCCCACACAAAACAGGCCCAGCAAACGGAGGTTGTGGTTTTCAAAAAAAAAAAAGGTGCGGTTTATTTTCTATTTACAGTGACAAAACACAGCAAAGCAAAAGAAACATAACCAAAATAAATCCTGGTCAAGTTGACCTCTGACTAAACATACAGGTTTCCTAACTAACAACTGGGATCAGCCTAGTGCTGTCCTAGTCCCTAAGTCCCTGGTTTTAAATGTCCAAGCAAATAGCCACACAGGCTTTGTCTCACCGTACAGGGGTTCACTCTCCCTAGACAGTCCACACAGGTCTGGTTCCAGGCATGAGCAAACACCTAATGAATCTGGGAGTTTTTATAGAGGCCTAAATGAGCTGACAAGCTTCAGCTGGCCTCATCAACTCCCTGTCTGTACGACGCCCCACACTCTCCCTAGAGGTATGAGTCATCCATGAGCCCACTAGCCTTATACAACTCTCCACCTAGTTGTATAAGTCGGCGTAAAGCCTGAATCTGGGCGAAATATATCTACCCCCCTGGATGCAACCAGGTGACTTTACCTTCCTGCTGTCACAATATATATATATATATAAATATGCACACACACACACACCGATCAGCCGTAATTATATGACCATCCACCTAATATTGAGTAGCTCCAACATTTGCCAACAAAATAGTCTTGACCCATTGAGGTATGGATGCCACTTTACCTCTGGAGGTATGCTGTGGTATCTGGTACTATGCCACCAAGGGCAGATCCTTTAAGTCCTGTAAGTTGTAAGGTGGTGTCTCCTGGCTTGATTGATTTGAGATCTGAGAGATTTGAAGGCCAAGTCAACACCTCACACTTGTTTTTGCAGTTCTCAAACCATTCTGGAACCATGTTTGCAGTGTGGCAGGGCACATTATCCTTCTGAATGAGCCACTGCCATCAGGAAATACCATTTTTATGAAGATGTGTACTTGGTCAGCAACAAACTTTAGGTAGGTGGTATGTATCGGGTACAATCCACATGAATGGCAGGACTCAAGGTGTCCCAGAAGAACATTGCCCAAAGCATCAAACTGTAGGCTTGTCTTCTTACTATAGTGCATCCTGGTGTCATCACTTCCCCAGGCAATCAACTTGCATGCACCTGGCCATCCACATTATGTAAAAGAAAATGTGATTCATCAGACCAGGACACCTTCTTCCATTGCGCCTTGGGCCAGTTCTGATCCTCACATGCCCATTGTAGGCGCTTTTGCCTGTGGACATGGGTCAACATGGACACTCTGATCTTTCCGGGGCTACACAAACCCATACACAACAAACTGTGATGCCCATTTTTACTGCTTTCAACACATCGACTTCAGGGACAACTTGTTTACTTGTTGCCTAATATGTCCCTCTGATTTTCAGATGCCATTATAACAAGGTAAATCATGTTATTCACTTAACCTTTAAGTAGACATAAAATTATGGCAGATCGGTGCATTTTTTTACTTGGAATCTAAAAAAGTGTTTTAACTCGCCTACTAAAAGGGCTGTGGTTACTATGGTAATTCCATTTTGCCTAGTATGATGTACACCAAGTATGATTTCATGTCATAACAGTAGGAATTCCTTAGTGGTACCAGATTAGAACTATCAATCTGTCACAGTCCGGTGTGTCCAACCAGTTTCAGCCTGTTGCCACCTCTATTGCACCATATTTTTAACAGTCACATGGCTGTTTTTTAAGAAACCAGTGAACAGCATAGCTGAAGAATGATACTTAATGTGTTCAAATGCAACATACTGTATGATGTGGTGTAAAAAAATTCCATACTTAAGAAAGTGACCATACTTTATAATATTTATAGTAATATTGATATCCACCAAAAGTTTAACTTTTTCCTTTCTATTTTTATGCCATTCACAGTTAAGTTGTTTGAGGTCGGGGATCTAAGTAAATAATATGTTGTTCTATGTGGTTTTCTTATTCATTGGGTGTTTTCACCCCATGGTATAAATAAATCTCAAGAAAATGTCACAGGCAATAAGTGCCTTGTCTGAATTGAGAACTAACTAGCTGTTAGTCAGAAGTAAATAGCTCTGTTTGTGCTACCTGGTATTATAAGCTACCTGCTGGTGTGATCTTGTGTTCCTTGTTTGTAAGACTTGCCTCTCTACAGTAAAGGAATGCATCTTCAAGTTTTATATTCTTCAAAAGGGATGGCGAGAAAAAGGACAATTTCTAATGATATTTGATTAGGTGCTGTTCTTTAGAATCTAAATATTTTCTCGATTGCCTTTTCTCTGCCTATAAAGAGGCTTTATAGCAGGGGTAGGCAACCTTTTGAGCACAGTGTGCCGAAAAATGTTTTCACAGAAATTGAGCGTGCCGATTTTATAACAAAAAAATGTCAATGTTCAAATTTGTTTATTGAATTTTATCAAATTACAGAGAAATAATAACAAATAAATAAATAAAGCAACAATCACAGTTATCACTACAAAAGGTTCAAAATTAGCATATGAAATCATATATATATCATGGATCAAGAGACAATTGCTTCACTCAATAATCAGAGTGAGTTACTTCACTTAGTCTAAATAAAGTCTAGACTCAGAATGAGAATTACAATTGAAGCCTTAAAGGTAAACACCTAAGGAGGATAAAGAAATGTATTAAAGCCTCAAAAGGTATGAGACAGAACGATCGTTACTATATAACACTTAAAAATCAAGTATCTGTGCCTAAAAAAATTGAGAGGAACATATGTAGGTATACTTGTTGAACCTATATATATGAAAAAAAAAAAAAATAAATAAAAACACAAAAAAAAAACAACCATATAAACAAGTTGAGAAAAAGAGAAGGGGAAGAGCAGGAAGAAGAGAAGGAGAAGAGGAAGTGACAGGAAGAATCCCTGGGGATAAATGCATCAATAGCCATTTGCTTATAGATGGTTACTGCGAGAGAGTGTAAAACATCAAGGCATCAACAAGGTGTCATCAAAGTTTGGTGGCAAAAACTGAGTTATCCATGGTTGCCAAATATCTTTAAAGGAATTTATTTTATCTTGAATTATGGCTTCCATTTTGGCATGGACCATAGCTTGGTTAATTCTATGCTTGGTTTCATTTAATACCAAATTGTCAGTTCTCCAGGCTTTAGCTATGGTCTGTTTCACGGCTGTTGTGATCTGCAATAAAAGTTTAAATTGTTTATAGGTGAGTGTTGCCGGTTTGAGATTTAAGAGTGCTATTGAAGGTACTGGAGGGAGGGATATTGCAAACAAGGCTGAGAGTATGAGAAATATATCACTCCAGAACTTTTGAACTACCGGACAATCCCACCAAGTGTGTAGATAGGAGATCACCACAGCCACGAAAACATAATGAGGAGTAATTGGGGGCAATTTTTGCAACTCTGGAAGGGACCAAATACCAGCGGGTGAGTACTTTGTAATTAGTTTCCAAAGCTGTTATGTTTTGTGAGGAAGATTTTGTATTATTCCAGATTGCAGGCCAATCAGATATTTCAAGAGTAAGATTAAGATCTGCCTCCCATTTAGCTACATAAGAAGGAGGGTCAGAAACAGGTTTAGTGAGGAGTTGAGCATAGAGGTTAGAGATCAGTCCATTTGCATGGGGATCATTTTTACATTTGGTTTCGAAGTGTGATAATTTATTAAGTTTGGTTCTGCTTTGGATACAGGGTGTAAAAACGTTTTTTGATCTGCAGATATCAAAAAAGCTCAGAGTTTGGAAGATCATGTTTTTCACATAAATCTGGGAACGGTATAAAGGTAGTCTGGGACGTCAGGTCATGAAGATGGATTAATTTAGAGTTAGTCCAGGCTTTAAAAGATTTGGGGAATTTCCAGGCAGGATAAAAAAGGGGATTTTTAATAAATGATAAAAGTGGAGTGTGAGGAGATTGTAACTCATTTGTTATTTTAAATCTGTTCCAAATAGTTAATGAGATTTTGGTAACTGGGTTAGTGATTCTTTTATGATCAGAAGGTCTCAGCCATAAAAGATTGGAGATAGAATAAGGATCGCAATCTATTGATTCTAGAGTTACCCAAAGAGGAATTTCCGAGGTTGCATGGTATTTGGTTAATTGTGCTAGTTGGGCCGCGTAGTAGTAGGTAGATAAATTAGGAAATCCCAGACCACCTTTACATTTAGGGAGGTAAAGAGTATACTTAGGTAAATGGGGTTTAGATGTACCCCAAACATATTTTGTTATTCTACTTTGTAGTATTCTTAAGAAGTATGCCGGTAGAGAGATGGGTAAAACTCAAAAAAAGTACAGAATTTTGGGAAGTATAGACATTTTAATAATATTCATTTTACCTATCCACGATATAGGACGAGAAGACGAATGTGTTAACAAAGAGGTGATATGGCGTAATATAGGTGGGTAATTGGCTGAGAAGGGTCCTGTAATATGAGACGTGAGGTTGATTCCCAGGTAGGGTAGACGCGTGGTGGACCAGGAAATGGGAAGGGATACCTGTGCTTGTTGTAATTCTGAGGAAGATAAGGAGATATTGAGTGCTGAGGATATTTGCAGATTGATGTGCAAACCTGAAATACGGGCAAATTGGTCTAACTTCTGTATTAAGTTAGGAGCAGAGATATGGGGAGAGGACATAAAAAGTAAAATGTCGTCAGCAAATAAGCAAATTTTATGCTGATGTCCAGCTATCTCAAGGCCTTTAATAGATGGATCAGAACGGATAGATTGAGCTAAGGGTTCAATGAGAAGGGCAAATAGAATTGGAGAAAGAGGACAACCTTGACGGGTTCCTCGAAGGATGTTAAATAGGTTGGATTTATAACCTGCATATTTCACATAGGCTTTGGGGTGGTTTTACAGTGACGAGATCCAACTAAGGAAGTGGGGGCCAAATCCCCAGCGTTGTAGGACAAATTGGAGGTAGGGCCATGATACAGTATCAAAAGCCTTTTTGATATCTAGGGATAACAGGCAAAGAGGTATCCGTCTTTTTTGGGCAATATGGGTAAGTAAGGCCACTCTACGTACCGCATCTCCAGATTGGCGTTTTGGGATAAAGCCTACTTGGTCCTTGTGGATTAAAGATCCTATTATATTATTTAAACGTGTTGCCAAAACTTTTGCTAAAAGCTTTATGTCCAAATTAAGTAGAGAGATGGGTCTGTAATTGGAGGGAGCTGATTCATCTGAATTTGGTTTAGGGATCATGGAAATAATAGCTGTCAGTGTTTCAGGTCGGAAAGAATGCCCAGAGAGTATATAATTGAAGGCTTCGGTCAATAGTGGGGTTAATATATGTGCAAATTTCTTATAATACATGGCTGAAAAGCCATCTGGGCCTGGACATTTATTTAGCTTAAGGCCTCGTACACACGACCGTTTTTCTCGTCCAAAACAGTCAAGAAAAGTGCCGCGAGAGTTTTTTTGTCTAGAAAAACGTTCGTGTGTATGGTTTTACGACGAGAAAATTGCCGAGAATCTCGACGAGAAAATAGAGAACCTGCCCTCTATTTTCTCGTCAGGATTCCAGATTTCCTCGTCGTGTTTCTCGTCGGCCTGTTTTGTGACGAGAAAATGGTTCGTGTGTATGCTTTTACGACTCTTCCAAAAGCGCGCATGCTCACAAGCAACTATGAGACGGGAGCGTATCTTCTGGTAAAACAAGCCTTCGTAATGGAGAGAGCATATTCGTCACGCTCAAAAATATTTCATTGTTTAAATGTTCTGCATTGAAATCTTCGTTAGAATGTTACATTAATCAAAACGAGTGACCTTCTTTTACTGCTGATATTCACACAGAGTTATGCCTTATTTTTAACCTTTTTCATGCTGCTCTTTATAAGATTTATGTGTATTATATCGTGCAAGTTTTTAGGAATAATTTAAATGGTTAGATTTTTCAAAATGATGTTAATTATAATTTCACAATGTTTTAATAGTGATCTCCCATTTAATTTAGGAATCTATATTATTTAAATTTCCCACCATGTTTTTGTGCTAATCAGATTTAGTTATTCTTTTGGGGGGGTGATATCTGTGCCTTTTATTGTCAGTCAAATGTATCTGCTTACTCCAAAGCTTGATTTTGTTTATTTAAAAATACACATAGTCAAGTATGAACTTAAACAAAAATCACATTTATTCATGTTTATAAATTAAATAAAGAGAAGGCAGCGCTGGAGAAGCTGCTGCCATTTGTGCATCCCAGGGACCCCAGAGCACACAGCAACCCTGTGTGGACACTAAAATTGGGAGCTTGAGAAGGCCAACATTTCTGAACACAATCTGATGCTGGCCTCCCAGAGGTCAGGAACAGCAGCAGGTGATATATATGTCCCAAGTGTGTGGTACTACAACAGGCTGCCTTCTGTCCGACCACAATGAAGCAAGGCCATCACTTCCTCTTCTTCCTGGCAACCTTCCCTGCAGCCTTTCCTGAAGCCTTCCCTGCAGCCTTTCCTGAAGCCTTCCCTGCAGCCTTCCTTCTTCGTTTGGCTGGAGGCTGGCCCACTGGAGGGGTACTCCTGTCAGGAGGAGGAGGTGGAGGTGTAGCAGAAGGGGGTGGGGAAGAAGGTGGAGGTGTAGCAGAAGGGGGTGGGGCAGAAGAAGAAGGTGGAGGTGTAGCAGAAGGGGGTGGGGCAGAAGGTGGAGGTGTAGCAGAAGGGGGTGGGGCAGAAGAAGGTGGAGGTGTAGCAGAAGGGGGTGGGGCAGAAGGTGGAGGTGTAGCAGAAGGGGTGGGGCAGAAGGTGGAGGTGTAGCAGAAGGGGGTGGGGCAGAAGGTGGAGGTGTAGCAGAAGGGGGTGGGGCAGAAGGGGGAGGTGTAGCAGAAGGGGGTGGGGCAGAAGGTGGAGGTGTAGCAGAAGGGGGTGGGGCAGAAGAAGAAGGTGGAGGTGTAGCAGAAGGGGGTGGGGCAGAAGAAGAAGGTGGAGGTGGAGGTTGAGGTTGGGTCAGTTGGGCCACCTCACATATGGCGGTATTGGGTGTAATTTTCTCCATCACCCCCTTGTTGAGCAAGGTGATGAGCAGGGGCTCGCATAGGAGGCGTTGCTCCATGCTCATCACCTTGAACTTAGCCTCCACTAGGCCGGCAATGGCCTCTTCAGGGGATGTGGGCTCCTTGAGGGTGGCATGGGCCTCTTTAATAAGGGCCATTGCTGCCTCACTGGTGGTCCTGTCCCTCCTGCCTCTTTTGTGAAGCCGGATGGGAGGCACCTGGGATCTGGTGCTTCTCCTTTGCCCTGCCACCTCCTGTCTGCCACTGGGCCCTGCCACCTCCTGTCTGCCACTGCGCCCTGCCACCTCCTGGCTGCCACTGGGCCCTGCCACCTCCTGGCTGCCACTGGGCCCTTCCTCCTCCTGCCTGACAGTTTCCAGACCCTCCTCCTGGCTGATTTCATCCTGTGTATGAAAAAGGAACATAGTTTAATATGTTGGTTTAATCTTTGCATCAAACTTTGTAATCCTGATTGAAGCAATTAGAATGTAAATGCATAAATCCTTGCTTTAAATTTACCACTACATCAGATTGACTATTTAGCACCCAATTAAGTGCAGAATAATGTCTACAGATCTTGATTTCACTTGTGGAATCCAAAATAATGTATGTTTCTCATCCTGACATATTTGTCAAACATTAATTTTATCCCAATACATTTTCAGTTAATACTATACCTGGCTCCAGATGGCCAAATCAGGATCATCCAGGATGGCTGCCTCCTCTTGCTCCAGAGAAGGCTCAGGTTGGCTGCAGGGAAGTCTGGGGGGAAGAGTGGAGAGTGATGGCCTTGTGTCAATGTGGTCATCCAGGAAGGACATCCTGTTGTAGTACTACAAAATCGGGACATAAACATCATCTGCTGCTGCTCCTGACCTCTGAGAAGCCAGCACCTTAGAGCGTTCAGTCCTGTAGGTACCTCTCAAGCTCCCAATTTTAGTGTCCACTTGTTTTGCTGTGGCTGTGGGCACCTTGGTATGCACAAATGGGAGCAGCTTCTCCAGCGCTGCTTTTCTCACCCCTTTTTTTTATGGATGGGGTTTTTCGTCTCCCACAGAGCCGGCAGCTCCCTTACCCGGTCAATAAATTCCGCCGGGAACTCTTTGTCGCTAATAAAGACATTCATATTGTATCTGCAAGTTAAATAAATTATATTTAACTAATGTGAGGCAAACAGTCTAACCTCCTTAACATCCTAGTCACCATATATATCCTCCAACAATCTCAAGACAGTATAGGCCAACAATTTTTACAAGTCACAAAATCACATACCTTCGTTCGCACGTCCGTCACTTGAACTCCTCTCTCCGCACACCGAACGTACTATAGTCACATGTGTGTTTGCTATATACACACCACGCATGCGTCAAAATTCGAACACGTCGCTCCGCACACGTCGCCCGCCCATGACGTTCTAACTAACATCTTTTCCCCGCCCCTTCTCTTTCGGCGCGCAGACAGATATGGCGGAGTTACAGCAGGTGTCTGATAATTCCGCAACTAACGAGGAGACAAGCCCGGAGACCGAGGACACGTCACGATCAAGGAGGAGATTCAAGGCATCGAATATGTCTTTGGCGGAGATGGCGGAGATGGTGGACATCTTGGTCAAGGCTGATTATGATGCCAAGCATGGGCCGTATAGCAAACCAAATAGAAGGAAGGCCAAAATCCTCACTAAAGTTGTGAAGAGTCTGAGGGCGAAGTTCGGGGTGAAACGCTCAAATGAGCAGCTCAGAAAGAGGTGGTCAGACCTCAAACTGAGGGAGCCAGACCAGTTGAGGAGCATAAAGAGGATGCTCGCTAAAAGTAAGTAAAATGTCGACTTTTCTGCTATTAATCTTTTTATAAACTGACATGTTTTTTTTTTTTTCTCATATTGAACTCCCTTCCAAAATGTAATATTTTGAACTTGGTTGGGCACAGTAATCGTTCGTTACGTTACCGACACTTCGTTCGGCCACTATCCGCGGTTTTGGCTTATTTTAGAGCCACAAAAGTAATTAGACATCTGCCATTTTTGATCAACTATTGTGGATAATTTTTTAGTCTAGATGATGTGTTTGTAAAGAGAATGAAATGCAAACTTTTATCAGTGTAAAGGAGAGGACACTCAGCAGCTGCTTCCACATCTGTACTTTGGAGCACTATAGTGTGGGCCACCAGACCCGCCTTTTTTGGGTGTCCCACACAGGTGCATCAGAAAATTTTTGTGGTGCCTCCATGTCAAAAAAATTACATCCAAATGTGAATACTAAACATATTTGGGGTCATAAATAATGCATTCTTCTTTAAATTCCGCACAAACACACACTTGTACCCCACTTCCAAGCAATTTAGCCTGTTTTTATTTTAACAATGAGATTTACAGTGTGATAAATAGACCTTTGGTTTTATTCTCATAGGGGAGAGAAGACTGGGAGGAGGACACTCCAGGGAGCACATGCACCCCACAACTTCCAAGCAACCCCAAACTCCCAAAGACCCTCAACCGAAAGATGTGCAGGAAGTTGAGGTGGAGGAAGGAGAAGTGCAGGAAGGAGAGGTGGATGACGTTGTGGATCTGGTCACCACAACAGGTCAGTATCTGTCACCACAGCTTCAGGTAAGCGAGGTAGGCCTGCAGAGTTATAATACATTTTTTTTTTGGTTTTTAGGGGATGTAAATGTTGTGAAGGATAGTACACGGTTCTCTGCTGACAGTGCCCTCCGCCTCATCCAGCAAGTGATGGAATGTAGCACGGAACTGGACCTAATTAAACAAAGAATCCATGTGATGGAACAAACATTTAAAGACATTCTCGATGTTTTGGGGAGAATTCAATAAGCCATCCAAACACATTTGTTTTTACATGTTTGTTTTTGTAATTTTTTGAATTTTTTTGACTATCAAACCAGCCAAAAATTGAATATGCACACAGTGTGTCAACATGTGCTATCTGCCATCAGGGGATATCCATGTACGTCTTTTGTGGGTGCAACCCCTTCCTCGTATCAAAAGTCGGTGAACTGAGGAAGGGGATGCACCCCCAAAACACGTCCATTGATCACCCCTGATGGCAGATAGCACATGTTGACAATAGGGATCAGGATTGTAAACTTCCTATATGAAAAAAAACACAAATGTGTGCATATTCAATTTTTGGCTGGCCAAGGGGTGGCAGGACCCCATATTAGGACGGGCACATAGAGACATAGTTTGTGTAAGTGAATGTCTCCGATTGCTCAGAGGTATCCAATGTTGTAATTTTTGAAATGCAACTGTTATTTTTGTATTTTCATAAGCCAAAAATTGCCGGGTTGGGGCCAGGCCAACCCCAAAGTAAAAAAAAAAATAAAAAATGAAGAGAATGTGCACAGAGTAAAATATTTGACCACAAACAACGTGTAGCTTATTTTTATAATACCCTCTAAGCTTATTTGGTTCTTTTGTAAGGTTACATAGTGAAATGGTTGTTATTTACTAAAGTAAAATACACTTGCCACTACAAATGCACAAAGACAAACTAGGAGACAGGAAAGAACAAATAATTAAAGGTTTAAACAAGCTTTTTATTGGGATACTTAGACATAGGCTGGCATAGGAATTGCCCCCCTACCCGTGAAATACTCCATGTATTTGTCCCGAACCACACGGGCATTTTGGGGGGGCAAGCCAAGATGGGCAGATTCCAGGCCCGGAAGGGGATTTGCAGGGGAAAGTCCAGCCTCTGGCAAAACTGAGGCCATATATGAATTAGATTTGCGGCAAAGAAAATTGTGTAGCACACAGCAGCATAACACTACATAGTTTATTTTGTAGTCCGCCAAGTGGATGGAAGTCATAAAAAGGCGGAACCGGCTGGCCATTATGCCAAAGGCATTTTCAACGACTCTTCGGCCCCTGGCCAGCCGGTAATTGAACACCCTCTTCTCTGGGGTCAGGGTCCTCTGTGGAAATGGCCTCATAAGATGCCGTCCGAGTCCGAAGGCTTCATCAGCCAAAAAAACAAAGGGGAGTCCTTCAATATTCCCTGCATCCGGTGGCAATGCAAGGTCGTCACTCTGGAGACGGAGGGCAAACTCCGTCTGGATGAAGGATCCCCCATCGGACATCCGGCCATTCTTCCCTACATCAACATAGAGGAATTCATACCGTGCTGACACCACCGCCATCAGCACAATGCTATGAAACCCCTTGTAGTTGTAGTAGTAGGACCCAGAACGGGGTGGCGGCACGATGCGGACGTGCTTCCCGTCTATGGCACCACCGCAGTTGGGGAAGTCCCACCGCGTGGCAAACTCCGATGCCACAGTCTGCCATTCCTGTGGCGTGGAAGGAAGCTGTGGAGTGAAACAAGATGAAATAATATTAGAAAAACAAAGTCATACATTACAAGGAAATTCTATCCCAAAAAATTAGAGGCCAACATCAATCAAATTATACGTTTATTAAGGTGTGTAAAAAAAGGATAATGGAAGGCTCATTTATCATATTCATCACCCCCTCTGATGGGCCATTACTAAATTATTTTGGGGGGGGGAGATGTGTTTGGCCACAGGATAGCATTGCAGTGGCGGTGCGTCCAGAGTGGGCGCTGGAGCACTGCCCCCTCTCTCCTGTGCCCATCACTCAGAACAATACATAGGTTCATGCATTGCATGAACCTATGTATTGTCTATGCCGCACACTATTCAGGTGGATGGCCTCTTGTAAAGCGACCGACATATGAATCATTGCGGCATTTAGGGGGTTAAAATTGCATAGCAGAAACAGGTAGTAAAATAGTCTTGCAAATTACAACCTGAGGGATGTAATTGGCTTCCTAAAAGAAAAATCGGGGACGCAGGGGGGGGGGGCATTCCTTGGGTAAACACTGACAGGCTGCTCTGCCAATCATGTTCACCAAGTCTGTTTAATGGTAACATGATTGGCTGATGCAACATGAAGGGAAGGAGAAGACATCAAGGACAGAAGAAGGATGGCGCTGACCACAAGAAGGTAAGTGCAGGGCTGGGGGGAAACTGGCTGCATTAGAGGGGACTAAATGGCTGCATTTGAGGGAACAAAATGGCTGCATTGGAGGGGACAACTGGGGGCGTTTAATAGGCACCAGAGCAAAAAAGGAGGAAGTTTATTTCCTAAATTTGGGTTTGAACCCCCAAACATTTGGAGCAACAGGCGCCCCTGCTGGAAAAGTTAGTGAAGGGAAATATTTAGGGAGGAGAAAAAAGGGGCAATCTAAAGCTTCCAACATGCATGGGGACAAAGGGGACATTCTCAGCATATTACAATCATGGTAATTAGGGAAGGATGAAAGAAATACAATACATTAGCATACATGTAATACATAAAATGTGATGTTAAGGGAGCAAACTTACCCTAATATAGTCCTCCTGCAGGACTTGGATGATGGCAGAACGGGTGTCTGGGATTATGAGGCCCAGAGCCTGGGGGGAGATGCCTGTGGTGAACTTCAAGTCCTGAAGACTTCTCCCTGTCGCCAGGTAACGTAACGTGGTGATGAGCCTCTGCTCAGCACTGATGGCTTCCCGCATAACGGTGTCCTTCCTGGTAATATCGGGGACACCAAAGCCAACAGTTCCTGAAAAACGGGGTCAGACATCCTCAGAAAATTCCTGTAGTCCTCAGGATTATTCTCGACGATCTCCCGCAGCAGAGGCATGTGGCAGAATTGGTCCCGCTGGAGCAACCAATTCTTGGTCCATGAACTCCTCCTCACACCATTCATGGATTGGTCTTGGTCCAAAACAAGCAGACTAACACCAAGCGCACGCACAGCACGAACTCGACGACGAGAACGTCCAGGCGACATGGCTAGGAAACGGTCGTCTAATCAGAACGTACAGAACAGAACGCACTTTAGAACAGCAAGGCCTATGAATAACGAGCTGAAAATCAGAAACGAACAGGCAAGAACGCACTGTAAAACAGATACGACCTGCCTAGACGCCCTGAAAGTCAAGATACGAACCCACAAGCACAAACTGAACGGCAGAAAACGATCTGAAAAGTACGAAGACTGAAAAGCGCGAATCGTCTCTTCCCAAACTTTTACTTCACACGCGGTAACACGAGATCAGCAAAAGCAGCCCAAGGGGTGGCGCCAAGAAAAAAGATCTTCCCCTTTATAGTGCCGTCGTACGTGCTGGACGTGAGCGCGGAGAACAACGAGGAAATTGGGAAATGACAGTGTGTACGCATAGAAAGCTTGACGAGAAAATCGACAAGCTTAACAAGAATCTCGTCGAAAAAAACGACGTGTTTTTTACGACGAGAAACTCGGTCGTGTGTACGAGGCCTAAGAGATTTTATTGCCATGTTAATTTCATCAGTGGTTATAGGGCTTTCAAGGCTATCCCGGTTGACCAAGGGAATAGATGGAAGTGTGATGTGGGAAAAAAAGGAATCTGCAGAGGCCTGATTTAGGGGTTCTTCTTTATTGTATAATGTGGCAAGATGTTTTTGGAAAGTGTGAAGAATTTTTACTGGGTTACTGGTGTAGGTGTCGTGGGACAATTTTAGACGTATCGGTTTGGAGGAGTGTATTGATTTTTTAAGGGCCCGGGCAAGGAGTGTCGTAGGTTTATTGGCTTTAAGATAGAATGAATGCCTATATTTACTTAGTGTTTTAACAGCAGAGTTTGAGAGAAAAAGGTCAAGGTCTAGACGTGCTCTATCCAGGTGTGATTTCGTAGTAGGATTAGGGTTTGCCTGAAAGAGTGCATGGGTTGAATTAAATTCTGCCTCTAGTTTATGTGGGAGCAGCCGTTTTTCCTTTTTGAGGTATGAGGCTTTTTGAATACATGCTCCACGGAGCACTGATTTATGAGCCTCCCACAATGTCAGAGGAGAGATATCAGAGGTTTTATTAAAATAAATATAATATTTTAAGGCTGTCTTTAAATCTGCATAGTGGGATGGGTGGGATCACATGAAGTTATTTATCTGCCAAGTGTGGTCTTGTGCTTTTGGAATTGCAGAGGTGAATGAGGTTAACACTGCGCTATGATCAGTCCATGTGAAGGGTATAATGGAGGAAGAGAGAAGTTCAGGGGCCATAGGTACATTTATAAGTATGTGGTCTATTCGGGAGAGTGAATTGTGAGGATGTGAATAGAAAGTAAATTGTCGCTTAGCTGGGTTTGCTTCTCGCCAGGTATCTAATAAGTGATGTTGCTGGAGTAATTGTTGAAATGTGTTTTTACGGGAGATAGGTGTGCTAGGAATAGGAGATTTGTCTAAAAATGGATAAGGGACTTGATTCGAATCTCCACAAATTAGTAGTGTGACAGTTTTATGAGTTTCAACTAACTGTAATAAGTGAGAGAGGAAGGATGAAGGGGTTTTATTTGGGGCGTAGTATGACACCACAGTAACCGGAGAGTCAGTTATATGCCCAGTAAGTATGAGATACCGCCCTTCAGGATCTTTGATCTCTGTCTGAAGTGAGAAGGGAGTTGTGCGATGAAAAGCTATCAGTACACCACGCTGCTTTGCATCAGCCGAAGCTGTAAAAACCCGAGGGTACAAAGAGCCAAAAAATATTTAGGAGCGGAATTTTTAGTAAAGTGGGTCTCTTGGAGACAAATTACGTGTGCCTTTGTTGAAGCTAGTGAGCAAAATGCTTTCGTGTGCTTTTTAGGTATGTTGAGGCCTTGCACATTCAAAGAAAAGACATTTAACGGGGCCATTCACATATCAGGAAATCAATATAAACATACAATATATATGCAAATTATTTAAATATACTTACCCCGGGGAGGAGCTGAGTTCTAGAAGAAAAGATGGAAAAAGAAAAGATAGGAAGAAGAATCATATAAGCATTTAATGATAAATCAAGTATGCAGAGAATAATTAAAAATACCGCGTACTGGGCGAGTAGAAAATACAAACCCAGAGGCCAAAAATCTATCCAAGGAAGCCCCTCCAAAAACAGATAGGAGGAGAAACCCAGGGCAGAGTAGTGGGGAGAGCAGTAACTAGCTCTCAGAACCACAACAGCCACTTAATCATTTATTGAAAAAAAGAAAAATGAAGAAAAACTTTAAGCACCCGTCTATATATATATATATATATATATATATATATATATAAATATATATGTGGTGTAGGGTAGATTCAAGAGAAAAAAAACATAATGTAACAGCGAACTTGCTTAAATAGGGATGAACTATAAGTAATAGTGCTGATAATGGCCGATAGGCCTTCACAAAAAAGGGGGGGAAAAAAGGAAAATTGAGCAATCTCAGAGCTCCCGTGGAGAGAAGTTCAAAAATAAAACATGAAAAAGCTGTTTCTCAGTCCATAGTGTCTGCAGGATTCCTGTCAGGCTAGTTGAAGCAAAAGCGTTTAGTAGGACTGTGATGATTTCCATTGCTTTTGGAGTTAGAAGTTTCATTTGCTTTGTAGGATGCAGTTTGTTTGTGTAAAGTATCTGACAAGGAGAATGATCTGTCCAATAGGTGAAGGTCCTGTAGTACCTTTTGCAATTCGTCAGCTGATTTACATTTATATTTTGAACTTAGATGTGTAAACTGTATGGAAAATGGAAAACCCCATTGATATAATATTTGGTTTTGCTGTAGGATCTGAAGGAGGGGTTTCAGTGCCCGTCTTTTAGCAACCGTAGTTGGAGACAAGTCAGTAAAAATTTGATATGGGATTGCCTTGGAATATAAGAGAGTCTTTTATACAGGCTGCGGCAAGAAGCTGTTCTTTTGTACGGAAATAGTGAAGTTTCACTATAATGTCGCGCGGTGGTCCTGTAGCTTTGAGAGGGATCAGAGCCCTATGAATTCTGTCTATCTCCAGGCGGTCAATAGTGATTGATGGCTGCAGCTCCTGAAATAGGGCAGTTACTATGGACTGGAGATCAATAATTGCCTCAGGAATTCCACAAATGCGCAAGTTTGAACGACGGGCCCTATTCTCAAAGTCTTCTTTCTGCTTTTAAATCCTTTAGCTCATGCAGGTGGGACTGTACATCAATTTCCATGTCATCTACTCTATCTTCTAGGTCAGAAGTGCGCTGACCTAATTCCCTAATTTCCTTTGACAAACTGCTTGTGATGTGGTCTGAAGTTTTCTTAAGTGCCTTCTGAAGCATCTTTTCAAACTGCTTTAATATGTTTGGGTTAGTGGTATCTGTGTTGGTGATCTGTAGTGGGTCAGTATATTCATAGTCATTATCATTATCTGTGTCATTCTCCACAAGAGCAGCCTGGGATTGCTGCTTCTGCTGTTTTTGTTTAGCAGCTCGTGAGGTGCTTGTGTGAGGAGAAGGGGGAGGTGCCATTTTCAATGCTGCTCTGGGCTGACTGACTTTGAAATTAGATGTTTTGCTGTTCAAGCCTGCACCCCTTCTAAACATAAATAGACTCTTTTGTCTCACCAGCTGTTCCCACACCTGGTTCCACCAGGAACCGAGCTGAACGGGCGCTTTATTCGGCTGTGGAGTCCCGAGAGTCACGGAGCTTCAGCAGGGCATGTCTGTCTCCGCTGGCGCCGCCCTGCCCCCCCCCCCCAAGTTCACATTCTCAATCACGAAAAGTAAATGCTGTAAACTACTTTAGTAGTGAGAAATTAACATCCTGCACTCTCGTGCCTTAGATCAGCCCCAATTCCTGCAACTCCACACCTCAGATCACTGTACCCCCTGCAAATCTGTTTCACCTCTGTACCCCCCTGCTCATCTGCCCCACCACTGTACTACCCTGCACATTTGCAACATTCACATTCACAACATCGCACAACATTCACAACATCGCCCCCATCTACATCATCAACCTCATCTGCAGATATCGCCCAAATCGTCCCCTCCGCTCCCTTCCAGGACATCCTGCTCTCTAGCTCCCTTGTTATTTCCTCCCATGCTCGCCTTCAGGACTTCTCCAGAGCCTCTCCCATCCTCTGGAACTCCCTGCCCCGGTATGTCCGATCAGTCCCTACCCTGTCCACCTTTAAGAGATCCCTGAAAACTAATTTATTCAGGGAAGCCTATACCACACCCACCTAACAACTGTCCCCCATCAAATCATTCTCTGCAGCTATTACCATTTGCAGTGTTGTAACTAACGGCGATTAAATAATTAAATAAACGGCGTTAGGTAACGTAGCCACTTTTTTGGGGTAACTAGTAATCTAACTGATTACTCTTCCTCTCATGGCACCGCCGTTCCCATTACTTGGGCGGTGTTACCCCAATTACATCTACTTGCCGCAGCCCCCGCGAGTAGATGTAATGTAAGACTAACTAACTGCAAGCCGCCGTCTCCCTACCTGATCAGCGTGTCATGCAGACAGACGGCGGCCATTGCAGTGTTCGAAAGCCGCGCCTCCCGAGTCCTCGTCGTCTGTGATAGGCGGAACACTCAATTTCACAGCAGGCAGTTTTCCGCCTATCACGGACATCCGCTCATCCTCGTCTGTGTTATGAGGATGAACGGATGTCCGTGATAGGCAGAACACTGAATGCTGGGAAATTGAGTGTTCCGCCTATCACAGACGAGGAGGAGGCGCGGCTTTTGAATACTGGAATGGCCGCCAAGACGCCGCCGATCAGGTAAGGGGCTACGGCCGGGCACAGTGATTGAAGCATGGGCACAGTGAGGCATTGGGCACAGTAAAGCATGGGCACAGTGGGACACGGGCACAGTGAAGCATGGGCACAGTGAGGCATTGGGCACAGTGAAGCATGGGCACAGTGAGACACGGGCACAGTGAGGCATTGGGCACAGTGTAGCACGGGCACAGTGAGACTTGGGCACAGTGAGGCACTGGGCACATTGAGTTATTGGGCACATAGTGAGACACGGGCATAGTGAGACACGGGCACAGTGAGACACGGGCACAGTGAGGCATGGGCACAGTGAAGCATGGGCGCAGTGAGGCATGGGCACAGTGAGGCAGCACAGTGAGGCATTGGCACAGTGAGGCATGGGCACATAACCAATATTATTTATTGTTATCTCTCCTATTATTTTTATACACTGAAAAAATTACATATATATATCATCCTTCTACCGCCCCCGCCCCCGTGTATATATAATATAACCAATATAGTTACTTTGCTGAGTAGCTAATAACTTTTTCAATGTAGTTAACTGAGTTACTAACTCAATTACGTTTTGGAAGAAGTAATTTGTAACTGTAACTAATTACTTTTTTAATGTGAGATGAACAACACTGACCTTTTGTACCACCCCCCCTCCCTTTAGAATGTAAGCTCTGCGAGCAGGTACCTTCTGTATTGAACTGTACTGTAATTGTGCGGTCCCCCCTCTACATTGTAAAGCGCTGCGTAAACTGTTGGTGCTATAGAAATCGTGAATAATAATAATTTTCCCCACCGCTGTACCCCCTGCTCATCTGCCCCACCACTGTACCCCCCTGCTCATCTGCCCCACCACTGTAACCCCCCTGTACATCTGCCCCAACCACTGTAACCCCCTGCTCATCTGCCCCACCACTGTAACCCCCTGCACATCTGCCCCACCACTGTACCACCCTGCTCATCTGCCCCACCACTGTACCACCCTGCTCATCTGCCCCACCACTGTACCACCCTGCTCATCTGCCCCACCACTGTACCACCCTGCTCATCTGCCCCACCACTGTACCACCCTGCTCATCTGTCCCACCACTTTACCACCCTGCTCTTCTGTTACACCACTGTAACCCCCTGCTCATCTGCCCCACCAATGTTCCCCCTTTCTCATGTGCTCCAACACTGTACCTCCCTGCACATCTGCTCCACCCAAATGCTTTTCTGTCTCACTGCTGAACCATCTTATCTGTCTTAACACTGAACTTCTCTGCTCATCTGCCCCACCACTGTACCTCCTGCACATCTGTCCCACCACTGTAACCCCCTGCTCGTGTGTTCCACTGATATACCTCCTTTCTCCTCTGCACATCTGCCCACCTCTGTACCCCCCTGTTACTCTGCCCCACCGCTGTAACCCCCTGCTCATCTGTCCCACCAATGTACCTCCTTTCTCCTCTGCCCCAACACTGAACCCCCCTGCTCATCTTTCCCACCGCTGTAAACCCCTTCTCATCTGGCCCAACACTGAACCCCTCTGCTCATCTGTCCCACCACTGTAACCTCCTACTCATCTGCCCCATCACTGTACCTCCTGCTTTTCTGTCCCATCACTGAACCCCCTTCTAATACCTCCCACCACTGTACCTCCTGCACATCTGCCCCACCACTGTACCCCACCTTGCTCTTCTGTTCCGCCACTGTAACCCCCCCTGCTCATCTGCCCCATCAATGTGCCCTTTTCTCATTTGCCCCACCACTGTATCTCCCAGCACATCTGCACCACCGCCGTATCCCCATGCTCTTGTGTCTCACTACTGAATCACTGTCTCATCCATCTTAACACTGAACCCATCTGCTCATCTGCCCCACCACTGTAACCCGCTTTCTCATCTGCCCCACCAATTTACCTCCTGCACATCTGTCTCACCTCTGTACCCCCTGCTCTTCTGCCCCACCTCTGTTCCCCCTGCTCTCCTGCCCCACCACTGTAACCCCCTGCTTATCTGTCCCACCAATACACCTCCTTTTACATCTGCCCCACTGCTTTTCTGTCCCACCACTGAACCCGTTTATCCTCTGCCCCAACACTAAACCCCCCTGCTCATCTGGCCCAACACTGAACCCCCCTGCTCATGTGGCCCAACACTGAACCCCCCCGCTCATCTGCCCCAACGCTGTACCCCCCTGCTCTTCTGTCCTACTGCTGAACCCCCTTCTCATCTCTCCCACCACTACCCTCCTGCTCATCTGTCCCACCTCTGAACCCCTCCTGCTCATTTTCCCCACCGCTGTACCCTCCTGCTCATCTGCTCCACCGCTGTACACTCTTCTCACCTATGATATGCAGAGTGGTGAAAGGAAGCAGAGATGAGACACATCTACCTGTCCTGGCACACTCATTCTGCTGATCCACCTCTCGCATCCAGCCCACATGCTTGTATGTGATGTATGTGATCATACATACAAGCATCTGAAATGGATGAGCAATGATGAGCTCAAGTCAGGGGCATTTTCTGAAAACAGTGGGCCTGTATGCAAGTTAATAAGTTGGGCCCCCACAGCTGAATAGAAGTGCGGCGCTCTGCGCCGCAGCAAAAGTTGGGTGTGATTTTCATTGCGCTAAATACTGGCTGTGGCTTAAATAGACACAGAGTACAGGGATAAGTAGTAAGTGACGCAAAGTTTCAGGAATAATTCCTACAAAGGTCCCAGAAGCTCAACAGTAATTCCACAAACTGTCACCTGATTGGGGTTTTCTCAATCACATTGAAATTCCTTCTTTCTGAGATTGGTAGTGGCAACCAAGCGAGTCATCTTCCTCCAGATGGTGGATGGGGCTAGCAAGACTGTGATTGGCTTTAGCAGTGGCCAACAACAGTCCTCCTCCTCCTCCTCCTGGAAAGAGGGACCGCCCCCCCAGTAGAACTGCACCCAATCTCTTCCCCATCACAAATGCTGACAATCGTAGCTACAGCAAAGTTAGAGAACCAATGTTTCCCATCTTTTAGGTGTGGGGGCACAGTGCCTTCCCCTCACTGCAGGTGCAGTGTGGGGAATTCTGAAATTGGAATGCATTAGGTTCTCACTGACACTTCCCTGCGCTGCTCTGCTGATGAGGAGGGAATCGAGTGCCGGAAAAAGAGGCTTTGTGTGCCGCTTGCGGCACCAGTGCCGGGGGTTGCCTACCCCTGCTTTATAGAATCCATGTTTGTTTTTTTCTCATATTCCATTACATACAGTGTTTATAAAGCTGTGAATGTGACATTCACTAAACATTCACAGGAGGAAAATCATTCCTTGTAATATAAAACACATGCCCTAGGAAGATTCACCTCTGTTAAATACTTGGTGAATGTTACATTTTCTACTTATTAAATTCAGTATACCCATACGGATAATGCGACCAGAGGCTGATTTTGAGAGTTAAATTAAAAGTAAAGGTTTTTTTTCCCATCATACTTACCTAGGTGTATGCAGGATTGGTCCGATGCTGCATCTGTCCCCCGCCGCCTCTGCACTGAGAACCGAGCTATCGAACACTGCAGATGGCTCGGTTCTCTCAGCTCCCCGAGCAGAGAGCTGCTGACTGTCAATCAGCCTCTCAGCGGCTCACTGAGAGGCTGAGACGGGCATCAGTGCACCTGGTGGATCCAGACTTTATTGTCTTGATGACGTGGTTTCTGTACTGATTCCAGTGACATCAACAGAGAGCGGACTTCAGACCACTCTCTGCTGAAAACGGGTTACAGGAGTGCAAAACTAACCGCACTCATGTGACCCATAGGAGAAGCCCAGCCAAACAAGCTCAGGCTGGACTTTTCCTTTAAAGGATAAGTTCACCTTTGTTCACTTTTTTTTTCCTCTAAATTCCAGCTCCCAATGTACCAATATACATTAATGTACTTCTTTTGCAAAAAAAAAGATTAAAGCAACAGTGTAAGAATAAAATAAATGATTAATTAATAAAAAAAAACGTAAAGTGCCTCAGTCCCCCCCATGCTAGCGTGCAAAGGTGAACGCGTGCGTTATTTCCGAACGCACGCAAACAGCAATCGCCCCACACATGTAAGGTATCGCTGTGAACGTTGGATAATGGGCAGTAATTATAGCAGTAGACCCCTCTGTAGATATAAAGTATTAACCTGTAAAGGCTTTTAAAGAATCACCTATAGATAGTAAAATTGACGTTGTTTGTCGCCTCTGCGTGGGCGTGCGCAGTTTTAAAGCATGACATGTTTGATATCCATTTACTCGGTGTGACATCATCTTTTATATTTTACAATAAAATTGGTTTATGTATTGTGTTTTTTTGCATTCAAATTTTAAAAAGTGTATTTTTTCCCACAAATTTCATTTTTTTTAAAACGCTGCACTAATACCGTGTGACATAAAAAATTGAAAAACACACCAATTTATTTTCTAGGGCCTCTGCTTTAAAAAAATTATAATGTTTAGGGGTTCTAAGTAATTTTATAGCAAAAAAATACATGATTTTCACATTTATACAAAAAGTGCCAGAAAATGCCTGGTCTTCAAGTGGTTAATGGAGACTTTAGTTCCTCTTTAACATTTGTAAGCTACAATGTATTACATTTCTGCTTTTGGGTTTAGATACATTTTAAGGTACAGTGCATCTTTCTGATGTTGGTCATTATATGGCCAGTATATCCCAAACGTGAACATCCCATTATCATCCTTGGTTGCCCTGTGTGTGGTCAAGTTTGGGACCTTTACAGTAGTTCTACAGTTTCTCTGAATTGGCTTCAAAAGTCTGTATTTGTTATTGCTGTAATTTTTGGCTGGAGCTTTTGTACTGGACTTAAAGTGATTGTAAAGTCTCATTTTTTTTTTCAATAAAAATAACAAACATGTTACCCTAACCTCCTCTGTGCACTGGATTTGCACAGGACGGCCTGAAACATCCTTTTCTGTAATCCTGGCCCCTCCCTCCTGTTGAGTGCCCCCCACAACAAATATCTTGCTATGGGGGCACCCAAGCTGAGTCACAGCTCCCTGTGTCCATTCAGACACGGAGCTTTGGCCCAGCCCCGCCCCCTCTCTCTCCTGATTGGCAGACTGAATTTGATTGACAGCAGTGGGAGCCAATGGCACCGCTGCTGTATCTCAGCCAAACAAGAGGGAGAGTTTTGAACGACCGAGACACTTGTGAACATCGCTGGACAGAGATGGGGCTCAGGTAAGTAATAGGGGGGCTGCTGCACACAGAAAGCTTTTTATCTTAATGCATAGAATGCATTATGATAGAAAAAACTTCTGACTTTACAATTTCTTTAAAAATATAATACAGGGTAAAGGATTTGTACTGTGGATGGGAGATATATACTTGTGAAATGGTGATATACAGTGGGGCAAAAAAGTTTTTAGTCAGCCACCAATTGTGCAAGTTCTCCCACTTAAAAAGATGAGAGAGGCCTGTAATTGTCATCATAGGTATACCTCAACTATGAGAGACAAAATGTGGAAACAAATCCAGACAATCACATTGTCTGATTTGGAAAGAATTTTTTTTGCAAATTATGGTGGAAAATAAGTATTTGGTCACCTACAAACAAGCAAGATTTCTGTTGCTTGTTGCTGTATCTTCTTTAAGATGCTCCTCTGTCCTCTACTTATTACCTGTATTAATGGCACCTGTTTGAACTTGTTATCAGTATAAAAGACACCTGTCCACAACCTCAAACAGTCGCACTCCAAACTCCACTATGGTGAAGACCAAAGAGCTGTCGAAAGACACCAGAAACAAAATTGTAGACCTGCACCAGGCTGGGAAGACTGAATCTGCAATAGGCAAGCAGCTTGGTGTGAAGAAATCCACTGTGGGAGCAATAATTAGAAAATGGAAGACATATAAGACCACTGATGATCTCCCTCGATCTGGGGCTCCACGCAAGATCTCACCCCGTGGGTTCAAAATGATCACAAGAACGGTGAGCAAAAATCCCAGGACCACATGGGGGGACCTAGTGAATGACCTGCAGAGAGCTGGAACCAACGTAACAAAGGCTACCATCAATAACACACTACGCAGCCAGGGACTCAGATCCTGCAGCACCAGACGTGTCCCCCTGCTTAAGTCAGTACATGTCTGGGCCCGTCTGAGGTTTGCTAGAGAGCATTTGGATTATCCAGAAGAGGATTAGGAGAATGTCATATGGTCAGATGAAACCAAAGTAGAACTGTTTGGTAGAAACACAACTCGTCGTGTTTGGAGGAGAGAGAATGCTGAGTTGCAACCAAAGAACACCATACCTACTGTGAAGCATGGGGGTGGCAACATCATGCTTTGGGGCTGTTTCTCTGCAAAGGGAACAGGGCGACTGATCCATGTACATGAAAGAATGAATGGGGCCATGTATCGTGAGATTTTGAGTGCAAACCTCCTCCCATCAGCAAGGGCATTGAAGATGAAACATGGCTGGGTCTTTCACAATGATCGTGACAATGATCCCAAACACACCGCCCGGGCAATGAAGGAGTGGCTTTGTAAGAATCATTTCAAGGTCCTGGAGTGGCCTAGCCAGTCTCTAGATCTCAACCCCATAGAAAACCTTTGGAGGGAGTTGAAAGTCCGTGTTGCCCAGCGACAGCCCCAAAACATCACTGCTCTAGAGGAGATCTGCATGGAGGAATGGGCCAACATACCAGCAACAGTGTGTGACAACCTTGTGAAGACTTACAGAAAACATTTGACCTCTGTCATTGCCAACAAAGTATTGAGATGAACTTTTGATATTGACCAAATACTTATTTTCCACCATAATTTGCAAAAAAAATTATTTCCAAATCAGACAATGTGATTGTCTGGATTTGTTTCCACATTTTGTCTCTCATAGTTGAGGTATACCTATGATGACAATTACAGGCCTCTCTCATCTTTTTAAGTGGGAGAACTTGCACAATTGGTGGCTGACTAAATACCTTTTTACCCCACTGTATATTGTAAATGGGGATGTAACTTTGGCTAGATATTATTAAGCCCTGTACACGCGATCCGAAAATCGTACGAAAAATGCTGCATTCGAATAGATCGTACGATAATCAGACCATAAGTACAGAGCTTTCGAGAGCCGATCAGGACAGTTCATCCGATATTATTCTATCAGACATGCACAGAATTGTTTTTCGTACGATGCCAGATCGTACGATTTTCGTTTAATCAGTACAGCTGTCGTTTGAAAATGCAATACAAATGCATTACAACACATGACATCACTTCCGAATTTTTATTCTGTCGTACAAGAATTTTCGTGACTTTAGTAAACTCATCAGATTCGACGTGAGATTAGCATGCAAAAAAAAAACGGACGATCAATCGTCCGATAATCGGATAGTGTGTAAGGGGCATAAGGGTCTATATCGGTGGGCTTTTGTTCACTTTAAACATGTTTTACATTTCTATACAAGTCAATAGACTGAAAAACCTGCTTGAAGCAGGTCTACTGTGGGTCAGAATGAGGTTGAATAAAAAGTCCAAATAGATGAAACATTTTACCGGTAATTAAACTTTATCAGATTATGCAGAATCAGCATTTATTTTGTTTAATGAACTGAAGGATTCTGTGTACTGAAGGATACGACCTAGTTCTTAACAGGTGGGCATACACTGAATATGAGCAGGGAGGTTCCACTTTTGGATAACATTGTTTTGTACACGATGAGTAGTTCACCTTTACAACACATAAAAAACAAGATTCAGCTCCAGAAAAGTGATTTTATTTTTCTGCTACATGTGAATATGTTTGTGAAATATATTTCCTTCTTCCAAACCCTACGTCAAAAGAAGAAACCTTTACATAAAATATTTATTGCTACTTTTCATGTTTTGTTTATGTAAAATCATCAGTAATCATAACTAAAGAGATATTCTAATTTTATGATCAGAAAAGAACGTTGCGAAGTCTAACAGCAGACTCCTGGGAGTATACAATTATTTCCAGTTACTACACTTCTTTTAATCAGCAGATTATGCATTCATTCATAAGTATTCAAATGTATGAAAAATTCATAAGCCTTTGTCTAATGCGGAGGACCCAGCAGCTACTCCCCAGTTCTGTCTTGTAATTAATATGCCTCCAAGGTTTTTGTGGATGTGGGAGAAAAAGGGTGAGTGCTCATTATCCTGGGAAACCTTTCTATGCTCCATATACCTCTCATAGTAATTCTATGATGGAGAGTCATCTAAGCAGCATGTCAAGTACGCCTACTGGCTCAGTGTCACTAACCTTAATGTGACAGTCACAGGAAAGAGATGTTAAATTATAAAACTGTCTCTCAAAATGAAATAATTTTAGAGACAACAGTTAATTTAAGGTTTTATCGGAAGTTGCTTTCTTATTGTTTGTACTGAAGAAGTGTGTTTAAACAGTGCCTTGTTTATAACAGACAAGGCTCAGTTCTTTGCCTCAAATAAGTTTGGTTAAAAACAGCAACAACTGTGGTTCGCTAATTATAGATGTGCTTTGCAGTACTTAAAATGTAAGCGTACTGGAGCGTACCATATTTCTTCTAGTACTCGCCAACAAGGGTACTGCTAGATTCCCAAACACCCAGGGGCAACACCTAGGGGATCAAATGTATTAGCAAATTGTGCGTGTTTGTTTTATTTTTTTATTTTAAAGGCTGTGGTATAATAATGATAGACGATTTAAAATATGTAATTTTGAAAGATTATAATATCAGCAAGTGTAAGGACTTGTGTCGACAGGCTTTGGGTCTCACTGACACTTTAGTTTGGGATGTTTCTGAGATCATTGAGAATCCACTGACCGATGGAACCTGCAGTTAAAGCTCAACTCCAGGCACAAAAAATTGCATTTAAATATATTCCTCAATAGTCACAAAGGATATAAATCTACTTTGTGTGCACCAAATGCCTTTACAAACCCAGGTACTACCCTATAAAAGAAGCAAGTATATTATCATTTCACATAGCCTGTGCAGAGAGCAGAGCCATGGGAGGGATCCAACAGATCCTTTTACTACAGGCTGCCTGCATAAAACTAGAGGTGGGGCAAATACAAGGCCAGTCACCCTGCACGAAAAGAGAGCAGCAGTGACTTGTGTTAATTACTGGAAGCTCCTTCACAAAGGCAAAGTTTCACTCTGGATTAACCACTTTAGCTCCGGACGATTTTACCCCCCTTCATAACCAGGCCATTTTATGCTATTCGGAGTTGCGCTGACTCTTTAGTTCTAGGAGCAGGGGGCGGGGATCTGAAGCCTACAGCTGTAAGCCCTGATTGGAGGGAATGGACACACCCCCCTTCACACAGTATGAAGAACAAGCACAGCTGTTTATGACAGTCTGTGCTGCAGCTCCCCCCACCCTCACCATTTTAACTCTTGGTGTTGGGAAAAGCTGCCAGAACTCATGTCAACTCAAAGTCATGCTGATAACAGGGGAACCAGTCAGCAGAGAGAAATGACACTGGGAACATTGGAGAGAGACAAGTAAACACTATAGAAGGATGTATTTTTTTCATATTTCATGTCTGAGGTTTACAAGTGTCAGGATTCAACAACATAGATGACCTAATCTGCGTGGCTACACCACTAAACACAGACCAGACTATATATAGTGAAATATATATATTAACTAAAAAAAAAAAAGACATCCATACACCAAACAGAAAACAAGCAAACGTGAAGATACAAGTGAACTACGACCATATAACCAAAATGCCTAACTAACAGGAAGCCATAAGAAACTATGTACAATATGTGCAATTTATATATAAGACGAAGAACTCGGATAATAGGGGACACCAGAGATGCTTGGAACGGGGAATCAGGACTGGGTACAGAAACAAGCGGAGCAAATGTAAGGCAGCATGACACGGGGTACAGGATGCAGGGCTAGAGCAAGATCAGGAACAGGGGCTGGATCGGAATAAATGGCACAGCATCAGACTAGCATAGCAAGCAAATCAAAACACTGGCACAAAGTGTAATTGCAAAAGGGGGCCGGCAGCCAGCATCAGGTAGAGACTGATTACTGGGGGATACAGGAACTACAACCTCCCACTCTGGAAAGCACAGTGCTGCCAGCAGGTGATTCAGGTCCTGACATTAAAGGGTAAGTTCACCTTTACAGAAAAATCTGTAAGGTGAACTTACACAGGACCCTCTCCTCATCCCCCCGGTCCTGCTGACCTGGAGTGGGACGATCACCCACACTGACACATCGGGTCACTGCTTCACCTGTCCGAGGTTAGAAATCGTCTGTGGCTCAATCTCCAAAACATACCTCGTGAGGAGGTACATTTATGAGCATTCTAATTGGTTGATGCCATCACATGGGCGGCGCCAACCAATCAGAACCCGTGTAGCCCATTCTGTCACCACCAGCAAAGAGGAGAGAAAACCGTGGGGATTTCAAATCCCTTGACTGATAAAGCGGCGATACGATCTATCAGAATGGGAGATCGCCGGCTTCAGGTACTGCGGGCCCGGGGTGCCATGGGTAGGGGCTTCAGTGTAAGTTCACCTTTACAGATTTTCTGGTGGTGTTGCATCTGTTTTGGCTCATTGGGGTGGAATAGATTGCTCACTTTACAAGGGAATTAAACCCAGAAGTAATTGTGGGCCTTGTAAGGAGCCAATTCCCTTTGGGGGCAGAGACTGAGGGGAGTCTACTATGTTAAGTGCTTTATAATATGTGCAGCTTCTATGTGCCATACTGTTATTTTAAATAATGTTTTACTATCTCTCAGCATGGCATGGCTGGTTTGGATTGAGTTCAGTACCTTCACCATACGTTAATGTCTTTGTAATAGCTTTTTGATTTGCTCTCCATAATGCTGTGGTGGTGATAATTCTGATTTTGGGAGAATGCTTGTCTTTGTCAAAATGTTTCTGTCTTTATTATAAGACAGACTTTCCTAATTGTATCACCCATGATCATTGCTAATCTATCATGAGAGGATGATCCTAAAGTAGAAAATTCCACTCAGATCTTCGCTTCTTTAAACACTTGACAAATTAATTTGGAAAGGGACATCAGGGTCCCAGTTTAGTTTGTCACGTTGATTTAAAACCATTTTGTTCATAAAATACCCCTGTAGTTCTGCCTTGCCATAACAAGCCATCTCAGCATCATTAAATTTTGAAATAGTTGAACTGTTTTAAATATTTATGAGTCTTTTAAAATATTGGAGAGGAAAAATTCATCAAGATAAAGCAGCGTTTTTCACTCTAATTATACTAGATATATGTAACTCTCTGAATAATGACATTTATCTGACGCATGGGAGTTTAGGGGAATGCATTGTACTCTTCACTGCAGCTCAGTAAGTCTATTTCATTTTTTCTCATGTAGTGAAGAATTAGAATTTCATTGTAGCATTGATCAAAACCATATATTGAGGAAAATTTGTTTCAAGCTTTTAAATGTAATTTAAACATAAACTAAACCAAGAAGGTAACTTTTTAGAATGACATTTACCTCTATAATGCAATGTGGATTATATGATGTTTTTGCCTTGCAGCCAGTCAGTTAAATATGATTACAAAGTATTCTGATGATTTAGAATGTTTTGGACCCCTGTGAGTACTTATGTTTCTAACATTTGCAGCTACCAAGTTCTCAATAAACTTAGAATCCATAATCTCCATATTCAACCTCAGCACCATATGCTTGATAATCTGAGATCACACCCTTTCCAGTCAAAGAGCAATTACCTCCAAGTAAACAGGGCTACCGGAGGGCACGGGGGGTTGCGTTGCTTTAATGTGTAGTCAGTGTTGCTACTGTATGTATAACTACATTTGGAAACACCATGAAGAAAGGGGCAGTGGGTGGTGTGGAGATATGAATACAATTAAAAACTTCAGACAAATTAACAAAGCTAACACACCAGGATCCTTATTCTTCTTAAAGCGGAGCTCCACCCTAAAGTGGAACTTCCGCTCATCGGAACCCTCCCCCCCTCCGGTGTCACATTTAGCACCTTTCAGTGGGGAGGGGGGTGCAGATACCTGTCTAAGACAGGTATTTGCACCCACTTCCGGGAGTCCTCTCTGCGGGTAGTGCGTCACTTTCCGCAGAACGCCTGTTGTGTCCTGGGAAACACACGGCTCCCAGAACACAACGGTGACCAGTGAGGACAGCGCTGTGCGACTCGCGCATGCACCGTAGGGAACCGGGCAGTGAAGCCGGAACGCTTCACTTCCTGATTCCCTCACCAAGGATGGCGGTGGGGGCAGCAGATAGACGAGAAATTGCTCGTCTTCTGCTGCAGACGTCGCTGGACTCCAGGACAGGTAAGTGTCCATATATTAAAAGTCAGCAGTTGCAGTATGTGTAGCTGCTGGCTTTTAATATTTTTTTAACGGCGGAGCTCCGCTTTAAAAAAAAAAAAAGGGGGCAGTTTTCCCAGTGAGTCCAGTGAGATTTGATATTATAGTCATATTTCTGAATATAAAGATCCTTATCTTTGTGCAAAGCTTCATGGGTCTATCATGTTCAAGTGAGTGAGACAACAATGCTCCTGGGGCTCATTTACATGTGCAGCAGCCCTTTCCACCTCGCTGAAAAGCAATCTGTGGTCGATTGCTTTTCAGAATGCAGTTAACAGGTGTCTGGGAGGTGGTACAGTAGGTGCCGCCGATATTGTGTCAATCTCGCCGCTTCTAGCGGCGATATTGACACCCTATGAGCTCCGTCGCGAGAGCCAGCGCCGAGCTGTCAAGTCATCGGGAAAGGAAAAAATGTTCCTTTCACGATGAGCGACACGCATTGCCGATAGGCGGGGATCCGACGCGGATTTCCGCCAATACCAGGCACTGCGTTTGATATGAATCCTGAGCGGGAACTCCAGGCCAATTTTTAAAGAAAAAAACGGCGTGGGTTCCCCCTCCAGGAGCATACCAGGCCCTTGGGTTTGGTCTGGATTTGAAGGGGAGCCCTATGCCGAAAAAACTGCGTGGGGGTCCCCCTCAGGATCCAAACCAGACCCTTATCCGAGCACGCAACCTGGCAGGCGGCAGGGGAAGAGGGGGGGGACGAGAGCGCCCCCCCCTCCCTCCTGAACCGTACCAGGCCACATGCCCTCAACATGGGGGGTTTGGTGCTCTGGGGCAGGGGGGGCGATCTGCGGCCCCCCCACCCCAGAGCACCCTGTCCCCATGTTGATGAGGACAGGGCCTCTTCCCGACAACCCTGGCCGTTGGTTGTCGGGGGTCTGCGGGCGGGGGGCTTATTGGAATCCAGGAGCCCCCTTTAATAAGGGGGCCCCCAGATCCTGCCCCCCCCACCCTATGTGAATGAGTATGGGGTACATCGTACCCCTACACATTCACCTGGTGGAAAATAAATGGAAATAAAAACACAACACAGTTTTTAAAAGTATTTTATTGCACCGCTCCGGATGTCTTCTTCTGCCTTCGAGGGTCTCCGGTGTCGTCGCCGCGTTCTCCGGTTCTTTCTTCTGCCGGGCCTCCGCTAACTTCTTTTTAGCTCTTTTGCTAGCGGGCCGGTCTTCTCCGTCGCCTTCTTCTTCTCCCGCTCTCCAGTTCTTCTCCCGCTCTCCGGTTCTTTCTTCCGCCGGGCCTCCGCTAACTTCTTTTTAGCTCTTTTGCTAGCGGAGGACCGGTCTTCTCCGTCGCCTTCTTCTTCTTCCGCTCTCCGGTTCTTCTCCCGCTCTCCGGTTCTTTCTTCCGCCGGGCCTCCGCTAACTTCTTTTTAGCTCTTTTGCTAGCGGAGAGGCCCGGTCTTCTCCGTCGTCTCGTCCGGCTCTCCGTTGTCCTTCTGCCGGCCCCTCCACTAACTTCTTGGTAGCTCTTTTGCTAGTGGAGGAGACGGTCTTCTCCGTCGTCGCCGTCGGCGTCTTCTTCCCTCTTCTCCTCCTCGATGTTGACTCATCGCTTCCTCTCGCAGTAATGATAAATCTTCGGTCCGCAGAGATTAATATAGGCTTCTCATGACGTCACAGTCACATGCTCCGGGGCACATGTGCACATGACGTCACAGTTACATGCTCCGGGGCACATGTGCACATGTGCCCCGGAGCATATGACTGTGACGTCATGGGACCATGTGACTGTGACGTCATGAGAAGCCTATATTAATCTCTGCGGACCGAAGATTTATCATTACTGCGAGAGGAAGCGACGAGTCAACATCGAGGAGGAGAAGAGGGAAGAAGACGGCGACGACAGAGAAGACCGGCTCCTCCACTAGCAAAAGAGCTACCAAGAAGTTAGTGGAGGGGCCGGCAGAAGGTCAACGGAGAGCCGGACGAGACGACGGAGAAGACCGGGCCTCTCCGCTAGCAAAAGAGCTAAAAAGAAGTTAGCGGGGCCAGGCGGAAGAAAGAACTGGAGAGCGGGAGAAGAACCGGAGAGCGGGAGAAGAAGAAGGCGACGGAGAAGACCGGGCCCGCTAGCAAAAGAGCTAAAAAGAAGTTAGCGGAGGCCCGGCGGAAGAAAGAACCGGAGAACGCGGCGACGACACCGGAGACCCCCGAAGTCGGAAGAAGACCTCCAGAGCGGTGCAATAAAATACTTTTAAAAACTGTGTTGTGTTTTTATTTCCATTTGTTTTCCACCAGGTGAATGGGTAGGGGTACGATGTACCCCATACTCATTCACATAGGGTGGGGGGGCCAGGATCTGGGGGCCCCCTTATTAAAGGGGGCTCCCGGATTCCAATAAGCCCCCGCCCGCAGACCCCGACAACCAACGGCCAGGGTTGTCGGGAAGAGGCCCTGTCCTCATCAACATGGGGACAGGGTGCTCTGGGGTGGGGGGGCCGCAGGTCGCCCCCCTGCCCCAGAGCACCAAACCCCCCATGTTGAGGGCATGTGGCCTGGTACGGTTCAGGAGGGAGGGGGGGCCGCTCTCTTCCCCTGCGGCCTGCCAGGTTGCATGCTCGGATAAGGGTCTGGTTTGGATCTTGAGGGGGACCCCCACGCCGTTTTTTCGGCGTAGGGCTCCCCTTCAAATCCAGACCAGACCCAAGGGCCTGGTATGCTCCTGGAGGGGGAACCCACGCCGTTTTTTCTTTAAAAATTGGCCTGGAGTTTCCTCTCAGGATTCATACCAAACGCAGTGCCTGGTATTGGCGGGAATCCGCGTCGGATCCCCGCCCAATACAGCGTCGCGTCTCCTCGCTATTGCAGCGAGTGCGACACGTGTCGCCACCCTGCTGCCGAGATCTCGGCACTTCTGTCGCTGAGAATCTCGGCAATGGGAGCGCGATAGAAATACAATATCGGCGGCACCTACTGTATATTACCTTCTCACTGCCTGTTTTAACTGTCAAAAGGGCAAAACACTGCGTTGGAACCATGTACCTTTCACTTGGTTGTAGGGCAGTTGTGGCACGGCCCCATGTGCGTGAATGCAATGCGCCATGTGTACAGCCCTATGTGATCATAACAGGTATGTCTGGCTTAATAAATTGATTCATTTGTCTTTGACAAAGCCAAAAACATAGTGCTGGAACCACTCAACCCTCAGCTGGTGGAACAGATTCTGCCTTGCTGGCACTAAGCCTTTCTCAATGATCTTGCATGGTTGTACAAAGCAAAAGCTAAAATATGATGCTGCCCACCAACAAAACTTTGCTAATAGAGTGAGGCCAGAAATCTGGAAATGTTGCACAGACAGCACTGTTGTTCATGGTACCACTCAAATACCGCCAATAAATGCAATGATTATGTGTGTCTATATGATTTGTTTGCTGCAAGGACCATTGGGACAATTCGTCCAGAAAAATGCAGTAACATCACAGGCAGAAGCTGTTTACTTGTAATGCATTAAAAAATATTGACAATAAAAATAGGTATCAAAATATAACCGCTCTTAATATCTTGTACCACCACTGCGCCAGTGCAAAAAAATGTGAATAAAAAATATTAAACTAAAGCTGCCACTTAAAATGATAAATATGAAAACAGAATTTAAACCTAAATTCACACCTTTCACACAAGTGAAAAATAGGAAAAAATGTAGCACTAATATAATAGCATTCACTAGTGACTCTGTGATAATCAAATTGTACCCCACGTGACATGTGATAAAATTCAAATACAATAGTCCATAAGGTGAAGTAATGTTCCAAAGAAGAAATAAATATTCCAAAAAGAGAGATGTAGTCTTCTTAATAGAGAAGATCTTCCACCACACCGTGCACGTATCGGCTCCCCTTTGAAAATGCACTCAATAGCTGTATATGCCTCCCACTCTCGTGTTCGGCTCAAAGGCTTGATAGTTAACCACTAGAGGGTGAACGACCATCAATTGAAAGCTTGTGTGTCAACACAGGATATTCCATACATGTAAAAATGAAAAGGTGCTCCAATAGTGTAAAATAGTAACGACCAAATTTATTAAAATACACAACCACACTTCAAATATTGCACTCACATGATATGAAAATAAAACCAGCCTTAAATCAATCACAGCAAGCAGAAAAAGTGTAAGATGGCACTGCAGTGATTTGCGGTCATGGCGGACCCAAGGTGTACGCTCGGTGCAGGTCTCTCACCCCCTCCTGAGCTCCGGGTCACAGCAGCCGTGTAGCGTTCTTAGCCTCAGCGTGTCACGATGGTGTCAATGATAATGCAGCCACACACCCTAGGGCAAATCACTGCAGTGCCATCTTACACTTTTTTCTGCTTGCTGTGATTGATTTAAGGCTGTTCGTTCATCCTCTAGTGGTTAACTAGCAAGCCTTTGAGCCGAACACGAGAGTGGGAGGCATATACAGCTGGTGAGTGCATTTTCAAAGGGGAGCTGATACGTGCACGGTGTGGTGGAAGATATTCTCTATTAAGAAGACTACATCTCTCTTTTTGGAATATTTATTTCTTCTTTGGAACATTACTTCACCTTATGGACTATTGTTTTTGAATTTTATCACATGTCACGTGGGGTACAATTTGATTATCACAGTGTCACTAGTGAATGCTATTATATTAGTTTAGTGATTTTCTTTTATTAGCGCTACATTTTTTCCTATTTTTCACTTGTGTGTTTTTAGGTTTAAATTCTGTTTTCATTAAAAAAGATTGACTTTCTCTTTTCGTCCATGGACGGACACAGCTCCTTAATTCTTGACATAGTTTCATAGTTACATAGTTAGTCAGGTTGAAAAAAGACACAAAGTCCATCCAGTTCAACCATAAAAAAATAAATAAATAATATCGTACAATCCCATATACCCAATTCTATACCCACAGTTGATCCAGAGGAAGGCAAAAAAAAAAACAGCAGAGCATGATCCAATTTGCTACAGCAGGAGAAAAAATTCCTTCCTGATCCCCCGAGAGGCAATCGGATTTACCCTGGATCAACTTTACCTATAAATGTTAGTACTAGTTATATTATGTACATTTAGGAAAGTATCCAGGCCTTTCTTAAAGCAATCTACTGAGCTGGCCAGAACCACCTCTGGAGGGAGTCTGTTCCACATTTTCACAGCTCTTACTGTGAAGAAACCTTTCCGTATTTGGAGATGAAATCTTTTTTCCTCTAGACGTAAAGAGTGCCCCCTTGTCTTTTGTGTTGACCGTAAAGTGAATAACTCAACACCAAGTTCACTATATGGACCCCTTATATATTTGTACATGTTAATCATATCCCCCCTTATTCTCCTCTTCTCAAGAGTGAATAAATTCAGTTCCTCTAGTCTTTCCTCTAGCTGAGCTCCTCCATGCCTCTTATCAGTTTGGTTGCCCTTCTCTGCACTTTCTCCAGTTCCCCGATATCCTTTTTGAGAACTGGTGCCCAAAACTGAACTGCATATTCCAGATGAGGTCTTACTAATGATTTGAACAGGGGCAAAATGATATCTCTCTCTCTGGAGTCCATACCTCTCTTAATACAAGAAAGGACTTTGCTCGCTTTGGAAACCGCAGCTTGGCATTGCATGCCATTATTGAGCTTATGATCTACCAAAACCCCCAGATCCTTCTCCACTACGTATCCCCCCAGTTGTACTCCCCCTAGTATGTATGATGCATTCATATTCTTGGCCTCCAAGTGCATAACTTTACATTTCTCAACATTAAACCTCATCTGCCACATATTCGCCCAATTAGACCGAGCATTGAGGTCGGTTTGTAAATTGGTGACATCCTGTAAGGACGTTATTCCACTGCATAGCTTGGTGTCATCTGCAAAGACAGAAATGTTACTTTTGATCCCAGTCCCAATATCATTTATAAAGCTACTAAAAAGTAAGGGTCCCAGCACTGAACCTTGGGGTACACCACTGATAACCTTAGACCATTCAGAGTAAGAATCATTAACCACTACTCTCTGAATTCTGTCTTTTAGCCAGTTTTCTATCCATTTACAAACTGATATTTCCAATCCTGTAGACTTTACCTTACACATGAGCCATGTGTGTGGAACTGTATCGAACGCTTTTGAAAAATCCAAGTATACCACGTCCACCACCACCCCTCTGTCCAAGGTTTTACTTACCTCTTCATAAAAATAAATCAGGTTTGTCTGACAACTTCTGTCTTTCATGAATCCATGCTGTCTGTTGCCTAAATAGTTTTTTTTCCAGCAAGAACTCATCTATGTGGTCTTTTATTAATCTCTCCAGTATCTTCCCAACTATAGAAGTTAAACTAACAGGTCTATAGTTACTTGTTAAAGACTTTGTTCCCTTTTTAAATTTAGGCACCACATTGGCCCTGCGCCAATCCAGTGGTACTATTCCTGTCATTAATGAGTCCCTAAAAATTAGATACAATGGCTTTGAAATTACAGAGCTCAATTCTTTTAGGATCCGTGGGTGTATGCCATCTGGTCCAGGTGCTTTATCCACCTTTATTCTGTCTAAATATTTCTGGACCATATTACTTTTGAGCCATTGTGGATTTGGGGCTGTGTCACTACCACCCCCATTATGGACATGATCTCCCCCATGCTCCATTGTATACACAGAGCTGAAGAAAGTATTTAATAAATTAGCCTTCTCTTTGTCCCCAGTCACCCACTCTATATTATTTTGTAAAGGGCCTACATGCTCAGACCTGACCTTTTTACTATTAATATATTTGAAGAATTTTTTGGGGTTTGTCCTACTATCATTTGCAATCTGTCGTTCGTTTTGAATTTTTGCATCCTTGATTTCCTTTTTACATATCCTGTTATATTCTTTGTAACATTTAAACGACACTAGTGTTCCTTCATTTTTATATTTTTTAAAAGCTCTTTTCTTATTGTTTATAGCTTTTTTAACTTTAACCGTGAGCCACATAGGTTTTATTTTTTAGCCTTTTAAACTTATTGCCCATGGGAATATACTTTGCAGTGAGGTCCCAAACAAGCTTTTTGAAGAATTCCCATTTCTGTTCTGTGTTTATCGATGCCAATATTCCCTCCCAGTTTAAGTCCTGGAGAGCAGCCCTCATCCTTGGAAAATTGGCTTTCTTGAAATTAAGTGTTTTTATCTTTCCTGTATGTATTTCTTGCTTACAGCTAACATCAAATTTAATCATGTTATGGTCACTGCTACCCAGGTGTTCCTTTATCTGAACATTAGTAATACACTCTGCATGGTTTGAAATTACCAGGTCCAACAGAGCATCATTCCTAGTTGGGGCCACAATAAACTGGACCATAAAATTGTCCTGCAATAGGTTTATACATTTTTGCCCTTTAACTGTCCCAGCAGTGCCATTACTCCAGTCAATTTCTGGGTAGTTAAAATCCCCCATTATTATCACCGTCCCAGCCCTTGCAGCCCTTTCCATCTGTGCAAGGAGCTGAGTCTCCACCTCCTCATTAACATTGGGTGGTCTATAACAAACTCCAATGATTAACTTTGAACTACTCACATCTATATGCAGTTCCACCCATAATGCTTCAGCCTCATCACACTCTCCATCAACCAAGTCCTCTTTCACGCTTGCTTTGAGATCACTTCTCACATAGAGACAGACCCCGCCACCTTTCCTTTTTACCCTGTCTCTCCGAAAGAGTGCATAGCCAGGAATATTAATAGCCCAGTCATGTGAGGATTGAAGCCAAGTTTCAGCAATACCGATTACGGCATAACTCTCCTCATGCACCAGAGCTTCCAACTCACCTATTTTGCTTGGCAGACTTCTGGCATTGGTGAACAAACACTTTAATGTATTACATTTTTCTCTGGTGTTTTTCATATCATTTTTAGTAGTACAAATGGCACTATAGTTTTCAATGGCTGTTTGCAACATGGGAACTTTCTTGTCACCTGCCATAACCCTCCCCCCATCTATCCCCATTCCACTCTCCATTAATGTCTGACCCCTAACTGACCTGTATGCCCGATGTAATTCTAGTTCACCCTCCCCCTCAATCCTAGTTTAAATACTCCTCCAGCCTTCCCATAAACCTCTCCCCCAGCACAGCAGACCCCCTTCCATTCAAGTGCAAACCGTCTTTAGCATATAGGTTGCACCCCAATGAAAAGTCAGCCCAGTGCTCTAGAAACTCAAATCCCTCCTCCCTACACCAGGTCTTTAGCCATGCATTCAGCTCTCTAATCTCCCCCTGCCTTTCCTGTGTTGCGCATGGCACAGGCAATATTTCAGAGAATATCACCTTGGAGGTCCTTGCCTTCATCTTGCAGCCTAGTTCTTTAAATTGATTCTTAAGGAGCCTCCACCTTCCATGTATACTGTCATTGGTTCCAACGTGGACCAAGACAGCTGGGTCATGCCCAGCCCCTCCCAGTAATTTTTTTTTCAAATATAATTTTTATTAAGTTTTTAAGAAAATGGGCGGGGCCCACAACATACAAGAGTAATTTATATCAATGAAGGTCGCAGCCTCCTATCAACATGACGTAAGAATAGCATGTATTACTCTGTTAACAACATGTGTCTTGAAAGTCTCATTGTGAACAACTGCAATTCTCCCTTAGCTACGCAGTCCAGCTGTTATCAAGGCACGTATAATAACGTTGAATTGGTGGGTACCCCGCCACTCTATATTCTAAAACACATTTATATAGAAAAGAAGAGAAAAAGAAATAGGAGAGAAAAAACTATTAGTATCTATTAAGATGAGGGGAAAGAGATAGAGAAACGTCAAGGAGACAAGACGGGAAAAAGGGGGGAGGAAAGGGGGGGGGAGGGAGGGAGGGACGGCGTTAGGATGGCAGCGTTTACCTGGTCTAAGGTCTGGCTAACTCCCGGCCACCAGCAGTGCGTTAGAGATTCAAGTCTCAAAAAGAGCCTTTCCCTCTTCCGAATATATATAAACATATTCCAGATGGTCCAAGTCTCCTTGTAGGTTTCGTGTCTATCCTGTGCCGTAAGTATCAGGTCTTCCATCTTATTTATGTCCTCTACCTTCCGCAGCCACATCACTACAGTCGGTGGGTTCTGTTGCTTCCACATCATGGGAATGCAGGCTTTAGCTGCATTCGTCAGGTGTCTCAACAGAGATTTTTTATATACCTGGGGAGCAAGGGTCGACAAGTGGAGTAAAAAAAACGCCGGGTCATTTGGAATTTGGAAGGCAGTGAACTGTTGTGATATGGTGCGAATCTCCGTCCAAAAATTGGTCAGTTTAGGGCAGGACCAGAACATGTTCAGCATCGTGCCCCTGTCCTCACCGCAACGCCAACAGTGTTCAGACGTATCAGGAAATATAATATGCAGGCGACTAGGTGTCAAGTACCACCTTGTCAAAATTTTATAGTTGGTCTCCTGGATTTTAGTGCAGATCGAGGACTTGAGGGAGAAGCCGATTATATTCTGTTTTTGGGTTGGGAAGAACGTGCGGTCTTGGTCAGTTTCCCATTTCGCAATGCAGGGCAAGTCAGGTTGTTGTTGGGGCGTATTTAGAAGGGCATACATCTTGGACAGAGTTTGTGGTAGCGGGTCTGTGCCTGAGCAATATTCCTCAAACGTAGTCAGGGGTCTAGCATAGCCCCGGGGGTTCGGGATGGTCTGGAAAAAATGTTGCAACTGTGCCGCATTCCAGAATGGGAGTCCGAAGGGGCCTGTGGTATCCATCAATTCCGATATGGATGGCCACCCATCTCATATTACAAACTGGGAGGCAGTCACTTGGTTAGAGGTCCTAAGCTGCTGAAATTTCTTTGATGACAGCCCCGAGGGGAATCTAGGATTACCTAAAATCGGGGTTAATGGTGATGTCGTAGCCGATGGGGAGGTTTTGAGGACAGTGCGAGAGCATTGTCGCAGGGTATTGCCTATCAGGGGATGTGATTTCAGTTATGAGGGTAATGAGTCTACGCACCATAATGCCATCGTTAGAGGAATATCAGTTTGATGTTCTTCTATTTGTGTCCACAATTTGGACTCGTAGTGTCGCCGCCAGTCAACTACTCTGCTCTGGTGAACTGCCTGATGGTATCTCTTGATGTCGGGAAGTGCGAGGCCCCCACAGTGTTTGGGCATAGAGAGTTGAGTTTGCGGGATGCATGTTTTTTTTGTGTGCCCAGACAAAGCAGGTAAAGATGGCCTGGACTTGTTTGAAATATGCTGGGGGTATCTTAATCGGGAGGGCCTGAAATAGGTACAAATACTTGGGTAAGATACTCATCTTCAACAAGTTGCTCCTCCCGAACCATGAATGTGGCCCCTTGTTCCAAGTCTCTAACAACACCCTGGTTTTGGCTAGTAAAGGGGGGAAATTACTCTCCTATATACGTGAGAAGTCTGGCGGGATATTGGTCCCCAGATAGTTTAATGCGGACGACGTCCACTTAAACTGGAAGTTTGAGCATATAATTGGGAGAGTATGTGACGGTAGTGCCACTCCAATCGCTTCCGACTTTGAAAAGTTTATCTTTAAATTAGAGAGCGCCCCATATATCTCAAATTCCCTGAGGAGGTTCAGTAAAGGAACTACCGGGTTAGTCAACGAGAACAGTAGGTCGTCGGCATACGCTGAGATCTTGTGTTGTGTCCGTCCTACTCTTATCCCCTGTATATCTGGGTTTAATATAATCTTAGCTAGTAAGGGCTCCAGGGAAAGGGCAAACAGGAGGGGGGACAGCGGGCATCCCTGTCTCGTGCCATTTCGTATTGGAAAAGGGTCAGAGAGGACTCCATTCACCTTCACTTGGGCTGTCGGGTTCGAATAAATCCCTGCTCTTCGGCTGAGCATCACCTCCCCCAGACCAATATGTCTGAGTACATGAATGACCAATTGACCCGATTAAAAGCCTTTTCGGCGTCTGTGTTTAGGAATATACATGGGGTGTTTTTGGATCGTGCGACACATAGTAGATTCAACACCTTAGTGGTGCTATCCCTCGCCTCTCTAGATGGAATGAAGCCCACTTGGTCAAGGTGGGTAAGTTGCTGGAGGTGCTGCGCCAGCCGGGCAGCCAGAACTTTTGTGTACAGCTTGAGATGCACATTCAGCAGCGATATTGGTCGATAACTGCCACATGCCGCCGGGTCCTTTCCCTCTTTATGAATCACCGAAATGTGGGCTCCTAAGGTATCTCTAGCAAACGTCCCACCAGAGCCTACCGCATTGTATAGTGTAAGCAGATGTGGGCCCAGTATTGGTAGCATCATCTTGTAATATTGTAACGTGTACCCGTCAGGGCCAGGGGCCTTACCCAGTTTTGTATTTCGAATGGCGAGCTCAAGTTCCGTCAAGGTTATGGGAGAGCCCAGTTCAGTTCGGATCTCCTGTGGTAGGGATGGCATTTGGGAGGATGCAATGTAATCCTCTAGCTCTGATTAGCGCAGCGTCTCTACTGTCAAATTGTATAAACGGGAGTAGAAGTCCTTAAACTCTTGAGTGATTTGCGCAGGCAGGACCACCTTTTTACCACTCGTCGTGGATATGTGGGGAATGTACGTGGAAAGTTTGTGTTCTCTGACCTTTTTTGCCACATTTGTCTCCCGACTCATAGCTGACTTTGCGACAGAATTGCAGGGCCGCCTTGGCTCTGTATCTGAGTAAGTCCGTAATCTGTGTTCTCGGTAATGTCAAGTCGACTTCTGAGGATTGTGAGGGGGCGTGTTTGTGTCTAGCCCCAGTCACTGTCAGTTTCAGTAACAGTTGGGAAAGTTGTGCATTCCTCTCCCGTTTGATCCGAGCTCCGTGTTTAATCAGTATTCCCCTGATAACTGGTTTATGGGCTTCCCATAGGATGCCCGGGTCACAGTCTGGCAGGTCATTCTCCTGGAAGTACAAATTCAGTGTTCTGGTCACCTCAGCCAGCACCTCCGGGGTCTGCAGGAGACTTTCATTGAGACGCCAGAAGCGGTGCAGAGGCGAGGTGACATCAGTAAGTCTATAAGTCATAAATATCGGCGCATGGTCTGACCACGTTCTGTTTACGATCAATGTCTCTCTCACTGCATGCAGCTGGGTGTGGGGTATCAGAAAGTAGTCTATCCGGGTGTAAACCCGGTGCACAGGAGAGTAAAACGTATAGTCTCGCTCTCCCAAGTGCTGTAATCGCCATACATCAATTAATTGGGCTCTATGTAGTGTCTTCGCTATCCGTTTAAGTTGACTCGGTGGGATGGATGATTTACTGGATGACGTGTCAACCGAGGGGATTAGCGGGGCGTTGAAGTCCCCACCAAGAATCAGTTTTCCCTCTCTAAAGTCCTGCAATTTCTCCATTGTATCCCTCAGGAATGTGGCTTGTAGTTCGTTGGGGGTGTATATTGTCGCCAACGTCACCTGCAGTTCCCCAATTAGCCCCTTAAAGCGGAGGTTCACCCTAAATCTAAACATTTGCTCATCCCAATTAGTATAACATTTATAACAACATTTGGCAAATAATTATCTTGTTAGTTTTTTTATTTACCTTGATTTTCGTATTAAACAGGGACACTTCCTGGTATCCCTCCCGCGGGAGTGGGCGTTCCTTTACTTTCCCCAGCGCCCCAATGCCTCCTGGGAGTGCAGTGTCATGCTTTCCCAGGAGACAATTCACCACCTCGTCATCAGCTTCATCAGCTTGACAGTCTCAGAGCGCTCGTTCTGAGCTGCAGCTGATGTTAGCATACAGGACAGGAGCCAGAGTATAGGAGACAGGAGCGCTGATATCACTGTGGAATGTGAAAAGAAAACGCATCTCGCAGCGGCGCGGCACCCCCCATCCCCCCCCCCCCCCCCCCGCTGCGAGATGTGTTTTCTTTTCACATTCCTCAGTGAAATCAGCGCTCCTGTCTCCTATACTCTGGCTCCTGTCCTGTATGCTAACATCAGCTGCAGCTCAGAACGAGCGCTCTGAGACTGTCAAGCTGATGACCTGTAAAATGTAAAAAGAAAAGCACATCCCGCGGCGGCTCCCCCCACACCCCCCCCCCTCTCAACAACTTCACAGTATGTGTCCGTTGTGATGGCAACAGTGCAGTGGGAGAAAAGCATTCACGCTTCCCGGAAGTATTTGCTTGTGGGCTTCACAATGCCCACAAGCAAAATGGCAATTTCCAAAAGGATTTTTATAAGTTCTAATTTAGAACTGATTCTGACTGGGGAGACTGGGAAACATCTGAGACGTGAGTAAATACATGAGAAAGTAATACTCAACCAATGCAATGTAAAAAAAAAAAAAGATATACCGCGGAACCTCCGCTTTAAGAAAAACATATCGTCCCGTCGGGTCTAACATGGAGCTCTGGCATTTCCAGGGTAGTTTACTGGACAGCAACACTGATACTCCCTTATATTTGCCTGCTGGGTTGGTGGCGTGGTATGCGGTAGGATAAAATCTATTTTTCAAAAATGGGAGCTTGTCATGTTTAACCACTTCCCTACCCAGCCATAGTCAAATGACGTCCACAGATGGGATCTCCCATCCTGGGTGGACGTCATATGACGTCCTGGCTTTGTAGGGGGATATCTGACCTGCAGCTACTTGCAGCTAGAGGCATCATTCAGATATCCTTTTGAAGTGCCGACGATTCTGTGCACCATAAGAACAATCATAGCGGCGGTTCCGCCGCTTCATCGTTCTTATAGGCGGCGGGAGGGGACACCCCCCCTCCCGCCGCCATCCGGTGCTTCTCCGGGCTCTCCCGTGCGATCGGGGACCCGGAGCGAATCTTCCGGCGCCGTTGGTGGGTCACGTGACGAGCATAGAGATGACTGGTGACCAGATGGTCACCAGTCATCTCTATGATCATCGGAGGCCCGGGCGCGATGTGATGACGTCACGCCAGGGTCCTCAAATGTAAACAAAGCCGCCATTGCGGCTGTAAGTATGAGATCAGTGAAAACATTTTCACTAATCTCATGCTTTCCAGCCTGGAGGAGAGATGTGAGGTCTTATTGACCCCGCATCTCTCAATAAAGAGGACCTGTCACACACATTCCTATTACAACCGATGTTTACATTCCTTGTAATAGGAATAAAAGTGATCAAAAAAAAAAAAGTTAAATAATTGTAAAAAAATAAATAAGTAAAAAAAAATAATAATAATAATTTAAAACGCCCCTGTCCCCGGTAGCTCGCGATCAGAAGCGAATGCACACGTAAGTCGCCCACATATGTAAACGCAGTTTAAACCACATATGTGAGGTATCGCCACGTGCCTTAGAGCGCGTGCAACAATTCTAGCACTAGACCTCCTCTGTAATTCTAACCTGGTAACCTGTAAAAAAAAAATTAAGCGTCGCCTATGGAGATTTTTAAGTATCGAAGTTTGGCGCCATTCCATGAGTGTGCGCAATTTTAAAGCGTGACATGTTAGGTATCTATTTACTCGGTGTAACATCTTTCATATTTTCCCAAAAAATTGGGCTAACTTTACCGTTTTGTTATTTTTTAATTCATGAAACCATTTTTTTTTTCTTAAAAGGCGTTTGAAAAATGATTGCGCAAATATAATGCAAAAAAAAAAGTTGCAATGACCGTCATTTTATTCCCTAGGGTGTCTGCTAAAAAAACATATATAATGTTTGGGGGTTATGAGTAATTTTCTAGCAAAAGAATGATGATTTGTACATGTAGGAGAGAAGTGCTAGAATAGGCCCGGTATTGAATTGGTACAAAAAGCCCTGTATTGAAGTGGTTAAAATGATTTTCTTGGATGAAGGCAGTGTCCATGTGATCTCTTTTCAGGTCATTGAGGAGCATGCGACTCTTTTCGGGAGTGTTTAAGCCCTTCGCGTTAAGCGACATCACCCTAACACCGTCCATTGTAGGGTCTAAAGGGGGGTGGAGGGGGGGTAAGGGAGGGGGAGGGCAAAATCTAGGAAGGAAAGAGGGGAGTAGGGAAGTAGTGGGGGGAAGAAATGAGTAGAAAAAAGCTATAGAGTGAGATAGACACTGAGATTTAACTTGTGCCAGAGATAGCAAGGCTTAATGCCCTGCGTTCAGAACAAACAATAATTTTTTTTGGCCTAATGCCCTAAATCCGTGTGTATCACGGTATTTGCATATAACTCCCTTAATGGGTCTGAAATTAACCCCCGGGGAAATGCTAACCTAATTGGGAGAGAGGAAGGACAAGGCTGGAAAGGTGCACCTCCGGTCTTCCCGTCTACCCCGACATAACATGTACATATCAAAAAATGCAACAACCATAGTCTCATATGAGGACAGTAAACATAAGAATACAAACATAGCAGTAATGCAGAAGCATGTAAGAATTTAGCCTTAACCCCCCTCTGCACCCACCTCCCCCCCCCTCTCGATCACTTGCAGAATCGGTGTGTTACCTTCCTGCCCTGCGACTCCATGGTCGCCCGCCCGCCCGCCACTGTACTTCAAATAAATCACATACATCACAGAAATGACTCTCTCCCCTACCGTCACCTCCTGTACTCCACAGCATCTATCAACAATACAGGCTCACAGAAGCTGTGAAGTTAAAGTCCGCCCCTTGCAGGCATACTTTTAAAACACATCAGTATTACTGTCAGTTCAACATAGTCAGGTCCCCAGGTAGCAGTGTAACGCATAGTTTCCCCCCAAAGGGCTGGATGCAACACAACAACAATCCCCCCGCCCACCTCCCACAGAGACAATCCCAGTCCAGGATGGTTAAGGTATTCCAACTCCATATACAATGCCAGCCTCCTCTGGGAGCAAATGTGAGTGGATGGGGAAAGGGAGGGGTCAGCACCCCAGGTCTCCCGCACAGTACCGGAGCATGTAGTCTAAGGGGGATTGGATCTTCAGCCCATATCTCCTTGTCTGATCCATAGATGTGGAAATATCTTCCAAGAAAGAGGTCACTGAAAGTCTAGGTGTCTCCGGGAAAGTGCACAAGAGGGGAACCATCCAGGTCCCCCAGCAAACAAGGGGGATGCTAGGTTAGGTGAGGCGGGATCTGCACATTTAAACTAGGGACACCGACAAACTTCTGGGCAGGCGGTCTTATGGGCACATGCCGATACGGAGGAAAGTGTTGTTGGGAGTGGGGGCAGTACCTGGCGGTTGTTATCCTCAGCCAAACCGCGTCCACCGGGGGATCGCCGTCTGGTCAAGGTAGTGTAACATGGCATGTGGGCAGAAGGACGGCAAGGTCCATCATCTGTCAATGAGGGGCAGTGGATCGGAGGCAGGGGTTACTGGAGGGCTCCTAGGATCATGGGTCCCTTGTTCCCTCCGGGGAAGGTGCTCTGGGACGGCGTCGGCTTCTCTGCGGTCTAGGCGGAAGGTCTCTTCTCTCCAGGCGTGGGAATGATTGACGGCTGGGGAAACTAGGGAGCAGGGTCAGCCAGTTAGGGACATCAATCGGCTCCGTGTCCAGGAAGGCAAAAAGAGCTGGCAGTGATGACGGTGACCGGAGGATGAATGTTCTCTGCTCCCTCCGGAAGGTCACTGAAAGCGGGTATCCCCAGCGATAGGTGGCTTCCCGTCTCCTAGCCAGATCCAGGAGCGGTTTAAGCATGGCTCTCCTGTGCAGTGTCGCTCGGGAGAGATCTGGGAGTATCTTGATGGAGGCTCCATCAAACTCTGGTTCTCCTGCTTCCCAGGCCTTGCGGACAATCTGCTCCCTGTGGACATGGTGGTGCAGTCTGCAGATGACATCTCTAGGTCGCGTTGGATCCGTCGGCTTGGGGTCTAGGGCTCGATGTATGCGGTCCAGGATGACTCTATCTGGAAGCTCCACTTCCTTGATGCTGCAGAAGATAGCCAGGGCAGTGTCAGCTAAGTCCTCTGCACCCACAGCTTCTGGGAGGCCCCGGAGGCGCAAGTTATTCCTTCGGCTCCGGTCCTCCATGTCTTCTAAATGTAGCTGCTGGTCAACCAGGGCCTCCATGTGTGATTCATGCTGCTCTTCCAAGGCCAGGATCCTGCGATCTAGGGCACATAGGGACTTCTCCCCTTTCCCTATGCGTGACGATAGGCCTTTCAGCTCCATTCTGACCTCCCCAAGCTCCTTTCTATGGGCCGCCTCCACGGAACTAATCAGGGCCGCGATGTCAGCTTTCGTGGGCAGCGCTTGAAACAGTGCGTGCAGTTCCGAGTCTGCCCAGAGCAGCTGAACAGGAGCCTGTGATGGGCCCGGTGGATCAGGGCAGGGGACCCGCTGAGTGTCTATCATCGGGTCCGACGCCGCGGGTACTGTCAGCGTTGTCGGCAAATCTCCAGATGCTGAGGCTCCCTCTAGGCTCCCACGTGCAGTCGCCATTTTGGGGTCCGGGGAGCCTAGTTGAGAGAGCTTGAATAAGCGCCCTATTTCACCAGCTGAAGGTACCTGGGGTGAGGGCTTTGCAGTTTTAGCGTTCTTCTTTGCTGTCCTCTTCTTTGCGGAGTACATGCTTTGGTAAATCTAATAGAAATGTCGGGGTGTTCGGGAGACGGTCAGGAGCTCTGATGATACACGTCTCTATCCAGCCATGTCCAGGCCATGCCCCCCCCTCCCAGTAATTTATCCACCCGGTCCACCACATGCCGAACCCTGACACCAGGGAGACAGCAAAGCATTCAGTTTAGGCGATCCTGGCGACAAATTATTCTATCAGTCCTTCTGATTATAGAATCTCCTATAACCACCAACTGTCTAGGCCTACCTGCACTCCCCTCACCACCTCTACTAGATGGGTTGCTCTCCCGGCTGTTAGGGGTAGCAGTGACATCTAGGGCTGCCACCTCTGTGTTTGCCACCTCCACATCTTCACCCAACTTGGAAAATTTGTTTTGATGCACAAATACAGGATTGCCCTTCCTTTTCTGCAAGTCCCTTCCACTCCCTCTAACTACATTAACCCATCTTCCTATCTGATAATCCTGACTTGCCCCTCCACCCTCCACATCAGCCCTACTGACCACCTGCTCAGCGAGCAGAGGACCCCTTTCAAGGTTGTCCTTTCTGCCCAGTGTTGCAACTTGCTCCTCCAGATCTCTAATGCGAGCTTCCAGAAGGGCAACCTGCTCACATCTGTCACAGCGGTATCCATCCTGGAGCTGTTGCACCAATTTTGCATACATGTGGCACACTGTGTACTGAGCAAAACCTTCAACCCTGCTAGCACTCATTTCCCAGTTACAATATAATTACTTGTAGGAAGTTTAAGATGTTACTCACAGTTTAGAAGACTCCTGTCTTAACTCCTGTTTTAAACTCCTGGTTTGGGTTGGGTTATGTTACTGTTCTATAGGAGAGGACTAGGCAGAACATGTTGGATATTAAATACATGTTACTTTAACAGAGTTGAACAGCTCCGCCCAGGGTGCGGTCCCTCCAGACATAACCCTCCGCCCTGCAGTCAGCAGCTCAGTTTTTTTCTGCCTTGTAGAGAAGGACCTGGCTTCCTCAGACACACGCTGTGTGTAGATAGAGAGCGGGCAGCGGCGCTGTACAGTCTCTTGCTAGGCGGTGAGTTCCCTAAGTAACCCCCCCCCCGGTCAGTGCAGCAAGGAGTGCAGTGCAGCAAGGAGGGTGGACATTTTTGTCAGGTCTTGACTAAGTCCCTAAGGGCTGTCAGTGGGCAATATGGAGCAAGAAGCTGGCGTTTTTTTCCCAAACATTCCAGAGGCAGCAACCGGTGCCCCTACACCTGCGGTTCCCATTGATGCTTTGTCAGCAGTACTGGAGTCATTTGTTGCCAGGGTGGAAGCGGCATTGCGGGCACAAGGGGGGTACTAAGCGCCCCCTTCCCCCGCCATCTCCTGGGGAACGTTCTGACTCAGACTTGGGCCTGGCTGCGGCTCAGTAGCCTAGTTCTGGTGTGTCAGAAGATGTGGACCAGGACCTTCCCAGTGAGGAGGACCCCTCATCCGGGTTAGCTCAAGATAGGGCACTTGTAAGTGCGCTTATCCATGCTGTGAGGGATACTCTCAAGCTGGAAGATACAGCTGGGACTTCCACAGCAGGGTCTGTCCCTTTTGGGTCGCACAAACCAACCCGCTCTGTTAAGGTTTTTCCTTATGTTGAATTATTTGACAAGTTCATAGATAAGGAATGGGAACGGCCGCAGAGGTCCTTTGCGGTCCCTCAGTGCATGGCGGTCCGTTACCCATTTGAGGAAAGCCTTTTGAAAAAGTGGGCTTCTCCTCCGGTCATTGACCTCCCAGTCTCTCGGTTAAATCAAGTAACCACTATACCGGTGGAGGGGACCCCTGCCTTTAAGGACCCTACTGATAGGAGGTCCGAAGCGGTGACCCGCTCCATGTTCAGCATGCTGGGGTCAGCATTGCGGCCTATTTTGGCTGCAACCTTGGTGTCTCAGACACTCACTGAATGGGCTAAAATATTGCACCAGACAGTGGAGGAGCATCAGCTCCCACCTGAATGTGTGTCACTGGCTGGACAGTTGGTTCAGGGACTTGTCTACGTCTGTGATGCAACCCTGGATGCGGCCCCTTAAATCTCCCGGGCTTCCGCATCTGCGGTGGTATTGCGCTGCCTGATGTGGCTAAAATGCTGGTCCGCTGACCAAGCTTCCAAGAAAACTCTTGCTGATTTGCCTTTCAAAGGTGGGAGGCTTTTTGGTGCCTCACTGGACGACATCATTAAAGATGTCACTGGAGGTAAAAGCACACTTCTCCCTCAGTCCACTAAAGGAAAAGAGCTGCACCGTAAGCCGGGGCCCTCCTTTCCCACACAGAAGCGGTATTTTCGTCCGTTAGGACCTGCTGGCAGACCCACCCAAGCGGAAAAAGGTCCAGCTGGGGGACAGAAGCGTCCCTGGGTGCACAAGCCCAACAAGCCAGCAAGCAAGCCTGCTTCCGCATGAAGTTTTGCCCCCACCCGACTCCTGGGTGGGGGGACGGCTTTGCGGGTTTGGAGCTCGTTAGACCTCCCTGCTCTCCGACCAGTGAGTCTGCGAGGTGGTCACTTCAGGGTACAAGATAGAATTTCTTTCTTGTCCACCAAACAGATTCTTTCCCTCAAATCTGCCTCTCCTTGCGGCTCGTCGGACTGCACCACAGGACACAGGACAGGTTTCAGGTTTCAGGGTTTCTATCGAATCTGTTTGTGGTCCCAAAGAAGGACGGAGTCCGTTCAATCTTGGACCTCAAGGCCCTTGTAAAGGTTCAAAAGTTCCAGATGGAATCGATTCGTTCGGTGGTTGCTGCGCTCCATCCGGGGGACTTCCTGGCGTCCTTGGATATCATGAACGCATACTTGCATGTCCCCATCTGCGTCAGGCATCAGAGGTTCCTGCGCTTTGTGATCGGCAAAGAACACTATCAATTTGTGGCCCTTCCCTTTGGCCTAGCGTCAGCACCAAACGTTTTCACCAAGGTGCTCGCCCTGATTTTAGCTTTGCCGAGACAGCGCGGCATCGCTATCGTGGGCTACTTGGATCTTCTTCTGAGAGCTGCTTCAAGCTCAGAATTAGAGGAGGATGTGTCTATAGCCAGTCAGACCCTCTGGGAGTTTGGTTGTGTACTGAACCTCCAGAAGTCTGTGTTACTACCGACCCAGCACCTAGAGTACCTGGGGTTGATTCTGGACTCCTCGGAGGCCAGAGTCTTTCTTCCTTTGGAAAAGTTATAGACACTCCAGACTGTGGTGAGGTTGTTGACATCCCGCAAATGGTCCTCTCTCCGTTTTTGCATGCGAGTCCTGGGCCTCATGGTAGCCTCTTTCGAGGCAGTGCCTATTGCCCAATTCCACACTCGGATCTTGCAAAGGGAGATTCTCTCCAAATGGAACAAATCTCCGTTGTCTCTGGATTGTCAGATTCAGATAAGTCATCTAGTCAGGGCCTCTCTGAGTTGGTGGCTGAGATCCCTGGCTCTTTGATCCGGGAAGTTGTTCCTCCCCTTTCATTGGACTGTGATCACGACGGACGCCAGCCTGACCGGTTGGGGGGGGGAGTCTGGGGGGTTCAGGTGGCCCAGGGCCGCTGGACTCCGGACGAATCCCAACTGCCGATCAACGTCCTGGAACTCGGGGCGATCAGGCTGTGCCTCTCCAGATGGTCACAGAGGCTACAAGGGCGTCCAGTCAGGATCCAGTCAGACAACGCCACGGCTGTGGCATACGTCAACCATCAAGGAGGAACAAGAAGCTCGGCTGCAGCGTCGGAGGTCGCTCACATCCTGTGGGCAGAAAGGAGGGGATTCCGGTGATTCTCATCGCCCCAGATTGGCCCAGGCGTCCCTGGTATGACCTTGTGCGCCTGGTGGCGGATGCACCTTGGCGACTGACAATGCGGGAGGACCTTCTCTCGCAAGGTCCCATTCTTCATCCTGCTTTACAGTCGCTGGCTTTAACAGCATGGCTATTGAACGCCAGGTACTAGGGGACTGAGGCCTGTCGGATTCGGTCATTTCAACCATGTTGAGGGCACAGGAAATCTTCTTCTAGGAAGATCTACCATCGCACGTGGAGAGCCTACATCTCTATGTGTGAGGAGATGGAATGGCGTCCACGGGCATATTCGGTTTCCAGGATCCTGCTGTTCTTACAGCGTGGAGTGGATCAGAAACTTGCCTTAAGCGCCATTAAGGGGCAGATTTCAGCCTTGGCTGTTTTCTTTCAGCGACCCCTGGCGGCTCATTCATTGGTGAGTACGTTTGTGCAAGGGGTCCGACATGTGGCTCCTTCGGTTCGACCACCACTACCTCCGTGGGATTTGAATCTGGTGCTCTCAGTACTTTAGAAACCTCCCTTTGACGACATCAGGGAAATTCCTCTTTTGACGCTCTCTCTCAGAAGGTTGCCTTCCTAGCAGCCATTACATCCGTCAGGAGGGTTTCTGAATTGGCCGCCTTATCTTGCAAGTCCCCATATTTGGTTCTCCATAAGGACAAAGCGGTGCTACGCCCGCAGCCTTCCTTTCTTCCGAAGGTGGTTTCGGCCTTTCACCTGAATGAGGACATTGTACTTCCATCCTTGTGTCCTCGGCCATCACATTCCAAGGAGGTTGCACTGCATTATTTAGACGTGGTACGTGCCTTGCGGGTGTACCTGTATGCTATGGCTCCATTCCGGAGGTCTGACTCACTGTTTGTGACGGTGTCTGGTCCACAGAAGGGCCTGGTCGTCTCGTCGCCCACCATTTCTCGTGGATAAGGCAGACCGTCATCCAGGCCTATGCCCTTAAGGGGCGTGCGCCTCCTTATCCTGTCACGGCGCATTCAACCAGGGCTATTGGTGTCTCTTGGGCTTTCCGACATCAAGCGTCTGTCTCACAGGTGTGTAAGGCGGCGACCTGGTCGTCTGTTCACACGTTTTCAACATTTTACAAGGTTGATGTGAGTGAATCTTCGGATGCTAGCTTCGGCCGCAAAGTTTTGCAGGTGGCTGTTTGAGGTTGCAACCATTGAGGAGCTCTGCTTGTTTGGGGTGAAATTGTTTTTTTGATTATTGTTCCCACTCCTCGTTTTTTTAAACTGCTTTAGGATGTCCCAACTGTCAAGAATTAAGGAGCTGTGTCCGTCCATGGACGAAAAGAGAAAATAGGATTTTTTGTACTCACCGTAAAATCCTTTTCTCTGTCGTACATGGACGGACACAGCACCCATCCCTCCTTTTTTGGTTTGTACTGCTTTTTTACAAACTGAAATGCTGACTGCAGGGCGGAGGGTAATGTCTATAGGGACCGCCCCCTGGGCGGGGCTGTTCAACTCTGTTAAAGTAACATGTATTAATATCTAACATGTTCTGCCTAGTCCTCTCCTATAGAACAGGAACATAACCTAACTGTCAAGAATTAGGGAGCTGTGTCCGTCCATGGATGACAGGGAACGGGATTTTACGGTGAGTACAAAAAATCCTAATCCTAGATACAAACTTATTTAAACCACTAAATTGCCCTTAAAAAAATGCATTTCTACACATTTTGGTATTACTGACTAGTGCCTATAAGTTGTACATTTTATGAAGATGCTTGAGTTCAGCTTCATTTGCATTTGTCTAAACATCAGAAACGTTAGATTAGTGAGGAATTTTAAATAATAATAAATAAAAGCCTTTTCTACTGTATTTTCTGCCCAAGCCGTTCCAATGTGCTTATCGCTCACTTACCTAGTCCATGGCAGCTTTGAATCTGCACCTCTCTGTTCAAAATGTAAAAAAATGCATCTTGGCATATCATCTACTGTAGCAGCATGTGACCATCCAGAACATCTCATATCCCATCATGCACTGCCTTCCTGCATCACAGAATAGGGTGTGTTTACCTTTCTGGACCACACCTCGCCTTAACATTACCTTTTTTATTCCACCCTTCTCCTAATTCTTCCTTTAAGACCCCTTTCACACTGAGCCAGTTTTCAGTTTTAGCGCTAGAAATAACTCCTGTAAAGCACCTGAAAACTGCCTCCCATGCCACCCGAATGTATAAGCCTGAGTGCTTTCACACTGGGGCAGTGCGCTTGCGGGACATTAGAAAAAATCCTGCAAGCAGAATCTTTGGGGCGGTTTGGGAGTGCTGTACGCAACGCTCCCAAAACCCCCCTTCCCATTGCAATCAATGGGCAGCACTTCTGAAGCACCTGAATGAATGGGAAGCGATTTGGAAGTGCCACAACACAGGTGTTTTTAACACCTTCTTCGGCTGCTAGCGGGGGTTAAAAGCGCCCCGCTAGCGGCTGAAAAGCATTGCTTAAACAATGCTAAAGCGACCGCGGCCCCAGTGTAAAAGGGGTCTAACCGCTTCAATACTTGACACTTTTACCCCCTTTCTGCCCAGGCCAATTTTCAGCTTTCAGTGCTTTCACACTTTGAATGACAATTGCGTGGTCATGCAACGCTGTACCCAAATGAAACTTTTATAATTTTTTTCACAGAAATAGAGCATTCTTTTGGTGGTATTTAATTACCGCTGGATTTTTATTGTTTGCTAAAAAAAAAAAGAAAAAAGACTGAAAATTAAAAAAAAAAAAGTTTTTCTTGGTTACTGTCAGAACATTTTATAAATGAGTAATTTTTCTCCTTCATTGATGTGTGCTGATGAGGCTGCACTGATTGGCACTGATGAGGAGGCACTAATAGGCAGCACTAATGAGTATTGATAGGCGGCACTGATAGGTGGCACTTATGGGCAACGAAAGGCGGCACTAATGAGCAGGCACCGAAAGACAGCACTGACTTATATCACTGATGGGCACTGACTGGCATCACTGTTGGTTGATTATCTGTACAGGTTTCCCCTGTGAGGAAATGCCACCGATCGTCTCTCCTCTCCTCGGACTCCATCGGTGTGAAGCAAGGAGAGCTGATAACCGACATTTTTTTCCTTACATGTGATCAGCTGTGATTGGAGACAGTTGATCCCATGGGTAAAGAGATCGGGGGTGTGGCGTGTCCCAAGTACACAGCGCGCCCATGATCGCTGCACTTGTGACTTGGGCAAAGTCATGTGACATCGTCCCAAAACAAGAGAGCACCCCACCTGCCATCATTTGTCTATATGGTGGGCAAGAGGTGGTTAAGGTGGTCATACCCTGTAATATCTCCTTTAGATTTACCATCAACTACCATGTTTCCCCGAAAGTAAGACCTACCCCGAAAAAAAGACCTACCCCGATTTTCAAGGAGGGCTGCAATATAAGCCCTACCCCGAGAATAAGCCCTAGTGTGTGTGTGTTTCTGTAATCTAACCTGTAGTCAAATATCTTCGGTATACAGCGCCACTCGGTGCTCAGCTGATCTCCTCCTCTTCCCCTTCCTGTCAGTGGGGGATCTCGTCCCCCCTCCCTCTGCAATGCTTGGATCGCCGCGGGCTATGAAAGCGCCGAGGCACACTCAGCTAATCTCAGCTAATCTCCTCTTCTCCTGCTTGTCAGAGGGGGATCTCAGCCCCCCTCCCTCTGCAATGCAGGAACGCGGCACACTCAGCTAATCTCCTCTCCTCCTGCTTGTCAGCGGGGATCTCGGCCCCCCTCCCTCTGCAATGCAGGAACGCGGCGGGCTATGGAAGCGCCGAGGCACACTCAGCTGATCTCCTCTTCTCCTGCTTGTTAGCGGGGGATCTCGGCCCCCCTCCCTCTGCAATGCTCTGATCGTGGGAGAGAGCCCGACGGGCAATGGAAGCGCTGAGCGGCGGTGTAAGAAGGTATGTGACACAATTGAATGGAAACACACACCTTTTGCATTGTTTTCTACTGTAATAGAAAGGATTCTTGGAGCTTACAACCACTTTTGATTCACTTCACACTGGGGATTCCTGCCAGGCAGGGAGGGAGAGGGGGCAAGAAGACAGCACAATAAATGGCAAGCCCTACCCCGCAAATAAGCCCTACTGTGTTTTTGATTGCCAAAATTAATATAAGACCCGGGCTTATTTACGGGGAAACACGGTATGTAGTGCAGGGGCCGGTCTGCTTTGATACAAATTTAATAGATTGTTCAGGTGGGTTCTCCTATTTCATAGTTTTTGTAAAGGACATTGTACAGAGATGGTACAATCAGATTGCATAGTGTATGGCCAGCTTTATACTAGTAAATGGGAGGGAGTGGATGGAGACAACTGTCATTGTTCTTGTGTAAACACACAATTTCACTTTCAGGCCCCATTCACACCTAGTGTGCACATGTTTTTGGCACATTTTTCCCGCAACACGCATAGGGCATTTCAGTGGGCTGCCCTAAATCAGACAAAGTAGTTAATTGGACATTTTGGCGTGTTGCAGTTTACACATTTTTACTGCATGTTTTGCTGCATTCGTTTTTTTTCATGCTGCAAAATGTGTGTTTGCTTCCGCGTATCGGGTACCATTAACAATTAATCGGCGCACGTTTAGGAGATATTTCCACTACCTATAGGTAAGCCTTATTCTAGGCTTGCCTATAGGTAGAAGTAGTCAAACAGGGTTTACAACCACTTTAATAAGGTCAGCTGCTAAAGAACATCCTTAGACTCTAACAGGTTTTCACATCCTAAAGTTGTGCTATTTGTTATATCAGGAAGTAATGGAGAAGTTTTCTATAGGAGACACTGGAGGCAGAAGCAAAACCTGCCCTTAAATATAGAGAAAGCTTTTTCTTTTCTGCAGCAAAGGTACATTAATGGTAATGGCTTTCTTTCCTGTCCCTGGATGACTACACTCACTTTTCCATTGTATCTATGGAGGGAGCCGTGGGTTGTCATACGGGCTGAACCTAAAACATGTCTGCCTTTGTTCACCTCCATCACATGGTAGTTAGTGGGATTATGTAGTTTGCAAAAACGATCAGCTGACAAAAAGTAACAATGCATCTCTATACACACATTTCCTTTTAACAAAATAATATAATCAACAACATTTTTGCATAAATAGTATTGTTACAAAAATACTTAGTAGGTGGACTTTTCATCGTATAGCGTATGAGGTCATAGGCCCTTTCACATGGCCGGACCGATTGGGTCCACCTGTCAGTTTTTTTAGGTATACCCAATCAGACCTTACAGTTTCCTCTATGGAGTGGCGGATGTCAACGGACGTGTGGCCATTTATACACACATTGTGCAGAAAGTCTACTGCTGTCATAATTGGGAAACCGTAAAATTGGAATGCATGCTTGTAGACCGAAAGTGACCGCAATGAGGTTGCAGAAGCTCAGCGGTACTCTGACGAACGGGATAAAAAAAGGTGAAAGCAAGTTGTAGCGACCTCACCCCATCTCTTTTGTCTAGGGGTATGTCACACGACAGGGTGAGATGCGCTACGGCCCATGTCCTCCCCATAGCTGTGGGTGAGGTGAAGGCCAGTACCAGATATTTCCTCGGGCCTATGTGCTTCTGTAAAGGAGTAAGTCCTGTTGTGCCAACACTTCCCTCTGCTCCCATTAACCAGAGTTCCACACACCGATCACAGTCCAACTCTTGTTTTATTGCATTTCTCACAATAAACAGTGCTTCAGTAGCCAACTGGTTGCGACTTGTTAACATTTGGATACAGAGGATGAGCAGGCCGAGGCACTATCCTAATTCTCAGCTAAACCACTGCGATCTCGCCAGCGGTTACTATAGCCATAGCTTGAAAGGACTTAGAGCTTGAGAGTCTCTACCAGCGGCTCAAGAGAACTTAGATAGGAGTACCTTCGATGCGTTGCGGCCCCTATCAGGGGAAGATGTCCCTCCAAGGGAGTTACCAGAGGCCCATCCGTCACTGGGTTGATGCTGCTCCAGGCTCTCCGAATGGGTAACCTCCCCGGGCCTCCTCACCTCAGACATGGGCCCCATCCACTTCAGGGACCCTCGGACTTCTCCACCCTCGCGGGACCCAGTCGAAGTCACTGGGCCCCAGGCCTCCTGGTTTAGTACCTCACCCCAGGCTGAAGGTGCCTGGGATGGACTCCAACTCCATTCCGGTCAGGCCTAGGGCACCTGAGCCAGGATCCGGAACCGCCCGCACCCAGGCCTAAGGTGCCTGGGCGCGTGATGAAGAACCTCCAGAAGAGCAAGACCTCGTGACCAGGGCGTCTTCCCCATTTATCCCCTCCCATGACGCCACGGCAGGTTCCCCGCTCTCCCTGCATCCTCTCCGAGAAGGAACAAAAAGGGACAGCACTATGGCAGTGAATCTACCTTGAGCCTGCGGGCACTCACCATCCACTGGCCAAGGAGATTATTACACCGCCCAATCCTCCACGAATACAAATAGTCATTACTCCCATACCTACACACCTAAACTTCCACCCAGGTGTACCCCACCTAAATATAAAGACCCCGCTACACACTCCCCCCTGTGATTTGACGCTGGTCCCCAGCGTCTGGTGCGAACCCAAGTCTTCCAAAGGTGGTGACATAAGTCTGACCCCAGAAGCATCCCTAAAATTTGAACCTCAATCATACCAAGACCTGCTCAATGGGAAGGGGAACAGAAAACAATAAACTTTTTTTTTTTCTTTAAAACCCTCTAAACATGTACACATATACAATCCCTCCCTTTACTGCCTAAGAACCACCCCATACTCAGTAGTCTTGACAGACGAATCTCCTACAGAGGGAAGAAAAAAAAACAACACGCAAGGAAAACCACATCCTGACATTCTGTGTTAACTTGGAATGAATGGGTCTATCAGCCGAGAGACCCACTCGCTCCAATAAGTAAAGCAATGCAAATGTACAAGCAACAGCCGTTGCGCAACACCGCCACCTGGTGACGATGCCACAGTGATGACACTTGGTGAAATCTTCAATCTTCCTGCTTTCCTACTCTGACTCTACCCCCAAAGTCTCTGTCTTTGAACTGTGAAGAAGAGAGAACAAACAAACAGCTCTCATTCCTCCAAAGAGTAGAAAAAAACAAAAACCCAAATAAAAAAACTAGGGTACAGTTCGATGCTCCAGCAAGAACACCTCCGGAAACTTTTCACAGGAAACAAGTGAGTCTCTTCTCACAAATAGAACCTCGGGTCAGGCAAAAACAAAGGCTTCAGATGCTTATCGAAAACCTCAATCGAATAGTCTGTGTCCTCTCCATCTTTCCTGCAGATGCGCACCTTGTCTGCGTGGATATGGCGGCCCCACATCCAGTCCACTCTGCAGTCTCTAAACTTTTTCGACACTGGTGGCGAACAGGATAAGTATCGCTGGGCATGAGGCACTTTAAGCTTCTCCCAAACGAACTCATCGTACCATCGCTGTCGCAGAACTTCAACCTCAAACATCAAGTCTCTGGGCAAGTACGGATATTCCCACCCATACTCATGAGCGACCCTCTGGGAAAAGAGTCGTTGCAATCGGGCTAGAGGAGGCATTGTGACCCGCTCACCTTCTCCTGGCTGAACGATGGCCTCCGGGTGCCGAGGTACTTTCACTACCTCTGATGGCTTCTCTTTTGGTGCCCGTAATGATGCTCGCTGTTTCCCCGCCAACAAAACGGGTGATACTGTGGACTGTGGAAGAGCAACCAGAGGACTAGGCTTCCTCGTAGACTCCGGAGCTTCCGCCCGGGGCGTGCTATCTCCTATGGACATAGGCGAATCCTGGGGTGCACGTAGCATAGGCAATGGGCGTTTGTCCCAGCCCTTTTGGTGAAACAGTTCATCGATCTCACCGTCATCTCCACAATCCGACAGTGACTCTAGGTCGGAGGTGTCATACATCTCCGCGGGAAGGTAGTCTCTGGTAGACGTGGTACTACCCTCCCTAGCGGGCTCCACCGACTGTGAACCCCCAACACCTCCAACCACCAACCACCACCACAGTCCCAGCCCTTGGCTCACCTTGACCTTTTGTAGAACTGGGATGTCCAGGACTCTTCCAACCGGATCCATCCAGGCCAGTCAAGCGATGGGGTGAAGCTCTTCCACGACCATAGGAGGCCTGCACCAGGCCGACTTTGCTCTTCGGAGGTGGGAGCAGAGAATCTGTGGTGACCGAAGCAGCATTCTCTGATTTTTCCTTCTCAGTCTCTGATTGGGCAGTCACATCGCCCTGGTCAGTGCGTACGGGAACCTCCGCAAAGGCCTGGATCTCCCCTTCCGGAGTAGCGGTACCTGTGAGGCTGTTGAGGCGAAGGGCCCGGGGCCTTACTGTGGATGGCTCCACCTCGAACAAGAACTCTTTGCATGCTTCGCAACGCCGGAATGGCTTCAGGTGAACCACCAGTCCCGAGCATCTGGGACAGATCACACCGAGGGCCTCCGTGTCTCTGCAGGTGTACAGAGCCAACTGTCCTCGGGTCCTGAGTCTTATCCCCGTGTCTGTAAGGGGATCAGCGAACGTAGTCATCTTCGTGGGGTAGGGAACCGAAATCCACGGGGAGCTTGAGGCCATCCCGACTGTCTGCTGCTCCATCACGCACTGACCATGCGCCGAAGTCTCCACGTGAGTTCCTCCACATGGCCAGACTCCTCCCACGACTTGCACGTTTTTGCCGGCTTCCATCAAGCTCCGCCCACGAACTGTGTAGTCACGGGGTGCCTCATGGCGCAGTGCAGTAAAAGCCCCCACATGTAGTACGTCACACGGCTGGACTTCTCCCTCTTCTCGCTCCTCCGCATGGGCCTTTCCCGTCTTTGGGTCATTTACATGACTTTGAGCAGGGATGCACTTTGGCCGATCACATGGCCGACCTGCTCGGAACTCCTCCGGGCAGCAAAGTCTAGACACATCCATTCTTACTTCCAAAGTCAAAACACATATCATCCCGGACTCACGAGCCCCCACGTGTAGCGACCTCACCCCATCTCTTTTGTCTAGGGGTATGTCACACGACAGGGTGAGATGCGCTACGGCCCATGTCCTCCCCATAGCTGTGGGTGAGGTGAAGGCCAGTACCAGATATTTCCTCGGGCCTATGTGCTTCTGTAAAGGAGTAAGTCCTGTTGTGCCAACACTTCCCTCTGCTCCCATTAACCAGAGTTCCACACACCGATCACAGTCCAACTCTTGTTTTATTGCATTTCTCACAATAAGCAGTGCTTCAGTAGCCAACTGGTTGCGACTTGTTAACATTTGGATACAGGGGATGAGCAGGCCGAGGCACTATCCTAATTCTCAGCTAAACCACTGCGATCTCGCCAGCGGTTACTATAGCCATAGCTTGAAAGGACTTAGAGCTTGAGAGTCTCTACCAGCGACTCAAGAGAACATAGATAGGAGTACCTTCGATGCGTTGCGGCCCCTATCAGGGGAAGATGTCCCTCCAAGGGAGTTACCAGAGGCCCATCCGTCACTGGGTTGATGCTGCTCCAGGCTCTCCGAATGGGTAACCTCCCCGGCCTCCTCACCTCAGACATGGGCCCCATCCACTTCAGGGACCCTCGGACTTCTCCACCCTCGCGGGACCCAGTCGAAGTCACTGGGCCCCAGGCCTCCTGGTTTAGTACCTCACCCCAGGCTGAAGGTGCCTGGGATGGACTCCAACTCCATTCCGGTCAGGCCTAGGGCACCTGAGCCGGAATCCGGAACCGCCCACACCCAGGCCTAAGGTGCCTGGGCGCGTGATGAAGAACCTCCAGAAGAGCAAGACCTCGTGAACAGGGCGTCTCCCCATTTTATCCCCTCCCATGACGCCAGGGCAGGTTCCCCGCCCTGGCCGCACCGTCTCCGAGAAGAAACAAAAAGGGACAGCACTATGGCAGTGAATCTACCTTGAGCCTGCGGGCACTCACCACCCACTGGCCAAGGAGATTATTACACCGCCCAATCCTCCACGAATACAAATAGTCATTACTCCCATACCTACACACCTGAACTTCCACCCAGGTGTACCCCACCTAAATTTAAAGACCCCGCTACAAAGTATTTAATTAAAATCAATTGTTTTAATATACTATATTCTATATGGTCTATAGCAAACTAAATATCATTCAATTAGGGTCTTCGCCTACATCAAAATTACAATTTCACCTAATTATTTTATAATTTCTGCTCTCACTGTAAATGTATTATGCAAGATTATATGAGAATAATATAGTAATATTTCAAAACTACAAAACCTATAAACTAAGACTAGGGGAAAACGTTGCATATTGGATGAGGGTTTAGAAACACCATATCTGCTTATCTATTTAGTTGTGAAACTACTGTCTCAGCTGGCTTTTGCAACCAGGACCTTGAAAAAAGTAGTTGGACCCATTTTGAATAACCTAATATTGCACCCCTTTTGTTAAAGATTTTTTATAGTGAACCATACTGTGTAAAAAATAGTTTAATTGAATTCCTTTATTCTCTGAGCCTTTTGGGATAGGTAGGAGGGATTTCATTTGATCTTTTTCTAACTCTTCCTGCATCCTGTATATAGCAACACATACATATCTTTCTCTACAACTTCTTTAGTTTACCAAGAACTTTCCCCCAAGAGAGAATTTCCAGTTACTCCAATCTGTCTGAACACTGGATGAGAACATTCCTAGTTGGAACAGCTTCCCATTTCTGCAAGTGCATATAAATTTTGATCCTCTAATGACCCATGAGGTTTCTCATTTATCTCTTTCAACTTTCTAATTTCTGAAATGTTACTGACTAGGGTCCTATTAAATATATGCAAACTTGTAAATCAGCCTTAGGCTCCCCCTCCTTCAACTTTCAACAACTAGAACAATATTTTTTGAATTGTTGCCAAAACATCACAAAATGGAAACAATATATAAATATTGATACGTCTTATAAAGTATTGATAATGCTGATTTAACCCTGCGTGGGTCCATAGAATCTCCCCTAAAAGTTATTTGTTACTGTACTGAAGCTGTTTGGCCAAATAGGGGACTGGTGGGCATCTCTACTGGCAGAAGAATTTTAGAAGAAAGGGTACTTAATTAACACTGTCTTCCACACATTGCGTATAGGTAACTAGTCACATTTGGGCTTATGCAAAATCTGAATATTTATTTTATAACTGTGCAAACTTACTTATGAATAATTTATATTTGTTCCCTAATGCAGAATTGTTTTGCTATGTGTCAGCTTTGTCTCGAGTTGCTTTCAAACGACATAACCGGTATTTAGATTCTTGCATAAATCTAGATGTGACTGGTTCTCTTTACGATCACACTATGGTAATCTTTTGTAAATTAACTTGTTTATTTTCTCTGTATATAGACATACACATACCCTCCTGTGCCTTGTAGATGATTGCTTTTAGCTGGCGTAGTGATTTGTATTTCTTAAAGTGGAAATATTCTACAGAAGACAAGCCCATGGATTTCAAATGTAGGGAAGTGCACCAGTGTTGCTTGTAGGTTCCATTGACCTAATCTTTTCACCAGGATTGACTTACTGTTCCATTTTATTTGAGGAGCAGGGCTTTGCTTCCTGACCCCCTGATAACTGTTAATCTGCTGACTGGTGGGGAATCACTCAAGAAGCAGCAAAAAAGGTGGAAATACTGTAGCTTAGTACTAAAGAATAAATTAAACATGAGCAGGGAAACGGCTTTATCTAAAGCAGTCCCTAAGTGGAAAAAGTACATCACCAAATCTCACTTCTAATTTTGTGAAAATAGTATTTATTATAGGCCTAGGCATAGTCTCATGTTAAGAAGTACGTTGTTATTTTTCAAGAGGAATGCAAGGCAAAGGGTAGTTTTTTGAAAGAATGGGAAGGACACGTATTTTTTTGGGGTACTGCTTAATCAAAGTTATCTTTCTAGATGCTCCCTATATAATAGAAAGTCACTTAACTTTTTTTGTAATTGTCCAATTTTAAGTAAAACCTTTTACAATTAAGACATTTCATTCATCTACATTATTACATAATACTTTACATTTATTCCTCAAGACATCAGGACCCTTACAAATACTAACACTAAGAGACAGCATAACCATAACTCTCCTTTTTTTTCTCGCCCAATGAGGGACACAGGAATCCATACACAGTTGGGTTATACTCCCTCTGAATGCCTCTTCTTTAGCTCTGCTGAGAAAATTTAGTTTTTGCTAGCCTTTGTTCACTTGTGACTTCAGTTAAGATTCCTCACTATGTCACAGCTTGAGATTGTCTCTGCATAGCAGCTATCTGGATCAACCTTTCCTCACCTAAACCCCGCTGGACTGGACACATGGGGCTAGCCTGGAATATGACTTTCAGGCACTGGCATTGTGGTATTTCCAGACATGAGTGCACCTTGTTAGCTGTGGATCACTTTCCAAGCCCAGAGGCATGTCACACCCCCAGAGACACTGTCTCTGAATACTCACCTTGTAAATAAGACTATTTGGGCTCAAAAACCAGGAGCTATCTCACAGTTTACTCTGTTGGATGCCTTTCTAAATTCCACCACTGCTGGTTCAGGCTGAGTGATCGGGCACTGATGTCATCCAACAGGGAGGGAAGCCGCTCAGGTGTGGATGTCTTCAAGATAATCACTTCTCCCAGAACCACGGGTGCAAGCAATGCACATATGAGGCAAAGCAAAAGAGAAAATTCTTCTGGACAGCCGCACTCCGAATAAAAATTGCCTGAGGCCTGGCACACTGAACTAGTGTTTAAACATAGCTATGATTAAACACTAGTTCAGTGTGAAACGCATCAGCTCGAGCAGTGTGCTGTGACCTGTAGTGCTGTTTTGGATTTCACAATAAAGGCAATTTTTATTCGGAGTGCGGCTGTCCAGAAGAATTTTCTCTTTTGTTTTGCCTCACTGATGTCATCCACTAGGGGGAGAGACATACACACTCTGCAGTCTTTTCAGCCTAGATGAAGCACCTTTCTTGCAAAAGCTCTAAATGCGCTCCAGGGCGTACCCCTAACTAACTCTGACCTTCCTGAAGCCTTAGATCAGACCAAACCTATGCTCCCCGTCACCATTGCTGACTCAAGTTCAAAATTCTAGCAATTTGTCTCTGAAGAAGCTGTTGATGAGGCAGCGTAGTCTCCTGCCATCACCTCAGATTTACAGAGGTTGTTTTAAAGCGTTTTTTAATGCAGTGCATTCTACATGTTTTATAGGGCTCCTACAGCTGCATCGACCTTCCCACTTCACCCGCTATTTGAGACATTCCTCTTTATGTATGGGAAGTACCGTGGTCCTGGGTCTTATCTGAGTTTGTGCCTAAACTTTCCCCTTTCAGAGGGAATTAGTTAAACTATGGTTTGCTGTTCCTGTGGATACATCAGTAACCCATCCTAAAGTTAAACTTAAACTAAGCCCCACAAATATGCATCTCCACCTTCCAGCGATGCAATGGTTACATTTATCATCAGATGCTGTCATCTTCTTACTAAGCTACTTTGAGTTGACTGGTTTTAAGCTTCTTGATTCACCAGCGGGGGATGATGTCATGTCATGCATGCACGCACACAGGAGTCAGTCTTTCGATCAGAGCTGGGGTGTGCTGTGAAAGCAACTGAAAAAACGTGAACAAGAGAGGGTGCACACCCGAGAGCATCATCTCTAAAACAGCTTAATCAAAAAGTTGTAAATGTATCTACTCACAGACAACATAATGAACACAGCACATCAAGGTTGCACAATCGATTCGTCCATTCCACAAGCTCCTGGGCTTGGGGGGACATCACCTAGGATCCAAAAGGCTAACGCGTTTCAAGGGCTGTGCCCTCTTCCTCAGAGCCTTCTGTCAACTTCCTTTCAATTTTTTTGTATTTTTTTTTGAATTAACGGTTTTAGAGATGAATGAATGAGTGACTTGTATAGCGCTACACATGCGAACTGAATCGCCTTTACGCGCTTTTGCAGCCAGTGTCTGCTTGGCTGGTGCGGTCATTTTACCCCGTAGGATCTCGACACGCTTCGGACACACAGTCATACATATGCATATATACTGGGCCAATTTGGACAAGATCCAATTAACCTACCAGCATGTCTTTGGAGTTAATGCGCTAGGCGGGTGCGCCCCCTCTTGTTTGTGTTTTTTCTGTTGTTTTTGGGATATCCCCAGTCTGGATTGGGCAGCAGGGTGTTGTGCGTTTGTTTCTCCATTTGTGGATCAGGTTTGCAGCAGGTGCTGGAACTGGACAACTACACTCATGCACAGGAGGTTTTTGTGTTTTATTTGTGATAGGAATGCACGCTGAGATGCGCATGCAGTGCACATTCAGTAGAAGACTGTGAGCAGGCAGGTAAGTACATGTTATTGCAGAAAATCCATAGCATGTCTTTTACATGTTAGGTTTAGTTCTGCTTTAACAGAGTGCCATTAGTTTGGTTGAGGGGTGTGCTCACCTTTTCAGATTCCACAGGCAGCTAGAGTCTCTCTTTAAATCCCAATTTGGATCGACTGGCCTTGACCTCTCTCCCATGTTGACAGTGACTTAAATCTGTCAAACCTTTCTGATACCTCAGATGTACAGGGGGTTGTTTCAAACCTTATTAATGCAGTTCACCCTAACATGCATGTGGAGGATTAGCCTGCTGTTCCAAGCCTTGGGTCTTTTAGGGTCCCACAGCTGCAAATTGATCTCCTCACTGCCAAGGTAGGCCCTGTTCTAAGGAGCGGATGGAGAAAATGTCACAACCATGTGCTTCAGTTGTGATGGCTTGTTATGAGCATCTAAACTTGTGTCCTATGAACACAAAAATCCTGCTCTTTCGTGACCTATTGTAATGCCAATACTTTCGGCCTTACTTTCACCCATGTACTTAATTCACAAGAATTGGTGTTCTTAGATCTTGTGCTGACTCATGATGAAGACAGGATAGTCACTTGAAACCATATTAAACCCACTAGTGGTAATTCGTACCTCCATTTTTAAAGTTGTCATCACCCCACATGGAAGCGAAATATACCTATTGGTCAGTTTATTAGATTGAGAAGAATCTGCTCCAAGAGAGAGGATTACGTAGAACAAAGTATCCTCATGACCAAGAAATTTGAGGAAAAGAAATACCCTCCTGAGTTGATCAAAAAGGCTTTTGTGTCTCATCTGAATCCCCCTGCGGCTAGGAACGTGCTTGAAAGGGAGACTGACGAGACTCGTATGGTAAGATTTGTGCCCACCTTCAATAGAGACTTCAAGTCAGTTTCAAAAATTATTAAGAAACATTATGGTATCCTACTATTGGATCAGAGGTTGGCTCCTGTATTACCATCTGCCCCACAAGTCACTTTCCGTAGAGCCAAAACAGTTAAAAACCTGATAGCTCCCAGTAAAGTAGTAAATAAAGCTTCAAGACCCTGTCTGGATATCAGATCCTATTTTGATAATAGGACTGGTATTTTCCAATGTAAGAAAAGAGGATGCCTTACCTGTCAGTTTATTACCCACGGGTCTAACAAAATCTGTACCAACCAGGGCAAAGAATATGTGATAAGACAATTTGTCCCTGTGGGTTCTTGTACGCGGGTCGCACAATTCGTGCACTACGTGCAAGAATAGGTGATCATCGCAGGTTCACTCAGAAGGGCTGCGTTGAGCATAGTGTACCTCGACATTTCCAGAGATTCCATGATAAAGATAGCAAACACCTGGAGGTCTTTGTGATTGAAACCATACCTGAAGGTACACTTACGGCCAACAAAAGTTTCTCCCTTTTATGTAAAAGGGAATCTTCTGGATATACATGTTTGACTCCTTGGCCCCAAAAGGGTTAAACGAGGAGTTAGAAACATGTCGTTTCATCTGAAGTCGCTAGGCATGTTAGGGCCTGTTTTAGGTTGATATTATTTATGTGGTTTTATCAATTTTCTTTATACCGTATTTTTTATATATATATATATATATATATATATATATATATATATATATATATATATATATATATACATACATTTTTATTGTCTTGTATTTAGTATTATTGTTATGTGGCTATTTGTTGAGTCTGTTTTTGTTTTTCCGGATCTGTATGATATATATATATATATATATATATATATATATTTTAGATTAGTCTAGACATTCATGTTAGAGCAGAAAGGGGTTAATTCGAGTCTGTTCAGCACAGTCCTCCTATGCCATATGCTTCCCATTAAATTAATTACCTTTTGCCCCACCCCTATTTTATCTAATTTTCCCCTCCTTTTTTCATTATTTAAAAACCCCCCTGCGTGTCACTTCACCTTGACTGTGACAAAGCGCTAGAAGCGCAAAACGCGTCATCGAGGCCACCCAGGACTGTCATCCCCCAAAACCTGGCTCCATTTGCAGCCTAGTGGCACCTTTATTACATCCTTAGAACGCAAGGGTGATCTGTTATCTTCCCAGGACATGGGACCTTTTAGATCATTTCCACTATACCATCGTTCTAAACTATTCCTGGTAGAAGATTCACAGTTCCGGTGTCATAGCACAGCAGTTCCGGTTTTCCACTTCCGGTTCTCCCCTCCCAGCGCCGCAGCTGGCCTGTCGTCACTGGCCAGGGTGTCATCCGGCGGTTCCTGCAGTGCTCACCGCTCCTGTCTCCCCATCGGTCGGATTATGACCAACAGGCCCATCGGAGCGTCTGTTTTCTATGATCCTGATATCAGCCAGTTTGGCGGCCGCCTCCTCTTCCATCCCCATGCTTTAGGAAGATGTGCTGATTCATAACAGACTGGTTTCAGCTCCGTTCTGCAATGGATGCCAGGTGATATGATTATTTACACCGTTCTTTTCCTTGTGTTTTAATCCAGCAATTTTATTAACTGCTTTTCGATCTTGTGGAAGCATCAATAAACGTTTTAACAGCAATCTGAACAGTCTGCTTTTTCCTGCCCATCGAGCGCTGGATTTTTGTGTTCATTGTATATTCCTGTGTTCCAGCCATGGTATCCGTGCAGCACTGGGTTCAGTGAAAATCTCCCCATGAATTTTTGTGCCCCCCCCCACCATTTTCTGGACTAGCCTCTGTTTAGCGCTGGTGATTTTGGTTGTTGTTTAAACTTGTGTCCTGTATGGGTCTGATGTCCATACATATGTGCAGAGCACCCTGGCTGCATGCTTGGAATTCCGATTCAAGGTATATCTGACTTACTCAAACTTCAGGAGTTTTCTCTTTTTTGGTCCTGTGATTTTCAACATCACAGGTAATCAGTGTGCGTCCTGCCTCAAGGCATTAGGCCTACAGAAGGGTTGGAGGGATTCTACCCCTCTCATCTATCTACTTTAGTTTCCTGTGCATACTACCCTTTTCAGTCATGCTGACTTTGTGGGATTTTACCCTTAAAACACAACTGAACCCATTAATTTAGCTGTCTACCAAAACAGTTATAGTCAAGGCATGTCATGAATGATAACTGTCACAACTGCTTCTGCTCTCAACCAAACTGTCAAGCCGTCAAATGACTGGTGTTATAACTGATCACACATGCAGCATTATGGCAACTTCAGATCAAACAGAGCCTAAGACGACGGGTTCCTTGACTGTAGAGGACAGGAGGGTTTAGTTCCACTTTAAATGTTCTACTAGTCTCATGCCTTGTACACACGACCGGTTTTCCCGGCAGGAAAAAAAAACAACGCTTTTCCCGATGGGATTCCTCTCAAGCCTGCCTTGCATACACATGGGCACACAAAAGATCGCTGAACTTTTGACTGCTAAGAACGCGGTGATGTCAAAGACTACGACGAGCCGACAAAATGACGTTCTATGCTTCCGCGCATGTGTCGAATTGTTTACGAGCATGCACATTTTTTTCCCCTAGAAAGCATATACACAACGCTTTTCACAACGGGAAAAAGAGTTCTCTTTTTTCCCCCAGCAGTTTTCTCGTCTGAAAAACTGCAATGGAGCATACACACGGCCAGTTTTCCCAGCCAAAAGCTGTCATGGCAGTTTTCCCGACTGGAAAACCGGTCGTGTGTACGAGGCATCAGAGGTCACTTCACCCTTATGGGCTGTCACAACCCTTATAGGCTGTAATGCTGGCATGATTTCTAACATTCTTTGGATATCTTGCATAGAGAGATTGGTTGTCTGGCTGGGCAACCTCCTTGAGTTTTCATTCTATTAATCCTAAGTACTGGGAGTGTATGGCTTTGGGGGTGCCTCAGTATATCTTTCTGTTGTCCACAACTTGTGGGTTTATTCTTCCTTGATCAGGTCATTATGTTTTTTCACCTGTTTAAGTAGATTTTTAGTTTCACAGCCTCTCACTGGTTCAGGCTCTGTTTCCTTCGGGTGGCATCCATTCCTCTCTGGAAGTGATCTCTTCTATCCTAGTTCTCTGTGTTCTCCCATTGGTGATTGGCTACTCCTCCTGTCTTCTAGAGGGAGTCTCCTCATCTAGTTCATATTCAAGCGATGGTCCTTTAGGAAGAAGTAAACTTCCATCTTTAAATTTTAGCTATAGGTAAGCCTATAGTGTAAATATCTCCTAAATGTGTACCGTTTAGGAGATATTTACTGTACATGCAGCCAGTGACATCACTGGTGCATACGCTCGTGCTGTTCCTTCAGAGCTCTGTGCAGCGACTAGCGGCGTCCGCCAGTTACAAAGTCGGAGTCCACAAACCCGGAAGCAATACGGGGGAGGATGGAAGCCGTCTCCAGCGATGACATTGCATCGCTGGAAGCTTAATTTTCAGGTAAGTTTCACATAATGTGCTAGTATGTGATGCATACTAGCACATTATGCCTTTGCCTTGCAGGTGAGAAGAAAAAAAAGGTGCAGTGGTTTACAACCGCTTTTAGGTGGTTCTTTTTTGCAAACAGCCCCCGGTCCCCTCACTGGTTGTTGCCCCCCCTCAGGTAGACTGCTTTTATACATCCCAACTTTTTCAAAATTTCTGTGTTTCTCAATGGAGAAGAAAGAAAATGAGATGTTTGTAATTACCATAAAATGTGTTTCTTGGAGTCCATTGAGTGCTACAGGTCGCATCATGTTCTCATTAGATCAAGCGCAACTGCAGTGCACTTGGGGTTGTACTTGCAGTGCACAGACTATTTGCTCTAAGTAAATCAACCCATTTGGCTTACATTAGTCCACAATAAAAAAGATGGTTTAGAAAAGAAAGGAATTCAGAAATGTTAGTACTCTTCCTTGCAGTGGGTAACCTACGAAAATCACTGCATACTACTGTAGGCACCCTCAGATAAGTGGCAAAGGGCTCTAAGGGACAGATAAACTTCTGTAGGCTACCTTTACACGTGATAAATTCTGATACATTTTTTTAAGAAAATTTTAATGATTAGATTATTTGTTTATGGTAGATTACAGCAGAGACTGCTCAACTTTCCTTTAGATAGTTTGATTAATAAGGTATAGCTTAATTTCATTCACCAATAAGTCATACCCGAAAGACTTTTGATTTCAAACTAAGTCAGTAGGTGGAAACGTATATTTTACTCTCAGAACTCGGGTGTTCCTAGAGCCTATAACAACGATAACATAAATCAGAAAGACAAAATGCCAAATGCATATAACTCAGTTAAAAATATTATTCACAGCTTGGTCAGAGTTCTTTTGTAATTAGAAAAAATGTGTTAATTTCTTTAAAGATCACTTAAATAATTTAATTCTATGTAGATAATTCATACAATAGCCATATGTCAAACATGGTAAATATATATATATATATATATATATATATATATATATACCGTACATACATATATATGTGTGTGTGTGTAAATATATATATATATATATATATATATATATATATATATATATATAATTTGTATACATGAAACAAGGTGACTGAAATGCAAGTTTATCCAAATAAATAATACACCCTAATTTGCTTAAAACATATATTTAATATATAATATAATAACTTGTGAATATGAGCTTCAGGCGGCTAAAATGAGAAATCCACACATACTTTCATCAGCCTGTTTTTAAATTTGAATATGAAAAGCGCATTGCAGTCAGAGTGTCACCTTAATGGCATTTGGCAGTCATTTGATTTATTAGGTTTTAGAGTAATAAAATAATAAAAAAAGAAAACCTCTTAAATATTTCATCAAACTATGCTAATCGAGGTAATATTGCCAGCTGAAGGCTTGTACCTGTATGCATAACGACAGAAAAATGTGGTTGCCCTAGTAAAATTTCCATGAACCTAGTGAATAATGAAAGAACCTTATTGAAATATTCAGATTTGGGGGGTTTAGGTAACGCATGTTAGGGTACAAGATGAAAGGAAATGTCTCATTTATAGAAGAAGAGAAGCCTGCACACATCAAATATTCAGTCAGCTTGACAGCTGTGGAAATTGTCGTTTTAAATGGGTACTCTCTCTTAGTCCTTATAATAAAAACACTTCCAAATATTCTCCTATTGTAATAGTCTAAATCTGCAGGCTGTTGTTAATATGGATGTGTCTGAGCCGTGTCATTTTTGTTTGGAGATGTTTTTATAAAATTTCAACTGAAATTTAATTAGATGATGTTTTGCTGTGAAATTGGAAATAATATCTATGTATCAATTTAAGATGGTAATGATATTGATAAGCACCTTAACCACTTAAGGACCAGGCCTTTTTTTCAGACTCTGTGTTTACAAGTTAAAATCTTTTTTTTTTTTTGCTAGAAAATTACTTAGAACCCCCAAACATTATATATTATATTTTTTTTTCTAACACCCTAGAGAATAAAATGGCAGTCGTTGCAATACTTTCTGTCACACTGTATTTGTGCAGCGGTCTTGCAAGCGCACTTTTTGGGGAAAGAATACAAGTTTTTGAATTAAAAAATAAGACAAAAGTAAAGCTAGCCCATTTTTTTTTTTTATTGTGAAAGATAATGTTACACCGAGTAAATTGATACCCAATATGTCATGCTTCAAAATTGCACCCGCATGTGGAATAGCGACAAACTTTTACCCTTAAAAATCTCCATAGGCGACGTTTAAAAATTTATACAGGTTACCATTTTTGAATTACAGAGGAGATCTAGGGCTAGAATTATTGCTCTCGCTCTAACGATCGTGGCGATACGTCACATGTGTGTCTGGAACACTATTTTCATATGCGGGCGCTACGCACATATGCGTTCACTTCTGCACGCAAGCTCGTCGGGACGGGGCGCTTTTAATTTACATTTTTTTAAATTTATTTTACTTTTTATTTTAACACTGTTCTTTTTAAAAAGAATAAAAAAATTAGGTCACTTTTATTCCTATTACAAGGAATATAAAAATCCTTTGTAATAGAAAAAAAGCATGACAGGACCTCTTAAATATGAGATCTGGGGTCAAAAAGACCTCAGATCTCATATTTACACAAAAAAAATTAAAATGTAATTTAAAAAAAAACAATCCTCCTTTAAGAGCATTGAGCCGAAGTGACATTTGATGTCCCTTTCACCCTCCAATGCTATGGAGCTGAGCGGAGGCCATTTTCCCCTCACTCGGCATGCAGGCAGTGAGGGGAGCAGACGCTGGAGCCGTCGGTGGCGGTGGAGAAGACCGGAGCACGGTGAGAGGAGGGGGCCCCTCTTCTCCCGCCACCATTAAAAGTGATCTTGGGGCGAATCTGCTGCAGAGACCACTTTTATCTTAAAGAGAAACGCACGCCATTCCGGAAAATACCGGGGTTATGGCAGCTAGCTGCTGTCATAACAATGGTATTTAGTGTTAAAGTACCGATGTAGGGGTACGGAGATTTACATGAAGTGGTTAAAAGGAGTCCTTCGAAAAGATGGGTGACCCTTAAAAGTAGAATACAACTGCAATGTTCCTCTGCAGCTCCACATCAAAAATAATTATAGCTTAACATTTCTCTGATATTACTAAAAAGCAGTTTTCATTGATTGACATTCAGTAATGGGGCTTGCAAGATGTTTACATGCAGGCCTGTTCCGGGGTCAAAATGGATGCAAAGAAAATGAAGTTTAGGAAGAGGGTCTATTTAAAACTCATACGCTGGGCTGATTAATATTATTCTGTATGGCCATTCTCTTTCCTACAACCAATCTTGTGTTGGCCAAGTAGTGAAAATTGCTTTTAACAACATCAGACATCTGTTGTTTTGTAATGATTTTCAGTCATACCCCAGATGATGTGCATGTGGACAAAACGCGTCGGTTAAATTGAGCCTGCTTCATGTTATTGCGCTTTCCAGATTTCTTATGTGATCATGTTATCATTTTATTAAAGTGCCTGTAAGGTCAGACTTGATGTAAGTTTTCTACCTTTAAATAAAAATTGCGAGTAATGGGTTTATGCAATGTGGAGGCCTTTTGTTGTTTTTTATGAACTGTGGAGTCCGAGATCTAACTCAGGGGCTGGATGCTGTGGAATACCATAGTGACAGATCTCCAGTGACTGTTCTTTGGATCTTCATTTACCAGTTCCATCCTTTTGCCTGTTTGACACTTGGCAATAGAGTCCACGCATTCCGGTAAGCGTGTTCACTCCCCAATCTGGGTGGCGGTTGCACATTCGATGTTGACTCCTTTAGTGGACCATGGTTAATCTCTATTCGTGCAGAATTGATTCTACTCAACCTTTTCTATTTGGACTGTTTTGACACGCAGTGGCTGACTTACCTTTATAGTTTCCATATGTGGACTTTTCATTATTTATTTGTGACACCTATGCACTTGATTAATTTTATGTGGTATTATTACCTCTTTCACACAATTGAGTATATTTATTCATCTGCTTCTTTGCACATTGCATTGCACTTTGTATTGATTTATTTGCTTAATTGCACACTGCATTTCTTATGCTTGCTTTGCACATTTAATATGGTTCATTTTTAGCGCTGCACTTTTTGGATTTAATAATTTTCAGTGAAGGTGGGGTAGGGCTATTTGTAGATAAAAGTGTTTATATAGTGTATGAGAGTGATCTTCTTAAATTAGACCTAAAGTCAAAAGCTGGCTCTGGATCTTTCCGGCTTGCTGTTTTACTGATATTTCTTGCTTTCTATACCAGAGGACTGGTTCTGTATGAGGCGTTTACATTGATCAGCCAAATGGTGCCTCCAACACAAGCATAACCAGCCCTTTACCTTGCTGAACATGCTAAAACTGTAAGGAATCAGTGGGCTAGGTGGGGCTTGAAGAGGAGTGCCCTCTATGTATTTTGTTGTATTTTTTCAGATAGCAGCATGAAGTGCAAGCTGACCATAAAAGTCACCTCCAAATTCATAAAAGTCCATATTTTTATTATAATAAAACCACTTTTATCATAATAACATTACTTTTGTCTGCTGTCTGTTAACAGACTGTCCCAGAAAGCAGTACTGTTCATGTGGCATATACTTTTACTGATTTACTTGCAGCAGGTACACCTGCTCAATTGCTTGGTAACACAAATTGCTAATCAGACAATCACATGGCTGCAACTCAATGCTTTTAGGCATCTAGCTGTGGTAAAGATGACTTGCTGAAGTTCAAATTGAGCATCAGAATGAGGAAGAAAGAGGATTTAAGTGACTTTAAAAGTTGCATGGTTGTTGGTGCCAGATGGGCTGGCCTGAATATTTCAAAAGCTGGTGATCTTCTGGGATTTTCATGCACAATCTTGATTGGTTTAGAGAGATTGGTCTGAAAAAGAGAAAATATCCAGTGAGTGGCAGTTGTGTGGGCAAAAATGCCTTGTTGAGGCCAGAGGAGAATGGGCAGACTGGTACTAGATGATAGAAAGGCAACAGTAACTCAAATGACCACTCGTTACAACCAAGGTAGGCAGAATACCATCTTGAACCTTGAAGCTGGAGGCTGCAGCAGCAGAAGACCACACTGTGTGCAACTCCTGTCAGCTCAGGAAATTGAGGCTACAATTCGCATTGGCTCAGCATAATTGGACAATAAAAGATTGGAAAAATGTTGCCTGGTCTGATGAGTCTCGATTTCAGCTGCGGAATTCAGATGGTAGGGTCACAATTTGGCGTAAACAACATGAAAGCATGGATTTATCCTGCCTTGTATCAACAGTTCAGGCTGGTGGTAGTGGTGTTATGGTGTGGGGGATATTTTCTTGGCACACTTTGGGCCCCTTAGTAATTGGGCATAGTTTAAACACCAGTATTATTGCTGATCATGTCCATCCTTTTATGACTACAGTGTACCTATCTTTTGATGGTTACTTCCAGCAGGATAATGCACCATGTCACAAAGCTCAAATAATCTCCAACTGGATTCTTCAACATGACAATGAGTTCACTGTACTCCAATGGCCTCCACAGTCACCCGATGTCAATCCAATAGAGCATATTTGGGATGTGGTGGAATGGGAGATTTGCATCATGGATGTGCAGCTGACAAATCTGCAGCAACTGCATGATGCTATCATGTCAATATGGACCAAAATCTCGAAGGAATGTTTCCAACATCTTGTTGAATCTATGCCACGAACAATTAAGGCAGTTCTGAAGGCAAAAGAGAGTCCAACCCGGTACTAGCAAGATGTACCTAATAAAGTGGCAAGTGAGCATATGTAAGATGCCACTTTATTAGGTACATCTTACTAGTACCGGGTTGGACTCTCTTTTGCCTTCAGAACTGCCTTAGTTGATTCTATTGACGTTTACCAATAAATACATGGACACCTCATGCCTCAAGGAAAAGCATGAAGATGTACATACAGTGCATATACAAGGAGATGAAACAAGATACATAACGGTTGGAGCAGGGTCCATGTACAGCTTGAAGCATACAAACAACAATTGCTTAAGGTATGTATGGGGAAAGCCCTGCAGATGAGGGGAGTTCTTAACCACTTCAATACCAGGCACTTACGCCCCTTCCTGCCCAGGACAATTTTCAGCTTTCAGCGCTGTCGCACTTTGAATGACAATTGCGCGGTCATACAACGCTGTACCCAAACTAAATTTTTATAATTTTCTTCCCACAAATAGAGCTTTCTTTTGGTGGTATTTGATCACCTCTGCGGTTTTTATTTTTTGCTAAACAAATGAAAAAAGACAGAATTTTTTTAAAATTTTTACATTTTTTTTTTTTAGTTTCTGTCATAAAATTTTGTTTTCCCCTTCACTGACGGGCACTGATGAGGCGGCACTGATTGGCACTGATGAGTTGGCACTGATAAAGTGGCACTGATGGGCACTGATGAGGAGGCACTGATATGTAGAATTGATGGGCACTGATAGGCGGCACTGATATGCAGCACTGATGGGCACTGATAGGCGCCACTGATCGGCACTGATGGGCACTGACAGGCAGCACTGATGGGCACTGACAGGCAGCACTGATGGGCACTGACAGGTAGCACTGATGGGCACTGACAGGGCGGCACTGATGGGCACTGACAGGCGGCTGTGATGGACACTGACAGGCGGCTGTGATTGGCACTCATAGGTGGTACTGATTGGCACTGACAGGTGGCACTGATGGGCAGCACTGATGATGAGGTACTGGCAGGTGTTACTGCTGGGCAGTGATTGGCACTGTGGTGGGCAGTGATTAGCAATGTGGTGGGCAGTGATTGGCACTGGTGGGCAGTGATTTGCACTGTGTTGGGCAGGGATTGGCACTGTGGTGGGCACTGGCATCCTTTATTATGGGGGAACTGGTTGGCAGGTGATCTTTTACATTTGAGGGGGCTGTGCTGATGATCAATGTGCTGATTATCAGCACAGACCCCCCCACCCCCCTCTGACAGGGAGAGCCGCCGATCGGCTCTCCCTGTCAGCGTGAACCGAGAAATGCCTTTTACCGGCACTTCCTGGTTCACGCGATGATCAGCTGTGATTGGTCACAGCTGATCACGTGGTAAGAAGCCTCTGACAGAGGCTTCTTATCACGATCGGAGATGCGGGGTGTCAGACTGACACGCCGCACTCGCGATCGCCGCGATGCGCGCCCCCACGGGTCTATTGACGTCCAGCAGGATAACATGCCACACGCGCCGGCATGTTATCCTGCTGGACGTCAATAGACGTCCAGTCAGGATAACAGAACCTATTGACCGGGCGGGAAGTGGTTAATAATGCAAAGCACTCAACAGGTGAGCACATAATCCACTACCCCATCTGAACACAGAGGAGAAGACAGTGGGGGGGCGTTGGGGCAGGGGAGTCCTTACAAAAAACAATATGTGCAGTGGGTAATCAAGAAAAAACGATGAAGAGAAAAAAAGGATTAAAGAAAAGGCAAGAAGGGAGGGAGTAAACAGAAGTTCAAGGGGTTAGGAGCGCAGAAATTTCAGATTTCCGGCAGAAAATGGACAAAACATGATGGATGAGACTGCGATATCCTAGGTTGGAAAACTCAAATGAATTTATTCTGGGAGTCGGACAATATGGCTGTCAGTTTTTCATTGACCATGATATTGCTTATACAGTGTTTTACCACCTCAAAGTCAAGGAAGGGGGACTTCCATGCTCTGGCAATGGTAAGCTTGGTCGCTGTGAAAAATTGAGCAGTGTCCTTCAGCACAAAAAGGAACATCTATAGGCTTAAAAAAGAAGGGTTTTTCTTGAGATTGGGATGTAACAATGTATGAAGCAAGGCGTAGACCCAAATCCACCGATTCTTCTCTCTTGGACAAAACCACCAAATAAGCGCCATTGTTCCTGGCTGGGCACATCTATGGAAGCAAGTTGAGGGATAGTTAGTAACCACCTATTATAGATAGTCAACCACCTATTACAATTTTGAAGGCCCTGGAGCACCAGGACAATAGAATTTTCCACAAAATGACCCCATTTTGGAAAGCACACACCCCAACGTATAATCTATGAAGCATTATGAGTCTTTTGAACGGTTCATTTTTTTCCAGAAGGTTTTGGAAAATGTGGAGAAAAAATGAAAATGCATTTTTTTACACAAAGTTGTCCATTTATAAGATATTTCTAACGCATAGCATATACATAGCAAAAATGACACCCCAAAATGCATTCTGCTACTCCTCCTGAGTATAGCGGTACCACATGCGTGAGACTTTTACACAGCCTGGCCATATACAGAGGCCCAACATTGAAGTAGCACTTTCAGGCGTTCTACAAGCATAAATCGCACATATCCTTTCTCAACCACCTATTACAATTTTAAAGGCCCTGGAGCACCAGGACAATAGAATTTTCCACAAAATGACCCCATTTTGGAAAGCACACACCCCAACGTATAATCTATGAAGCATTATGAGTCTTTTGAACGGTTCATTTTTTTCCAGAAGGTTTTGGAAAATGTGGAGAAAAAATGAAAATGCATCCCCCCTGCAGAGTCTCACATCCGATTCACATCACTTCTTCCCTCACCAAGGACTCACACACACAGCTGCTGTGCACTATCTGTTCACAGCTATTAGGTATTATGGCATATATTTATTTATTTCTCCTCACCTCATCCTGTTCCTTGCAGGTTTCCCTTCACTTTTTTTCATGGATAGTCTTTGTTGTTTTTTTTTGACTGCTTGATATATATATATAATTTCGTAGATTCCAACATACCCTTGCACCACCACCTACATTTTTCCACTTACACCCCATTTAATTAACTTTTTTATTTACACTTACATATTCATATTTACATTCATCATTTTATTTTAATTTTAATTTTAATTTAATTCAATTTAATTTATTTTATCTAATCTAATTCATATTCATTTAATTCATATTCTTTTTTTTTCTCACATCACATTTCTCTTTTACACATTTTCTCCTTGTTCCCCAGATTTCTTTCCCCCTGGGGGCCTTGTCACCAGCTTTCCTTTTTGTGTCAGTGTCACCAGGCTACCTGAATCCAGCAACACAACAAATTTTTTACCATTAATACACATTTTGCATAAATGTTTCTCAGTTCCCCGAATGGCAGTGCATGCAACTGTCGCAAACATGTCAATTTATAAGATATTTCTAACACATAATATGTACATAGCAAAAATGACACCCCAAAATGCATTCTGCTACTCCTCCTGAGTATGGCGATACCACATGTTTGAGACTTTTACACAGCCTGGCCACATACAGAGGCCCAACATCCAAGTAGCACCTCCAGGAATTCTAGCAGCATTAATTGCACATATCATTTTCTGACTACCGATCACATTTTTGAAGGCCCTTCATATATCTAACACAGTGTTTCTCAACTCCAGTCCTCAAGGCGCCCCAACAGGTCATGTTTTCAGGATTTCCCTCAGATGAAACAGCTGTGGGAATTACTAAAGCAGTTAAACTGATCAAATAACCTGTGCAAAACAATGGAGAGCCTGAAAACATGACCTGTTGGGGCGCCTTGAGGACTGGAGTTGAGAAACACTGATCTAACACATAGCAGGTACATACCAAATAACAAAAGATTACCTGTGGTTTTAGAAGTGCAGTGGTCCACAGAGGAGAGCATCGGTCCAGGCAGCAGGCAGGGATGAGGTCAGCGACAGCAAAAGCAATCATCCAGGCAGCAGGCAGGAATACTGTCCATAGTTCGCACAGGCAGAGATACTGTCAGCACAGCCAGAGCACAGCCAAAGCACAGGTCCAGGTAGCAGGCAGAGGTGTCCCGGCAGAAATGCTGTCCAAAGTCAGTATAGGCAGCAGGCAGATATATGGTCAACACAGCCAAAGTATTGGTCCAAGCAGCAGGAAGAAACATGGTCCATAATGTCATGGGTCATTACAGGCAGTAATATGGTCAGCACAGCCAAATTATTGGTCCAGGCAGCAGGAAGGACCATCAAGCTTAGGGCCAGGGGGACAGGGGTAGAGGCTTCTCCCACCCAAATCGCTTTGAAGCCTCCGGGCAACCAGACCCTGTTCTTGGAGCACAGAAAACTAAAAACTGGTTTTCTCTACTCAGAACGCTATTCTGAAGCCCCTCACATATGTGAGACCCCTGTGTACTAAAAGTAGATGGCCAAAAGATCAGTCCAAGTGGCAGGCAAAAACATGGTCGATTAACAGGCCAAGGTCGGTACACGTGGAAGTCAGAAACGTGGTTTAAATCGGCAGGCAGAGGCATCGTCGCTAAACAGGCTGAGGTTGGTGCACGTGGAGGTCAGAAACGTGGTTTAAATCGGCAAGCAAAGACATCGTCGGTAAACAGGCCAGGGTCAGTTAATTAACATGGAAGGTAGTTAGTAACATGGTAGCAGGCAAATGGGGAAATGGCAGTCTGTTAATAATAAGGGGAACTAATGGATGTATGATAATTTTTGAAGCAATTTCCGATGCACAGGCCAGGTTGGGAGGGACAATCGGGACAATAATAGCTGGTGTCTCTTCTTACTCCTCCTCTGCTGCATACACGGCATTTCTTTTGGCGTCTTCTTCCAGATTCTGTGGGGGGGATGCTAAAGGGATAGTGTCGCTCGTGAAGCCGACTCACACTATCAGAGCGAATGCTTCCTGGGGCGGGATCTTGTTGGTAAATGAGGGCATCGATGATATCTTCGATATATTGGAGGTAGTGGAGTTGGTGATTTTGAGTTGCTTTTTGGTAGCAGACAAACTAATTAAAAAGGGCCATGTGAAAAAGGTGAAACGCAACTTTTTTATGCCAATAACGGGACTTTCTTGTTGATAAGTAGGGCTGTAGCATCTGGTCGTTTAAATCCACCCCTCCCATGTACAAATTGTAGTCGTGGACACATTCGGGCTTTACAATGGGGCCGCGTCTTCTTGTGATCTCCACCACGGTGTCGTGGATCGTAGAGAGGATGTGGACATCTTTCTTGTCCCTCCACTTCATGGCCAACACCTCCTCGTTCCTCATGAATGCCGATTCTCCAGGTCGCAATTTTTTGGTCAATAAATTTTGTGGGAATCCCGTCCGTTTTTTTTTTAAGGTACCGCAGGCCGGGGTTTGTTTACTGTAAAGGTGGCGAAAAAGGGGCAGGCTGGTATAATAATTATCAACATATAAATGGTAACCTTTTCCGAACAGGGGGTATGCCAACTCCCAGACAATTTTCCCACTGGTTCCAATATATGTGGGGCAATCACGGGGATGGAGCTGGGAGTCTTTGCCTTCGTAGATCCTGAATTTGAAGACGTATCCAGTGGCTCGATCGCATAATTTATTACATTTTAACCCATACCTGGCTCTCTTGCTTGGTATGTACTGCTTGAACTGCAGTCGGCCGGTGAAATGTACGAGGGACTCGTCCACACAAATTTTTTGGTCTGGGATGAAAACTTCTTCAAATCGCTGGGAAAAGGCATTGATTAGGGGGCGTATCTTGTACAATTTGTCGTAGTTGGGATGATCTCGGGGAGGGCACTGTGAATTGTCATTGAAGTGGAGAAAGCGCATAATCATGTCGTATCTTTTCCTGGACATGACAGCGGAATATATGGGCATGTGTTGGATGGGGCGTTTGGACCAATATGAATGGACTTCATTCTTTTTTGTAAGCCCCATATTGAACATAAGGCCGAAAAATAATTTAAATTCCTCCAATGTTAGACGCCGCCACTGGAACATGCGGGCGTAGGAAGAATCGGGGTTGGCAGCAATAAATTGGGATGCATACAGATTCGTTTGATCCACTATATTCTGCAGCAAATCTTGTGGGAAAAATAATCAAATTTAGAAAGTAGTGTCGGTCTGCACACCTGGCTGTGCAGTGAAAGGGGGGATGATAGCGGATCCTGAGTTGGCAGGCAACCATAAGGGGTTTGCCAGGGCATCGGGAAGGTAGGACTGGGGCTGGATTCTTCGGGTTGGACGTGCATTTCCATTACTTGTACTGGGCTCCTCTTCCTGGGGTATGGCGCTGCTGGTGGTGGGCAGTTCTCCTGATCTTGGTGCTGATCTTGGTGCTGATCGCATTCTTTTGGGAGGGACAGTTTCCTCCGGGGACTCGGACTCTGAGCTACTATCCTCCACTGGCTCGTATTCCGAACCAGAATCGGATAATGGGATAATGGGAGCTCCCCGCTGCTCTCATCATCCGACATGGCAAGAATGGCATATGCCTCCTCAGGTGTGTAAACCCTTTGGGACATTATGGCAGTGCTTATTGGTGGGCCTGTGTAATGGTACTGCTGGTGGTAGTGGTGGCGGTCTGTGTGGTAGTACCGATGGAGGTATTAGTGGTGGGCCTGTGTGGTGGTACCGATGGCGGTATGGGTGGTGGTGGTACAGATGGCGGTATGGGTGGTGGTGGTGGCGGTACCGATGGCGGTACAGGTGGCGGTACAGGTGGTGGTGGTAGCGATGGCGGTATGGGTGGTGGTGGTACCGATGGCGGTACAGGTGGTGGTGGTACCGATGGCGGTACGGGTGGTGGTGGTGGCGGTACCGATGGTGGTACAGGTGGTGGTGGTAGCAATGGCGGTATGGGTGGTGGTGGTACCAACAATGGCGGTACAGGTGGTGGTGGTACCGATGGTGGTACGGGTGGTGGTGGTGGCGGTACAGGTGGCGGTACGGGTGGTGGTGGTACCGATGGCAGTACAGGTGGTGGTGGTACCGATAGTGGTATGGGTGGTGATGGTACCGATGGCGGTACAGGTGGTGGTACAGGTGGTGGTGGCACTACTGACAGTGGTACAGGTGGTGGTACTGATGGCGGCACTAGTGGTGATACTGGTAGCGGGCCTGTGTGGCAGTATAGATGCTGGGCCTGATGGCGGTACTAGTGGCGGTACTGGTGGTGGTACTGGTAGTGGTACCGATGGCGGTACTGGTAGCCTGTGTGGCGGTACCAATGGCGGTACCGATGGAGGTGGGCCTGTGACAGATGATTGACAGATGGGCTGATTGATTGATTGATTGACAGATGGGCTGATTGATTGACAGGTGGGCTGATTGATTGACAGATGGGCTTATTGATTGACAGATGGGCTTATTGATTGACAGATGGGCTGATTGATTGACAGGTGGGCTGATTGATTGACAGATGGGCTGATTGATTGACAGATGGGCTGATTGGCTGGGCTGATTGATGTGCTGAGCTGTGTGACAGGTCCTCTTTATGGGGGGGGGGCGTGTTGTGCACTGTAAACTGATGTAGACAAACTACACTGAGCTAACTTACTGATCTCTTCTCTCTCCTCACAGATCGGTGTGTGAGGAGAGAGCAGGGATCAGGTAGTAATTCCTGCAGTTTGTTTACATTTGTGACCGGCTGCGATTGGACACAGCCGGTCACGTGGTAAAAAGCCAATTCATTGGCTGTTTACCCTGATCGGGGACGCGCTGTGTCCAAGGGACACTCGCCTTCCCCGGTCCCCGCTCTGCAAGCCTCTGGCAGCGCGCACGGAGCGCGCCGCCGAGTCTGTTGTGACACGTGATCGGCTGTGATTTTGACACAGCCGATCACATGGTAAACAGCCAATGAAATTGGCTGTTTACCGTGATCGGGGAAGCGCTGTGTCCGAGGGACACACGGGCGCGTGCAAGGCATTATCCTGCAGGACGTCATATGACGTCCAGTATGGATAATGCAACCACTTCCCGGACGTCAATTCACTATTGACTGGGCGGGAAGTGGTTAAAGGATGTGTACTGTACCTTCTTTCTTTGCTTATTACTGATAGGGTTCATAAAATAAAATAAAATAAAAATTTCAGTAAAGTACTGTATTTATTGGCGTATAACACTATGCCTGCGTGTTATACGCAGGGGGCTGTGGAAAGATTTTTTCCTGAAACTTCCCTCTTAAAGTTAGGGTGCGTGTTATACGCCGATAAATACGGTAAATATGAAATTTTGCATGTTCATATTTTCTAGTCTTCTGTTTAGTCAGTAGGTAGAGCTTTAACCTCCCTTTGACATTATTATTAAAAGGATTACTTTTCACTTCGGATGAAAGAAACCTGTTTCTATAATTGAAATGAGTCATCAGAGCAGTGAAATATCTCTTATGTACCACTAAGTTTAAAGTGAATAACTCAATACCAAGTTCACTATGTGGACCACTTATGTATTTATATATGTTGATCATATCCCCCCAGTTAATCTCCTCTTCTCAAGAGAGAATACATTTAGTTCCTCATAGCTGAGCTCCTCCATGCCTTTTTATCAATTTTGTTGCCCTTCTCTGCACTTTCTCCAGTTCACCATTTTATTGTGAATTTGTGCCCAAAACTGAACTGCATATTCCAGATGGGAAAGAGAAAATTTAAACCCAAGCGCCTGTGGATACTAATAAATTGTACAATAATGCACCAGCTGCAGTAAAACAATTACTGAAAAGCAATAAACAATATAAAAAAACACAATTTGCTGCGCTTGGTGTAGGTACATAAATATACACGCATTAATATCTTATGCAGTCCCAAAAAGGGTTGGCATAAAGTGCTCGTGCCTAGTAACGTATCCGTGTACAGATGTGTGCTCTGACTGGGTGCCCCACATAGATGTACACTCACCCCTAGGAGTTGACCACCTATCTCTAGTGTGGTCTTTCAAGCGTGTGGGGATACCCCTGTAGAAGTCTGTTAGCTAACGTCTTATGCAGAGAAGAGCCTTGTGTGGATGGATGGAGATAACAGAAAGAGACCCTTATTGCGCAATGCCATAAAAAGAGATTTTATTTCATAAAAACAGTATAAAATTTCCACTCACATTTGAATGTGCCTATATCCTGGCACCCGGTATGTGTAGCAGGTGATTGAATTACAGGGTATTCAGCCCACTCATAGGAGACATCGTTCTCGGTGTTCGGCTTGATTCCCGATTCCATGTATGGGCCTCAGACAGCAATCTGTCTCCTCCTCCAGTCACTACACTCCCCACACAGTTCGAAACACCTCCCTAGGGAACACTTAACCCCTTGATCGCCTCCTAGTGTTAACCCATTCCCTGCCAGTTGACATTTATACAGTAATCGGGCTATTTTTAGCTCTTCTGATCCTCCCCTTCTTACACTGTCCCCAATCCATCTCCTGGTAAGACAGAGCCTTTGGAGTCACTCTGCACATGCTTAGTTTGGTGTGTATTGCTAGATTATTATTTTTTTCATGGGAGGGTGCATGTGATCGGCACTGTCCAGACAGAGGGTCAGGGGTCCTGCAGCCTCATAGGACAGTCCGAGAAGAATGAAAACTTCTCCTATAAGTTTTAACCAAACACTGATAGAAGTCACAAGACTGCTATATATTGCTGATGAGAAATGGTATTTAGCAGTGTATATTTACTAAAATAGTTCAGAATTTCCATGTTCTGTGTACTGTGTGAGACCAGATATAGTAAATTACAGGTTCCTGGGTTTGGTAACACTTTAAACCTAATTTGCCACATAGTTGCCCATTTAAACAGCGCATTGAGGTTGACATTGGAGACATCCTGTAAGGTCATTATTCCACTGCATAGCTTGGTGTCATCTGCAAAGACTGAAATGGTACTTTTAATCCCAGACCCTATATCATTTATAAATATATTAAAAAGTAAGGGCCCCAACACTGAACCTTGGGGGTACACTACTAAAGACCCTGGACATATGTATGAATCATTAACCACTACTTTCTGAATATGGTCTTTTAGCAAGTTTTCTAACCACTTACAAACTGATTTTTCCAAGTCAGTAGACTTTACCTTACACATTAGATGTTAGACCCCTTTCACACTGGGGCGTTTTTCAGGCGCTTTAGCGCTAAAAAAAGCACCTGAAAGAAGCCTCATCTGCTATCCCAATGTGAAAGCCCGAGTGCTTTCATACTGAGGCACTGCGCTGGCAGGGCGTCAAAAAAAGTCCTGCAAGCAGCTTCTTTGCAGCGCTTTAGGAACGGTGAATACACCGCTCCTAAAGCGCCCCTTCCCATTGAAATCAATGGGAAGCGCCTGCAAAACTCCTTGGCAGCGGCGCTTTGTGGGCGCTTTTAACCCTTTATTCGGCCACTAGTGGGGGTTAAAAGCACCCTGCTAGTGCTCGAAAAACGCTGGTAAATCGCTGCTAGTTTTAGCGGCGCTTTACCACTGTTTTTTGGGCGCTGGCAGTGTGAAAGGGCTCTGAAAGCACCTGGGCTTTCACATTGGGATTGCAGATGAGGCTTCTTTCAGGCGCTTTACAGGTCCTTTTTTTTGTGCTAAAGGGCCTAAAAAATACCCCAGTGTGAAAGGGGTCTTAGTGTGTGGGCAGAGAGTATCCCCCCAGAAAGGAAAGATGGGATTATGTGGGCCCACAATGTACAAACACGTAAAGAATATATTAAAAGCAATAATTGCAATTTTATTGACACAAGAGTATTAAAAACAAGAAAAGAAACAATGCATGGCTGGTATGGCAGCTACAGCGCCAGTGGGGACAAAATATACATATACAGGATGTACTTGTATGGTTGGCCTTAAAGTGAGTTAGGCATAGCCGCGCTAACATGCAGGAGACTCCAACGTGTTTCAGAATAATGATTCCTTCTTTAGGGGGCTAGTAGCAATGCGGTAAGTATCTATACTTAGGACAAAAATATATACTTAAGTATCCAAGATACACATAATATACATGAGTGACTCTAAAGAATTAGCCAATACAAACGGAAAGATAACTTTGTATGTATACATATATTCTAATAAACTGCACTTAAAGTCCTTATAGTTGTGTGTGGGGAAGTGTGTCAAACAATTTTGCAAAATCCAAGTATACTACATCCACAGCCACTCCTTTGTCTAAGGTTTTACTTACCTCCTTATAAAAAGAAATCAGGTTTGTCTGACAACTTCTGTATTTTATGAATCCATGCTGTCTGTTGCTTAAAATATTTTTTTCCAGCAAGAGCGCGTCTATGTGGTCTTTTATTAAACCCTCCAGTATCTTCACAACTATAGAAGTTAAACTAACAGATCTATAGTTACTTGGTAAAGACTTTGATCTTTTTTAAATATAGGCACCACATTGGCCTTACGTCAATTCAGTTGTACTATTCCAGTCATTAACGAGTCCCTAAAAATTAAAAACAATGGTTTTGAAATGACAGAGCAAATTTTTTTAGGATTCGTCAGTGTATGGCATCTGGTCCAGGTGCTTTATTCACCTTTATTCTGTCTAAATATTTCTGGGCCATACCAATTTTGAGCCATTGTGGACAATTTGGGGTTGTGTCAATACCATCCCAATTATGGACATGAGCTCCCCCATGCTTCTTGTTATTAGTGATGAGCCGAACTCCCCCCCCCCCCCCCGGTTCGGTTCGCATCAGAACACGAGAACAGGCAAAAAATTTGAGGGAACATTCAAACCCTATTAAAGTCTATGGGACACGAACATAAAAAAATAAAAAGTGCTAATTTTAAAGGCTTATATGCAAGTTATTGCCATAAAAAGTGTATGGGGACCCGGGTACTGCCCTAGGGGACATGTATCAATGCAAAAAAAAAAAAAGGTTTTAAAACTACTGTTTTTTCAGGAGCCGTGATTTTGATAATGCTTAAAGTGAAACAATAAAAATGAAATATTCCTGTAAATATCATGCCTGGGGGTCCCCTTAGTATGTCTGTAAAGTGGTGCATCTGTGCAATGTATAGAACAGTGCTGCAGCAAAATTACATTTCTAAAGGAAAAAATGTAATTTAAACTTGCTCGTGGCTGTAATGTATTGCTGGCTCCCGGCAATATAGATAAAAAAATCAAGGAAAAAATTGGCATGGGTTTCCCCCCAAGTCCATACCAGGCCCTTCGGGTCTGATATGGGTTTTAAGGGGAACACCACACCAAAAAAAAAAAAAACAGCGTGCCCCCCCCAAAATCCATACTTAAGCCCTTTTGGTCTGGCATTGATTTTAAGGGGAAATAAATAAATGATGTGGCACCCCCCAAAATCCATACCAGACCCTTATCCGAGCAAGCAGAAAAAGGGGAGTGAGTGAGCACCCCCCCTCCTGAACCATACCAAGCCACTTGCCCTCAACATTGGGAGAGGCCTCGCAAAGCACCTTGTCCCCATGTTGATGGCCTCGTCCCCACAACCCTGGCCTAATGGTGGTGGGGGTCTGCGGGTAGGGGCTTATCAGAACCTGGAAGCCCCCTTTAACAAGGGCCACCCCCCAGTGGATATAAAAAGTCTACACACTCCTGTTAAAATGTCAGGTTTCTGTGATGAAAAAAAATGAGACAAAAGATAAATCATTTCAGAACTTTTTCCACCTTTATTGTGACCTATAAACTGTACAACCCAATTGAAACTGAAATCTTCTGGGGGGGAGGGGGGAGTAAAAATAACAAACTAAAATAATAGGGTTGCATACGTGTGCACACCCTTAAACAAATACTTTGCTGAAGCACCTTTTGATTTTATTACAGCACTCAGTCTTTTTGGGTATGAGTCTATCAGCATGGCACATCTTGACTTGGCAATATTTGACCACTCTTTGCGTAAACACTCAAAATCTGTCAGATTGCGAGGGCGTCTCCTGTGCATAGCCCTCTTCAGACCACCCCACAGATTTTCGGATTCAGGTTTGGGCTCTGGCTGGGCCATTCCAAAGCATTAATCTTCTGGTGAAGCTATTCCTTTGTTAATTTGGATGTATGCTTTGGGCCACTAACTAACCTCTAGCTTACGTTCTCTTAATCTCCACATTATTATAACACTTTGGCCAATCATGGCTCTCACAGCAGAGCGCGCTGTGATTGGCCAAAGCATGCAGGTCAGATGCATGCTTTGGCATATCAGCAGCCTTCAATGCACTGCGATCTTGCAGTGCATTATTGGGCGCTCCGCGGGACTCGAATTTGCCGCAAACGCCCCATATATATTGAACTTAAACTTAGGGACCATCCCTACTTGTTTTGCACAGAGCTGAAGAAGGTATTTAATACATTTTCCTTCTCTTTGTCGCTAGTCACCCAATCTAGGGCCTACATGCTCAGACCTTAAAATTGCTTTGGTGTGAATGGGGCCAGAGTCGCATCAAAATGTAGCGGCTCTTGAGCAAAATCTGCATGGCTTCAAAACTCAGTCCCAGAGTAGTTATGGTAAGATTCTGGAAATAAAAAAAATAAGAGTCTACAATTTATATCTGTAAGGTATTTGATTGGTTCCTGTCTCCACAACAGAACACAAGGGTCAACAGGGGCTTTGCACTGCTGCCTGCATTTTTGCACTGTAAAGCCCTGTACACACAACTGGGATTCCCGGCGGTAAAAAGTCTGCCGGCAATCCCGGGGGGAAAACCGACAACCTGCTCGGTAACTTTCCCCCTGTACACACCAGAGGTTTTCCCGTCGGGAAAACTGTGGTGAGAGCTTTGGCCGGGAATCCCGGCCGTGTGTATGCTCCACCGCAGTGTTTCCCATCGGAAAACTGCCGGGTTAAAAACCGCCGCGAATCACGGCGGGAAAATAGAGAACCAGCTCTCTTTTTTCCCGCCGGGATTCCTGTCGGGAAAACTGCGATGGAGCATACACACGGCCGGTTTTCCCGGCCAAAAGCTCTCATGGCAGTTTTCCCGACGGGAAAACCGGTCGTGTGTACAGGGCTTAAATGTGACTTAATTATTTTCTTATTTTATGTTATGTTTAATCTGTTAAACAGAAACATAGAACTGACTCTAATAAAAGGACTTCCATGTGTGATGTTTTTTTTATTAGGAGATTAAATTGTTGTGGTTAAGGCAGCTGTGTGAGAAGATTTTGTCTGTTGTGTAAGGCATAGCAAAACCTGTAATAACTCAAACTCTTATTATCTGACTTCTGTGAGTTGTTAACATGTTTAAAGGTGTGTAGGTGTAGGTAAATAATGCTTTCAAAAAGTGTGCATGTAAAAGTCTTGGATTATTTTCATCATTTTCAAAGGATCTAAAAGAAATACCCACAGCAACCATTTTTTTATTTTTTTTTGTAGTGCGGATTTAGAATTGTACAAACAGTAGTCCTTTTTGCCCTGATTTATTAAGTAATCATTTTGTTTTCTCTTATATTGGGTTCCTATGTCTATGTAAACAAACTTGGTGCAGAAAAAAAGCAAAATGACATGTTAACGTGGAAAGCCCATATAAATACATTTTGTTTCTGTGTGCTCATGTGTTGTGTCATGTGTTTTTCCTTCTGTTAGCTGTCAGAGAAGATCTGCATCGAGATTATGTCTTTGAGTCTGGATAATGATTCAGAAGTGGTACAGAATGAATCCATAAAGAAATTATTTGTAGAGTACAAGCTTGGCAACCTTCCAGCTGAGGAAACCCCAATGTCTCTGCCGAAACCCAGAAACGGGCAGCTGATCCATTACAACTACAGCAATGGTAATACATAAGGGCCGAGGTTGTTTTTAGAACAATAAATTATTGTCTCTCTAACTAGATACTGTGAATTGGAATAGAATGCTGGTTGTACAGATAAAACATCTGAGGTATATTTTAGTAGATTAAAAAAAAAAAAATCCTCCCATAATCTCTTATGCCATGTAATATTATAGGAAATATCCCAGTATTTGTGTATTGTTCCTTCCTGTAACACACTTTCATTCACATAGCTGGCTTAAATATTGTACTTAGGGCTCTTTCACACGGGACGGATCCGTGAAGATCCGCCCCGTGAAGCTCCGCTTGCTCAGCGGGGATCGCTCCGTTGATCCCCGCTGAGCCGGCGGATGACTGGGCGGTCCCCGCACACTGTGCAGGGACCGCCCTGTCAGAGCGCCGCTCTCCCCTATGGGGAGATCGGATGAACACGGACCGCCTGTCCGTGTTCATCCACTCCGCCGACGGAAGGAAAAATAGGGTTTTCCTCCGTCACACTTTGGCGGAGCGGATGTCAGCGGACATGTCACCGCTGACATCTGTGGCTCCATAGGGATACATGGAGCGTCCGTGCAGGTCCGCCTAAAAAACTGACAGGCGGACCTGAACGGACCCTCCGTCAGTAATGCCTAAAAATGTTTTTTATAGTATGTCAATTGCCACCCATTTCCATGGCACCTGAATACACCACTGCTGAGTTTTTATCAGTAGAAGCTTCCAGGAATTGTAGCTGTCACCTCAAACACTCTCTATTTGGTGTCACCTCATGGTTCTGTATAGGGAAATCTGATTCCAAGATGATGAAGCATAGGTTGTATTTCTAGGCACCAATTTTACATTAAGCCCCCTACTTACAAATAAGGGAGCTTGTTTGTAAACTCAACTTGTTCGCAAGTCCAGCAAAGATCAGAGCTTTGCAGACAAAGGCTGCAAGCACTGACCAGTGTGTTCTGGTGAGGCGGGCCCCCCTGTCAGAACATAAAGACACAGCGGGGGAGATCGCTGCACCAACATTGCTTGTGTTAGTACAGCGATCTGTCTTTTTTTTTTGTTCAGCCGGCTGGGTTAAATGAAAAAAACTAAGTGTCTGTGCCCAGCTTTACAGGATTGGTCATGTGAATACATGTTCACATCTTTGAAAGTACACAAGTTGAATGTTCTAAGACCATAAATCTCTATGTATAGTAACTTTACATACTGTTTTACATCTTTCTATTCTGCCACTCTGTTGATGATTGGCTACCCTGAGCTGCTTTTTAAAGCCTGAATCCAGCCAATGCAAAATTTTGCAGTGTTGTAGCCTCTGTCAGGTCTTCGTTGTTTTTTATTTATGTCCCTATTGGGGAGATTTCCCTTTACAAAATATGATCGGTTAAATAGGTCACAAACAAAGACACATTTTAAGTAGGCTGAGGAAGTGTTAAAAAGTGTTTTTATTGCTGTTGATTCCTTCCTGCACTGTGTGACAATGGGCCTCTTATTTCCTTCTGGCATTGGAAACAGGGGAAACTCTCCCTTGTGGGGTCACAGACAAAAAACGTTTCCGTGCTGTAAGTTATAAATATTGGCGTTAGGTTTTAATTATGCTACGTTTTATAATTCATGCACTTGACTCACACTCTGTTTTTGCATCATTGCAGTGTTACATTTGGATAAAGAAAATAATCAATCAAAGAGAGATTCCATAAGGACTCTCTTGGAGGATCCAGACTCCAGCAGTGGAAGGTAATGATTTCCTAATAAAATCCCAATAAAATACATTTATGTTTTTGATTGTAGCCTGGCAAAATGTGGAAAATTTTAAGGGGTATGAATACTTTTTCAAGGCACTGTATTTGTCTTTGCAATAAACTGCTGGGGAAGATGATGGCCACAATCTAGTGCCATACATACAATTCAATTCCAGGCCGTTACAGAGGAAAATCATATGGAATTGGAAAAGGAGATATCAGTTATTGGACAGCCGAATGTCCCTAGAACCCCAGTGTTCTCTGGGCATCAAACTGGTGGATGGTCCTTCAGAGTCTGGAGAAAGGGAAGTATTTTCTTCTAGTCCTTTGAAATGTGCTTACTACTGATTCCAGTCTGATGGGAGGCTTTCATGGGCTCCTTTTCAGTGCAGGGGACATGCTCTCCCCAGGAGAGGGGATTTTCCATTAATATTCTGAACTTTTAAGCAGTCCGTCTGGCCCTGGCTTACTGGACAAGTCAGCTGTGGGGGGCTTCCAGTCAGAATCCAGTCGGACAATGCCATGATGGTGGCATATATCATTTTATTTTGTGTTTATATTGTAGCCATGATAAAGGGGAGCATGTTTGACTCCCAACATTTGTTAGATGTTTTGTGAATCATTAAATCTGTGCTGGATTCCTTAAATAATTTGATCTGGTGCTTATTCTGTTGGTTTAATTTCCCAATCTGTGATGCCGCGTACACACGATCGGAATTTTCGACAACAAAATTGTGTTTTTTGTTTCCGATGGATTTTCGCTCAAACTTGTTTTGGATACACACGGTCGCACAAATGTTGCACGGAAATTCCGATGGTCAAGAACACGGAGACGTACAACACTACGACGAGCCGAGAAAAATGAAGTACAATGATTCCGAGCATGCGTCAAATTGATTCCGAGCATGCGCAGCACTTTTGTGTTGGAAATGCCTACACACGGTAGGAATTTCGGACAAGAACTTTTCTTGTCGGAAAAATTGAGAACCTGCTCTCAAACATTTGTTGTCGGAAATTCTGACAGCGAATGTCCGATGGAGCCTACATATGGTCGGAATATCCGACCAAAAGCTCACAGCGAACATTTGTTGTCGGAAATACCGATTGTGTGTACGTGGCATAAGAGTAAAAGGAGAAGCAGCAGCCTGATGAGCTCATCTCTTTCTCATTCTGTTTTCTCCTCCTCTGCATGCTACTTGCTACTTGCACTGAAGCACAACTGACTGGATTATTGTGTTGTTTCTCCCTTCCCAGTCTGGGCTCTGCTGTTTGCATTTAAAACCACTTTTCTACCAGGGGCCTTTATAGCATTTTTTGGCACACATGTTAAAATCTGCAATTTGTGCTGAAAATATCCTTAAACCCCAGTAGGCTAGTAATAAAAAAAGTCCCAATCTCCTGCTGCTGCAAGAGTCCAACTGAAAAATTGGCAAAGAAAACAGCAATGCAACAGTTCTCAGTGCATGGAGATCTTGAGAAGTAATCATTCTTTGTTAATTAGTTAAATAACTTTTTAATTCATTATTACTTCCCAAGATCTCTATGTGCTGAAAACTGTTGTGTTACATAATAAAATGCTGGCAGTTGCAACTTTTATGTCACACACTTTCTGGGCAATGTTATCAAATACATATTTTCAGGAAATAAAATGCACTAAATTAATTTTAGTGCAAGCAAACACAATATAATATCCTATTTTTGTTAAAATATAAAATAGTTGTATCTAGTAAAAAGATACTAAACATGTCAAGCCTTAAAATTGCATGTGCCCATAAAAATGCAAAAACCTATGGTGCCCAAGATTGTCGCTGAGCAACACTTTAAAATCCTTTGCAGATTATGAATTTAGAGTTAGAAAATAGGAAATAGGGCGCTTCTGCTTGATGGATCTGTCTTATTTGGATAAAGTCATAGGCCAATGGTTACACATAAAGCTGGGAATAGCTCTGGAGCAGCTCTTCCAAGAGTTGAAGCAACTCTAATAGGAAAGGAGAAGAACTGAGAAGGCGCTTCTAAGTGCAGAATTTCAGCAGTTTATTAACAGACACAGACTTACAGAATGTAGACAGTAAAAAGGCTCATCTGATTATCATATTCCTGGCGGGGCTCCTGTCGCTCTGGCTCCATATCCCTGTGCCGACCAGCAGCTGGGGTTAGGGTGGGATCAGCCAGTAAGGAAAGCCGCATCTTTACCGGGACTGCGGTGGAACTCATGTTTTGGAAGTTTCACCAGGAAAGGGCTAATAATGCATTTTGGATCATGCGCACAAAGCTCCTTCTTTAAACCGAAGCCCATTGTGATGAGCCAAAAGTGAATAGGGACAATGGGGAAAGTTATGAACATGGGCGGAACTAATAGCCAGCAGTGGGCGGCACAGTAATATGAACAACCAGGGGCGTATGCATCGCCGCATAAGGACTACAGTAGTAAACAAAAATATGCAAAGAGGACTACAGTAATAGACAAAAATATGCACAACTATCATAGTACAAAAACATAAAAGCAATCCTTTTGTTTCATCAGCCGAGTCTGTATAACTCAAAGCAAACCACATTATTAGTATTGGCAACCTGTGTGTATTTTGGTGCATGTGTTTACCAAGGACCTGTATGGATTCAAGAAACATACACAAAACTTATACAGAGGAGTATTACAAATTGCTGCAAGCAATGAAGAATAACCGCAATCACATGTACTGTATATATGTATAAACCTTCATCAATGATTAAGAAAAATAGAGGGGTAAAAGATAAATAAAAAATAAAAAAAAACATAAAAAATGAATTATAAATAATGAAGAATATAAAAATGACAGATGATTGTATTAATACACTCTAAAATTTGAATAAATATTATTATTAAATTTTCCCACTGACAAAGAAATGACCAGTATATAATTTTAATGGTAGGTTTATTTTAACAGTGAGAGACAGAATAACAACAAAAATATCCAGAAAAATGCATTTCAAAAAAGTTATAAATTGGTTTGCATTTTAATGAGTGAAATAAGTATTTGATCCCCTACCAATCAGCAAGATTTCTGGCTCCCAATGTCTTCTATTCAGGTAATGAGCTGGGATTAGGAGCACTCTCTTGAAGGGAGTGCTCCTAATCTCAGCTTGTTACCTGTATAAAAATACACCTGTCCACAGAGCTGTCCAAAGATGTCAGGGACAAGATTGTAGACCTACACAAGGCTGAAATGGGCTACAAGACCATCGCCAAGCAGCTTGGTGAGAGGGTGACAACAGTTGGTGCGATTTTTCGCAAATGGAAGAAGCCCAAAATAACTGTCAATCGCCCTGCGTCTGGGGCTCCATGCAAGATCTCACCTCGTGGAGTTTCAATGATCATGAGAATGGTGATGAATCAGCCTAGAACTACACAGGAGCATCTTGTCAATGATCTCAAGGCAGCTGGGACCATAGTCACCAAGAAAACAATTGGTAACACTACGCTGCAAGGTCCCCCTGCTCAAGAAAGCACCTGTACAGACCCGCCTGAAGTTTGCTAATGAATATCTGAATGATTCAGAGGAGAACTGGGTGAAAGTGTTGTGGTCAGATGAGCTCAAAATCAAGCTCTTTGGCATCAACTCAACTCGCCGTGTTTGGAGGAGGAGGAATGCTGCATATGACCCCAAGAACACCTCCCCACCGTCAAACGTGGAGGTGGAAACATTATGCTTTGGGGGTGTTTTTCTGCTAAGGGGACAGGACAACTTCAAAGCCTCAAAGGGACGATGGACGGGGCCATGTACCATCAAATCTTGGGTGAGAACCTCCTTCCCTCAGCCAGGGCATTGAAATGACACTGACACAAAACACACAGCCAAGGCAACAAAGGAGTGGCTCAAGAAGAAGCACATTAAGGTCCTGGAGTGTCCTTGCCAGTCTCCAGATCTTAATCCCATAGAAAAGATGTGGAGGGAGCTGAAGGTTCGTTTTACCAAACATCAGCTTCGAAACCTTAATGACTTGGAGAGGATCTACAAAGAGGAGTGGGACAAAATCCATCCTGAGATATGAGCAAAGCTGGTGGCCAACTACAAGAAATGTCTGACCTCTGTGATTGCCAACAAGGGTTTTGCTACCAAGTACTAAGTCATGTTTTGCGAAGGGGTCAAATACTTGTTTCACTCATTAAAATGCAAATCAGTTGATAACTTTTTTGAAATGTGTTTTGCTGGATTTTTTTTGTTATTCTGTCTCTTACTGTTAAAATAAACCTACCATTAAAATTATAGACTTATAATTTCTTTGTCCGGGGGAAAACGTACAAAATCAGCAGGGAATCACATATTTTTTCCCTCACTGTGTGTGTGTGTGTGTGTGCGTATATATATACATATGCACAGTTGTGCTCATAAGTTTACATACCCTGGCAGAATTTATGATTTCTTGGTATGATTTCACTTTTCAGAGAATATGAATGATAACACAAAAACATTTCTTTCACTCATGGTTAGTGTTTGGCTGAAGCCATTTATTATCAATCAACTGTGTTTACTCTTTTTAAATCATAATGACAACAGAAATTACCCAAATTACCCTGATCAAAAGTTTACATACCCATGCACACAAGTTGACACAAAGGGGTTTGAATGGCTATTAAATGTAACCATCCTCACCTGTGATCTGTTTACTTGGAATTAGTGTGTGCGTATAAAAGGTCATTGAGTTTCTGGACTCTTGACAGACCCTTGCATCTTTCATTAAACTCTAAAATTCCCAGAGTCCGTAATACCACTGTAGCAGCGCTACCCTCAAAACCCAGAAAGTTCTCTATATATGTTGTATATAGGTATGCTCAAAAAACAGTAGTGTTGCAGAAGCAGATGGAAGTGATTAAGCGAAGAGTCTTTACATAGTGCTCCTTTCACCAAGGGATGTTCACCACGTGGGGGGGGGGGGGTTACTACCTGTCAAACTACCAGAAGTGACGCGTGCGCTCCACGGACCGAAAACCAGGTAGACGCTGAGGGAACTGGTAACAGACGCCTTCAGTATCTGATAAGTCCAGGCGTTTGCCTTCACACTACTGAACTTGTTTATTGCCTGTAATCTTACTATTGTGGTACGCACATTTGTAAAGGGGGTACTGTGGTTTTATTAAACTTTTAAACAGTACTGCTCTATGTGGATTTTACTTTCCTCACACATGTTTGCGGACCCCCATAACAAGTAAGAACCATTGATGGTGGTGGAGAGTGCAGTAAAAACGGCTGATGAGTATGTGGATTTAAGGCTGATTTGTTTTCTACATCTGGTGAGTGCACCCCCATAAGGGGAATTTAAAACCCCCCCACGTGGTGAACATCCCTTGGTGAAAGGAGCACTATGTAAAGACTCTTCACTTAATCACTTCAATCTGCTTCTGTAACACTACTGTTTTTTGAGCATACCTATATACAACATATATAGAGGACTTTCAAACTGGGTTTTGAGGGTAGCGCTGCTACAGTGTTATTCCGGACTCTGGGAATTTTAGAGTTTATTATTTCTGTTTTTTACAAGTGTTCAAACTCTAATCAAGAAGTGGAAAAGGAGGGGTTCTGTTGAAATCAAACCACGGTCAGGTAGACCAACTAAAATTTCAGCCACAACTGCCAGGAAAATAGTTTGGGATGCAAAGAAAAACCCACAAATAACTTCAGGTGAAATGCAGGACTATTTGAAAACATGTGGTGTGGCTGTTTCAAAATGCACAATAAGGAGGCACTTGAAGAAAGATGGGCTGCATGGTCGAGTCGCCAGAAGAAAGCCATTACTATGCAACTGCCACAAAGTATCCCATTTACAAACAGCACAGAGACAAGCCTCAAACCTTCTGGCACAAAGTCATTTGGAGTGATGAGACCAAAATTTTGGTTTTTGGCCACAACCATAAACACTACATTTGGAGAGGAGTCAACAAGGCCTATGATGAAAGGTACACCATTCCTACTGTGAAACACGGAGGTGGATCGGTGTTTTGGGGATGTGTGAGCTACAAAGGCACAGGAAATTTGGTCAAAATTGATGGCAAGATGAATGCAGTATGTTATCAAAAAATACTGGAGGAACATTTGCATTCATCAGCCAGGAAGCTGCGCATGGGACATACTTGGACATTCCAACATGACAATGATCCAAAACACAAGGCCAAGTCGACCTGTCATTGGCTACAGCAGAATAAAGTGAAGGTTCTGGAGTGGCCATCTCAGTCTCCTGACCTCAATTACATTGAGCCACTCTGGGGAGATCTCAAACGTGCAGATCATGCAACACAGCCCAAGAATTTACAGGAAGTGGAGGCTTTTTGCCAAGAGGAATGGGCAGCTTTACCATCTGAGAAGATAAAGAGCCTCATCCACAAATACCACAAAAGACTTCAAACTGTCATTGATGTTAAAGGGGGCAATACACGGTATTAAGAACTGGGGTAAATTTTTGATTGTCATTTGGCTAGTTTCTGTTGTCATTGTGATTTAAAAAGAGTAAACACAGTTGATTGATAATAAATGGCTTCAGCCAAACATTAACCATGAGTGAAAAAAATGTTTTTGTGTTATCATTCATATTCTCAGAAAAATGGCCAAGAAATCATAAATTCTGAGCACAACTGTGTGTCTGTGTGTGTGTGTATGTGTATGTGTATATGTGTGTGTATATATATATATATATATATATATATATATATATATATATATATATATAGTTACACGCGTGTATCTATAATCAAATCAGATATAAACAGGCGGCAATTCTTAGCTTAACCACTTGCCGACCTGCCACCATCATTATACTGCGGCAGGTCGGCACGATCCCGCGAGCCGTCGTAGCTGTACGTCGGCTCCTTTAAGCGGGATCCGGAGGCACACGAGTGCGCGCCCGCTGCACTGCGGGGGTGCCGATGCTCGTGACCGCCGGCCACGTGTGATCGCGGGCATGAGAGGAAGAACAGGGACGTGTGTAAACACACACATCCCTGTTCTGTGAGGAGAGGAGATGCAGATTGTAAGTTCCTAATGGCTAGGAACCACAATCTCCTATAGTGAGTACCCTCCCCCCACAGTTAGAACACACACTAGGGAACACAGTTAACCCCTTGATCGCCCCCTAGTGTTAACCCCTTCCCTGCCAGTGACATTTTTACATTAATCGGTGCATTTTAACTGATTGCTGTTTAAATACCAATGGTCACAAAAAGGTGTCCAAAGTGTTCGATGTGTTCGCCATAATGTCGCAGTCCCGATGAAAATCGCAGATCGCCGTTATTACTAGTAAAAAAAATATAATAAAAATGCCATAAATCTATCCCCTATTTTGTAGACACTATAACTTTTGTGAAAAAAACAATCAATATACGCTTATTGTGATTTTTATTACCAAAAATATGTAAAAGAATACATATCGGCCTAAACTGAGAAAAAAATTAGCTTTTTTAAAAAATAAATGGGATATTTATTATAGCAAAAAGTACAAAATATTTATTTTTTTCAAAATTGTCGCTCTTTTTTTTTGTTTATCGCGCAAAAAATAAAAACCGCAGAGATGATCAAATACCACCAAAAGAAAGCTCTATTTGTGTGGAAATTATTTTTTGTTTGGGTACAGCGTCGAACGACCACACAATTGTCAGTTAAAGTGACGCCGTGCCGTATCGCAAACAAGGGCCTGGTCATTGAGCAGCCAAATCTTCCGGGGCTGAAGTGGTTATGTAATATAAGACTGGAAAGGATGGGGAGGGAAGGATATTTATGATTTACGCATAACCTAAACAAAGCTCATTCTGTAGGATACACACTTACTGTGGATGTATCAAGGAAAATGATGAAGATGGTTTATACCTATATATGTGTGATTGCAGTTATTCTTCATTGCTTGCAGCAATTTGTGATATTCCTCTGTATAAGTTTTGTGTATGTTTCTCTAATCCATACAGGTCCTTAGTAAACACATGCACAAATATACACACAGGTTGCCGATACTAACAATGTGGTTGCTTTGAGTTATACAAACTCAGCTGATGAGACCAATGGATTGCGTTTTATGTTTTTGTTCTATGAGGCTGGGTTCACACTAGTGCAAATTGGATGTAGGTTTCTCCGCGTCCAATTCACACAGCAGGAGATTGTGACCGGCTCTCTATGGAGCCGGTTCACATATCTCCACAGCGGCTCCGGTGCGATTTGCATAGGAGCCCTCTGCGTCTTTTAGTCCGTTTTAGGTCCAAATTCAGTCCAAAATTTTAAACGGTGAACGAGGATGTATCGGTCTCTTGCTGTGAGCTGCTGCGTGCTCATATGTGAACCCAGCCTGATAGTCGTGCATATTTTTGTCTACTACTGTAGTCCTCTGCATATTTTTGTTTACTATTGTAGTGCTTATGCGGCGATGCATACTGCCCCTGGTTGCTCGTATTACTGTGCCGCTCACCACTGGCTATTAGTTCCGCCTGTGTTCACTCTCCCTGACCCCTTTTTGCCCTATTTACTTTCGGATTATCACAGTGGGCTTCCGGTTTAAAAAAGGAGCTTTGTGCACATGCTTCAAAACGCTTCACCGGCCCTTTCCTAACGTCGCTTCCAGCGCATGCATTCCACTGAGGTCCCGGAGGAGCGGCAGCTTTCCTTACTGGCTTATCTCACCCTACCCCCAGCTGCTGGTCGCCACAGTTGCAAAAGTCCCGCAGGCATATCATAATCAGATGAGCCATTTTAACGCCTGCATTCTGTAAGTGTTTTTAAACTTTGTCTGTTAATACACTGCTGAAATTCTGCACTTTGAAGCGCCTTCTCTGTTCTTCTATGAATTTAGAATTAACTGTGCATTATGGCCGTATCATTTTTGCTTTCACTCTGATCTTCGTGGTGATATCTCACACTGTGATGGAATTGTATCTAAATATGCACATGCATGCTCTGCAAGCTCTTGCTATTAATGTTAAAACAATTTACCACAGCCCTGGGCTGCCCGGAGGTACAGGAGACCCTGGGAACCTTGTTTTTTGTTTTTTTTTTATTTATGTTTATTGATTTTTCCATTGAACAGAGAAAAATTACAGAGCATATCAACATACACGCTTACACATTATTTTCTTGTATTCAGTAGCAATATACCAGTATTACACCGTGAAGCGGGAGCATAAACAATATAGTCTTGAAATAACATACAAGCCTAATAAGGCCTACAGCTTGTGGCCACATGGCCACATAGGTGTCCCAGTTCCTCAACGGAGGAGAAGAGAAAAAAAAAAAAGAAACACAAAACCCTAATACCAAAGGTGTATCGAGAGTATTTAACTGTGATTTTCACAGGACTCATTCGGTTATCCTTATTCAGTAATACTTAAGTGCTTGCATTCACTCACACAACACTCATACCCATTCACCCAGCACTTCCACCCATTTCCCCAGCCGAAACTACAGCTGGGGGGGGCACTCCTCCCACTCCCCCCCACATTTATGTGGGATACGTTTCATGTCCCCAGCTTCTTTATTTAGGATAGGAGGTAGTTCTTCCCCCCCCATCAAACAGGAGGGGCTGAATCAGGGCCCACTACTGCTGAGACAGAGGGGTATCCTTCCAAAAGGCTGGGAACCTTGTTAGGTGGCAGGGACGGCACTTTCACGGCTACTAGGGATGAGCTTCGTGTTCGAGTCGAACATACGTTCGACTCGAACATTGGCTGTTCGATCGTTCGACGAAGATCGAACGATTTGGGCCGTTCGCGCCAAATTCGAGTGACGCGAACGGCCCACAATGCACTACGCCATCGCAGTGTCATCCAGGCGCTGTGATTGGCCAAGCATGCACTGTGACCCCGCATGCTTGGCCAATCACAGCGCCGGCAGCGAGGAGAGCAATGATTGGCCACAGGCAGGATGCCTGTGGCCAATTATTGCTGAGGGTGTTTAGTACACGCCCCACACTATAAAAGGCCGCCAGCACGGCGGCCTAGTGTAGTGTGTTCCGGAGCAGGGATAGAGTAGCATAGGCAGGGACAGTGACTGTTATTTCTTTCTTGCTTAACCTGGATTCCTTTAGTTTAGGGAAAGAGAAGGATAGGTAGGGAGAGTGTCAGTGTGTTTTGTGCTTCTGCTATAGTGTGCTTAAAAAAAACATTTATTCTAGGGACAGAAAACTCTAGGTAGGGACAGTGTCAGTTTCTTTCACTCTGCAAGTCCTTGTTTCCAGGGACCTGTAAGGACAGTGAGTTAATTGTCCTTGTGCTATATTGTGCTTAAAAAAAACATTTATTCTAGGGACAGAAAACTCTAGGTAGGGACAGTGTCAGTTTCTTTCACTCTGCAAGTCCTTGTTTCCAGGGACCTGTAAGGACAGTGAGTTAATTGTCCTTGTGCTATATTGTGATTAAAAAAAACATTTATTCTAGGGACAGAAAACTCTAGGTAGGGACAGTGTCAGTTTCTTTCACTCTGCAAGTCCTTGTTTCCAGGGACCTGTAAGGACAGTGAGTTAATTTTCCTTGTGCTATATTGTGATTAAAAAAAACATTTATTCTAGGGACAGAAAACTCTAGGTAGGGACAGTGTCAGTTTCTTTCACTCTGCAAGTCCTTGTTTCCAGGGACCTGTAAGGACAGTGAGTTAATTGTCCTTGTGCTATATTGTGCTTAAAAAAAACATTTATTCTAGGGACAGAAAACTCTAGGTAGGGACAGTGTCAGTTTCTTTCACTCTGCAAGTCCTTGTTTCCAGGGACCTGTAAGGACAGTGAGTTAATTTTCCTTGTGCTATATTGTGCTTAAAAAAAACATTTATTCTAGGGACAGAAAACTCTAGGTAGGGACAGTGTCAGTTTCTTTCACTCTGCAAGTCCTTGTTTCCAGGGACCTGGAGAGACATTGAGTGAATTGTCCTTGTGCTATATTGTGATTAAAAAAAACATTTATTCTAGGGATAGAAAACTCTAGGTAGGGACAGTGTCAGTTTCTTTCACTGTGAAAGTCCTTGTTTCAAGGGACAGAGAAGGACACCTGAAGGTAGCCCTTATTGCTTTTTTCCCATCTCCCTGCAGGCCATCTATTAGAATGTCTGGAAGGCAAACAAGGAGAGGCAGACAGTCAGGAGGCAATAAAAGAGGGCAAGCAGGCTCTGTGTCTGGGGGCAACAGTGCTGGTCGTGGACGCGGTGCATTGTCATCAGCACATGGCCATGGGACACGCTTGTCCTTCTTTTCGGCAGCTGGACATGTTGAGCCACATCATGCCGAAGACTTGGTAGAGTGGATGACCAAGCCCTCCTCCTCCTCCTCATCCTCTCTCACCCAGGCTCAGGGTACTGGAAAAGCAGCTGCCAAAGCGTCGTCTTCCCTGGTATCAATGTCAGACAAATCATCAGTCACTCCTTCCCTAGACCCACCATGTCCTCCTCCTGAGGAGTCCCCCGAACTGTTTCAGCACAGTGTTGGGTACATGCTCCAGGAGGATGCCCAGCGTTTCGAAGGGTCTGATGATGAAACCCAGCTAGAGGAAGGCAGTAGCGTGAGAGCAGACAGAGGGGATGCTCAAGAAGGACACCAATCTGGCAGTCATGTTCCAGCAGCTGCAGCATACTGCCAGATTGGCTCCAGTGATGAGGAGGGAGGGGATGATGAGGTCAATGACTCCACGTGGGTGCCTAATAGGAGAGAGGAGGAGGAGGAGGATGAGGAGGAGGCACATCTCCAACGAGGCAGGATGCACTTTGGTGGCCAGCGTAAGGGCAGTACACCGACGGAATCACACCGCAGAGCTCCGCCTGTGCAGGGCGCTGCCTCTGCCCGTCATTCAAAAAGTTCTTTGGTGTGGGCCTTTTTTGAGGCTAGTGCATCAGATCGCACAGCTGCTGTTTGCAACATATGTCTCAAGCGTATATCGCGTGGCCAAAACATCAGCCGCTTGGGTACCACATGCCTGACCAGACATATGTTGACCTGCCATGCAGCTCGTTGGCAAGCCTACCTCAAAGACCCACACCAAAGAACAAAGCGGACCTCTCCTTGCACCGCATCAGCTGGGATCTCCAACCCCACTATAACTTCAGTCCTCTCTGAAACATGCACTGAGAGGAATGAAGGTGTAGAATTAGGTGTGTCACAGCCAAGTACTTGCGCCCACTCTGCTAGCAGTACACCGACGTCCGATTCTAGCAGGCAAATTTCCCTGCCCCAGCTGCTGGACCGTCGAAAGAAGTTCACTCCCAGCCATCCACATGCCCAGCGGTTGAATGCTAGCTTGGCTAAATTGCTAGCGCTTCAACTGCTGCCTTTTCAGTTGGTAGACTCGGCCCCCTTCCGTGAGTTTGTGCAATGTGCGGTTCCTCAGTGGCAGGTTCCCAAACGCCACTTTTTCTCACGGAAGGCTATTCCGGCTCTCTACCGGCATGTGGAAGGCAATGTCTTGGCCTCGCTGGACAGGGCGGTCAGCGGTAAGGTGCATATTACCGCTGACTCATGGTCCAGCAGGCATGGACAGGGACGTTACCTTTCTTTCACGGCCCATTGGGTCACTCTTTTGGCAGCTGGGAAGGATTCAGGACAAGGTGCAGTAGTGTTGGAGGTTGTCCCACCGCCACGCCTCCAAAATGCTACTACTGGTTGTGACACACCTCTCTCCTCCACCCCCTCCTCTTCTTCTTCCTCCATGGCCTCTTCCTGTGGTTTGTCCTATGAACCAGCGGTGCTCCGTAGCCGTTCACGGGGCTACGCAAGTACGCAGGCAAAAAGATGCCATGCCGTGCTTGCACTGGTGTGTTTGGGGGACAGAAGCCACACTGGGGCAGAGGTCCTGTCTGCTCTGCAGGGCCAGGCCGAGAGGTGGTTGACGCCACGCCAGCTTAAGCCAGGAATGGTGGTTTGCGACAATGGCACCAACCTCCTCTCCGCCCTCCGACAGGGACAACTGACCCATGTGCCCTGTGTGGCTCACGTCCTTAACCTGGTGGTGCAGCGGTTCTTGGGCAGGTACCCGGGCTTACAGGATGTCCTGAGGCAGGCCAGGAAAGTCTGTGTGCATTTCCGCAGATCTTATAATGCCAGTGCTCGCCTGGCTGAGCTGCAAAAGGAGTTGAACCTGCCCAAGAACCGCCTTATATGTGACATGCCCACCAGGTGGAACTCAACGTTGGCCATGCTGCAGCGGCTGCACACGCAGCAGAGGGCCATCAATGAGTACCTGTGCGACTACGGCACCAGGACAGGGTCAGGGGAGCTTGGTTTTTTTTCTCCACGCCAGTGGGGCATGATCAGGGATGCATGCACTGTCCTGGCACCATTTGAGGAGGCCACGAGGATGGTGAGCAGTGACAGTGCATGCATCAGTGACACTGTACCTCTTGTCCACCTGTTGGAGCACACGCTGCGTGGAATAATGGACAGGGCACTTGAGGCAGAACAGAGGCAGGAAGAGGAGGACTTCCTTGCCTCTCAAGGCCCCCTTTACCCAGACAGTGTTCCTTCTGTCCCACCCATCGCACAGGAAGAGGAGGAGGAGGAGGAGGAGGAGGAGGAGGAGGATTGTGTCAGCATGGAGGTGGAGGCTGGCACTCAGCATCATCAGCAGCAGTCTTTTAGGGATGATTTACAGTCCCAAGAAACCAGTGGACTTGTACGTGGCTGGGAGGAGGTGGCTGCGGATCATGTCGTCCTTAGTGACCCAGAGGACTCCGGAGCGAATGCCTCAGCAAACCTACGCTGCATGGCCTCCCTGATCCTGCAAAGTCTGCGGAAGGATCCTCGTATTCTTCGGATCAAGGAGAGGGACCATTACTGGCTGGCCACTCTCCTTGATCCACGGTACAAGGGTAAGGTTGCGGACCTTATGTTACCGTCGCAGAGGGAGCAGAGGATGAGACAACTCCGGGAGGCCTTGCAGAAAGGTCTGTGCAACGCGTTCCCAGAGACTGGGAGGTTGCAAACTCCTGGTCCTGGACAACGAGTTGCTGAGGCTTCGGCCAGTCAAAGAAGGAGCGGTGGGGAAGGTGGCCGTCTGACCGATGCGTTCAGACAATTCTTTAGTCCGCAGCCCCAAAGTATGATCGGTTCCAGCAACCATCGCCAGCGTCTGATAAACATGGTGCAGGAATATCTAGGGGCAAGGTCAGACTTGGACACCTTCCCCACCGAAAATCCTCTGGCTTACTGGGTCTTGAGGATGGATCACTGGCCAGAGCTTGCACAGTATGCAATTGAGCTACTGGCCTGTCCTGCATCCAGCGTTCTTTCGGAACGCACATTCAGTGCTGCTGGAGGATTTGTCACGGATCACAGGGTGCGCCTGTCCACCGACTCGGTTGATCGACTGACTTTCATCAAGATGAACCAGTCTTGGATCACCACCAGCTACCACACACCTGATGCTGATATAACAGACTAATTGATTTTAAAATGTCACATCCCTTCAAGACTGATGCTGATGCTGAGTGCCTGTGCTGTTATGTTGACTGCCTATCCTCCTCCTCCGAGTCCTCAATGATACGATTGATGATGATAGCTTGGAAGATCATTTTTGTTTATGGGTGCCGCCACCAGTGCCTAACGCCCAATTTTTCAGCCCCTGTTTAACAGTGGCGTGTAATTACAATTTTTGAAGCAATACTTTGCAACAGGGCTCATTGCTGTGCTCCAAGTACAGTATCTGTGAGGAGTTGCAGTGTTGTGCCACCAGTGCCTAAGGCCCAATTTTTCAGCCCCTGTTTAACAGGGGCGTGTCATTACAATTTTTGAAGCAATACTTTGCAACAGGGCTCATTGCTGTGCTCCAAGTACAGTATCTGTGAAGGGTTGCAGTGTTGTGCCACCAGTGCCTAAGGCCCAATTTTTCAGCCCCTGTTCAACAGGGGCATGTAATTACAATTCTTGATCTAATAATTCACAGCAGGGCCCATTGCTGCACCCACCAAGAGTAACTGTCAGGGCTTACAGTGTTGTGGCACCAGCACCACCATCAAAGGCCCAATTTTTACTACCACTGTTCAACAATTATATGTAATTAAAATTCCTGATATAATAGTTGACAGCAGGGCGTTCCAGCACCAACCAAGAGTAACTGTGAGTGCTTACAGTGTTGTGCCAACACCAACAACTAAGGGGCCTATTTCTGCAGAGTATATACGGCAGGTCCCTACTTTCAAACATCCAACTTACAAACGACTCCTACTTGCAAACGCAAGAAGACAACAGGAAGTGAGAGGAAATCTACCACTAGGAAGGAAAATTCTCTCCTGTAAGAATAAATATGGGAGAAAGGTGTCTCCTCTGTACTGATGCTTTATCAGCAATCCTTGTTTCAAGAAAAACACCACATTTCAAAAACAGTTGTCATTAGGACGGAAAGTGAGGTGAAATGTTCTGAACAGGGGCACAGACAGCAAAACAAATGTTACAGGGGTGATAACCCTTACCTATGTTTTCCAAAAAGTTTAAAAATAGATTTTTGGTCTGGAGCTACACTTCAACAATGTACCTGTTCAAAATTACAAACAGATTCTACATAAGAACAAACCTACAGTCCCTGTCTTGTATGCACCGCCTGTATACGGCTGTTCAGAGTATATAGGGCCTTTTTTATTTTATGTGCGGGGTTCCCCTTAATATCCATACAAGACCCAAAGGGGCTGGTAATGGGCTGGGGTAGGGGGGGGGTCATGGGGTAGCTATGCCATTTTTCTTAAAGATTTTCATCCATATTACCGGGACCAGACATTACATTAAAGCCGCAAGCAGTTTTAAATGGCTTTTTTTTCCTTTAGAAGTGTCATTTTGTGCAGGGACAGTTCTAAACACGGGAAACACGTGGCACTTCACAGGCATACTTTAGACACCCCCCAGGTACGATATTTAAAGGAATATTTGACTTTTTTTTTTTCACTTTATGCATCATTAAAATGACTGCTCCCGGAAAACGACCGTTTTTAAAACTTATTTTTGCATTGATACATGTCCCCTGGTGCAGAACCCGGGTTCCCAAACCCTTTTTAGGACAATAACATGCATAATAGTTGTTATAATTAGCACTTTAGAATTCGAACGTTCGCATCCATTGTATTTAATAGGGTTCTAATGTTCGTTCGAACTTTCGGTCCGTTCGCGGGTTCTGGTGCGAACCGAACCCGGGGGTGTTCGGCTCATCACTAACGGCTACATAAAAGATTTGCCTGGAACACTTTTTCCTGAAAGCGGATTGCTGTCTGTGAAAAATTAAAAACGAGCTCACGGCTGCAGCAACAGCTTGTTTGAAGCCATTGTTTGTAATCATTTTTTTTTTTATAATTGTAATTTTTATTAGTTCAAAAGAAAAAAAGTTACAGTACGTAATAAACATAAACATCTCAAGGCAATTATCTGAGAGACATTAGTACATTTGAAAGGCAGTTGGTACATATTTAAGAGTACACTCAAGATAATATAAAAACCATACCAGTACGAATTGCATACATGTCATTAACAAATAGAAATTGCAGAGGACATTATGAACGATTACAGGTTACAGAGACAGTGTAAGGCAACTCGCAACGAAGGGATCCGTACAGAAAGTCTAATCTTAAATCTCCTGTTCCCCATAACTCGAGGAGTCCCAAAGTTCCCAAACCCTGTCAAATTGAATCACTGTGTCATGTACTCTAGCCGTAAGAGATTCCATTCTCCGAATCTCTGCAATTGATTGCAGAAACTGCAGGTGAGAGGGGGGGGGGGGGTGGTGGACAACCAACACATCGGTATAGCCCTTTTAGCAGCCAAAAGTATATATGAGATTAAACGTTTAACAGATTTTGGGACCCCCGGAAAGGGAAGTCCAAGCAAATAGTGAATAGGGTCTAGAGGGAGAGATAGACTTGTTACAGACTGAAGAGTTTGCATAACCTCCGTCCAGAATGACCGTATAAGTGTACAGGACCAAAATATGTGAAAGTGTGAACCTATCTCAATTTTGCATCTCCAGCATGTAGGGGGGGGGGGGGGGTAGGGTTAACTCGATGAAGTCTATCAGGGGTTTTATACCAAAACATCAGAACCTTCACTGCTGTTTCCCTCTGAGTTACACATTTAGAGGATTTAAAAGTTGAAGACCATATTGCGGTCCACATTTGCAAAGGGATAGGGCGCTCCATTAGCAGATTCCATTTGCGCATGTATAGGTGCGTGTCAGCCGTTAAATCTTTAGATTCGTGTAAAATGTGATATATGGATGATATAAGATGTAATTGATGAGGGCCTTCCGCACACACACGTTCAAAAGGAGTCGGCCTTTCTAGGGTAAGATTAGGGGACAGGGACTGAAAAAAGTGCCTAACCTGAAGATAGAAATAAAATAAGTTTTGGGGGATATAGTATTTGTTTTGAAGGGTTGCAAAATCAAGAAATTTGCGAGTGACCGGGTTAACCAAATTTCGCAACTGAAACAATGGAGACTGCATCCATGGTAACAGACGGCCATAGACCAAACTATCAGGCAATACTGGATTCAGTAGTACGTTAGTAAGAGGAGGGCACAATGATGCAAGCGGAAATTTTGATTTGCATTTATTCCAAATGGAAATGGTGAATAGCATAGGTGCAAGACACATTCTCTTCAGTATGGGGGTCGCCGTGTAAGGGTCTAGACCACACTAAAGAGCACAAATGTACCGGATAGATGGCACCTTTCTCTATCTCCGACCACCTATTAGGGCTGCTCTGACATGACCAGGATACAACCGCCCTTAAATGAGTGGCTAGGTAATATCTAATGATGTCAGGTGCTCCCATTCCCCCCTGTGACCGCAAGGAAAATACCACCGTGCTGGCTATCCGATGTGTGCTATTATTCCATATGAACTTCAAAAACCCTCTCTGAAGAGCTTTAAGCTGACTGGTAGGAATGGCTACAGGGAGCGTATCAAAAAGATAGAGAAGTCTAGGCAATACAGACATATTTAGTACATTAATTCTGCCCAGCATAGTAATAGGGTATGCAGCCCACTGACGTAAATTTTTATAGATGTCCTGGAACAGAGGGGGAAAATTTGCAGCGTATATTGTACTGTACGAGGGGGTAATCTTCACGCCCAAATATGTCAAGGCATGAGAACACCACCTATAAGGGTATATGTTTTGTAATTGTAACAACAGATCTGGCGGGACATGTATGGGGAGTACTTCCGTTTTAGTCGTGTTTATTTTGTAGCCTGATATAGACCCAAAATTCTGAAGGAGTGCATGTAGAGAGGGGAGTGACGTAATAGGGCTCGTTATTGTCAAGAGGATGTCGTCCGCAAAAAGGGATAATTTATATTCTCTATGTCTCATCAGTACCCCCTTAATATCTAGGTGACATCTAATAGCCTCTGCCAATGGCTCCAAACAAAGAATAAAAAGGAGGGGGGACAACGGGCACCCCTGTTTAGTACCATTGGACATAGGTATATATGGGGACAGAAAAGAGGCCATTTGTACCTGAGCAGACGTGCCTGTGTACAAGGCCTGTATAGCTTTAAAGAAAGGACCGTCAAACCCAAATCTCCGCAGTACAGAAAACATATAGGGCCAGCTTAAGCGATCGAACGCCTTTTGTGCATCCAAGCTCAGTATAAGCGTTGGGTGGGGAAATTTGTTTATCAGGTCAATCAAGTCCACAGTACGTCTTGTGTTGTCTCCAGCGTGTCGGGAAGGAACAAATCCTACTTGATCTTTGTTAATTAATTTGGGAATGAACTGGGACAATCTAGATGAGAGAAGTTTCGTGAAAATTTTATAGTTCCGAATTTAATAGGGCTATAGGCCTATAGTTGTCCGGTAAGGAAGGATCCTTCCCCGGCTTTGGAATCACTGAAATATATGAATGTGTAAACTGGCTATGTGGAATTTCTCCTCGTAAAAGTGATGTATACAAATTTATCATATGTGGCAATAGGGTAGGTAAAAAGGTCTTGTAGTATAGGTAGGTGAGGCCGTCGGGTCCCGGAGATTTAAGCGTGGGTAGGTCTTTGATAATTTTTGTAAGCTCCTCAGGGGTGATGGGGGCATTAAGCTTTTCCAGATCTGAGGAGGACAACTTCGGCAAGGGGAGAGTCTGAACGAACTGGTCAAACCTATCCTGAGTAAAATGAAAATTATTTTCGGGGGTAAGACAATTGTATAATTCTTTGTAAAAGTTACCAAATACTTTGGTCATAGTTTGGGGACAATGAGTGGGGGTGCCATCTCTTTGGATCAACAATTCAGGGAAGGAATGGAATGGACGTGGTCTAAGTTTGTTCACTAGCATCCTATGTGGCTTGTTAGAATACTCGTAGAATTTTTGTTTCACCCACATAAGAGATTTTGTTGCCTTACTATACTCTAACGTTTTCAGTTGGTTGCGAAGAGCTACAACCCTACGGAGAGCCCTAACTGTTGGGGATCCCAGCAGAACCCGCTCCGCCCGCTTCAAGTCAGCTAATAGGGAGATCCGACGACTCTCGCCATCCTTCTTCAGACGAGAGCCCTCGGCAATACATGTACCACGGAAACAAGCCTTGTGAGCCTCCCAAAGGGTAGAAACCTTATGTACGGAACCCACATTTAGTTCAAAATATTCATTCAAGCTTTTGGTCAGTCTATCCCTAATGGGGGGTGAACTGAGTAAGTGTTCATTAAGTCTCCAGTGGCAAGTCCTAGAGGGCGAGTCATGCAATAGTAGTTCTAGTGAAATAGGAGCATGGTCCGACCATGTAATAGGAGAAATGTTGGAGTCTACTAGGAGAGGGAGTAAAGGGGACGTAATAAAGAAATGATCCAGTCTTGAGTACATCTTATGCGCCATAGAATAGAAGGTGTACTGTCTTTGGATCGGATGTCTGATTCTCCATGAATCCAGCAGTCTGTGTGCTCTGACCAGTTTCCTAAAGGAGGCGGATTGAGATATCACCCGTTGGGAAGGGGTGTCCCCAAAGAGCGTATGACGATCGCGCCTGTGGGACATAATCAGATTGAAATCTCCCCCTAATATCATGAATGGATTAGAGTACCTTTGAAGCCTATCAAAAAAATCGTTCAGAAATACCATTTGGCCCGAATTGGGCGCATATACATTGACCAAAGTAAATGTAGACGACATGTATTCACAAATCAGGATGACAAACCTCCCCTGGGGGTCGATGTATTTTTCTCTGACCTTTACCGGGCATGATTTTTTTATCAAAATAGCCACTCCAGCTTTGCCAGAAGGAGCAGATGCAACATAGGATGTGGGATAGAATTTAGATGCAAATTTCATCGAACCCCCAGTACGGAAGTGAGTTTCCTGAACTAGTATTATGTCCGCCCCTGACCGTCGAAAATCTTTAAGAGCAATCCAACGTTTTGAAATTGAGTTCAGTCCCTTAACGTTGTGAGATACTATCTTCAAAGCCATAATAAATCATTAAAACTACTGCATTGTAAACCTTGAAAACATATCACCTGTATAACTCTTGAACATAAAGTTGCCCTATACCTTAACAAGCAATCAGCACTGGTATGTAGTAGTAGAAATGTATTGGAAGAAAGCAAAATAAAAATATTAACGAATGAACCCAGGGGGGGTTCTGAACAAAAAAAAAACATAAGAGTCAAAGTTGTTACACCTGAGTAGTAGAAAACACTCAGGATTCCCATACCGAAGCCTGGGACCAATTGGGGCCACTTGGCAACTCCCATCACATGGAGACGTGAAGAGGGGGATCCCCCCGCTCTCCAGTAAAAAGAAAACAAAAAGGAAACTCTCATGAAATTAAGATTAATAGGGCTATCAAACCCACTAGTGTCATCTCAATAAAGATAGAAAGAGACTTTCAAAAACTTCCAAAAAAGAAAAAAAACTTTACCCCATGGGTGAGCAGAGTTGGAACTCCAAATGTCGGGTATCTTGACCACTGGTTGTTCAGATTGGTGGCTGCAACACAAAAAAAAAACAGCAAATAGAACACAGGTCAATTATCTGACACCAGGGTATAGGCTATTTCAGCCACAAAAAGATTAGAGCCAGCCTTGACTTCTTGACCTTTCAAGGGGGGCATCTGGAGCCACGATGTGGAGTGGAGAAGGATTTCATCTGCTTTCTGCGGACTGGGGTCCATTCTCTGGAAGGCGTATTTGGTGCAATTCGATTTTGCTGGGTTGCTGGAATCGGCATCAGCTCTTCAGGCAAGGGAGGTAGGCCTAGACTTTTAATGAATGCTTCACCCTCATGCATATCACGGAGACAGTGTTGATTTCCATCTCGGGGTACAATCAAACGAAAGGGGAAACCCCAGAAGTATGGGACGCGCAGGTTTTGCAGATGGGATGTGATGGGGTGCAGGTTCCTACGTTTCGCCAGGGTCACTGGAGACAGATCGTTGTAGATCTGTATTTTAGCCCCATTATATTCAGTTGCTGATTTGTTACGTGTAGCAAGGGTCAGTGCCTCCTTGCTCTCATAGTAATGAAAACGTACTATGACATCCCTTGGCCTGTTACCAACGGGCGGTTTGGGACCCAGGGATCGATGTGCTCGGTCCATGCGCCAATCAATATCTGCATTTCTGGGGGCTAAGGTGTTAAACAACCCCAGCAAGTACTGGCGAAGATTGTTGTCTCCCACTGACTCCGGTATTCCTCGGAATCTCAGGTTCTGTCTCCTGTCCCTATTCTCCTGGTCCTCCTGTTGCAGTTGGAGTTGTGAGAAAGAGTTTTTCAATGTGGAAGTTTCCTCCTCCAATTCCTGCACATAATTGACCAAGTCGTCAAATTTATACTCAAGAGCCTCAGTTCTGTCCCCAATTTGAGCTATTTCACTCCTTAACTCCTGTGAGAGTTTTCCCATTTCAGCAGCCATATTGCGTGTCATCTGCATGAGGAGAGTCTGGAGCTTTTCATCCATGAGTTCTGGGGTTAGAATGTTCTGAACAGTATGGGAAGACACTACGGGGGGTGTCCGAGTGCCCCAGACTGTGAGCTTTGTGCAGCATGACTCTCCATGTCCTCTATCCCCCGCGAGGGATCCGTGGCCGCGAGCGGTTCCGCTAGTGCAGGCAAGGCCGGGGATTGCGGCCTAGTGACGAATCTGTCCATCGCGGTCAGCGTGCGTGGGTCTGTTTGCGGTTTGTAAAACTGTTTTTGCTGCCCGATTTTACCCATGGGGTGCTATAAGCTTACCGGATGGAAATGCGCTTACCCCCGTGGCGATCGTTGTTTCGTGGAAGCTTTACAGGGGTCAGGAGTGCGGGCGGGATCCGGAGCTCAGCCTCTACACATCCGCCATGTCCAAGAGCCGCGCATGCGCCATCGTTTGTAATCATTTTACCCATTCCAGCTGGAAGATTATATCCAATGTTTCAGATTTGCAACTGTTGTTTCTAAATTTGGTTAATTTTTGGATCGTGTCGAGTACTGACACCACTTTAAGGAAATGTCTGGATTTTGGACAAAGAAATGGACATTGTCGGCACATGTTGCTAATTTGTATTCCGACTATCCCAGAACCAGGTCATTTATGTCTGGGTTTCTTATTTAAGAAACTAGCAAAAGCTCTAACTATAGCATAAACGACTTTAAAGAGAAGGGGCAGCCCTGCCTCATGCTGTTTCTGAGGGCCAACATCGTGATCATTCCCAAACCGGACCGAGACCATTCCTCCTGGGCTAATTATAGCCCATTTCCCTCATCAATATTGACATAAAAATTCTAACAAAAATTTTGGCCAACCCACTCAATACTTTCCTGACCCGTCTTATTAGGAAAGACCAGGTGGGCTCTGTCCTGAAATGCAAGGCAGGAGACGCGATTTGACAATTTTCTACACTTGCTTAATCTTACCCGCTGACACCTCATAGAAATGATGCTGCTCTCTCTTGATATTAATAAGGCGTTTGACACCTTTTCTTAGCCTTACCTCATTGCGGTCCTGTGCCATTATGGTTTTGGTCCTTTTTTTTTAAAATGGACAGCTGCCTTGTATGATTCTCCTCAGACTAAGCTTAAATATTATGGCTTTGAATCTTCTGTTTTTCCAATCTGCAGGGAAATAGACAAGGCTGCGCTCTCTCACTGCTTTTATTCATTTTAGCTCTTAAGCTGTTGGCGGAGGCAATTCATAGTCATGCTGACGTAAAGGATATAGATGTTGCAGGCTCTTCCCATAAAATATCTTTATGTGCCGCCTAGATTCTCCTGACCCTGACGTCGCCTAGACTCTCTCTGCCTAATCTGATGTCTGTACTGGACATTTTTGCTTCATTCTCAGGGATGTGCGGTAATCCTGCCAAGTTAAGAGTGATGTTAGTGACGCTTTCGGCTCTGACGAGTGAGGATTTGAAACAAGCCTTTCCATTTCAGTGGCACACTTCTTTGCCATATCTTGGGATTTGATTATCTCCCACATATGAAGGCCTTTATCAAGTTAACTTTCCTCCACTGTTTAAGAAATTGTCTGAACTTTTATCCTCTTTGAGCCACTTTCCTTTGTCTTGGTTCTGGCCACTCTACTGGCCTTATCTCTTTGATTTATTCTTTCATTATATCTTCTAGGAGCTCTTTTGGAACCATGTATCACCCTTACCACTTGCCTACTGGGCATATAAACCCCCTTCCTGCCCAGACCAATTTTCAGCTTTCAGCGCTGTCACTCTTTGAATGACAATTGCACGGTCATGCTACACTAGGAGTAGACAACCTTCAAGAGATGGAGATTTACTTGAACAACACTGATGAAGTCAAAGATCACTGGGCACAGTGTCCCCCCCCCCCAAAAAAACCCCAATAAGATCAACCTTTTTCTTTACTCAGAACAAAAATAAGTATTACAAGAGAGTGCGTTATGCTGAGAATGCAGGGTTCACCAGTGCATTATGCTGAGAATGCAGAGTTTAGGAGTGCGTTGCGGTCAGAATGCAGGGTTTTGAAATGTGTTGCTGTCAAAATGCAGGGTTCAGGAGTGTGTTGTGGTCAGAATGCAGGGTTCAGGAGGGCGTTGTGGTCAGAATACAGGGTTCAGGAGGGCGTTGTGGTCAGAATGCAGGGTTCAGGAGTGCGTTGTGGTCAGAATGCATGGTTCAGGAGTGCATTGCGGTCAGAATTCAGGCATCAGGAGTGCGTTGCGGTCAGAATGCAGGGATCAGGAGTGTGTTGCGGTCAGAATGCAAGGATCAGGAGTGCGTTGCGTCAGAATTCAGAGATCAGAAGTGCGTTGTGGTCAAAATGCAGGGATCAGGAAGGCGTTGTGGTCAGAATGCAGGGATCACACCCCCCCCCCCACACACACACACAGTGATGTCTTCTGCCCCCCCTTCCCCTATAGCAGTAACCCCCTTCCCTTCTCTCCCATAGCACAGTGTCCTACCTTCCACAGCAGAGACCGGGAGGCAGCAGAGGGGTGGGAGCTGGCAGAGTCACTGGGCACTGATAGGTGGCACTGGTAGGTGACACTGATAGGCAGCACTGATCGGTGACACTGATGAGGCATTGATTGGCAGCACTGGAGGACATTGATAGGTGGCACTGGTGGGCAAAGGTAGGTGGCATTGTGGGCGCTGGTAGGTGTCACTGGTGGCTACTGATAGGTGGCACTGGTGGGCACAGATGAGGCAGCCGCGGCTCTCTGAGTGAGGGACTGATGTCCCTCTGACAAAAGCCAGTCTTCTGTTTACAATATGTGATCACCTGTCATTGGCTGACAGCTGATCACGTGGTAAGAGGCCGTGATCGGCCCCTTACTTTGATCTATGATCAGCCGAGTCTCATAGACTCAGTGATCACAGAGCGCTCCGCGCACGACCCGCATGGACGTGCAGACAGCACATGCTCGGGAGGATGTTTATGGATGCCCTCCCAGCAATTAGGCCCACGCTGTAGTCGTCTTTCAGCTATAGCTCGGGTGGCAAGAAGTTAATGTATGTAACTTTGATTATGTTGTGAAAACTATTTACTTGCACGCTAATATTTTGTACACTCTGTGATATTTGACAACTGGCTCTTTTTAATCTGTTTTATGGCAATAAAGCTTTTGTAAAAGAGATAGTTAATCATGGGTGCAATTACAGATTTGTGTGCCCCACAGCAAAGATGCAATATGCTTTAGGGAGTTCCCTTATAATGGAGGGTGTAGCATTTTCTTTAAAGTGTTTTAAGAAGAATGTTTTTAATTCATTCTTCAAGTCCCTTTCATATCTGTGGTTTGTGGTAATGAAAATACCTAAGTGTGATGCGTTGCAATGACTTTTATTTTGAATGTAATTTTTACAGGTCGCAGACCTTCCCAGCGGCACCCTCCATGACCGTAGACAAAAAACACAAAATATATATATATATATCCAAGCTCAACTTACCAACCAATCAGCAACCAAACGAATTCACCTGTCTAACAGTGCGTTTAAAAACAGGGGTTTAGTTGCACGCATTTGCAAATACATGTGTAAGCTGCAGGCCCCGTCAAGGCTCCCTGTGTACTGCAGTCCTAACTCTAAAATTTAAGGTCTCCTCAGTGGAAGCACATGTATGCTGATGGATAGATGAAGGGCAGATGACTGGAGGGAGCCCCACCCTCCTTAAAGGGGCAGGAGCACACTAGACACCCAGCACATAGAAGCAAAGGTGCTAGTGCGTTGCCTGACCACAATGACATCAATACACAAAATACTGTCACCGCGCCTGCCTGCTATACATGGCAGGGGTCAAGGGCAGTACATTGTGGCAGTTGTGAAAGTGATCGGGTGGCTTCAAAAATGCTTGTATCACTTCCACATGAGAGCTGACAGTCTGCTTTACAAACATACAAACACTCCCTCCCTGTATAGCAGCTGGGAGTGTGTTTAAAAAGCTCATCTTCCAAGCACCACTTTAAAACGGCGCTTGGATTCAAGTGTTAATCTTTGTATAAACTATTCCTGATTTTCTTAAGAAGAAATTTAGGAGAGGGTCTAGGCAGATATTGAAATTACCTGCCTTACCTGTGCAGGGTCCCTTTAAACAGCAGGGATAGGCTGTAATAGAGGAATAAACTATTTTCTGTCTCAAAATGAACAGCATGGTGGATATCCCAATGAATAAACGCAGGAAGAAAACAGGGTAAGCCATAGTTCACTCTGCATTGTTTAAAATCAATGTTTATTAAAAACTTGTTCATATGAATCATAACAAGATCAGCTCATCATAGATTAATAATTTCAGAGCACAGAAGTGTCCAACCGCTTACTACTCACACTGGCCAACACCCAGGATCAAATCCACTGGTCTGTGGTACTGGAACACAATCTTTCCTCTCTTTTCAGGACACTGTCAACTCTCATGGTCATTAATTGACTTCATCAGGGGACCCTAATTAATTTTTTCATACTCTTGCAAAGTTTGTTAACAATTTGAACATCGCTACCTGTGGATTGCTTTAGGTGGGTTGAGCAGGAAATGTTCTTTATTTATCAGTTATTGTTATCTTATCAATCCACAAGGTGCTTTTGGTCATCAAATAGCTACCATTTTGATATTTTAGTTCTGATTGCAAGATGAATGCAATAAATTTGTTGCACAGACGGTTGGTATCTAACTTTGTTTATTCCTGCTTGATCTTGATTGGGAACTGAAAAACATAATAAAAATGAATCCAGTCTAGTAGGAGCACAAACTACAAGAAACACATGGATTTTTTGAAGACAAGATATACTTCTGTTCAGACCTGAGAGCTCTTGTAGTATTTTATGTCATTTTATTACAGAACCCAACCCTTTTATGCTATAAGAAAGCACTTGTGTATAAATCATATTGTCGATTTCTGCTTACAAATTGGATTTGCCTTGCAATCAGTTTAGTGCATTACTAATGTCAGAATGAGATGGGAAATAATATATAACACACTATAAAGCTTATAGAAATAAGTGCCAAGTGCCAAGAAATTGGTTGGAACAATGATGTTGGTGGCAGTCAACTTCTTGTTCCAACTGTCCAAAAACTGCTAGTTGCCTAGCTGTCATACTGATACAATGGAGGAAAGTTAGAAAGTTTCATCAATAATATACAGTACACCAGACAGCGGTCATTTAATTTTTATTTAAAACGGCTTCCAGAGCTAAAAAAAAAAGTGAATGCTGTTGGATTTCTCTTTAGCATTTGGTTGATATATCATCTTGTGGTCTGAATAGTACATTGACCGTTTTTCAGCAAAGTGTCATTATCAGTGTAATGTAACTTACAAACCTTGAAAGGGTTTTATAATGTTTTTAGTCTGCTAATGTCTTGGCCACCAGCCATACTGGCGTTAGATTTGAGTGAGACTCCTGCAATCCAGCTATTCCAAAGATTATTTATTTGTACAAAATGTAACCACAAGACAGCGATAAAACAAAATTTATGGGATTACATTAGGTTAAGAAAGACTGCGTGGTGTCCCTGTTTTTACCCCTGTCATTTTGGGTACATGGTAGAGCTGCAAATTTATTTGCATTAACCTGCAAAATGTTTTTCTTACCACAATACATATACAGACAGCAGCAAGGCATATGGTTCCTTATTCTTAAGGGAAAAGACTGGTAGTGTTTTACTGAAATGCGACATGAATAGAAATGTTTTTTAGAGCAAGACTGTTGAAGTTTACACAAAAAAAATCAAGATCTACTTTTAATAAATTTTCAATGAGGTTTATTCAGAATTGTAAAGCAGTTATCTTTACAAGCAGATCATAGTTTGATCTTTGGTGCCAAGAAACATCAAAATCCACCATGCTTTACATTCTGCTGCTGAAGCCAGCCCAAAATGGAGTTTGACTGTTACACAAACCACAAATTCAAGACATCTTATGCATTGCCCTGCAATTAAGCGTTTTAAAGGAGGAATAAAACTTGGCTGCTGAGCCTGGATGTTGAAATACAGCTTAAAGAACACATAGATCTTTCTTACTCTTAAAAGCCCTTCTTAAATTTCATAAGCTACCAAGGGTGTGTGTTTTCCACATTTTACAGAGGAAGCAGCATTTTACTGTGGTTAGTTTTGATCCAAAGTCAGGTCACAGAAGGGTTTGTGGGACACACTCCCTATTAATCAATGTGTCATAGAAATAAATAAATAACAGATCATAATTTTTTTGTATCTTGAGTCAGTAATAACCCTTTCAGCAAGGAAACTGGATAACTGCTAGTAGCTAGATGGACTAAATTTGAAGTTAGTAATTTGATTATTTTTATTTTTTTCAAAAGTGTTTAAGAAAACAAAATGACAGAATTGTTATTGTATTGTGACATGGTGAAATCATTAAGCAAAATGGTAATGGTCTTTATGGCATATTTGTCATGTCTTCTAAAAACAAATGTTTTAAAATCTGAAATTACTTTCTGAAATGTTTTCTTCTCTATTAATGACTGGGCACTAACTTCCTTTTGTATAACTTTTCTTTTGTATAATATTTTTATTTTGTGGGTGTATTTTGTTTTATTTGTTGTACAATAAAGTGTTGTCATTTATGTGCATTTTGTGTTAGTATCTCTACATAATAAATTTTCCAATTTTAAAATTGTTGAGAGTGGGTTTACATCCACTTTAATCAATTATAAAGTACTGCCATAGTGCTGAACTATAAGGATATACATGCCTCCTGCATGTATCCTTACCTGTCAAATGTGTCCCGTTTACCAGTCAGAAGCCCCCCAAAACAGCAGATTCAGTGGGCGGGTCGGTTATCGGCGCTTGATGGGCGGAGTCATGATGTCAGCAGACTCCCTGCCCACCTCTACACTCCCCTTGGCCAGAGCGTGCAGGAGAGGCAGAGAGCGTTCTGGGTAATAGCAGAGAGCGCTCACGGCCCCCTGTCACTTGTTCATACACACATCAATGTCCAGTGACAGTGGGGGGGATGATCGGTGCGACGGGACAGCTGGGAGCACCGATCCCCCCTGCATGCTTTTCATCATCTGCTTCTCTCCCTCCCGCCGCTTTCACCTGAAAAGCCATGCAGGGGGATCGGTGCTCACAGCTGTCTACGTTGCACCGATCATCCCCGACTGTCCTCCGTGTCTTCCTCCAGCGTGTCCTCCTCCACCCCCCTTGTCCCTCTCTGTGTGTACACACCCCCCCGTGTCTTCCTCCTCCGCCCCCCCCCTCGTCCCTCTCCATGTGTTCACTTCCCCCCTGTGTCTTCCTCCTCCTCCCCCCCGCTCGTCCCCCGCAGCCACCGACTTCCCTCTCCTCTCTCTCTCCCCTCTCCCGCGGGCTGCGAGGCGGGAGGGGGGGCACGGGGATCTGTCAGGATGTAGAACAGAGAAAGGGGGTCTGGTATGTCAATTACCAGCCCCTTTTTTTTCTGAATGGGACACAGAGCGTTCGTTACTGATCGCTCTGTGTCCTGTGACAACTGAGCAGAGTAACCTGTGTGTTACTCTGCTTCAGTTTATGAATGGAGAGGAGCCGCTGTCTTCTCTCCATTCATCTTCAATGCAGAGAAAGGGACTGGGGAATCTGTCCTCTGTCCCTTTCTCTGTCTCAAATGGGAGATGTCAGGGGTCTCTGTTTAGACCCCTGACATGTTACCAAAGCCCCCAACAGGGCTGATAAAAAATATATATATATATTCCAAAATTGTTAAAAAAAAAGATAAAAAAAGATTAAAAAAATGAAATTGAAAAAAAAAAACAACTGACACCACAACCGCCCCCTATACCGACACGGTCCAGAGCCCCTAGACCACTGACACGACCACTACCCCACTGACACTGACATCGTCCACTGACACCGACCACTGCCCCACTGGCACCGACCACTGCCCCACTGACATCGTCCACTGGCACCGACCACTGCCCCACTGGCACCTACCACTACCCCACTGGCACCTACCACTACCCCACTGACACTAACATCTTCCACTGACACCGACCACTACCCCACTGGCACTGACATCGTCCACTGACACCGACCACTACCCCACTGACACTACCCCACTGACACTGACACTGTCCACTGACACCGACCACTACCCCACTGACACTACCCCACTGACACTGACATCATCCACTGACACCGACCACTACCCCACTGACACTACCATCATCCACTGACACCGACCACTACCCCACTGACACTACCTCACTGACATCATCCACTGACACGACCACTACCCCACTGACACTACCCCACTGACACTGACATCGATCACTATCCTACTGACACTACCCCACTGACACTGACATTGTCCACTGACACTGAACACTACCCCACTGACACCAACCACTACCCCACTGACACTACCCCACTGACACTGACATCGTCCACTGACACTGACCACTACCCCACTGACACTACCATCATCCACTGACACCGACCACTACCCCACTGACACCGACCACTACCCCACTGACACCGACCACTACCCCACTGACACCGACCACTACCCCACTGACACCGACCACTACCCCACTGGCACCGACCACTACCCCACTGACACTGACATCGTCCACTGACACCGATCACTACCCCACTGACATCGTCCACCGGCACCGACCACTACCCCACTGACATCGTCCACTGGCACCGACCACTACCCCACTGACACTGTCCACTGACACCGACCACTGGCACCGACCACTACCCCACTAGCACCGACCACTACCCCACTGGCACCAACCACTACCCCACTGACACTGACATCGTCCACTGACACCGACCACTGCCCCACTGACACCGACCACCCCACTGACACCGACCACTGCCCCACTGACACCGACCACTGCCCCACTGACACTGACCACTGCCCCACTGACACTGACCACTGCCCCACTGACACTGACCACTGCCCCACTGACACTGACCACTGCCCCACTGACACCAATCATTGCCCTACTGACACCAACCACTGCCCCATCCCCCCACCCCCTTTCCCAAAAGCACTGTGAAAATATATATTTAAAAAATAAAACCCCACCCCCTCCCATAATTGTTAAAATAGTACAAAAAAAATTAAAAAATTTATAAAATAAATAAAAAAATCCACTGGTCCCAAAAAACCTTTTGAGGAAAAAATAAAAAATGAATTGTAAAATAAAAAAATAATCTGACACTGTCCACTATCCTGACACCATCCTGCACATACTACCCACCACTGTACACTCTGCATTCCTGTGATTCGCACCGCATTGCGGTTCAGATCACATGCGATGTCTGTGCGATACGATTTCAGCCATACAAACTGGCTGAAATCGCATCACATTTGGACCAAACACACACAGGACTCTTTTTTTGGTCCGCACCAAAATTGCATGGGTGTTCACACCTATGCAATCATGTCCTAACTGCCAGTTCGCAGTGCGATATGCGAGCTGAAATGGGGGTGTCGTTAACATTGTATGACACTCCCCAGCAGTTCGCATATGGCAGTGTGAACTGCCTTGTGAGTCGGGTGCGATGTGGGAACCCGCAGTGGATTTACAGGGTTACTGAATCGCACCAGTGTGAACCGAGCCTTGGTGGGAGCAGTCAGGTGACATTTGTAGGCTGTATGCTTTGAGGCTCGGTTCACACTCGTGCGATTCGGGTTCCCACATCGCACCCGACTCGAAAGGCAGTTCACACTGCCATATGCGAACTGCTGGGGAGTGTCATACAATGTTAACGACACCCCCATTTTAGCTCGCATATCGCACTGCGAACTGACAGTTAGGACATGAATCGGAATGCATAGGTGTGAACACCCATGCGATTCTGGTGCGGACCAAAAAAAGGGTCCTGTGTGTGTTTGGTCCGAATGTGGTGCGATATGGGCAGCCAGTCCTGGGAGAGCTAGAGGGGAAAGGAGGGGAGGGGGATGTGAATTGTGAACTTTTTACATAGGATGTGCATGTCTAAAGCTAGTGCACGAGATATGCAAATAACCTGTTACTCGAAGCCAGGGGGCGGAACGGACAAAGGCTCTTCTCTCTGTCTGTTTTTATCTCACTGAAAAATAAGAGGGGATTGCTCAGAGCTGGATTAACTCTGTGTGGCAAGACTGGGCTCAAATGATAGGAAATTTTATACTCTACATTGTGACAGCAAAACATTTTTTTTCGGGTTTACATCCACTTTAAGCACTTTATTCATTGTTACTGCTTATTACATTATTTAGACCTTTACTTTGTGGTCAGTACTGTATATGCTGATAGGGCAAGTAATTTAGGTGATACATATAGATTCCATGTGTTTCATATGAATTTTGGCAAATGCTTTTTTTTTATTTAGGGAAAATGTTTTTTTGAGTTAGGACATTTATATTTTGCAGTTTTGTACTTTAATAAACTTTGGTTGGTACCAACGTTGTTTTTGTTTTGTTTCCTTTTTGATGATTTTTTTTATTTTTTCCAGTATTAAATTTACAGTGGTTAGTGATCCACCAGAGGATGAACAAGATCTTGAGTGTGATGATATTGGATTTAGTAGTATCAGCCTGAAAGAAATCTTACAGACTGGCAAAGACATCATCCACCAGAAAATGAAAAGTAGGTTTCATTTGTCATAATTCATCTACACTATTGGTAGTATAGTACCTGAAATAATTGCCAAAAATATCAGGAATATAATAAAATAATTAGTGTAAACATCCAAGTTAGTAGTGATTTATTAACAGGCATAGCTGTTGAAGTGTGGATGTGATTTACTATACACGTAGTACTGAGTTCTGTTCTTCTTGGGGATTTAATACAGATATTCTCATAGAATGTGGGAGATGTAATGTCTAATAATGGGAAATTTGTATTATAGAAGTTTCTAATTTGGAAAAATCTGTTCTGTATTGGGAATGTTGTATTTGGTTTTTAGTATCGAGAACGAAGTGAATGAAGTATCTTCAATAAATCTATTAAGGGTGGTTAGATTATTGTTAATCCACCAAGCAAATTCATCAGTGTTTTGGTAGCTTTTTAAGAACTTAGGGTCACCTAAAAAAGAAGCAAGGGGAGGTGTGGGAGAGGTTAATGTAATTTTTTTATTATGCAGTTTCCATAATTGGTACGAATGGGCCACTAAGAGGTTCAGCTTTTCCAAAGTATGATTGGAAACTTTGTTGCCCCATAGTAATCCTGTTATAGAATAGGGTAGTATTGAGTATTTTTCAAATATTACCCACGGGATTTTCGGGTTGTGTAAATGCCATTGAGCAATCTGTGCCCATCTTGCAGCTAGATAATATGACCAAAGGTTCGGGAGTCCCAATCCGCCTCTTTTTGTGGACATATATAATACAGATTGGGCAATTCTTGGGTGGGAGTCCGACCATATAAATTTATTGACTTCCGATTGAAATTTAGTAAGTATCAATTTATTTATTCTAATTGGGAGTGCTCTAAATAAAAATAATACATTTTGGTAGAATTTACATTTTTATGGCAGTAATTTTACCTAAAAATTAGATATTGAAGGATTTCCAGGTTTTTAACACCAATCTTAGTTTTTGTAGCATGGGTAAATAATTTTTGGTGGCTAAATCTTTGGGGTCTGGGGTAAGGTGGATACCGAGATAAGGTAAAGTATCATGAAACCACGTGAATTTGAAAGATGTGCGAATGGTATCAAATTGTGAAGGAGGAAGTACTGAGTTCTAATGTTTCTTTTTCAAAGTCTCTCTCTGTAAAGCCTTAGGCTCCCATCACACCAGAGCGTTTTCAGGTGCAACTTGAGTTACACAGAATCGCATGACAATGGAAATCACAATGTTTTCACTGGTGCCAATTCACATAAATGCAACTCAGCATGGCGCCATTTTGGAAAAGGTTCCTGTACTACTTTGGTGTGATTACAGCGTGATTTTTTTACCCATAGAATATGCAAACCACGTCCAAGCTGCACTACATAGTTGCACTGAAAATTGGATTGCAGCAGTGTGAACCTTGCCTTGACATATGCTCATTTCTGCATATTTCTTTTGCTTGTGATCACAATATTAGAGAATATTAAAAGTAAAGAAAGGACAGCAATCCTGGAGGTGGTATGCTTCTAATAAGAGATAAAGTAATTGTAAAGCCTATGGCTCCTGCTGCTCTCAGAGTTTAGAGTTTCCTGTGAGAGCAGAAGTAAAGAAAGAAAGAGTTGCAGCCAGGACAGCACTGGATCGTGAAATGAGACAGGTAAGATGTTTTGGCAAGATGACACAGGCGGGAACCTCTCAACTATCCGGGCGGACACCGCCAATGACTGATCACTGTGCCAGCCTGCTGCCGACACCATGTGACCGCTGTAACCAATCACATGACAGTTGTGCACAATGGATGGCTTCCTTTCAAGCCATCCATTGAATACAATTGTGTTGCTAGCTGTGATTGGTCAGTGTGATCACATGGTACAGACTGGACCAATCACAGCCCATCTGTAGCATGTGATTAGCTCTGACCAATCACAGCTAATCACAACATAACAAACTGAATGAATCAATTTCATTAACTCCTGTGTTTAATTTAGTTTAATGTATAAGGGAGTATACAGCCCCTTAATATAGGAACTGAAGTAAAAATAAGAAAGGAATGTACCATCATCCAAATAGATATGAAATAAATAAGGGACCGGTCCCCCAGGAAAAAAAGGGAATATGGACTATTGCAGTACAGGTGTAATTGATATAAATTCAAGTATGTATAATCAAATAAACAAATCAATCAACAATGAAATAACATGACGGGGGAGAAAAAAGAGCAGTGCTGCTTACCAGTAACCATGCCCGGCCAGAGCAACTGCACCGATGAGGGTTCCCCCGCGGCGGCTAGGGGGAACATGCACAATCTGGACATATATCTGGGTAATATGGTGTAAATGAATGAGAAAATTACTCATACAGAAAGGAAGAAAAGAAGGAGAGAGAGATGGAAGAGGAAGGGTAGAAAGAGAGGGGTAGAAGGGAGAGACTGGAAGCAAGTCTTCTGTTTCTCTCCCCCCCCCCTTTCTTTTCTCCCACTTATCCTTGCTTCCAGATAGCAGGCTGCGAATGACAGAGGCACGTAAACTGACCACGGTGTCAGGGCTCAGCAGCCATGATACACCGTGGTCAGTTTACAGGGGGAGGACAGAAACTGGCATGATCAACCATGTATTACAGGTGTTACAGGGGGCCAAACCACAGAGCACATGTACCATGCTGTATAACATGCTTTAAAGAAACAGAATCAATATTATTTTTTTTGTTTTGGTTTAATAAACACTTTAAGCTTTAAATATACAACTTGCTTAATAATTTTCATTATATATTCTGAAGTGCAGCACTATACATTAAACCATATAACTCTATAATAGTGCAAAGTGCTAATAAATGGGGTGTATAAAAATGTGTAAACAAGTAAAGCTTGCTTAAAATAATGATAATAAATAAATATAACATCAATATATTTTAAAGTGCTGTAGTGCCCACTATGATATTTCAAATTTATGCCACAAACAAGGAACCCCCTTCTTTTTACGGCATCCATATTTATGAAAACAAGTAAGTGGCAAATCCAACTTTAAAGTCCAAATGGGTTCCAGTGCTTAACAAATCCAAAAATAAAGACAAATGGGTGTTATGCTCACGCCAACCAGTGCACCTCCTCCTTTATGCTCACTCTTTCTCCCCCACTTCACATTGCACTTTGTAGACCCTTATATATAAAATGAATATATCATATAATTAATAAGTAGGTCTATATGTGTTTTCTTTTGCCACATCAGAATGAATCACTCTGCTTCCACCTTTCTACCTCCACATCGGTAAATGGATAGTTAAGGCAGAAAGAGCTAATACAGTGTAATACAATTTATTTTAAATGTGTGTAAAATGCACAAAACATATCCACTCATACTGTCAAGTGCCCAGCCCAGCACCCTGGATCATAAGCAGTTAGAGTACCGATCGGAACTGTGCCCCACCCGCTATCTCCGTATGGATACGGGTGTGCGTTCCCATTAGTGGAAATGATGTGTCGACCAAAGCACCCCCACTTTGTGTTCAGATGCTAGGGTATTATACACATGTAGTATTAAAGTTTTATTAATAAATCTCATATCTGTGACCAGGCAGTTTTCTTTTTGTGTGGGTGTAATGGCTGGAATACTTTGTAGGACACTATAGTATTTGGAAACCTAGGTTTGGTATTCGACTTTGATTTAGTATTTTCCATGTTTCATATGCCTTGACTGTTTGGTAACTAACTGGGCACAGTGGTGAGCAGTCATTCCTTGTTTAGGTGTCTTGTGCCAAAGGCAAGAAGGCCTTTTCTTTCTCGTACATCACGGGACACAGAGCGACATAGTCATTACTAATGGGTTATATAGATACCTTCAGGTGCTGGCACTGGCAACTTCCAAAACCGGAAGTACCCTCCCCTATATAAGCCCCTCCCATCCGGGAGCACCTCAGTTTTTTGCCAGTGTCTAAGGTGTTGGCCAAGAAGAAACATGTGTTTTTCACTGAGCTTGCGTACAGGTTCTTTTGGGCCTCAGTAAGCTATTCCGGATCCGACCAAAAAAGCTTCATAGCTAAACGGTCGGTACCCGGGCCTTGCAGAGAAGAGCAAGGTTTTGCCTGTAATGCTTCTCTTAGGAGAGCTGGACCCTGGGATCCAGAGCTCTGGTCATACCCACGACCAAGATGTTTTCTGTGCAGGGTGCTATACAGGTCCAGGGGAGTGGAATCCTTGGGAACCCGGTCCCTGAAGGTTTGATTACAATGCCTGCCGTGATAGGTGAAGTTTGGGCTTTTGTGGACCAAACAAAGTCCTGCGGCGGGGAACAGGTAAGTGGGGGCCCCCAGGAACTTGGTTCTATTGGGGGACCCCCAAGCCTAATTTGTCTTTCTGTCTGTTACCTAACGGTATTCCCGCTAATATCTGTGCATGCCTGTAACTACTAAAAAAAATGTAGTATTTTTAATAGTGGTCAAGAAAAAAAAAAATATATATATATATATTTAATATATTAGACTGCGGTACCTGTGTTTATCCACTAGAGGCCGCTGTGGAACGTTTCTTGTCATGTGGACTAGTTTCTTTTCATCAGAGCAAGTCCAGGCAGATGGTGAGTTCTCTTGTGGGAAACTGCTTCCTCTGCCATGTTGCAATGCTCGTCCATCCCCCGGCCTGCGGCAAAAAGGGGCCCTGGCTCTTGTCCCTAGTTTCCCTTTTCGAAATTAGCGCCGAAGGCGCACGTGGCCGTGCGCGTGCACGCGCCTCTATATATAGAGGTGAGCCGGGAAAGGGGGCGGAGCCTGGGGGATGACGCTCTGTGCGCGCCGCAGCGCTTCTGCGCATGTGCGGGCGTCCCAGCATGTTAAAAAACACAATTATGTGTTGTGAGCTGGCTATGGAGTGCAGAGACAGAGCTGGCAACATTTAAAAAAAGGCATACAGCAAGCGGTTGATGCAGGCATCCCCATAGAAAGGCACATTAGTAGACACCAACTGTGATATAGCAGCAATTGTGCTAGACTATTCTCAGTAAAAGTGGTGTATTACGGCTGGAATACCTCAGCTTTAGGCTTAGGAAATATGCCGTCCAGAAGCTCCGGAACTGAATCTTCCAGGAAGCGAAGGGGGTCTCATCGGGCTCTGAGGATCTTGGGCATGCTTCTGCTGCACCAGTCTCCCCTGAAGTTCAGAGGTAAGTGACCGTAGAGACCCCGCAGGGGTACTTGGTACTGTGGCTGTCCTCAGTTCACCTGCTCCTGTGTATGTAACAGAGGAGGTTTTTTCCTCAGCTCTGGGAGGATTAGAGAGAGATTGTCAACATTGATCGCTGCCTCCCTGTCAGGGAAAGCACGCCCGATCTCCGTCTCCTCCTTCAGAGTGGCTGTTAGCAGAGCAACAGTCCCATACAGGGATCGACCTGCCTGAAGGGGATCAGGATGAGGTTGATTCTGTTATAGAGGAATCAACAGTGGGGGAACCTTTTCTCAGCATCTCAAGCTGAAAGATTATGGGTTCAGTCTCTGACTAACATGGTCCGATCAGCATTTAAAAATGCACCTTGCGGAACCATCAACCACTACTGTATCCTCGTTGGGGTCGCTAGAAGCCCCCAGACTGTCTGTTCTTTTCCACTTCACCCTTTACTGAAAGGGCTTATTTACCAGGATTGGGAACGTCCTGAGAAAATATTTATTCCCCCAAGAGATTTCCGGTGGTCTATCCCGTGGAGGATAAGTTCATCAAAGAAAAAAAAAATGGAAGGTCCCTACAGTGGACGCAGCCATCTCTTGTATATATAAATCACTGACATGTCCAGTGGATAAATGTTCAAGAACCCAATAGATAAAAGATTGGAGTCCTTATGAAAGTCTGCTTCTTTTTACAGCAAGCTTGGTGACACAACCAGCAGTAGCAGCTATTGGGGTCTGCTAAGCAGGGAAGGATCAGTTGAAACAGGTCTTGAGGGACTTGACAGATCAGCAGGCCCTTGCCCTAGCTGATCTACCTAGAGCCTTAGGCTTTGCGGTTGACGCCATAAAGGATTCAGTCCATCAGGCCTCCCGCCTTACGCTGTCTATAGTACATATGCGTAGGCTTCTATGGCTCAAAAACTGGTCTGCTGAAGCTCCCTGTAAAGAATGGCTGGTTAGCGTCCCATTTCATGGTGAACGCTTATTCAGGGAAAACCTGGACAAATATATCCAGAAAATTTCCAGCGGTAAAAATACGCTCTTGCCGGTTAAAAACAGAGTTAGAGGTCCCTCTTTAAGAGGCCTGCTTCTCCAGTCCCTGGGGCATCGGCTGTGTAACAGTTCCGACGGCCTCCTCGGTCAATTCCCGGGGGTAAAAAACAGGGACAATAGCAGGGTAATGAGAAACCCTGGGTCAGGGGAGGTACAAAACCTCCCCCAAAGTTAAATTCATTGAAGGGGCCCCCACTCAGTCGGGTGGGGGGAGGACTCCAGTTGTTCGCAAGAGACCGGGCGAGACACGATCAAGACAGATAGATGCTCTCCGCAGTATGTTGGGGATACAGTTTGGAGTTAAAAGACTCTCCTCCTTCCCATTTTTGAGGTCAAACGCGCCAAGGGATCCCCGGAAGAGAGAGTCCCTCCTGTTGGCACTAGAACAACTATTGCTCCAAGGAGTAATTATGGAGGTTCCCCTGGAAGAATGAGGGTTCGGGTTTTACTCAAACCTCTTTACAGTCCCGAAGCAAACGCGGACGGGAGGCCCATATTAATTCTAAAAGGGCTATACAAATTCCTGTATATCAGGACTTTCCGATGGAGTCGATCCGATCGGTGGCCACTGCCCTACAAGGGGAGGATTGGTTAGCCGCGATCGACATCAAAGATGCTTATTTGCACATTCCCATCTTTCCAGTCCACCAAAAATTTCTACGCTTTGCAGTAGAAGGGCGCCATTTTCAGCAGAGCCTTACCCTTCGGTTTGGCCACAGCACCACGAGTGTTTACAAAAATTCTGGCCCTTTATTGGCCAATCTAAAAACACAAGGTGTAATGATAATGGCATATCTAGATGACTTGTTGCTGATAGACCACTCAGTGAAAAAACTAGACGTGGTCATTCACAAGACAATCAAGTATCTGGAATCTCACGGTTGGATTATCAACCGAGACATGTCAGCCCTAAAAAACAGTCAAAAGTCTGGAATACTTGGGGCTAAGGTTTGGATTCAGGCCAGAGAAAAATATTATTGCCTCGAGGAAAGGTGTTGTCTTTGAAAGATTTGATCCACTTAGTGGGTACAAAAAAGACAGCCGTCCATACGCCTGTGCATAAGGCTGCTGGGAAAAATGGTGGCATCATTCGAAGCAGTACCCTACGGTCAATTCCATTCAAGGAATTTGCAAGGGGCCATACTGTCAGCCTGGAACAAAACAGTTCAGGCCCTAGACTTACAATGTCCTTGTCCCCTTCCGTTCGCAAGAGCCTCCGTTGGTGGTTGGTTCCCCAGAATCTGGAAAAAGGGAAATCCTTCAGTCCGATTTCTTGGAAGGTGGTCACTACAGATGCCAGCCTTATAGGCTGGGGAGCAGTACTGGAGCAATGGTCTCTCCAGGGCAGATGGTCGGATGCAGAAAAGGCCCTGCCCATCAATCTCTTAGAGATACGAGCAGCCCGGTATGCCCTAGTAGCATGGACATCCAAACTCCAAGGGTCCCCTGTCAGAATTCAATCAGACAATGCCACAGCAGTGGCATATATCAATCATCAGGGGGGCACCAGGAGTCGTGCAGCCCAGAGGGAAGTAAATTACATCCTGAAATGGGCAGAAAGATATGTCCCAGCCATATCTGCGGTATTCATTCCAGGAGTGGAGAATTGGAAGGCGGACTTTCTAAGTCGCCAGCAATTATGCCCAGAGGAAGGGTCCCTTCACCCCGAGGTTTTCTGGACAATATGTCAGCGGTGGGGAACATCGGATGTAGATCTTCTAGCATCCAGATTCAACGCAAAGGTGGACAGGTTTGTCTCTCGGACAAGGGATCCCCTAGCTTGCGGCTCGGATGCCCTAGTGTTCCCTTGGGATCAGTTCAAGCTGATATATGCATTCACACCGCCACAATGGTTACCTCAATTAATCCGCAGAATCAGGGTAGAAAAGAAACCAGTGATTCTGGTGGCTCCAGCGTGGCCCCGAAGAGCGTGGTACGCGGAGATTGTAAAATGTCAGTGGGGAGTCCTTGGACTCTCCCACGTCGTCCGGACCTGCTTTCGCAAGGACCGATATACCACCCTTCCTTACCAGCCCTAGGTTTGACGGCCTGGCTATGGAAGCCCACATTCTAAAAAAGAGAGGGCTCTCTAATCCTGTGGTATCTACCATGATCAATGCCAGGAAGCCGGTATCCAGGCAGATCTATTATAGAATCTGGAAGGCGTACATCGCGTGGTGTGAGGCCAAGAAATGGCATCCACATAAGTACGTAATAGGTAGGAGTCTGGACTTCCTACAGTGGGCTGTAGATAGGAAGCTTGCCTTGAGTATTATCAAAGGTCAGTTTTCGGCCTTGTCAATATTTTTTCAAAGGCCCTTGGCTTCGCATTCACTAGTCAAAGCCTTTATACAAGGAGGGATGCGTATTAGTCCTCCGGTTAATATTCCCATATGACCATGGGATCTAAACTTGGTTCTGTCGGTTCTACAGAAACAACCATTTGAACCATTACAGCATATTTCTTTGGTTCTTCTCACCAGGAAATTGATTTTTCTAGTAGCCATTTGTTCGGCTAAAAGAGTGTCGGAATTAGCAGCTATGTCCTGTAAGGAGCCATATCTGGTTATCCATAAGGATAGAGTAGTGTTACGTCCTCACCCAGCCTTTCTTCCTAAGGTGGTATCGAGGTTTCATTCGAACCAATATGTGGTTCTTCCTTCTTTTTTCCCCAAACCTAGCTCGGTAGAGGAAAAGTTATTACATTCTTTGGATGTAGTAAGAGCAGTTAAAGCTTATCTAAAAGCCACTGCTCAGATTCGCAGAACGGATACTTTGTTTATTCTGCCGGAAGGCCCCAGAAGGGGTCAGGCAGCGTCAAAATCTACTTTAGCCAAGTGGATTCGACAGGTCATTATGCAAGCCTATGGCTTGAGAAGGAGACCGCCTCCGTTCAAAGTTAGAGCGCACTCCACGAGAGCAGTTGGAACTTCATGGGCAGTGCATCACCAGGCCTCCCTGGCTCAAATCTGTAAGACCGCAACATGGTCTTCAGTACATACGTTTACTAGGTTCTACCAGGTGGACGTTAGAAGTCAGGAGGTTGTCGCCTTTGGGCGCAGTGTGTTGCAGGCCGCAAAAGATCCTCATGTCTGATAGCGCTCAGCTTATGTATGGTGTATCCCCCCCCCTCGTTGGGCATTGCTTTAGGACATCCCATTAGTAATGACTATGTCGCTCTGTGTCCCGTGATGTACGAGAAAGAAAATAGGATTTTTATAACAGCTTACCTGTAAAATCCTTTTCTTGGAGTACATCACGGGACACAGAGCTCCCGCCCCTCTTTAGGGACACTTATTGCTTTGCTACAAAACTGAGGTGCTCCCGGATGGGAGGGGCTTATATAGGGGAGGGTACTTCCGGTTTTGGAAGTTGCCAGTGCCAGCACCTGAAGGTATCTATATAACCCATTAGTAATGACTATGTCGCTCTGTGTCCCGTGATGTACTCCAAGAAAAGGATTTTACAGGTAAGCTGTTATAAAAATCCTATTTTTATGCTCTCCCAGTCCATCGGTTTTTACTATGAATTTAAACAATGTTTGTGTCAGGTGATTCATTTTGAAAGTGTTCTGTGATGGAATGCATAACAGCCTGTATAGACAAGACATACTTAGATAAGAGGTTCAGCATAAACTATAATATTGATTCTGGTTGATGTTATGCTGTGAATCAAAGCAAAATGTAGCTGACAGTGTATGTGTTCTGTACACTTGGCTTTTTTTCTAACTTTTTTTTTTTGTTTCCTGATCCAGTTTATGATTCCGTGTCTGGAGAAAAAATAATTGGTAAGATGACCGTGACAGTTGAAGCTGCTGAGGCCCTCAGGTCATTGATGCAGGATTAATAAACCAAGCTTATACATGGAAAAGAAATTTAAAAACTTTGTTACTTCCTCCTGTTCCAGTTTTGATCTTTGAAACCAACAACCAGCATTTATTATGTTGATAATAAAGCAAGTTTAATAGTGAAATCCAGGCCACATGTCGTATTCGCAGTCCTGCTTTTTTTATTTTTTTAATCACCACATTCTCTTTCTTTTCAATCAGGTGCTAAGACACATAAATATTTAAGAGTTCTAAAAGCAGCTTTGTAAGCTTCATTCATGAAATGTTTGACAAGTGTTCAAAATGCAAGAATGTGTGCTAACATGCAAACATTTGGAGCTGTGCACAAAATGATATAATTGCATTGCAGCATTCCTTTCATCTGCTATTAGTCCCATAGAAAAATGCATCTATTTTTTATTTGACAATAGGTTTGCAGGGCTGGAGTCAGCTGATACCTTTCTATTTCTATCAATGCATGGTGCTTCTTTGTCTATGTTACCAGATAATTATAAATTATTGTTTGCTTTGTTCTCACTTTGTTTTTTACAATTAAAAATAAATCAGAAAAAAATGTGTTTTATAAATGCATATTTTTATGTTCACAATATTAAATGGCTTTGTTTTTTATAATATGAGTATTGTTTTTGTATTGTATGTGTTATTTTTTTTTTTATGTTTTTGATTTTTGAAATGTAATCGTCATTAAAGCAGTTCTTCACCCTGATTGAAAAAAATGAAAAGTCAGCAGCTACACATACTGTAGCTGCTGATTTTTAACACCTGTCCAGGGGTCAAAAGAGGTAAAATGCCATCCTCATCCAAACCAGTTGTTCTACAGTCTTCGGGTCCCTGGCATCAGCATGTTTACTGTGGACAGCCGTTTGTGATTCCTTGGGTCTTCACAGCCGGCTTACTGACGCGCTGCACATTGTGAATGGCCCTGCAGCTGTCTGGGACCTGTGACTTGTCCCAGAAGGTGAGCGAGGGGGAGGGGAAGGGAACTTCTGCAGCAATCTGACCGGAAGTTGTGGCACCCCCATCTGTTCCCTTTTATGCTGTGTGTAGGGCAGCCCATTCATTTCAATGTTTCCCTTACCCGCAGAAATGCAGGGACAGAAGTCCCTGACCCTTTATTTAAAGTCACACTGCACCAAAAATGCATGGCATTTGACAATGATTGGGCATTCTAATAAGAATTAATGGCACCCCTGCACATCTGTTAAGGAGAAGTGTGTTTGTCTGCGTGTCAGGAACATGTGCGATTTTGCATGTGTTTCTGACACGCAGTAATGTGAACCAAGCCTTAGAGTGGGGTGCCTCGAGAATAAAAAAATACTTTTCAAGGATGCCCTGATTGGAAAAAGGTTGAAAAACACTTCACTAAAATATTAAAAAACAAGCCTGAGCATCTAGGCAAAAAATTGACAACCCATTATGTGGCAAATAATCTTGCAAAATACCAAAAGTGCGTTTCCACACACACACCAAAAAAGCCACTGGGTTTAAAACCTAACTTTTATTGGGGTTTTCATTAAAAAGAGGCTATTCCTAACAGTATATGAAATTTGTGGACGTTATAAGTGGAGACTGGAATATTCCAACAGCATTTGTGCATTAACAATGTAATAAAACCCTTCCAAACCATGTGGCTCTAACAAAGGGTCACTTTATTTTTCTTGTCATCTCAGTCTCCCATTCAGCAAGCTTATGAAACATGGATGACAGGGAAATCACATATATATTCTAGATATGGAACTTTGGCTCTTGTCTGCAGGGTGCAGCGAGTATTTGCAAGGTTTAACTGCTCCCTAAAGCCAAAAACTCTACTGTCCCAACCGCTTGCCCAGTATGCACTAGTGCTTACTTCCCTATGTACTTTTATGTAATGTAACTTTTATTTAAAAATGTTTTTTTTTTTTAATGCTCTTTGTTTGTCTTTCTTGCGCTACATTGAAAAAATAATACACAAAATTTAAAGGTCTTTATGCTTTTTACTAGAAGCATAATTTTAGTGTAATTTTAAAAGTGACAAATTGTAAAACTTAATTTCTCTTTCCGTCCATGGACTGACACAGCCTCTTCATACTTGACAAAGTGGGTTATGTTCCCTGCTCATAGGTGAAGACTAGGCAGAATGTTAGGTGTTTTAACATAAATTCATATACCAGAGCTAAACAGCCCCGCCCAGGGGGCGGTCCCTCCAGACATAACCCTCCTACCTGCAGCCAGCAGCCTCAGTTTTTTTTCTGCCTAGCAGAGGAGAGGACGTGGCTCTCTTCGGAGCCAGTCTCCTGAAGAAATATTTTATTCTTTTTTTAATTTTTATTATTTTATTTTTGAGATCTTCTATCAACAGTCGGCTGGGCAACAGGTTGGGTAGTTCGCTATCCTCGTAGTCTTCCTAGTCCGACCATCGAGCGTGCTGATCCTTGCGCAACACATAGCGTGAGATCAGTCCACGACATGCCCCACGACTCCAGGGGTGGCCGGTGGGCTTTTATGCTCCAGGATCCACATTTGACTGAACAGTTATGCTGTATCTTTCACAGTGGAACGGGGCCGACAGCTACTCAGTACCGCACTGTGATAGGTCTGTCAGGAACACACCAGTGGGTCCTTCATGGACGGGTAAGTAGTCCCTTCTGCCTCCGCAGGTGAGTACATGCTGTGTCTTCCTATGCTTGGGGGGGTTTTCCTGTCTCCCCCTTGTTTGTGGCCACTCTCTGTCACCTACTCTGGCGATGCGCTGACTGGGGGTTCCTGGGGGTCACTCTGTCCCGGTGGGGGTCCTTGGGGGTCTGCATGGTGATGTGGGGTATTGTGGTGTCGTTTTGGGCCTTGTGCGCCGTTCCGCGCCATGTTTTTATTTGTGTGTGTGTTTACATTGAAAACTGCATTGACGGCCATCCTGCCGTAGCCCTGTGGCGCACTTGTATTGTGGCGGCCATTTTCTTGAAGCCGCGTGTGCTTTTGTGCTAGTTTGGCCTCTATCGCTGCCTGCACGATTCTCCTCACAATCTCCTTACTGTTCACTCGCACTGGGAGCGCGGCAAGGCAGCAGGACCGAGCGGTCCTGGCTGGGTTGGTGAGTCTCCTGGGTAACCCCCCTACAGTCAGTGCAGCAGGAGGGTGGACTTTCTTTTCATTTATATGACTGAAGTCTCAGAGAGTGCTAGTATTATGGAGTCAGTGTCGCCAGCTTCCCCCTTTAATGAGGCAACAGGCAGTGCTCCTGCACCTGTGGTTCCTATGGACCAGTTGTCGGTAGTCCTGGAATCATTTGTTACCAGGATGGAAGCGGCGTGCGAGCGCAAGTGGGCTAAAAAGCGCCCTCTCCCCACACCATCTCCAGGGGAATGCTCTGATTCGGATATGGGCCTTGTTGCAGCATTGGACCCTGACTCTGAATCTTTGGATGTGTTTGACCAGGACATTCCTTGTGAGGAAGACTCCCTATCTGGGTGACAGGGCACTTGTTAGTGAACTCATTGATGCTGTGAGGGACACTCTCAAGCTGGATGCTGCGGCTGAAGAACCTGCAGTGGAGGCAGTCTCCTTTGGTTCATTTAAAGCACATCCTTCAAAGAAAGTTTTTCCCTATACTTCCTTCTTTAATAAATTCATTGATCAGGTATGGGAAAAACCGTAGAGGACCGTTGTGATATTGCGGCGTCTAGCAATTAGGTATCCCTTTGAGGAAAGCCTGATCAAAAAATGGGCTTCCCCTCTGGTTGTCGACCCCCGCCGGTCTCCCGGTTGAATAAAGCCACGACTCTCCCGTTTGAGGGGACTCCTGCTTTTAAGGACCCTACTGATAGGAGGTCGGAAGTGATGAGCAGAGCTATGTTCACCATGCTGGGGTCCGCATTACGTCCTATTGTAGCTGCGACCCTGGTGTCTCAGACACTCACGGAATGGGCAAAGCTTTTGCACCAAACTGCGCAGCAGCATAATCTCCCTCAGGATTGCATTATTCTGGCCGAACTGGTACAAGGCCTGGTGTATGTGTGCAATGCCACTATGGATTTCTGGGGCCTCAGCATCTGCGGTGATATTGCGTCGCCTTATCTGGTTAAAGTGCTGGTCTGCTGACTTGGCCTCTAAAAAACTCCTGACGGATTTACCCTTTAAGGGTGGAAGACTTTTTGGTGCTTCCCTGGATGACTGACGGAGACTCTTTACCACGTGATCAGCCGTGTCCAATCACAGCTGATCACGATGTAAACAGGAAAAGCCGGTAATCGGCTTTTCCTCACTCGCGTCTGTCAGACGCGAGTAGAGGAGAGCCGATCGGCTGCTCCTCTGACAGGGGGGGTTTGTGCTGATCCATTATCAGCGCAGACCCCCCCGAGGATGCCCACACTGGACCACCAGGGATGCCACGAGACCACCAGGGATGCCCAGCTTAAGGTATGCCACCCTAGACCACCAGGGATGCAAATTAGAAATGGCTAATGGATGCCAATCAGTGCCCACAATGGGCACCACTGATTGGCAGGCATTATTGTTTGGCACTGATTGGCATCCATTAGTACAACACATTACAGTACAGTGCCACCTATCAGTGCCCATCCATGCCACCTATCAGTGCCCATTCATGCCCCGTGCCACCTATTAGTGCCCATCCATGCCGCCTATCTGTGCCCATCCGTGCCGCCTATCTGTGCCCATCCGTGCCGCCTATCTGTGCCCATCCGTGCCGCCTATCTGTGCCCATCCGTGCCGCCTATCTGTGTCGCCTACAAGTGCCCATCCGTGCCGCCTATCGGTGCCCATCCGTGCTGCCTATCGGTGCCCATCAGGGCCGCTTTATCAGTGCCCGTCAGTGCAGCCCCATCAGTGAAGGAGAAAACTTACTTATTTACAAAGTTTTGTAACTGAAACAAAAAAAAACGTTTTTTTTTTCAAAATTTTCGGTCTTTTTTATTTTTTTTTAGCAGAAAATAAAAATCGCAGAGGTGATCAAATACCACCAAAAGAAAGCTCTATTTGTGGGAACAAAATGATAAAAATGTAGTTTGGGTACAGTGTAGCCTGACCGCGCAATTGTCATTCAAAGTGCAACAGCGCAGAAAGCTAAATTGGTCTGGGCAGGAAGGTGTATAAGTGCCCAGTATGGAAGTGGTTAAGAATGTCATGGGAGGTAAGAGCACCCTTCTTCCTCAGCCTACTAAGGGGAAGGAGCCGCGCCATTGGCCAGGCCCTTCTTTTCCCGCACAGAAAACGTTTTTTCATCAGTCAGATCCCGCGGGAAAATTCTCCCAGACTGACAAGAGTGCGACTGGAGGACAGAAGCGTCCCTGGGTGCGTAAGCCGAGCAAGCCGGCAGGCAAGCCCGCCTCTGCATGAAGTCTTGCCCCCACCCGACTCTGGGGTGGGGGGACACCTTCGCAGGTTCGCGGATCGGTGGGCCTCCCGGATCTCCGACCGGTGGGTATGCGAGGTGGTCACCTCGGGGTACAGGATAGAGTTCCTTTCCTGGCCACCAAACAGATTTTTTCCCTTGAATCTCCCTCTCCTTCCAGCTCGTTGAGCTGCCCTATTGGGGGCAGTGCAGGACTTGCGGAGGTGCGGGGTAATTTTGCCAGTACCGCCACAGGAGAGGTTTCAGGGATTTTATTCCAATCTCTTTGTGGTCCCAAAGAAGGACGGAGTCCGCCCAATTCTGGACCTCAAGGCCCTAAATGCCTTTGTAAAGGTCCAGAAATTCTGCATGGAATCCATTTGTTCGGTGATTGCTGCGCTCCACCCGGGGGATTTTCTGGCGTCCTTGGATATCAAGGACGCCTACTTGCATGTCCCTATCTGCACGAGTCACCAGAGGTTCCTACGCTTTGCGATAGGTGAAGACCACTATCAGTTTGTGGCTCTTCCTTTTGGGTTAGGATCGGCACCGTGGGTTTTCACCAAGGTGCTTGCCCCGATTCTGGCTTTGCTGAGACAGCGCGAGGCATTGCTAACATGGGCTATCTGGACGATCTTCTTCTGAGAGCAGACACTGGCTCAGAATTAGAGGAAGATGTGGTGATAGCCAGTCAGGCCCTCCGAGAATTCGGTTGGCTGCTGAATTTTCAGAAGTTGGTCCTGGTTCCGACTCAGCATCTGTAGTACCTGGAGTTGCTCCTGGACTCCTCAGAGGCGAGGGTCTTTCTACCCTTGAAAAAATTACAGACTCTCCATTCTGCAGTCAGGGTACTGACATCCCACAAATGGACGTCACTCCGTTTTTGCATGCGGGTCCTGGGACTCATGGTGGCTTCCTTCGAGGCGGTGCCATGTGCCCAATTTCACACTCGAGTCTTGCAACAGGAGATCCTGTCCAGCTGGGACAAGTCTCCATTGTCACTGGATCGCCAGATCCGGGTGAGCCACCTAGACAGGGCATCCCTGACGTGGTGGCTGAGATCCCCGGCCCTTCGGTCGGGGAAGTCGTTCCTTCCTGTCCAGGGGACTGTGATCACGAAGGACGCCAGTCTTTCGGGCTGGGGCGGAGTCTGGGGAGTACTGTCAGCCCAGGGGCTTTGGACTCCGGACGAATCCCATCTGCCGATCAATGTCCTGGAACTCCGGGCGATCAGACTATGTCTCTCCTCGTGGTCAATGGGACTGCAGGGGCATCCAGTCAGGATCCAGTCGGACAACGCCACGGCGGTGGCTTATGTCAACCATCAGGGGGGAACACGGAGCTCGGCCGCAGCGTCCGAGGCAGCTCACATCCTGAAATGGGCCAAAAGAAGCGTGCCGGCTCTGTCGGCCTTTACATTCCAGGAGTAGACAACTGGAAGGCAGACTATCTGAGCCGCCAGATGTTGGACCAGGGGGAATGGTCCTTGCATCCGGAGGTGTTTTAACTCCTTTGCCACAGGTGGGGCACGCCGGACATGGATCTACTGGCCTCTTGGCTCAATCGCAAGGTGTCCAGATTCGTGTCCAGGTCCAGGGATCCCTGGGCAGACGCGTCAGACGCATTGGTGGCCCCGTGGGGTCGGTATCGGCTGATTTATGCCTATCCTCCACTGAAGTTGCTTCCTCGTTTACTTCGCAGAGTGGAAGCAGAGGGGATTCCGGTGATCCTCATCGCGCCGGATTGGCCTTGGCGTCCTTGGTACGCCGATCTTGTACGTCTAGTGGCAGACGTTCCTTGGCGACTACCAATGCGGGAGGACCTTCTCTCTCAAGGTTCCATACTGCTTTACAGTTGCTGGCTTTAACGCCATGGCTGTTGAAAGCCAGGTGCTGAGGGACCGCGGTCTCTCAGATGTGGTCATTTCGACCATGCTGCGGGCACGGAAATCTTCCTCCAGGAAGATATATCACCGTACTTGGAGAGCCTACATTGCTATGTGCGAGGAGCTGGATTGGCATCCACGGACGTATTCCGTTTCCAGGATCCTGCTGTTTTTACTGAGTGGTGTGGACCAAAAGCTTGCTTTAAGCACCATTAAGGGTCAGATTTCGGCCCTGGCGGTTTTCTTTCAACGACCGCTAGCGGGCCATTCTTTGATTAGTACCTTCGTGCAGGGGGTCCGCCATGTGCTCCCCCCTATTAAACCACCTCTTCCTCCTTGGGATTTGAATTTGGTGCTCTCGGTTCTTCAAGAACCTCCTTTTGAAAACATCAGAGAGATTCCTCTCTTAACTTTATCTCAGAAGGTGGCTTTCCTAGTAGCCATTACTTCTGTCAGAAGGGTTTCTGAATTGGCGGCCTTGTCTTGTAAACCGCCATACTTGGTCCTCCATAAGGACAAGGCGGTGCTTCGCCCGCTGCCTTCTTTTCTCCCGAAGGTGGTCTTGCCCTTCCACCTTATGCCCTCATCCGTCGCATCCCAGAGAGTTTGCGCTTCACACGTTGGATTGGGTATGTGCCTTACGAGTGTATCTGTCTGCTACTGCTTCTATTAGGAAGTCTGACTCGCTGTGTGTCTGGTCCAAAACAGGGCCAAGCGGTTTCGTCTGCCACCATTTGTCAGTGGATCAGGCAGACCGTCATACAGGCCTATGCCCTTAAGGGGCGGGCGCCACCTTTTCCGGTTACGGCGCATTCCACCAGGGCAATTGGTGCTTCCCCGGGCTTTCCGACATCAGGTGTCTGTTGCACAAGTGTGCAAGGCGGCGACTTGGTCGTCCGCACATACCTTTTCAACGTTTTATAAGGTTGATGTGGGTGCATCTTCTGATGCTTCCTTCGGCCGCAAGGTTTTGCAGGTGGCTGTTTAATGTTGCAAGTCCTCCGTTGAGAAGCTCTGCTTGTTTGGGGTGAAGTTTGTTTTTTTCTCCTTGATATTGCTCCCACCCCTCTTCTTTGGCACTGCTTTGGGACGTCCCACTTTGTCAAGTATGAAGATGCTGTGTCAGTCCATGGACGGAAAGAGAAAATAGGATTTTTGTACTCACCGTAAAATCCGTCCATGGACTGACACAGCACCCACCCTTCCTTTTTAGAGCTTGTACTGCTTTGATACGAACTGAAGCTGCTGGCTGCAGGTAGGAGGGTTATGTCCGGAGGGACCGCCCCCTGGGCGGGGCTGTTCAGCGCTGGTATATGAATGTATGTTAAAACATCTAACATTCTGCCTAGTCTTCTCCTATGAGCAGGGAACATAACCCACTTTGTCAAGTATGAAGAGGCTTTGTCAGTCCATGAACGTCAGAGAAACAGATTTTACGGTGAGTACAAAAATCCTATTTTTCTTGTTTACCAAGTCAAAAACTACTAAAATACCCAGACTACGAAAACCTAGCTCTGTTTTAGTTTTACCACATAATGATTTAATCATATTAGTTTACAACTTGCAACAAACCCATTTTGTTTGGATTTCCATAGACTAAACGGTGGCGACTCTATAACCAGAGAAAAGCCACTGTGATTTTGGGTCCTGGCCTGACCAATGTACAGTTGTGCTCATAGGTTTACATACCCTGGTAGAATTAATGATTTCTTAACCATTTTTCAGAGAATATGAATGATAACACAAAACTTTTATTTTACTCATGGTTAGTGTTTGGCTGAAGCCATTTATTATTAATCAAGTGTGTTTACTCTTTTTAAATCATAATGGCAACAGACTACCCAAATGACCCTGATCAAAAGTTTACATACCCCAGTTCTTAATACCGTGTAACACCTTTAACATCAATGACAGCTTGAAGTCTTTTGTGGTATTTGTGGATGAGGCTCTTTATCTTCTCAGATGGTAATGCTGCCCATTCCTATTGGCAAAAGCCTCCAGTTCCTGTAAATTCTTGGGCTGTCTTGCACGAACTGCACGTTTGAGATCTCCCCAGAGTGGCTCAATGATATTGAGGTCAGGAGACTGAGATGGCCACTCCAGAACCTTGCACAGCTTCCTGGCTGATTAATGCAAATGTTCCTCCAGTATTTTTTGATAACATACTGCATTCATTATTATTTTGACCAAATTTACTGTGCCTTTGTAGCTCACACATCCCCAAAACATCAGCGATCCACCTCCGTGTTACACAGTAGGAATGGTGTATCTTTCACTATAGGCCTCTCCAAATATAGCGTTTATGGTTGTGGCCAAAAAGCTAAATTTTGGTCTCATAACTCCAAATGACTTTGTGCAAGAAGGTTTGAGGCTTGTCTCTGTGGTGTTTGGTGTGTTGTAAGCGGGCATTTGTGGCATTTGCGTAGTAATGGCTTTCTTCTGGCGACTCAACCATGCAGCCCATCTTTCTTCAAGTGCCTCCTTATTGTGCATCTTGAAACAGCCACACCACATGATTTTGAAAGAGTCCTTTATTTCACCTGAAGTTTTTTGTGGGTTTCTCTTTGCATTCCGAACAATTTTCCTGGCATTTGTGGCTGAAATTTTAGTTGGTTTAACTGACCGTGGTTTGGTTTCAACAGAACCCCTCATTTTCCACTTCTTGATTAGAATTTGAACACTGCTGATTGGCATTCTTAATTCCTTTTGATATCTTTTTATATCCCTTTCCTGTTTTATACAGTTCAACCACCTTTTCCTGGCATACCTCACATCAGTACACAATGGGTTAACACCTCCTCCGGAGCCCCACATGACCACCTGTATCTAGCTGACTATAAATACAGCCCCTCTCCCAACTAGGATGTTCTTCTTTTTTGGTCTGCTCCAGGCCACCTGTTGATTGCTGTTGGTAAGTCATTTGTTTGCTGCATTCCCCCCTGCCGAACTTGCCCCTCCATGTTTAGCCTCTCATGGAGTTGGAAGACCCAGAATGCTGAAAGTAAATCTTTCTAAAAACTAAGGTGCCTTGTGCCAAGGCCATGGGAAAAATAATGCTGAAACAGCATTGATGTTGTACAGGTGTGGTATTATATGAGCTCTGCAACGTCATCATTGCCTCTCCCTTTGTTTTGTTTTTCCCTGTCTTTTTATATGCAGTGCACCGCACTGCTCTCCTGGCTCTATTGTGAGTCTGGGAGCGGCTGTGAATGGTGTCACAGGGTGCAGTGATATGGGCAGCACAGGATGGGAACCGCCAGACACCATGCAATAGGGTTAATGATTTTGGAGGTCTGCAGTTGGGAGGGCTTCTCTCCCTCTCTCTCTGCAGTCCTGCCAGGTAAAGGACTTCCCTCAGATTCTGACTGAGTCTCCTGTCTGTCTCTGGATGTGATGTCTTGACTCCCCTACTATGCTGTGTACTTCTGTGGGTTTGACAGTCTGACTCTGACTGAGTCTGCTGTCTGCCTTTGAAAATGCTGCCTGAAAGTCACCTGCTGATGCTTTAAAGTGAGTGGAGGAAGGCAGATGGGTCTTAAAGAGACAGGGATCCATGTTTTTTTGGTGAGAGGTAAGATGCTTTTCTCCATATATTTTGTGCAAATATGAGCTTGCCACACCTGTTAGTGGCACAGAAGATTAGCAAAGGTAGGAGGGAGTGACGTGGGACATGGTTCTTAAAAGAGTGCCCATGGAAAATATGCAAATTAAGGTGTTTTGCATTATTTGAGGAGCAGAAACCCTGAACTCAAACACTCCAAAAAACATAAGACCCGCCAATGATTGCAGGATGACGACACCTAACAGGTTGTCACATTCATTAAACATGTGGTCAATACACTCTAGAGGAGTTGCTTCCACTTACCCTGTGAAGGGACAGGATTCACGAGATTGGCACATGCGTTTTATACCAGCATGATAGAAGATGCCTTGCCAAGCTCAGGGTGCATTTTGGGTCTACATGTAGTCTGCAGTGGCAGAGAAATTAAATTGCATAGGTTGCCTCACAAGGATGTGGTTGTGCAAAATTCTAAGGCCTATTAAGGTGGCTATAGCAGAAAGTATGCTGCAAAATATCCACGCCACAAGCAACACCCATAACGATCGAGCGTAAATCGCTCGTTCATGAAGGATTGTCTTGTCCCATAATGGCAGAGCGTAAATCACTTGTTCATGAAGGATGGTCTTTTCCCACAATGGCAGAGCGTAAATCGCTTATGATGGAGGATGGTCTTTTCCCATAATGGAAGAGCGTAAATCGCTTGTTGATGAAGGATGACTGGGACCTGTTTACAGTAACAGGTTCTCTGAACTTTATCCAAATAGGATGGCTGATGTATGTTTATGCACTGCAATTCCAGGGGTGGATGCTGTCCTCTAGAGTCTGGGACAGCAAGTGTCTTTGCCTTTTTGTAATTCGGTTGTCTTCAGAGATCATAAACGCATTCTGCATCATAAACGCATGGACAGTGTCTAACTTTGATTCCAATTACTTAGTTCACACCAGTACAGCGCATTCTACTGCAGTCAACAAAAGTAGAATGTTGCATTGTTTCTGTATGGAACACATCTGGAAAGTGGCAAAACACATTGAGAATGCATCAAATACACTCATGCAGAAACACATCTGGAACATAGTAATTGTGGCAATCTGGCCATCAGACTTGCACAGAATCTATACAGTGACAGATTTTGCCTGCCAATCAGCAACAGAGTTAAATTCGCTATATAAACTTCAGAAATGGTGTTGCATTCAACACAGGAAACTACAAGATTTGGCATAGTTTCCAGAAAGAGTTGAATCTAGCAACTGACTTTTGGTTGATGCTTTTGGTAGACCTATTACAAGCGCTGGCACACTCAGTCACTGCTATGAGAGCATTATGGTTATGCCACTGAAGGGCAGGCTGAACTTCTACACAAGGCTTCGACATTTCCTATAATGGGAAGATATTGTTTGACCAAACACTGAACAATGCAATTAAGCGAATGACAGGAGGAAAAGTCTGGACGGTGGCCATAGACTAGTAAGAGGAAGCCGCCATCCTTCACTCAAGCCTACTGAACTTCAGAAGGTGCAGGAAGCCAAACCTTATAGGACAGGCTGCAGATTTAACAGATCACAGTGGAGGTGTCTCAAAGTTACTTTTGACATGAAATCAAGTCCAGAGCAAGTGGCTAAGAGGGCTGGAAAGTCGTTTGAAGGTGCGTCCAACCAGTGTCTTCCAGTTGGGACCAGGGGGCCTGAGTGAAATTGATGGTTCCAGCCTCCTTCTGGAGGGTCCAGAGGACAGGTGGGAGTACAATGGAGAATTCCAAAGTTGACCGCTTAATTCATTTAATTTATGTTCAACAGATCTCAGAAGAGAAAAAATGTTTGCAAGATTTTCATACTGCTACAAGGCCATCATGCCAGTGATGCCGTAAACATAGAATTATCTGTGGGCCTTTCTCCCCAGTTTTTTGTTTGTGCCTATACAAATTCAACAAGAACTGGAATACTTGGAATACTGAACATCGGCACTGTGCTTCTTTCGGAGGCATGCCGCTCAGCCCAGGAGATGTGCAAGGCCATTGGAACGCTTTTAAAACGCAGACTCCCAAGGTATCTTGAATGGAAGGAAGTCTTTTCTAGCATTTCAAGCCTTTCAGGATCTTCCAGGGGGCTGAGTAAGGTTGACAACAAGACTATAGTAGCCTACATTGCCTGACAAGAGGACACCAAAAGTATTTTCTTGTTACATCTTGCAAATAAGAACCACTTAGTTAAGGTTGGCCTTCTTGCCAGGGAAGCAAAATCTAATTATTGATTCGGTTAGGTAGAATATTTTTTCTACAAGTGCCTCATACCAATATTGGCTCTATGGGCATCCCGGCAGTAGTTCTTTGGGAGAATTCACTAAACATGCAGCTTTTAATATTTGCAACAGGATACCAATGCAAAGACTCCGTCATACAAGATACGTTCACAGTGCCATGGAATTCTCAGACCTTGGTGACCAGAAGATCATCCATGAACAATACATAGGAGAGGATATGAAAGAGGTTTGTTTTGGTTGCTCAGCGAAAGCTTTCTCTCCTGCGTTTCCCGCTCTAGCCAACATCCTTGACGTTTTTACAGTCAGCGCTAGAGGTTGGTCTGGCATACAACTCCAGTTAAGGTACAAATCTCTACTTTATCTTTTCACAGGCTGCAGATGGGTGCAAAAGCCAGTGACCAGATACTTTTTCCAGATGACAATCTATACATGACCTTGAGGGAAATCCTTGTTCCCTCTGTGGGACTTGGGCTTGAATCTGAGAGCACCCATTGCTACAATAGGTTTCATTTCAATTGAAGTACCTCACAGTAAAACTAGTTCTCATGACAGCAACTACTTCAGACAGAAGGATGCTGAAGATCGCAACACTTTCCTGCAAGTGCCCTTTGGTGTCTTTTTTCCTGTTCCTTTTACCAGAGATAGGGATACCACGTCTATCTCCAAAGTTCAATTTTAAAGTGGTATCTAATTTCCAGAAAAACTTGGAAGTAGTCCCTACGAGTTTCACACGAGAGTCACTGGGTGCACAGCAGGAAGACTTCAGTTTTCTTACACATGGTCCAGTTATTAACAGTGTACTTGGTCAAAAGAGGAAAGTGTACAATCCTTTTCATTTAGCCATCAGGCCCTCAAGAGTCATCCACACTTGGGTTACCAGCATAGCTCCCAACTGTTCCTGATTCCGAAGGACTGTCCCTGATTTGAAGCAATGTCCCTCTGTCCCTCATTCCTCCTTATTTGTCCCTCATTTTGGTCTGATCTATATAGATGTCTATAAAATGCACTTTTTATCTATCAAAAAGTGTTTTCCAGCACTAAACCTTTTATCCAATTTCTAAATTGCTGCATTTGTAAATTCCAAAAGCCAATATAAAGGAATAGTAGTGGTGTGTGTATAAAAAAAAAAAAGGGAAAAGGCACTTGTGGGTTTAACCAATCCTTGTTTTTTGTACAATTCTCCTTTTTAAGGGTGTGTGGCAAGGGGTGTGTCCTATGCCTGCATACTTTTGCTGATAGGTGTCCCTCATTCCCATCTCAAAGTTGGGAGGTATGGTTACCAGGGTGATTAGATTGGCATGCAGGAAGTATGGTTTTCTGCAACAATTGCAAGCCTATTTGACTAGAGGGGTGGCAGCCTTTTGGGGCAGTTATGCCAGGATTGCTTGGAGGTCTGGTGCAGCCTTCATTCAACCTTACAAGCTAAATATGCGACCAGCAAGTTTCGGACAAGAGAGATCAATTCTTTCTGGCTTTAGCAGTTTTTTTTTGATTGTCAGTGTCTCTTTTCGTTTGTTCTCTCCCACCCTATATCAGCTTGGGTATATCCCATTGTGTACTGACGTGAGGTGGGCCAGGAAAAGGGAAAATTGTTATCAAATACTTACTGTAATTTTCCTTTCCTGGCCCATCCTCACGACAGGACAGGACTCCCTCCCTAGTGGCGTGTCGCAGGCTAAGTTATCGAACATCCTAGTTGGGGGAGGGGCTGTCTTTATAGTCAGCTAGATACAGGTGGTCATGTGGGGCTTCGGAGGAGGTGGTAACCCATTGTGTACTGACGGAAGGATGGGCCAGGAAAGGAAAATTATTTGATAACAATTTTCCCTTTTCCTGCAGATCCTTTGACAATTCTTTTGCTTTCCCCATGACTCAGAATCCAGAAAGGTCAGTGCAGCACTGGATAAAATATGCAAGGGTCTGTCAGGAGTCCAGAAACTCATTGACCTTTTATACACACACACACACACACTAATTACAAGCAAACAGATCACAGATTACCTTTAGTAGACATTTAAACCCCTTTGGACTAACTTGTGTGCATGATATCAGGCAAAAATCACCAGGGTATGTAAACTTTTGATCAGGGTCATTTGGGTAGTTCCTATTGCCATTATGATTTAAAAAGAGTAAACACAGTTGATTGATAATAAATGGCTTTAGCCAAACACTAACCATGAGTGAAAGAAATGTTTTTGTGTTATCATTCATATTCTCAGAAAAATGGCCAAGAAATCCTAAATTCTGCCAGGGTATGTAAACTTATGAGCACAACTGTATGTGAAGCCATGCAAGCACATTTCACCTTACCTCAGGTGTGGGTCTTCTGCTTAGACATCTTGTACCTATCTCACTGGGTAAAAGAAGATATGAGGAAGAGGCAGCTTTCTTTACCTGCATTTTTTGTCCTCTGGCAAATAATATATCAACTGACCACCAAGGAAATGGGGGACATTATTCTTTCACTGACCCCTAATGAAATACAGACTTTTATTCTCCCACTGACTATCTATGTAAGGGTGCATTCTGTCTGCTTGTGTCTTCTATGCAATGTTTATAGTAGCTAGACATGGTCAGTGAAGTTCACTTAAAAACGAAGAGAAAATTGTTAATAAACATGCTACAAAGCACGATGAGTTGTGCAGGAGACATGTTGCTGCTAAATGACATTACATTACTTACAATATTCTTTTACAGAAGTATTCACGCAGGTGGACACGTTGGGGGAAAAGTAATGTACAGTCTAGTACAGGTTATAGAAAATAGGCATATATTTATAAAACTATTGGAGTCCAATATCTTATTTGTGTCTCTAAATAAGCTGTTATGGTGGATTTTGCTCCTCTTAATGTGTGGAGGGCAAGGGTTGTTCTGGCTTTTAAATTTACAAACATTCATTTTCACTTGCGATTAAACCTAATAAAATGTCACTCTGTTAGCACATCATTATTGATAAACTGTATATCATTTTTTAACACTGAATTGCTGTGATAAGATACCATAATTCTCTGATAATAGCATAGCTGACAACTTTAATTTTTATTTTCCCTGAAAGCTGTAACTCATAAAAAAACTGCCATAGCCTCAGCATCTGGTAGGAAGGTATTAACAAACAGTATACATAAATACGTTATATTATTTAGGATAGTGTACCCACTATAGTAGTTTACTGTATACTGATACAAGAACAGAATAGTTCTATAAGGAGGAGCTCCCCTGATGCTGCAGGGGACACTAATAGGCTTACAGTCTCAGTGCACCTTGCATCTTCCCCTGTTCCCACACTGGCAGAAAAATAAACATATTTTCCACAGCTGCTAACATATAGCTTTCTGCCTGACTATGCTACACAATTCCTGTTAATAATATATAAAACATAAAACAGTCATGTTCATTCGTGACACATGCATGTAATGAACTTTATATATCAAAAACATGAACAAGGTAAGCAGCCTTACATTTTAAAGAGGTTGTATACCCCGCTTTCACATTTTTATCTACAGGTAAGCCTATAATAGGGCTTACCTGTAGGTAAAATTATTATCTGCTAAACCTGTACGGTTTAGGAGATATTTACCTTACATGCAGCCGCTGACGTCAGCAGCACTTGCGCTCTAAAGGTCCGGCGGATGCTGTCGAAAAGAGGACTCCCGCGCACATGCGCGGAAGTGTAGTCATCGTGGCTGTCGACTCACAGTGCCGGAGCCGCAAACCTGGAAGAAACGCAAAGGGAATATGTCAGCTCCCTCAGAAGTGACTGGGAGGCGATGCGAGCGATTCGTTCTAAGGTAAGTATTTCACAATGAGCTAGTATGCGGTGCAGTTTGGCTTACAGGTTTTTTTATTCATTTAATTTTTTTCAGGGCATACAACCGCTTTAAGGAATATGTGTTTTTAATAAACCTTTATATTTTTTTTAGAAGAAAACCTATTTGTATCACCACAGTGTGGCACTGTGGATACAAGGACATTAGGAAAGTGCCACGTCCTAATTAAATTTAGATACTAGATGGAAATATTGAAGATGGACTTTATAGACACCACGATACACAAAGTATAAAAATGTAATATCTTTAATGCAAAAATTTAAAAAAGGTAAACAATGCTAAAACGTTTTCCATCCACAATATAATTAATGCCTAGCTGACATATAACACACCACCAATTACACCAACATTTATAAGCTGTATGTATATTCATTAGGCTTGTACAATTCGTTTCGTAACGAATCGAAATTCGTCCGAATTTAGCAACTTTCGGACATTCGGAAGCATTCGAATTTCCGAACAGAGCAATTACGAATAAAACCGAATCCGAAATAAATTATACCGCAAAATAGCGAATGCCCGAAGGTCTTCGGCATAATTCGTTATGAAAAAAGTTACGAATGTACGAATCCATTCGAAGCACAATAACACTCACTCTGCTCTCTGCTTCTCCCTCACCGTGCTGAACCCTCTCAAAATGGTGTACAGGGGCGGAGCCTATAGCCGCATGTAAAAAACGAAAGTAAAATACGAGATTTCGAATCGTTACAAATAACCGCTATGTATTTAGAAAAGTACAAATCCATTTGAAGCACATTAGGCATAATAGGCAGCGTCGTTGTGAGAGAGACACGGAAAATTACGAATCAACGAACCCAAAAAAAGTTACGAAAGTAGGAGTTGTGTCCAGAATCAACGAAAAACAACGTACTCTACCGAAAGTACGAATTATAAAGCAACAAAAAATTCAACGAAAAATGTCGCTTGCAAAAATACGAATGAGTCCGAACACGAAAAAATCCCGTCTAGCAAAATTACGAATGATTACGAATCAACAGGACCGGAAAGAAATGAACCGAAACTGAACGAATTTTTCCGTTGTGCACAAGTCTAATATTCATTAAAAACCATTCTGAATAATGTAATTGATAGTGTTCCAGCAGCCTTGGTGTAGAATGGTTAGGGCATGCTGTGGCTTAGCTCTACATGTTGCGCTTCTTCAGGAGCTTAGGCATATATTAGCGTGTTAATCATAATAGGGATTCACTGGTTGGAAATCATGTAGAAAAGATGGATGTCCAGGATGCAGCGGAGACTGCGGAGATGTGTCACCATGTAATAGGATAATCCAACAGAGGCAAGGAATTATCAAACTATACCCAAGTTAGTAATTTATAAGTATTGCATAATGTGGCAAACACAGAACAAGGACAGGGTAGCATAAAGTAAATCCTGCATGATGGCTGGGATTGTAGTAGGTTGGATTAAACATCCCTTTGGTTTATTTTATAGTAGAATAGTTGCATAGGGTCACCACATAGGGAAGCATCTACTTCAGAACTCTGCCGTTCCTTGACCACCCAGCATGGTGAATATTTATATTTTTATCAATTAGGTTGATTCTGCACGTCAAAGGATCTGACTTAATGCAGCGAGCCTACTATACATACTGCATACATGAAAATGGGGATATGATAGCCTTTCTTTGCATTATTATTACTTCTAAATATATATATATATATATATATATATATATACACACACACACACACACAGTCATAGCCGAAATTGTCACCCCAGAAATTTTTCCAGAAAATCAAGTATTTCTCACAAAAAGGTATTGCAGTAACACATGTTTTGCTATAGACAGGTTTATTCCCTTTGTGTGTATTGGAACAAAACAAAAAAAGGGAGGAAAAAAAGCAAATTGGACATAATGTCACACAAAACTCCAAAAATGGGCCGGTCAAAATTCTTGGCACCCTTTCAAAATTGTGGATAAATAAGACTGTTTCAAGCATGTGATGCTCCTTTAAACTCACCTGGGGAAAGTAACAGGTGTGGGCAATATAAAAATCACACCTGAAAGCAGATAAAAACTAGATAAGTTCACAGTCTTTACATTGTGTGTCTGTGTGTGCCACACTAAGCATGGACAACAGAAAGAGGAGAAGAGAACTGTCTAAGGACAACCAAAATTGTGGAAAAATATCAACAATCTCAAGGTTACAAGTCCATCTCCAGAGATCTAGATTTGCCTTTGTCCACAGTGCGCAACATTATCAAGAAGTTTGATGAAAGGTTGCAACGCTACCGACAGGATAGTCCAGATGGTGGATAAGCAGCCCCAAACAAGTTCCAAAGAAATTCAAGCTGTCCTGTGGGCTCAGGGAGCATCAGTGTCAGCGCAAACTATCCGTCGACATTTAAATGAAATGCAACGCTATGGCAGGAGGACCCACTGCTGACACAGAGACCTTGTGAAACAAAAAAAAGAAAGACTACAGTTTGCCAAAATGTACTTGAGTAAGCCAAAATCCTTCTGGGAAAATGTCTTGTGGACAGATGAGACCAAGATAGAGCTTTTTGGTAAAGCACATCATTCTACTGTTTACCGAAAACAGAATGAGGCCTACAAGGAAAAGAACACAGTACCTACAGTAAAATATGGTGGCGGTTCAATGATGTTTTGGGGTTGTTTTGCTGCCTCTGGCACTGGGTGCCTTAAATGTATGCAAGGCATCATGAAATCGGAGGATTACCAAAGGATTTTGGGTCGCACTGTAGACCCACAGTGTCCGAAAGCTGGGTTTGCGTCCGAGATCTTGGGTCTTCCAGCAGGACAATGACCCCAAACATACTTCAAAAAGCACCCAGAAATGGATGGCAACAAAGCTCTGGAGAGTTCTGAAGTGGCCAACAATGAGTCCAGATCTAAATCCCATTGAACACCTGTGGAGAGATCTAAAAATTGCTGTTGGGAAAAGGCGCCCTTCCAATAAGAGAGACCTGGAGCAGTTTGCAAAGGAAGAGTGGTCCAAAATTCCGGGTGAGAAGTGTAAGAAGCTTATTGATGGTTATAGGAAGTGACTGATTTCAGTTATTTTTTCCAAAGGGTGTGCAACCAAATATTAAGTTAAGGGTGCCAAGAATTTTGACCAGCCCATTTTTGGAGTTTTGTGTGACATTATGTCCAATTTGCTTTTTTTACTCCCTTTTTTTGTTTTGTTCCAATACTCACACAGGGAATAAACATGTGTATAGCAAAACATGTGTTACTGCAATACTTTTCTGTGAGAAATACTTAATTTTCTGGAAAAATTTCTGGGGTGCCAACAATTTCGGCTATGACTGTAGGTCAATTTGATTGTTACAAAATGTATCAGGTAGACACATAGTAGAAAAGCTAAAAGCAGTATCAGATTGTAAAAGTAAAACTAAAAGTGAAACTATCTTAACCACTTAAGCCCCGGACCATTTGGTAGCTAAAGGACCAGAGGTGAATTCAGAATTTTGCACTGCGCTGCTTTAACTGTAAATTGTGCGGACATGCAATGTTGTACCCAAACGAAATTTGCGTTCTTTTCTTCCCACAAATAGAGCTTTCTTTTAATGGTATTTGATTGCCTCTGCGATTTTAATTTTTTGCGATATAAACGGAAAATTTTGAAAAAAAATGATATTTTCTATTTTTGTTATAAGAAAAATCGAATAAACTCAATTGTAATCATACATTTAGGCCAACATGTATTCAGCCACATGTTTTTAGTAAAAAAAATATTCAATAAGCGTATATTTATTGGTTTGCGCAAAAGTTATAGAGTTTACAAACTAGGGTACATTTTCTGAAATTTACACAGCTTTAAATTTATGACTGCCTATCTCATTTCTTGAGGTGCTAAAATGACAGGGCAGTACAAAACCCCCCCAAATGACCCCATTTTGGAAAGTAGACACCCCAAGGAAATTGCTGAGAGGCATGTTGAGCCCATTGAATTTTTTTTTTTGTCCCAAGTGATTGAATAATGACTAAAAAAAAAAAAAAAAAATTACAAAAAGTTGTCACTAAATGATATATTGCTCACACATGCCATGGTTATATGTGGAATTTCACCCCAAAATACATTTTGCTGCTTCTCCTGAGTACGGGGATACCACATGTGTGGGACTTTTTGGGAGCCTAGCCGCGTACGGGACCCCGGAAACCAAGCACCGCCTTCAGGATTTCTAAGGGCACAAATTTTTGATTTCACTCCTCACTACCTATCACAGTTTCGAAGGCCATAAAATGCCAAAATAGCACAAAACCCCCCCAAATGACCCCATTTTAGAAAGTAGACACCCCAAGGAAATTGCTGAGAGGCCTGTTGAGCCCATTGAATATATTTTTTTTTGTCCCAAGTGATTGAATAATGACAAAAAAAAAAAAAATTACAAAAAGTTGTCACTAAATGATATATTGCTCACACATGCCATGGTTATAGGTGGAATTACACCCCAAAATACATTTTTCTGCTTCTCCTGAGTACGGGGATACCACATGTGTGGGACTTTTTAGGAGCCTAGCCGCAACGGGACCCCGAAAACCAAGCACCGCCTTCAGGATTTCTAGGCACAAATTTTTGATTTCACTCCTCACTACCTATCACAGTTTCGAAGGCCATAAAATGCCAAAATCGCACAAAACCCCCCCCAAATGACCCCATTTTGGAATATAGACACCCCAAGCTATTTGCTGAGAGGAATGGCGAGTATTTTACAGCTCTCATTTGTTTTTGAAAATGAAGAAAGAAAATATATATATATATATATTTTTTTTTTTCAATTTTCAAAACTTTGTGGCAAAAAGCGAGATCTGCAAAATACTCACAATACCTCTCAGCAAATAGCTTGGGGTGTCTACTTTCCAAAATGGGGTCATTTGGGGGGGGTTGTGCCATCTGGGCATTCCATGGCCTCCGAAACTGTGATAGGCAGTGAGGAGTGAAATCAAAAATTTACACCCTTAGAAAGCCTGAAGGTGGTGCTTGGTTTTTGGGGTCCCGTACGTGGCTAGGCTCCCAAAAAGTCTCACACATGTGGTATCCCTGTACTCAGGAGAAGCAACAGAATGTATTTTGGGGTGTAATTCCACATATGCCCATGGCATGTTTGAGCAATATATCATTTGGTGACAACTTTGTGCAAAAAAAAAAAAAAAAAATAGTTGTTTTTCCGCAACTTGTGTCAACATATAAAATATTCCATGGACTCGACATGCCTCTCAGTATATAGCTTGGGGTGTCTACTTTCCAAAATGGGGTCATTTGGGGGGGTTTTGAACTGTTCTGGCATTTTATACACAACATTAGGAAGCTTACATCCACTCTTCTAACCACTTGAAGACAAAGCCCTTTTTGACACTTTTTGTTTACATGAAAACATTTTTTTTTTTGCAAGAAAATTATGTTGAACCCCCAAACATTATATATATTTTTAAAGCAAAGGCCCTACAGATTAAAATGGTGGGTGTTGCATTTTTTTTTCTACACAGTATTTGCGCAGCGATTTTTCAAACGCATTTTTTGGGTTAAAAAATAGGACTTTTCTTTTTCGTACATCACGGGACACAGAGCGACTTAGTCATTACTAATGGGTTATATAGATTACCTTCAGGTGCTGGCACTGGCCAATTCCAAACCGGAAGTACCCTCCCCTATATAAGCCCCTCCCATCCGGGAGCACCTCAGTTTTTTGCCAGTGTCTAAGGTGTTGGCCAAAGAGTAACATGTGTTTTCACTGGGCTTGCGTACAGGTTCTTTTGGGCCTTAGTAAGCTGTTCCGGATCCCACCAAAAAAGCTTCATAGCTAAACGGTCGGTACCCGGGCCTTGCAGCAGAAGAGCAAGGTTTTGCCTGTAATGCCTCTCTTAGGAGGGCTGGACCCTGGGATCCAGAGCTCTGGTCATACCCATGACCAAGATGTTGTCTGTGCAGGGTGCTATACAGGTCCAGGGGAGTGGAATCCTTGGGAACCCGGTCCCTGAAGGTTTAATTACAATGCCTGCCGTGATAGGTGAAGTTTGGGCTTCTGTGGACCAAACAAAGTCCTGCGGCGGGGATCAGGTAAGTGGGGGCCCCCAGGAACTTGGTTCTATTGGGGGACCCCCAAGCCTAATTTGTCTTTCTGTCTGTTACCTAACGGTATTCCCGCTAATATCTGTGTATGCCTGTAACTACTGAAAATGTAAAATTTTAATAGTAGTCAAGAAAAAAAAAAAAAAAAGGACCGCGGTACCTGTGTTAAACCACTAGAGGCCGCTGTAGTCCATTTTTCTTGTCATGTGGATCTTTGGTTTTCTCAAGTCAAAAGATCCAGGCAGTTGGTAAGTTTCTCTGTGGGAATCCACTTCCTCTGCCCTGTTGCTGCGCTCATCCACCGCACAGGCCCTCCGGCAAAAAGGGCCCTGGCTCCTAGTCCCTGTTTGATTTCAAAAAGGGCGCCAATGGCGCACGGGCGCGCGCGCGGGCGCGTGCACGCGCCTCCTATGAAAAAAAAGGGGCGGGGCGGGTGGATGACGCTCGATGCGCGCCACGGCGCTTCTGCGCATGTGCAGGCGTCCCAGCTTGTATAAAGACACAGTACAAGTGTCAGCTGGATGCAAACAGAGCTAGCAACAAACAGTGGCACACAGAGGCGGTTGATGCAGGCATCCCCATAGAAAGGCACTTTAGTGGACACCAGCTGGTATATAGCAGCAACTGTGTTAGACTATTACCAGCAAAAATTGGTGTATGACGACGGGAATACCTCAGCTTTGTGCTTAAAGGATATGTCGTCCAGACGCTCCGGAAATAGGTCTTCCAGGAAGCCAAAGGGGTCTCCATCGGGCTCTGAGGATATTGGGCATGCTTGTACTGCACCAATCTCCCCTGAGAATTCAGAGGTCAGTAGCCGTAGAAACCCCGCAGGAGTGCCTGGTGCTGCGGCTGTCCCCAGTCCACCTGCTCCTGTATATATAACAGAGGAGGTTTTATCCTCAACTCTGGGAGAATTGGAAGAGAGATTAACAGCATTGATCGCTGCTTCCCTGTCACAGGGAAAGCGCGTCCGATCTCCGTCTCCTCCTTCAGAGTGCCTGTTAGTGGAGGAACAGTCCCACACAGAGATCGACCTACCTGAAGGGGATCAGGATGAGGTTGATTCAGTTATGGAGGAATCAACAGTGGAAGAACCTTTCTCAGCATCTCAGGCTGAAAGATTATGGGTTCAGTCTCTGACTAACATGGTCCGATCAGCATTTAAAATGCCTCTGGCGGAACCACCATCCACTACGGTTTCCTCGCTGGGGTCGCTAAAAGCTCCCCAGGCTGTCTGTTCCTTCCCAATCCACCCTTTATTAGAAGGGCTTATTTACCAGGATTGGGAGCATCCTGATAAAATATTTGTTCCCCCCAAGAGATTTCCGGTGATCTATCCCATGGAGGATAAGTTCATAAAAAAATGGAGGGTCCCTACAGTGGACGCAGCCATCTCTTCTGTGAACAAATCACTGACATGTCCAGTAGATAATGTTCCAATGTTCAAAGACCCAATAGATAAAAAATTGGAGTCTTTACTAAAATCTGCTTTCTCTACAGCGAGCATGGTGACACAACCTGCGGTAGCAGCGATTGGAGTCTGCCAAGCAGTGAAAGATCAGTTGAAACAAGTCTTAAGGGACTTACCAGATCAGCAGGCTCTTGCCCTAGCTGACCTGCCAAGAGCCTTGTGTTTTGCGGTGGACGCCATAAAGGATACAATCCAACAGGCCTCCCGCTTTACGCTGTCTGTAGTACATATGCGTAGGCTTCTGTGGCTCAAAAACTGGTCTGCTGAAGCTCCCTGTAAAAAACTGCTGGTTAGCTTCCCATTTCATGGAGAACGCTTATTTGGAGAAGATCTGGACAAATATATCCAGAAAATTTCGGCCGGTAAAAGTTCACTCTTACCGGTTAAGAACAAGGGTAGAAGTCCTTCTTTTAAGAGGCCTACTTCTCCAGTCCCGGGCACATCGGCTGTGAAGCAGTTCCGACGGCCTCCGCGGTCAAATTCAGGGGGCAGAAATCAGGGACAATCACAGGGTAACAAGAAGCCCTGGATCAAGAGAGGTACAAAACCTCCCCCCAAGGCATGAAGCGTTGCCCCCACTCAATCGGGTGGGGGGAAGACTTCAGTTGTTCACAGAGACCTGGCGGGACACCATCAGAGACAGATGGGTGCTCTCCGCAGTAAGTCTGGGATACAAGCTGGAGTTAAAAGGCACTCCTCCTGCCCAATTTATGAGGTCAAACGTGCCAAGAGATCCCCAGAAGAGAGGATCCCTCCTTCTGGCACTAGAACAACTATTGCTCCAAGGTGTAATCATGAAGGTTCCCCTGGAAGAAAGCGGATTCGGGTTTTACTCGAACCTTTTCACAGTCCCCAAACCAAATGGGGACGTGAGGCCCATATTAAATCTAAAAGGGCTAAACAAGTTCCTAAATATCAGGACTTTTCGGATGGAGTCGATCCGATCGGTGGCCACCACCCTACAAGGGCAGGAATGGTTAGCCTCGATCGACATAAGGGATGCTTATCTGCATATTCCCATCTTTCCGGCCCACCAGAAATTTCTACGCTTTGCAGTAGAAGGGCGCCATTTTCAGTTCAGAGCCTTACCTTTCGGTCTGGCCACAGCACCACGAGTGTTCACAAAAATTCTGGCCCCATTATTGGCCAATCTAAGAACACAGGGTGTAACGATAATGGCATATCTAGACGACCTGCTACTAATAGACCACTCAGTGGAAAAGCTGGAAGTAGCTATTCACAAGACAATCAAGTATCTGGAATATCACGGTTGGATTATCAACCGGGACAAGTCAGCTCTAAGACCAGTCAAAAGTCTGGAATACTTACGGCTAAGGCTGGATTCAAATCAGAGAAAGATTTTCTTACCTCCAGAGAAGGTGTCGTCTTTAAAAGATTTGACCCACTTAGTGGGTACAAAAAGAAAACCATCCATACGCCTCTGCATGAGGCTGCTGGGAAAAATGGTGGCTTCATTCGAAGCGGTACCCTACGGTCAATTCCATTCAAGGAATTTGCAAAGGGCCATACTGTCAGCCTGGAACAAAAAAGTTCAGGCTTTAGACTTACCAATGTCCCTGTCCCCTTCCGTTCGCAAGAGCCTCCATTGGTGGTTGGTGCCCCAGAATCTGGAAAAAGGGAAACCCTTCAGTCCGGTTTCTTGGAAGGTAGTCACTACAGATGCCAGCCTCATAGGCTGGGGGGCAGTACTGGAGCAATGGTCTCTCCAGGGCAAGTGGTCAGAAGCAGAAAAGGCCCTGCCCATCAATCTCTTAGAGATACGAGCAGCCCGGTATGCCCTAGTAGCATGGACATCCAAACTCCAAGGGTCCCCTGTCAGAATTCAATCAGACAATGCCACAGCAGTGGCATATATCAATCACCAGGGTGGCACCAGGAGTCGTGCAGCCCAGAGGGAAGCAAATTGCATCCTGGAGTGGGCAGAAAATTATGTCCCAGCCATATCCGCGGTTTTCATCCCGGGAGTGGAAAATTGGAGAGCGGACTTTTTAAGTCGCCAACAATTATGCCCGGGGGAATGGTCTCTTCACCCCGAGGTTTTCCAGGCAATATGCCAGTGGTGGGGAACACCGGATGTAGATCTGCTAGCATCCAGATTCAACGCAAAGGTGGACAGATTTGTGTCTCGCACAAATGATCCTCTAGCTTGCGGCTCGGATGCCCTAGTGTTCCCTTGGGATCAGTTCAAGCTGATATATGCATTCCCACCACCACAATTGTTACCGCGATTACTCCGCAGAATCAGGGTAGAAAAGAAACCAGTGATTCTGGTGGCTCCAGCGTGGCCCCGAAGGGCATGGTACGCGGAGATTGTAAAAATGTCAGTGAGGAGTCCTTGGACCCTCCCACATCGTCCGGACCTGCTGTCGCAGGGACCGATATACCACCCTTCCTTACCAGCCCTAGGTTTGACGGCCTGGCTATTGAAGCCCACATTCTGAAAAAGAGAGGGCTCTCTAATTCTGTGGTATCTACCATGATCAATGCCAGGAAGCCGGTATCCAGGCAGATCTATTATAGGATCTGGAAAGCGTACATTACGTGGTGTGAGGCCAAGAAATGGCATCCACGTAAGTACGTGATAGGGAGGATTTTGGACTTCCTACAGTGGGCTGTAGATAGGAAGCTAGCCTTGAGTACTATCAAGGGTCAGATTTCGGCCTTGTCAATATTTTTTCAAAGGCCCTTGGCTTCGCATTCACTAGTCAAAGCTTTCATACAAGGAGTGATGCGTATTAGCCCTCCGGTTAGTATTCCCATATGTCCTTGGGACTTAAACCTGGTTCTGTCAGTTCTACAGAAACAACCGTTTGAACCATTGCAACACATTTCCTTGGTTCTTCTCACCAGGAAATTGATTTTCTTAGTAGCCGTTTGTTCGGCTAAAAGAGTATCGGAATTAGCCGCCTTGTCCTGTAAGGAGCCATATCTGGTTGTCCATAAGGACAGAGTAGTATTACGTCCTCATCCAGCCTTTCTTCCCAAGGTGGTATCGAGGTTTCATTTGAACCAAGATGTGGTTCTTCCTTCTTTTTTCCCCAAACCTAGCTCGGTAGAGGAAAAGTTATTACATTCTTTGGATGTAGTAAGAGCAGTTAAAGCTTATCTAAAAGCCACTGCTCAGATTCGCAGAACGGATACTTTGTTTATTCTGCCGGAAGGCCCTAAAAAGGGTCAGGCAGCATCAAAATCCACTTTAGCCAAGTGGATTCGACAGGTCATAATACAAGCCTATGGCTTGAGAAAGAGACCGCCTCCGTTCAAAGTTAGGGCGCACTCCACAAGAGCAGTTGGAACTTCATGGGCAGTGCATCACCAGGCCTCCCTGGCTCAAGTATGTAAGGCCGCAACATGGTCTTCGGTACACACGTTTACTAGATTCTACCAGGTAGACGTTAGAAGTCAGGAGGATGTCGCCTTTGGGCGCAGTGTGTTGCAGGCCGCAAAAGATCCTCATGCCTGATGGCGCCCAGCTTATGTATCCCTCCCCTCATTTGGCATTGCTTTGGGACGTCCCATTAGTAATGACTAAGTCGCTCTGTGTCCCGTGATGTACGAAAAAGAAAAAGGGATTTTTATAACAGCTTACCTGTAAAATCCTTTTCTTGGAGTACATCACGGGACACAGAGCTCCCACCCCTCTTTTTGGGACACTTATTGCTTGGCTACAAAACTGAGGTGCTCCCGGATGGGAGGGGCTTATATAGGGGAGGGTACTTCCAGTTTGGAATTGGCCAGTGCCAGCACCTGAAGTTAATCTATATAACCCATTAGTAATGACTAAGTCGCTCTGTGTCCCGTGATGTACTCCAAGAAAAGGATTTTACAGGTAAGCTGTTATAAAAATCCCTTTTTTTTTATTTTAATGCACTAAAACACACTATATTGCCCAAATGTTTGATGAAATAAAAAAGATGATCTTAGGCCGAGTACATAGATACCAAACACGACATGCTTTAAAATTTCGCACAAACGCGCATTGGCGACAAACTACATACATTTTTAAAAGCCTTTAAAAGCCTTTACAGGTTACCCCAGTAGATTTACAGAGGAGGTCTACTGCTAAAATGATTGCCCTCGATCTGACCTTCGCGGTGATACCTCACATGCATGGTGCAATTGCTGTTTACATATGACGCCAGACCGATGCTTGCGTTCGCCATTGGGCAAGAGCAGGGCAGGACAGGGGTGCTTTTTTTTTTTTCTTTTTTTTTATTATTAATTTTGCTTTTTTATTTTATTTTTAAATTGTTCCTTCCAAGTATTTTTTTTTTTTTATCATTTTTATTGTTATCTCAGGGAATGTAAATATCCCCTATGATAGCAATAGGTAGTGACAGGTACTCTTTTTTTGAAAAAACTGGGGTCTTCCAGACCCTAGATTTTTCCTCTGCCCTCAAAGCATCTGACCACACCAAGATCGGTGTGATAAAATGCTTTCCCAATTTCCCAATGGCGCTTTTTATATCCGGGGGGGGGCCTTCCCTCCCACTGCTTGTAAAAGCAGTCCAGAGGCTAATTAGCCGCTAGGATTGCTTTTACATGAAAGCCGGCCGCAGGCTGAAAAGAATGATACCAAGATGATACCTAAACCCGCAGGCATCATTCTGGTATAAACATTCAAAGTCCAGCAACATACCAGTACGTTGCTGGTCCTTGTTGGACATGTATTGTAATCTTTTTTTTTCATGCAGCCAGTTGGCTGAACGAAAAAAGAGATTGATCGGTGGGTATGCCCACCATTAGAATACCGCCCTTCATCCACCCACTTCCAATGATGGGCATACACGCACCATTTATATATGCCGAAGCATGGGGGCATCCTCCTGCAAAAAAGTTATGCCGCACACACATGGTCGGACTTTTCCACGGGCAAGCCTCCGTCGGAATTTCGACCGTATGTACGTGGCATTAGGAGCAAAATCGCTCCTCTGCTCCTCCGCCCCTGCTGCCCCAATGCTTCGGCATATTTGCTTTTTTTTTTTAACTGTGGTGGTGAAATCACCTCCTACAGCACTGGAGTCGCAGGGATCAGGCCTGTCTCTGCGAACGCTGCAGTTATGTGTGTTTTTGTTTTGTAAGTGACAGTGATCGATCGATACTGCACTTGGGTGGCCTGGGCTGGACGGAGGGGCAAAACGCAGGTGCCAGCAGGTATCTGGGCTGATCCCGCTAACACTGCGTTTTTGGGAACCCTAAACTGCTGGGGACGCTAGTATAGATCTGATCAGATCAGATATTGATCTGTTCAGATACTATACCACTAAGTGGGGTGTATGCTTCACGCGTGGGTGTTAGCGTTACTGGCACTAACCTGACGCTGCCTGGGGTGTGACTCAGACCCTCTCTGACGCTAAAACCTAATTGATATCACCCGCCGGGCGATCGGGGGGTTAAACCTTTATTGGGTTATATACACGGCGGGCGCCCTGACACTATAAAAAGCAAACTAACTAACCAGCGTCACCCGTAACACTTATATGGTGATCACTGGTGAAAGGGTTAACTAGGGGCAATCAGGGGGTTAAAACCTTTATTAGATAATATATGGGGGTACCTGACGCTATAAAAACCTGCTGCGAACCTAAAAAAAATTACCAGCTACCGATCTGCATCACCGACACTAAGACAGCGTTTAGAAAAACGATCGCTTAGCGACAGTGGTGATGGGGGTGAAAGGGTTACCTGGGGGGCGATCAAGGGGGTTAAACCTTTATTAGATAATATATTGGGGTACCTGACGCTATAAAAACATGCGGCGAACCTAAAAAAAATTACTGGCTACCGATCTGCATCACCGACACTAAGACAGCGTTTAGAAAAACGATCGCTTAGCGACAGTGGTGATAGGGGGTGAAAGGGTTACCTGGGGGGCGATCAAGGGGGTTAAACCGTTATTAGATAATATATTGGGGTACCTGACGCTATAAAAACCTGCGGCGAACCTAAAAAAAATTACCAGCTACCGATCTGCATCACCGACACTAAGACAGCGTTTAGAAAAACGATCGCTTAGCGACAGTGGTGATGGGGGTGAAAGGGTTACCTGGGGGGCGATCAAGGGGGTTAAACCTTTATTAGATAATATATTGGGGTACCTGACGCTATAAAAACCTGCGGCGAACCTAAAAAAAATTACCAGCTACCGATCTGCATCACAGACACTAAGACAGCGTTTAGAAAAACGATCGCTGAGTGACAGTGGTGATAGGGGTGAAAGGGTTACCTGGGGGGCGATCAAGGGGGTTAAACCTTTATTAGATAATATATTGGGGTACCTGACGCTATAAAAACATGCGGCAAACCTAAAAAAAATTACTGGCTGCCGATCGGCATCACTGACGCTAAGACAGCGATCAGAAAAATGATCGCTTATCGACAGTGGTGATAGGGGGGGAAAGGGTTATCTGGGGGGTGATCAGGGGGTTAAACCTTTATTAGGGGGGGTTAGGGGGCTACACTGGACCTAAGACTAAACTTTGGTGACACTTTTACAGTCACAAATGTCACTGATTGCAGTGATCACTAAATAAATGGTCACTGCAATCAGTGACACTGTGACTGGGGGCTGGGGGTGTGATCTGGGGTGTCTGGGGGGGCCTGGGGGGGCGATTTATGTCCCTATGTGTCCTGGTGTCAGTGTAGTGTTGTGTGCACTGACCTGATGTCTTCTCTTGTACGGCGCTCGGTATATGTGAGCGCCGCACCAGAGATGACATCACTTCCTCCTGCTCCCTCTGTCTGACACAGACAGAGGGGGCATTTCCATTCGCCGGGAGCGATCGCGAGGGGGTGGCCAGAAACGAATGGCTGCCCCCTCATCCTGGAACGCTCCCGGACACTTAGCCACCGCTCACTGTATAGGAGGGGGGTCCGATTGGACCCCCCAACTATACAAAGGCAATCACGTACACTCTACGTGATTGTGCCTGTCGGTGCCATTCTGCCGACGTATATATACAGTGAGCGGTCGTTAAGTGGTTAACCACTTAAGGACCGGACCATTACGCAGCTTAATGACCAGAGGTGTTTTCACAATAATAAACTCAAGTTTAGTCATACATTTAGGCCAAAATGTATTCAGCCACATGTCTTTAGTAAAAAAAAATGTCAATAAGTGTATATTTATTGGTTTGCGCAAAAGTTATAGCGTCTACAATCTAGGGTACATTTTCTGGAATTTACACAGCTTTTAATTTATGACTGCCTATCTCATTTCTTGAGGTGCTAAAATGGCAGGACAGTACAACCCCCCCCCAAATGACCCCATTTTGGAAAGTAGACACCCCAAGGAAATTGCTGAGAGGCATGTTGAGCCCATTGAATATTTTTTTTTTGTCCCAAGTGATTGAATAATGACAAAAAAAAAAAAAAATACAAAAAGTTGTCACTAAATGATATATTGCTCACACGTGCCATGGTTATATGTGGAATTGCACCCCAAAATACATTTTGCTGCTTCTCCTGAGTACGGGGATACCACATGTGTGGGACTTTTTAGGAGCCTAGCCGCGTACGGGCCCCCGAAAACCAAGCACCGCCTTCAGGATTTCTAAGGGCACAAATTTTTGATTTCACTCCTCACTGCCTATCACAGTTTCGAAGGCCATAAAATGCTAAAATAGCACAAACCCCCCCCCCCCCCAAATGACCCCATTTTAGAAAGTAGACACCCCAAGCTGTTTGCTGAGAGGCATGGTGAGTATTTTACAGCTCTCATTTGTTTTTGAAAATGAAGAAAGAATTTTTTTTTCTTTTTTTTTTTCAATTTTCAAAACTTTGTGACAAAAAGCGAGATCTGCAAAATACTCACAATACCTCTCAGCAAATAGCTTGGGGTGTCTACTTTCCAAAATGGGGTCATTTGGGGGGGGGTTGTGCCATCTGGGCATTCCATGGCCTCCGAAACTGTGATAGGCAGTGAGGAGTGAAATCAAAAATTTACACCCTTAGAAAGCCTGAAGGTGGTGCTTGGTTTTTGGGGTCCCGTACGTGGCTAGGCTCCCAAAAAGTCTCACACATGTGGTATCCCTGTACTCAGGAGAAGCAACAGAATGTATTTTGGGGTGTAATTCCACATATGCCCATGGCATGTTTGAGCAATATATCATTTGGTGACAACTTTGTGCAAAAAAAAAAAAAAAAAATAGTTGTTTTTCCGCAACTTGTGTCAACATATAAAATATTCCATGGACTCGACATGCCTCTCAGTATATAGCTTGGGGTGTCTACTTTCCAAAATGGGGTCATTTGGGGGGGTTTTGAACTGTTCTGGCATTTTATACACAACATTAGGAAGCTTACATCCACTCTTCTAACCACTTGAAGACAAAGCCCTTTTTGACACTTTTTGTTTACATGAAAACATTTTTTTTTTTGCAAGAAAATTATGTTGAACCCCCAAACATTATATATATTTTTAAAGCAAAGGCCCTACAGATTAAAATGGTGGGTGTTGCATTTTTTTTTCTACACAGTATTTGCGCAGCGATTTTTCAAACGCATTTTTTGGGTTAAAAAATAGGACTTTTCTTTTTCGTACATCACGGGACACAGAGCGACTTAGTCATTACTAATGGGTTATATAGATTACCTTCAGGTGCTGGCACTGGCCAATTCCAAACCGGAAGTACCCTCCCCTATATAAGCCCCTCCCATCCGGGAGCACCTCAGTTTTTTGCCAGTGTCTAAGGTGTTGGCCAAAGAGTAACATGTGTTTTCACTGGGCTTGCGTACAGGTTCTTTTGGGCCTTAGTAAGCTGTTCCGGATCCCACCAAAAAAGCTTCATAGCTAAACGGTCGGTACCCGGGCCTTGCAGCAGAAGAGCAAGGTTTTGCCTGTAATGCCTCTCTTAGGAGGGCTGGACCCTGGGATCCAGAGCTCTGGTCATACCCATGACCAAGATGTTGTCTGTGCAGGGTGCTATACAGGTCCAGGGGAGTGGAATCCTTGGGAACCCGGTCCCTGAAGGTTTAATTACAATGCCTGCCGTGATAGGTGAAGTTTGGGCTTCTGTGGACCAAACAAAGTCCTGCGGCGGGGATCAGGTAAGTGGGGGCCCCCAGGAACTTGGTTCTATTGGGGGACCCCCAAGCCTAATTTGTCTTTCTGTCTGTTACCTAACGGTATTCCCGCTAATATCTGTGTATGCCTGTAACTACTGAAAATGTAAAATTTTAATAGTAGTCAAGAAAAAAAAAAAAAAAGGACCGCGGTACCTGTGTTAAACCACTAGAGGCCGCTGTAGTCCATTTTTCTTGTCATGTGGATCTTTGGTTTTCTCAAGTCAAAAGATCCAGGCAGTTGGTAAGTTTCTCTGTGGGAATCCACTTCCTCTGCCCTGTTGCTGCGCTCATCCACCGCACAGGCCCTCCGGCAAAAAGGGCCCTGGCTCCTAGTCCCTGTTTGATTTCAAAAAGGGCGCCAATGGCGCACGGGCGCGCGCGCGGGCGCATGCACGCGCCTCCTATGAAAAAAAGGGGCGGGGCGGGTGGATGACGCTCGATGCGCGCCACGGCGCTTCTGCGCATGTGCAGGCGTCCCAGCTTGTATAAAGACACAGTACAAGTGTCAGCTGGATGCAAACAGAGCTAGCAACAAACAGTGGCACACAGAGGCGGTTGATGCAGGCATCCCCATAGAAAGGCACTTTAGTGGACACCAGCTGGTATATAGCAGCAACTGTGTTAGACTATTACCAGCAAAAATTGGTGTATGACGACGGGAATACCTCAGCTTTGTGCTTAAAGGATATGTCGTCCAGACGCTCCGGAAATAGGTCTTCCAGGAAGCCAAAGGGGTCTCCATCGGGCTCTGAGGATATTGGGCATGCTTGTACTGCACCAATCTCCCCTGAGAATTCAGAGGTCAGTAGCCGTAGAAACCCCGCAGGAGTGCCTGGTGCTGCGGCTGTCCCCAGTCCACCTGCTCCTGTATATATAACAGAGGAGGTTTTATCCTCAACTCTGGGAGGATTGGAAGAGAGATTAACAGCATTGATCGCTGCTTCCCTGTCACAGGGAAAGCGCGTCCGATCTCCGTCTCCTCCTTCAGAGTGCCTGTTAGTGGAGGAACAGTCCCACACAGAGATCGACCTACCTGAAGGGGATCAGGATGAGGTTGATTCAGTTATGGAGGAATCAACAGTGGAAGAACCTTTCTCAGCATCTCAGGCTGAAAGATTATGGGTTCAGTCTCTGACTAACATGGTCCGATCAGCATTTAAAATGCCTCTGGCGGAACCACCATCCACTACGGTTTCCTCGCTGGGGTCGCTAAAAGCTCCCCAGGCTGTCTGTTCCTTCCCAATCCACCCTTTATTAGAAGGGCTTATTTACCAGGATTGGGAGCATCCTGATAAAATATTTGTTCCCCCCAAGAGATTTCCGGTGATCTATCCCATGGAGGATAAGTTCATAAAAAAATGGAGGGTCCCTACAGTGGACGCAGCCATCTCTTCTGTGAACAAATCACTGACATGTCCAGTAGATAATGTTCCAATGTTCAAAGACCCAATAGATAAAAAATTGGAGTCTTTACTAAAATCTGCTTTCTCTACAGCGAGCATGGTGACACAACCTGCGGTAGCAGCGATTGGAGTCTGCCAAGCAGTGAAAGATCAGTTGAAACAAGTCTTAAGGGACTTACCAGATCAGCAGGCTCTTGCCCTAGCTGACCTGCCAAGAGCCTTGTGTTTTGCGGTGGACGCCATAAAGGATACAATCCAACAGGCCTCCCGCTTTACGCTGTCTGTAGTACATATGCGTAGGCTTCTGTGGCTCAAAAACTGGTCTGCTGAAGCTCCCTGTAAAAAACTGCTGGTTAGCTTCCCATTTCATGGAGAACGCTTATTTGGAGAAGATCTGGACAAATATATCCAGAAAATTTCGGCCGGTAAAAGTTCACTCTTACCGGTTAAGAACAAGGGTAGAAGTCCTTCTTTTAAGAGGCCTACTTCTCCAGTCCCGGGCACATCGGCTGTGAAGCAGTTCCGACGGCCTCCGCGGTCAAATTCAGGGGGCAGAAATCAGGGACAATCACAGGGTAACAAGAAGCCCTGGATCAAGAGAGGTACAAAACCTCCCCCCAAGGCATGAAGCGTTGCCCCCACTCAATCGGGTGGGGGGAAGACTTCAGTTGTTCACAGAGACCTGGCGGGACACCATCAGAGACAGATGGGTGCTCTCCGCAGTAAGTCTGGGATACAAGCTGGAGTTAAAAGGCACTCCTCCTGCCCAATTTATGAGGTCAAACGTGCCAAGAGATCCCCAGAAGAGAGGATCCCTCCTTCTGGCACTAGAACAACTATTGCTCCAAGGTGTAATCATGAAGGTTCCCCTGGAAGAAAGCGGATTCGGGTTTTACTCGAACCTTTTCACAGTCCCCAAACCAAATGGGGACGTGAGGCCCATATTAAATCTAAAAGGGCTAAACAAGTTCCTAAATATCAGGACTTTTCGGATGGAGTCGATCCGATCGGTGGCCACCACCCTACAAGGGCAGGAATGGTTAGCCTCGATCGACATAAGGGATGCTTATCTGCATATTCCCATCTTTCCGGCCCACCAGAAATTTCTACGCTTTGCAGTAGAAGGGCGCCATTTTCAGTTCAGAGCCTTACCTTTCGGTCTGGCCACAGCACCACGAGTGTTCACAAAAATTCTGGCCCCATTATTGGCCAATCTAAGAACACAGGGTGTAACGATAATGGCATATCTAGACGACCTGCTACTAATAGACCACTCAGTGGAAAAGCTGGAAGTAGCTATTCACAAGACAATCAAGTATCTGGAATATCACGGTTGGATTATCAACCGGGACAAGTCAGCTCTAAGACCAGTCAAAAGTCTGGAATACTTACGGCTAAGGCTGGATTCAAATCAGAGAAAGATTTTCTTACCTCCAGAGAAGGTGTCGTCTTTAAAAGATTTGACCCACTTAGTGGGTACAAAAAGAAAACCATCCATACGCCTCTGCATGAGGCTGCTGGGAAAAATGGTGGCTTCATTCGAAGCGGTACCCTACGGTCAATTCCATTCAAGGAATTTGCAAAGGGCCATACTGTCAGCCTGGAACAAAAAAGTTCAGGCTTTAGACTTACCAATGTCCCTGTCCCCTTCCGTTCGCAAGAGCCTCCATTGGTGGTTGGTGCCCCAGAATCTGGAAAAAGGGAAACCCTTCAGTCCGGTTTCTTGGAAGGTAGTCACTACAGATGCCAGCCTCATAGGCTGGGGGGCAGTACTGGAGCAATGGTCTCTCCAGGGCAAGTGGTCAGAAGCAGAAAAGGCCCTGCCCATCAATCTCTTAGAGATACGAGCAGCCCGGTATGCCCTAGTAGCATGGACATCCAAACTCCAAGGGTCCCCTGTCAGAATTCAATCAGACAATGCCACAGCAGTGGCATATATCAATCACCAGGGTGGCACCAGGAGTCGTGCAGCCCAGAGGGAAGCAAATTGCATCCTGGAGTGGGCAGAAAATTATGTCCCAGCCATATCCGCGGTTTTCATCCCGGGAGTGGAAAATTGGAGAGCGGACTTTTTAAGTCGCCAACAATTATGCCCGGGGGAATGGTCTCTTCACCCCGAGGTTTTCCAGGCAATATGCCAGTGGTGGGGAACACCGGATGTAGATCTGCTAGCATCCAGATTCAACGCAAAGGTGGACAGATTTGTGTCTCGCACAAATGATCCTCTAGCTTGCGGCTCGGATGCCCTAGTGTTCCCTTGGGATCAGTTCAAGCTGATATATGCATTCCCACCACCACAATTGTTACCGCGATTACTCCGCAGAATCAGGGTAGAAAAGAAACCAGTGATTCTGGTGGCTCCAGCGTGGCCCCGAAGGGCATGGTACGCGGAGATTGTAAAAATGTCAGTGAGGAGTCCTTGGACCCTCCCACATCGTCCGGACCTGCTGTCGCAGGGACCGATATACCACCCTTCCTTACCAGCCCTAGGTTTGACGGCCTGGCTATTGAAGCCCACATTCTGAAAAAGAGAGGGCTCTCTAATTCTGTGGTATCTACCATGATCAATGCCAGGAAGCCGGTATCCAGGCAGATCTATTATAGGATCTGGAAAGCGTACATTACGTGGTGTGAGGCCAAGAAATGGCATCCACGTAAGTACGTGATAGGGAGGATTTTGGACTTCCTACAGTGGGCTGTAGATAGGAAGCTAGCCTTGAGTACTATCAAGGGTCAGATTTCGGCCTTGTCAATATTTTTTCAAAGGCCCTTGGCTTCGCATTCACTAGTCAAAGCTTTCATACAAGGAGTGATGCGTATTAGCCCTCCGGTTAGTATTCCCATATGTCCTTGGGACTTAAACCTGGTTCTGTCAGTTCTACAGAAACAACCGTTTGAACCATTGCAACACATTTCCTTGGTTCTTCTCACCAGGAAATTGATTTTCTTAGTAGCCGTTTGTTCGGCTAAAAGAGTATCGGAATTAGCCGCCTTGTCCTGTAAGGAGCCATATCTGGTTGTCCATAAGGACAGAGTAGTATTACGTCCTCATCCAGCCTTTCTTCCCAAGGTGGTATCGAGGTTTCATTTGAACCAAGATGTGGTTCTTCCTTCTTTTTTCCCCAAACCTAGCTCGGTAGAGGAAAAGTTATTACATTCTTTGGATGTAGTAAGAGCAGTTAAAGCTTATCTAAAAGCCACTGCTCAGATTCGCAGAACGGATACTTTGTTTATTCTGCCGGAAGGCCCTAAAAAGGGTCAGGCAGCATCAAAATCCACTTTAGCCAAGTGGATTCGACAGGTCATAATACAAGCCTATGGCTTGAGAAAGAGACCGCCTCCGTTCAAAGTTAGGGCGCACTCCACAAGAGCAGTTGGAACTTCATGGGCAGTGCATCACCAGGCCTCCCTGGCTCAAGTATGTAAGGCCGCAACATGGTCTTCGGTACACACGTTTACTAGATTCTACCAGGTAGACGTTAGAAGTCAGGAGGATGTCGCCTTTGGGCGCAGTGTGTTGCAGGCCGCAAAAGATCCTCATGCCTGATGGCGCCCAGCTTATGTATCCCTCCCCTCATTTGGCATTGCTTTGGGACGTCCCATTAGTAATGACTAAGTCGCTCTGTGTCCCGTGATGTACGAAAAAGAAAAAGGGATTTTTATAACAGCTTACCTGTAAAATCCTTTTCTTGGAGTACATCACGGGACACAGAGCTCCCACCCCTCTTTTTGGGACACTTATTGCTTGGCTACAAAACTGAGGTGCTCCCGTATGGGAGGGGCTTATATAGGGGAGGGTACTTCCAGTTTGGAATTGGCCAGTGCCAGCACCTGAAGTTAATCTATATAACCCATTAGTAATGACTAAGTCGCTCTGTGTCCCGTGATGTACTCCAAGAAAAGGATTTTACAGGTAAGCTGTTATAAAAATCCCTTTTTTTTTATTTTAATGCACTAAAACACACTATATTGCCCAAATGTTTGATGAAATAAAAAAGATGATCTTAGGCCGAGTACATAGATACCAAACACGACATGCTTTAAAATTTCGCACAAACGCGCATTGGCGACAAACTACATACATTTTTAAAAGCCTTTAAAAGCCTTTACAGGTTACCCCAGTAGATTTACAGAGGAGGTCTACTGCTAAAATGATTGCCCTCGATCTGACCTTCGCGGTGATACCTCACATGCATGGTGCAATTGCTGTTTACATATGACGCCAGACCGATGCTTGCGTTCGCCATTGGGCAAGAGCAGGGCAGGACAGGGGTGCTTTTTTTTTTTTCTTTTTTTTTATTATTAATTTTGCTTTTTTATTTTATTTTTAAATTGTTCCTTCCAAGTATTTTTTTTTTTTTATCATTTTTATTGTTATCTCAGGGAATGTAAATATCCCCTATGATAGCAATAGGTAGTGACAGGTACTCTTTTTTTGAAAAAACTGGGGTCTTCCAGACCCTAGATTTTTCCTCTGCCCTCAAAGCATCTGACCACACCAAGATCGGTGTGATAAAATGCTTTCCCAATTTCCCAATGGCGCTTTTTATATCCGGGGGGGGGCCTTCCCTCCCACTGCTTGTAAAAGCAGTCCAGAGGCTAATTAGCCGCTAGGATTGCTTTTACATGAAAGCCGGCCGCAGGCTGAAAAGAATGATACCAAGATGATACCTAAACCCGCAGGCATCATTCTGGTATAAACATTCAAAGTCCAGCAACATACCAGTACGTTGCTGGTCCTTGTTGGACATGTATTGTAATCTTTTTTTTTCATGCAGCCAGTTGGCTGAACGAAAAAAGAGATTGATCGGTGGGTATGCCCACCATTAGAATACCGCCCTTCATCCACCCACTTCCAATGATGGGCATACACGCACCATTTATATATGCCGAAGCATGGGGGCATCCTCCTGCAAAAAAGTTATGCCGCACACACATGGTCGGACTTTTCCACGGGCAAGCCTCCGTCGGAATTTCGACCGTATGTACGTGGCATTAGGAGCAAAATCGCTCCTCTGCTCCTCCGCCCCTGCTGCCCCAATGCTTCGGCATATTTGCTTTTTTTTTTTAACTGTGGTGGTGAAATCACCTCCTACAGCACTGGAGTCGCAGGGATCAGGCCTGTCTCTGCGAACGCTGCAGTTATGTGTGTTTTTGTTTTGTAAGTGACAGTGATCGATCGATACTGCACTTGGGTGGCCTGGGCTGGACGGAGGGGCAAAACGCAGGTGCCAGCAGGTATCTGGGCTGATCCCGCTAACACTGCGTTTTTGGGAACCCTAAACTGCTGGGGACGCTAGTATAGATCTGATCAGATCAGATATTGATCTGTTCAGATACTATACCACTAAGTGGGGTGTATGCTTCACGCGTGGGTGTTAGCGTTACTGGCACTAACCTGACGCTGCCTGGGGTGTGACTCAGACCCTCTCTGACGCTAAAACCTAATTGATATCACCCGCCGGGCGATCAGGGGGTTAAACCTTTATTGGGTTATATACACGGCGGGCGCCCTGACACTATAAAAAGCAAACTAACTAACCAGCGTCACCCGTAACACTTATATGGTGATCACTGGTGAAAGGGTTAACTAGGGGCAATCAGGGGGTTAAAACCTTTATTAGATAATATATGGGGGTACCTGACGCTATAAAAACCTGCTGCGAACCTAAAAAAAATTACCAGCTACCGATCTGCATCACCGACACTAAGACAGCGTTTAGAAAAACGATCGCTTAGCGACAGTGGTGATGGGGGTGAAAGGGTTACCTGGGGGGCGATCAAGGGGGTTAAACCTTTATTAGATAATATATTGGGGTACCTGACGCTATAAAAACATGCGGCGAACCTAAAAAAAATTACTGGCTACCGATCTGCATCACCGACACTAAGACAGCGTTTAGAAAAACGATCGCTTAGCGACAGTGGTGATAGGGGGTGAAAGGGTTACCTGGGGGGCGATCAAGGGGGTTAAACCGTTATTAGATAATATATTGGGGTACCTGACGCTATAAAAACCTGCGGCGAACCTAAAAAAAATTACCAGCTACCGATCTGCATCACCGACACTAAGACAGCGTTTAGAAAAACGATCGCTTAGCGACAGTGGTGATGGGGGTGAAAGGGTTACCTGGGGGGCGATCAAGGGGGTTAAACCTTTATTAGATAATATATTGGGGTACCTGACGCTATAAAAACCTGCGGCGAACCTAAAAAAAATTACCAGCTACCGATCTGCATCACAGACACTAAGACAGCGTTTAGAAAAACGATCGCTGAGTGACAGTGGTGATAGGGGTGAAAGGGTTACCTGGGGGGCGATCAAGGGGGTTAAACCTTTATTAGATAATATATTGGGGTACCTGACGCTATAAAAACATGCGGCAAACCTAAAAAAAATTACTGGCTGCCGATCGGCATCACTGACGCTAAGACAGCGATCAGAAAAATGATCGCTTATCGACAGTGGTGATAGGGGGGGAAAGGGTTATCTGGGGGGTGATCAGGGGGTTAAACCTTTATTAGGGGGGGTTAGGGGGCTACACTGGACCTAAGACTAAACTTTGGTGACACTTTTACAGTCACAAATGTCACTGATTGCAGTGATCACTAAATAAATGGTCACTGCAATCAGTGACACTGTGACTGGGGGCTGGGGGTGTGATCTGGGGTGTCTGGGGGGGCCTGGGGGGGCGATTTATGTCCCTATGTGTCCTGGTGTCAGTGTAGTGTTGTGTGCACTGACCTGATGTCTTCTCTTGTACGGCGCTCGGTATATGTGAGCGCCGCACCAGAGATGACATCACTTCCTCCTGCTCCCTCTGTCTGACACAGACAGAGGGGGCATTTCCATTCGCCGGGAGCGATCGCGAGGGGGTGGCCAGAAACGAATGGCTGCCCCCTCATCCCGGAACGCTCCCGGACACTTAGCCACCGCTCACTGTATAGGAGGGGGGTCCGATTGGACCCCCCAACTATACAAAGGCAATCACGTACACTCTACGTGATTGTGCCTGTCGGTGCCATTCTGCCGACGTATATATACAGTGAGCGGTCGTTAAGTGGTTAACCACTTAAGGACCGGACCATTACGCAGCTTAATGACCAGAGGTGTTTTCACAATAATAAACTCAAGTTTAGTCATACATTTAGGCCAAAATGTATTCAGCCACATGTCTTTAGTAAAAAAAAATGTCAATAAGTGTATATTTATTGGTTTGCGCAAAAGTTATAGCGTCTACAATCTAGGGTACATTTTCTGGAATTTACACAGCTTTTAATTTATGACTGCCTATCTCATTTCTTGAGGTGCTAAAATGGCAGGACAGTACAACCCCCCCCAAATGACCCCATTTTGGAAAGTAGACACCCCAAGGAAATTGCTGAGAGGCATGTTGAGCCCATTGAATATTTTTTTTTTGTCCCAAGTGATTGAATAATGACAAAAAAAAAAAAAAAATACAAAAAGTTGTCACTAAATGATATATTGCTCACACGTGCCATGGTTATATGTGGAATTGCACCCCAAAATACATTTTGCTGCTTCTCCTGAGTACGGGGATACCACATGTGTGGGACTTTTTAGGAGCCTAGCCGCGTACGGGCCCCCGAAAACCAAGCACCGCCTTCAGGATTTCTAAGGGCACAAATTTTTGATTTCACTCCTCACTGCCTATCACAGTTTCGAAGGCCATAAAATGCTAAAATAGCACAAACCCCCCCCCCCCCCCAAATGACCCCATTTTAGAAAGTAGACACCCCAAGCTGTTTGCTGAGAGGCATGGTGAGTATTTTACAGCTCTCATTTGTTTTTGAAAATGAAGAAAGAATTTTTTTTTCTTTTTTTTTTTTCAATTTTCAAAACTTTGTGACAAAAAGCGAGATCTGCAAAATACTCACAATACCTCTCAGCAAATAGCTTGGGGTGTCTACTTTCCAAAATGGGGTAATTTGGGGGGGGTTTGTGCCATCTGGGCATTCCATGGCCTCCGAAACTGTGATAGGCAGTGAGAAGTGAAATCAAAAATTTATACCCTTAGAAAGCCTGAAGGCGGTGATTGGTTTTTGGGGTCCCGTACGCGGCTAGGCTCCCAAAAAGTCTCACACATGTGGTATCCCCGTACTCAAGAGAAGCAACAGAATGTATTTTGGGGTGTAATTCCACATATGCCCATGGCATGTTTGAGCAATATATCATTTAGTGACAACTTTGTGCAAAAAAAAAAAAAAAAAAATTGTATTTTTTACGCAACTTGTGTCAACATATAAAATATTCCATGGACTCGACATGCCTCTCAGTATATAGCTTGGGGTGTCTACTTTCCAAAATGGGGTCATTTGGGGGGGTTTTGAACTGTTCTGGCATTTTATACACAACATTAGGAAGCTTACATCCACTCTTCTAACCACTTGAAGACAAGTGGAAACATATTACATGAAAACATATTTTTTTTTGCAGGAAAATTATGTTGAACCCCCAAACATTATATATATTTTTAAAGCAAAGGCCCTACAGAATAAAATGGTGGGTGTTGCATTTTTTTTTCTACACAGTATTTGCGCAGCGATTTTTCAAACGCATTTTTTGGGGAAAAAATACACTTTTTTTTATTTTAATGCACTAAAACACACTATATTGCCCAAATGTTTGATGAAATAAAAAAGATGATCTTAGGCCGAGTACATAGATACCAAACACGACATGCTTTAAAATTTTGCACAAACGCGCATTGGCGACAAACTACATACATTTTTAAAAGCCTTTAAAAGCCTTTACAGGTTACCCCGTTAGATTTACAGAGGAGGTCTACTGCTAAAACTACTGCCCTCGATCGGACCTTCGCGGTGATACCTCACATGCATGGTGCAATTGCTGTTTACATATGACGCCAGACCGACGCTTGCGTTCGCCATTGGGCAAGAGCAGGGCAGGACAGGGGTGCTTTTTTTTTTTTTTTTTTTTATTATTAATTTTGCTTTTTTATTTTATTTTTAAATTGTTCCTTCCATATTTTTTTTTTTTTTATCATTTTTATTGTTATCTCAGGGAATGTAAATATCCCCTATGATAGTAATAGGTAGTGACAGGTACTCTTTTTTTGAAAAAAACTGGGGTCTAGACCCTAGATCTTTCCTCTGCCCTCAAAGCATCTGACCACACCAGGATCGGTGTGATAAAATGCTTTCCCAATTTCCCAATGGCGCTTTTTATATCCGGGGGGGGGGACATTCCCTCCCACTGCTTGTAAAAGCAGTCCAGAGGCTAATTAGCCACTAGGGTTGCTTTTACATTAAAGCCGGCCGCTGGCTGAAAAGAATGATACCAAGATGATACCTAAACCCGCAGGCATCAATCTGGTATAACCATTCAAAGTCCAGCAACATACCAGTACGTTGCTGGTCCTTGTTGGACATGTATTGTAATCTTTTTTTTTCATGCAGCCAGGTGGCTGAACGAAAAAAGAGATTGATCGGCGGATATGCCCACCATTAGAATACCGCCCTTCATCCACCCACTTCTAATGATGGGCATACATGCACCATTTATATATGCCGAAGCATGGGGGCATCCTCCCGCAAAAAAGTTATGCCGCACACACATGGTCGGACTTTTCCACGGGCAAGCCTCCGTCGGAATTTCGACCGTATGTACGCGGCATTAGGAGCAAAATCGCTCCTCCGCCCCTGCTGCCCCAATGCTTCGGCATATTTGCTTTTTTTTTTTTTTAACTGTGGTGGTGAAATCACCTCCTACAGCACTGGAGTCGCAGGGATCAGGCCTGTCTCTGCGAACGCTGCAGTTATGTGTGTTGTGTTTTGTAAGTGACAGTGATCGATCGATACTGCACTTGGGTGGCCTGGGCTGGACGGAGGGGCAAAATGCAGGTGCTAGCAGGTATCTGGGCTGATCCCGCTAACACTGCGTTTTTGGGAACCCTAAACTGCTGGGGACGCTAGTATAGATCTGATCAGATCAGATATTGATCTGTTCAGATACTATACCACTAAGGGAGGTGTATGCTTCACGCGTGGGTGTTAGCGTTACTGGCACTAACCTGACGCTGCCTGGGGTGTGACGCAGACCCTCTCTGACGCTAAAACCTAATTGATATCACCCGCCGGGCGATCAGGGGGTTAAACCTTTATTGGGTTATATACGGCGGGTGCCCTGACACTATAAAAAGCAAACTAACTAACCAGCGTCACCCGTAACACTTATATGATGATTACTGGTGAAAGGGTTAACTAGGGGCAATTAGGGGGTTAAAACCTTTATTAGATAATATATGGGGGTACCTGACGCTATAAAAACCTAAAATAAATTACTGGCTACCGATCTGCATCACCGACGCTAAGACATCGATCAGAAAAATGATCGCTTAGTGACAGTGGTGATAGGGGGTGAAAGGGTTACCTGGGGGGCGATCAAGGGGGTTAAACCTTTATTAGATATTTTATGGGGGTACCCGATGCTATAAAAACCTGCGGCGAACCTAAAAAAAATTACTGGCTGCCGATCTGCATCACCGACGCTAAGACATCGATCAGAAAAATGATCGCTTAGTGACAGTGGTGATAGGGGGTGAAAGGGTTACCTGGGGGGCGATCAAGGGGGTTAAACCTTTATTAGATAATTTATGGGGGTACCCGACGCTATAAAAACCTGCGGCGAACCTAAAAAAAAAATACTGGCTAACGATCTGCATCACCGACGCCAAGACATCGATCAGAAAAATGATCGCTTAGCGACAGTGGTGATAGGGGGTGAAAGGGTTACCTGGGGGGCGATCAAGGGGGTTAAACCTTTATTAGATAATTTATAGGGGGTACCTGACGCTATAAAAACCTGCGGCGAACCTAAAAAAATTACTGGGTACCGATCTGCATCACAGACGCCAAGACAGCGATCAGAAAAATGATCGCTTAGTGACAGTGGTGATAGGGGGTGAAAGGGTTACCTGGGGGGCGATCAAGGGGGTTAAACCTTTATTAGATAATTTATGGGGGTACCCGACGCTATAAAAACCTGCGGCGAGCCTAAAAAAAAAATACTGGCTACCGATCTGCATCACCGACGCTAAGACATCGATCAGAAAAACGATCGCTTAGTGACAGTGGTGATAGGGGGTGAAAGGGTTACCTGGGGGGCGATCAAGGGGGTTAAACCTTTATTAGATAATTTATGGGGGTACCCGACGCTATAAAAACCTGCGGCGAACCTAAAAAAAATTACTGGGTACCGATCTGCATCACCGACGCCAAGACAGCGATCAGAAAAATGATCGCCAAGTGACGGCGGTGCTAGGGGGTGAAAGGGTTATCTGGGGGGTGATCAAGGGATTAAACCTTTATTAGGGGGGGTTAGGGGGCTACACTGGACCTAAAACTAAATGTAGTGACACTTTTACAGTCACAAATGTCACTGATTGCAGTGATCAGTAAATAAATGGTCACTGCAATCAGTGACACTGTGACTGGGGGCTGGGGGGTGATCTGGGGGGGCTGGGGGGGTGATCTGGGGGGGCGATTTATGTGCCTATGTGTGCTGGTGTTAGTGTAGTGTTAGTGCATTGACCTGTGTGTCTTCTCTTGTACGACGCTCGGTATATGTGAGCGCCGCACAGGAGATGACATCACTTCCTCCTGCTTTCTCGGTCTGTGTAAACATTACACAGACAGAGGGGGCATTTCTATTCGCCGGGAGCGATCGCGGGGGGGTGGTCAGAATCGAACGGCCGCCCCCCATCTCGGAACGCTCCCAGACGAATTCCGACCACTCACTGTACAGAAGGGGGGTCCGATCGGACCCCCCAACTGTACAAAGGCAATCACGTATGCTCTACGTGATTGTGCCTGTCGGTGCCATTGTGCCGAAGTATATATACAGTGAGCGGTCGTTAAGTGGTTAATGTTGCAAGTCCTCCGTTGAGAAGCTCTGCTTGTTTGGGGTGAAGTTTGTTTTTTTCTCCTTGATATTGCTCCCACCCCTCTTCTTTGGCACTGCTTTGGGACGTCCCACTTTGTCAAGTATGAAGATGCTGTGTCAGTCCATGGACGGAAAGAGAAAATAGGATTTTTGTACTCACCGTAAAATCCGTTTCTCTGACGTCCATGGACTGACACAGCACCCACCCTTCCTTTTTAGAGCTTGTACTGCTTTGATACGAACTGAAGCTGCTGGCTGCAGGTAGGAGGGTTATGTCCGGGGGGACCGCCCCCTGGGCGGGGCTGTTCAGCTCTGGTATATTAATGTATGTTAAAACATCTAACATTCTGCCTAGTCTTCTCCTATGAGCAGGGAACATAACCCACTTTGTCAAGTATGAAGAGGCTTTGTCAGTCCATGAACGTCAGAGAAACAGATTTTACGGTGAGTACAAAAATCCTATTTTTCTTGTTTACCAAGTCAAAAACTACTAAAATACCCAGACTACGAAAACCTAGCTCTGTTTTAGTTTTACCACATAATGATTTAATCATATTAGTTTACAACTTGCAACAAACCCATTTTGTTTGGATTTCCATAGACCAAACGGTGGCGACTCTATAACCAGAGAAAAGCCACTGTGATTTTGGGTCCTGGCCTGACCAATGTACAGTTGTGCTCATAGGTTTACATACCCTGGTAGAATTAATGATTTCTTAACCATTTTTCAGAGAATATGAATGATAACACAAAACTTTTATTTTACTCATGGTTAGTGTTTGGCTGAAGCCATTTATTATTAATCAAGTGTGTTTACTCTTTTTAAATCATAATGGCAACAGAAACTACCCAAATGACCCTGATCAAAAGTTTACATACCCCAGTTCTTAATACCGTGTAACACCTTTAACATCAATGACAGCTTGAAGTCTTTTGTGGTATTTGTGGATGAGGCTCTTTATCTTCTCAGATGGTAATGCTGCCCATTCCTATTGGCAAAAAGCCTCCAGTTCCTGTAAATTCTTGGGCTGTCTTGCACAAACTGCACGTTTGAGATCTCCCCAGAGTGGCTCAATGATATTGAGGTCAGGAGACTGAGATGGCCACTCCAGAACCTTGCGCAGCTTCCTGGCTGATTAATGCAAATGTTCCTCCAGTATTTTTTGATAACATACTGCATTCATTATTATTTTGACCAAATTTACTGTGCCTTTGTAGCTCACACATCCCCAAAACATCAGCGATCCACCTCCGTGTTACACAGTAGGAATGGTGTATCTTTCACTATAGGCCTCTCCAAATATAGCGTTTATGGTTGTGGCCAAAAAGCTAAATTTTGGTCTCATAACTCCAAATGACTTTGTGCAAGAAGGTTTGAGGCTTGTCTCTGTGGTGTTTGGTGTGTTGTAAGCGGGCATTTGTGGCATTTGCGTAGTAATGGCTTTCTTCTGGCGACTCAACCATGCAGCCCATCTTTCTTCAAGTGCCTCCTTATTGTGCATCTTGAAACAGCCACACCACATGATTTTGAAAGAGTCCTTTATTTCACCTGAAGTTTTTTGTGGGTTTCTCTTTGCATTCCGAACAATTTTCCTGGCATTTGTGGCTGAAATTTTAGTTGGTTTAACTGACCGTGGTTTGGTTTCAACAGAACCTCTCATTTTCCACTTCTTGATTAGAATTTGAACACTGCTGATTGGCATTCTTAATTCCTTTTGATATCTTTTTATATCCCTTTCCTGTTTTATACAGTTCAACCACCTTTTCCTGGCATACCTCACATCAGTACACAATGGGTTAACACCTCCTCCGGAGCCCCACATGACCACCTGTATCTAGCTGACTATAAATACAGCCCCTCTCCCAACTAGGATGTTCTTCTTTTTTGGTCTGCTCCAGGCCACCTGTTGATTGCTGTTGGTAAGTCATTTGTTTGCTGCATTCCCCCCTGCCGAACTTGCCCCTCCATGTTTAGCCTCTCATGGAGTTGGAAGACCCAGAATGCTGAAAGTAAATCTTTCTAAAAACTAAGGTGCCTTGTGCCAAGGCCATGGGAAAAATAATGCTGAAACAGCATTGATGTTGTACAGGTGTGGTATTATATGAGCTCTGCAACATCATCATTGCCTCTCCCTTTGTTTTGTTTTTCCCTGTCTTTTTATATGCAGTGCACCGCACTGCTCTCCTGGCTCTATTGTGAGTCTGAGAGCGGCTGTGAATGGTGTCACAGGGTGCAGTGATATGGGCAGCACAGGATGGGAACCGCCAGACACCATGCAATGGGGTTAATGATTTTGGAGGTCTGCAGTTGGGAGGGCTTCTCTCCCTCTCTCTCTGCAGTCCTGCCAGGTAAAGGACTTCCCTCAGATTCTGACTGAGTCTCCTGTCTGTCTCTGGATGTGATGTCTTGACTCCCCTACTATGCTGTGTACTTCTGTGGGTTTGACAGTCTGACTCTGACTGAGTCTGCTGTCTGCCTTTGGAAATGCTGCCTGAAAGTCACCTGCTGATGCTTTAAAGTGAGTGGAGGAAGGCAGATGGGTCTTAAATAGTGATGAGCCGAACACCCCCGGGTTCGGTTCGCACCAGAACCCGCGAACGGACCGAAGGTTCGTACGAACATTAGAACCCTATTAAATACAATGGATGCGAACGTTCGAATTCTAAAGTGCTAATTATAACGACTATTATGCATGTTATTGTCCTAAAAAGGGTTTGGGAACCCGGGTTCTGCACCAGGGGACATGTATCAATGCAAAAAGAAGTTTTAAAACCGGTCGTTTTTCGGGAGCAGTCATTTTAATGATGCATAAAGTGAAAAAAAAAAGTCAAATATTCCTTTAAATATCGTACCTGGGGGGTGTCTAAAGTATGCCTGTGAAGTGCCACGTGTTTCCCGTGTTTAGAACTGTCCCTGCACAAAATGACACTTCTAAAGGAAAAAAAAGCCATTTAAAACTGCTTGCGGCTTTAATGTAATGTCTGGTCCCGGTAATATGGATGAAAATCTTTAAGAAAAATGGCATAGCTACCCCATGACCCCCCCCCCCCCTACCCCAGCCCATTACCAGCCCCTTTGGGTCTTGTATGGATATTAAGGGGAACCCCGCACATAAAATAAAAAAGGCCCTATATACTCTGAACAGCCGTATACAGGCGGTGCATACAAGACAGGGACTGTAGGTTTGTTCTTATGTAGAATCTGTTTGTAATTTTGAACAGGTACATTGTTTAAGTGTAGCTCCAGCCCAAAAATCTATTTTTAAACTTTTTGGAAAACATAGGTAAGGGTTATCACCCCTGTAACATTTGTTTTGCTGTCTGTGCCCCTGTTCAGAACATTTCACCTCACTTTCCGTCCCAATGACAACTGTTTTTGAAATGTGGTGTTTTTCTTGAAACAAGGATTGGTGATAAAGCATCAGTACAGAGGAGACACCTTTCTCCCATATTAATTCTTACAGGAGAGAATTTTCCTTCCTATGGGTAGATTTCCTCTCACTTCCTGTTGTCTTCTTGCGTTTGCAAGTAGGAGTCTTTTTGTAAGTTGGATGTTTGAAAGTAGGGACCTGCCGTATATACTCTGCAGAAATAGGCCCCTTAGTTGTTGGTGTTGGCACAACACTGTAAGCACTCACAGTTACTCTTGGTTGGTGCTGGAACGCCCTGCTGTCAACTATTATATCAGGAATTGTAATTACATATAATTGTTGAACAGTGGTAGTAAAAATTGGGCCTTTGATGGTGGTGCTGGTGCCACAACACTGTAAGCCCTGACAGTTACTCTTGGTGGGTGCAGCAATGGGCCCTGCTGTGAATTATTAGATCAAGAATTGTAATTGCATGCCCCTGTTGAACAGGGGCTGAAAAATTGGGCCTTTCGTGGTGGTGGTGGTGGTGGCATTGCCACAACACTGTAAGCCCTCAGAGTTACTCTTGGTGGGTGCAGCAATGGGCCCTGCTGTGAATTATTAGATCAAGAATTGTAATTACATGCCCCTGTTGAACAGGGGCTGAAAAATTGGGCCTTAGGCACTGGTGGCACAACACTGCAACCCCTCACAGATACTGTACTTGGAGCACAGCAATGAGCCCTGTTGCAAAGTATTGCTTCAAAAATTGTAATTACACGCCCCTGTTAAACAGGGGCTGAAAAATTGGGCCTTAGGCACTGGTGGCACAACACTGCAACCCCTCACAGATACTGTACTTGGAGCACAGCAATGAGCCCTGTTGCAAAGTATTGCTTCAAAAATTGTAATTACACGCCCCTGTTAAACAGGGGCTGAAAAATTGGGCCTTAGGCACTGGTGGCACAACATTGCAACCCCTCACAGATACTGTACTTGGAGCACAGCAATGAGCCCTGTTGCAAAGTATTGCTTCAAAAATTGTAATTACACGCCCCTGTTAAACAGGGGCTGAAAAATTGGGCATTAGGCACTGGTGGCGGCACCCATAAACAAAAATGATCTTCCAAGCTATCATCATCAATCGTATCATTGAGGACTCGGAGGAGGAGGATAGCCAGTCAACATAACAGCACAGGCACTCAGCATCAGCATCAGTCTTGAAGGGATGTGACATGTTAAAATCAATTAGTCTGTTATATCAGCATCAGGTGTGTGGTAGCTGGTGGTGATCCAAGACTGGTTCATCTTGATGAAAGTCAGTCGATCAACCAAGTCGGTGGACAGGCGCACCCTGTGATCCGTGACAAATCCTCCAGCAGCACTGAATGTGCGTTCCGAAAGAACGCTGGATGCAGGACAGGCCAGTAGCTCAATTGCATACTGTGCAAGCTCTGGCCAGTGATCCATCCTCAAGACCCAGTAAGCCAGAGGATTTTCGGTGGGGAAGGTGTCCAAGTCTGACCTTGCCCCTAGATATTCCTGCACCATGTTTATCAGACGCTGGCGATGGTTGCTGGAACCGATCATACTTTGGGGCTGCGGACTAAAGAATTGTCTGAACGCATCGGTCAGACGGCCACCTTCCCCACCGCTCCTTCTTTGACTGGCCGAAGCCTCAGCAACTCGTTGTCCAGGACCAGGAGTTTGTAACCTCCCAGTCTCTGGGAACGCGTTGCACAGACCTTTCTGCAAGGCCTCCCGGAGTTGTCTCATCCTCTGCTCCCTCTGCAACGGTAACATAAGGTCCGCAACCTTACCCTTGTACCGTGGATCAAGGAGAGTGGCCAGCCAGTAATGGTCCCTCTCCTTGATCCGAAGAATACGAGGATCCTTCCGCAGACTTTGCAGGATCAGGGAGGCCATGCAGCGTAGGTTAGCTGAGGCATTCGGTCCGGAGTCCTCTGGGTCACTAAGGACGACATGATCCGCAGCCACCTCCTCCCAGCCACGTACAAGTCCACGGGTTTCTTGGGACTGTAAATCATCCCTAAAAGACTGCTGCTGTTGATGCTGCTGAGTGCCAGGCTCCACCTCCATGCTGACACAATCCTCCTCCTCCTCCTCCTCCTCCTCGTCCTCTTCCTGTGCGATGGGTGGGACAGAAGGAACACTGTCTGGGTAAAGGGGGCCTTGAGAGGCAAGGAAGTCCTCCTCTTCCTGCCTCTGTTCTGCCTCAAGTGCCCTGTCCATTATTCCACGCAGCGTGTGCTCCAACAGGTGGACAAGAGGTACAGTGTCACTGATGCATGCACTGTCACTGCTCACCATCCTCGTGGCCTCCTCAAATGGTGCCAGGACAGTGCATGCATCCCTGATCATGCCCCACTGGCGTGGAGAAAAAAAACCAAGCTCCCCTGACCCTGTCCTGGTGCCGTAGTCGCACAAGTACTCATTGATGGCCCTCTGCTGCGTGTGCAGCCGCTGCAGCATGGCCAACGTTGAGTTCCACCTGGTGGGCATGTCACATATAAGGCGGTTCTTGGGCAGGTTCAACTCCTTTTGCAGCTCAGCCAGGTGAGCACTGGCATTATAAGATCTGCGGAAATGCACACAGACTTTCCTGGCCTGCCTCAGGACATCCTGTAAGCCCGGGTACATGCCCAAGAACCGCTGCACCACCAGGTTAAGGACGTGAGCCACACAGGGCACATGGGTCAGTTGTCCCTGTCGGAGGGCGGAGAGGAGGTTGGTGCCATTGTCGCAAACCACCATTCCTGGCTTAAGCTGGCGTGGCGTCAACCACCTCTCGGCCTGGCCCTGCAGAGCAGACAGGACCTCTGCCCCAGTGTGGCTTCTGTCCCCCAAACACACCAGCGCAAGCACGGCATGGCATCTTTTTGCCTGCGTACTTGCGTAGCCCCTTGAATGGCTACGGAGCACCGCTGGTTCAGAGGACAAAGCACAGGAAGAGGCCATGGAGGAAGAAGAAGAGGAGGGGGTGGAGGAGAGAGGTGTGCCACAACCAGTAGTAGCATTTTGGAGGCGTGGCGGTGGAACAACCTCCAACACTACTGCACCTTGTCCTGCATCCTTCCCAGCTGCCAAAAGAGTGACCCAATGGGCCGTGAAAGAAAGGTAACGTCCCTGTCCATGCCTGCTGGACCATGAGTCAGCGGTAATATGCACCTTACCGCTGACCGCCCTGTCCAGCGAGGCCAAGACATTGCCTTCCACATGCCGGTAGAGAGCCGGAATAGCCTTCCGTGAGAAAAAGTGGCGTTTGGGAACCTGCCACTGAGGAACCGCACATTGCACAAACTCACGGAAGGGGGCCGAGTCTACCAACTGAAAAGGCAGCAGTTGAAGCGCTAGCAATTTAGCCAAGCTAGCATTCAACCGCTGAGCATTTGGATGGCTGGGAGTGAACTTCTTTCGACGGTCCAGCAGCTGGGGCAGGGAAATTTGCCTGCTAGAATCGGACGTCGGTGTACTGCTAGCAGAGTGGCCGCAAGTACTTGGCTGTGACACACCTAATTCTACACCTTCATTCCTCTCAGTGCATGTTTCAGAGAGGACTGAAGTTATAGTGGGGTTGGAGATCCCAGCTGATGCGGTGCAAGGAGAGGTCCGCTTTGTTCTTTGGTGTGGGTCTTTGAGGTAGGCTTGCCAACGAGCTGCATGGCAGGTCAACATATGTCTGGTCAGGCATGTGGTACCCAAGCGGCTGATGTTTTGGCCACGCGATATACGCTTGAGACATATGTTGCAAACAGCAGCTGTGCGATCTGATGCACTAGCCTCAAAAAAGGACCACACCAAAGAACTTTTTGAATGACGGGCAGAGGCAGCGCCCTGCACAGGCGGAGCTCTGCGGTGTGATTCCGTCGGTGTACTGCCCTTACGCTGGCCACCAAAGGGCATCCTGCCTCGTTGGAGATGTGCCTCCTCCTCATCCTCCTCCTCCTCCTCTCTCCTATTAGGCACCCACGTGGAGTCAGTGACCTCATCATCCCCTCCCTCCTCATCACTGGAGCCAATCTGGCAGTATGCTGCAGCTGCTGGAACATGACTGCCAGATTGGTGTCCTTCTTGAGCATCCCCTCTGTCTGCTCTCACGCTACTGCCTTCCTCTAGCTGGGTTTCATCATCAGACCCTTCGAAACGCTGGGCATCCTCCTGGAGCATGTACCCAACACTGTGCTCAAACAGTTCGGGGGACTCCTCAGGAGGAGGACATGGTGGGTCTAGGGAAGGAGTGACTGATGATGAGTCTGACATTGATACCAGGGAAGAGGACGCTTTGGCAGCTGCTTTGCCAGTACCCTGAGCCTGGGTGAGAGAGGATGAGGAGGAGGAGGAGGGCTTGGTCATCCACTCTACCAAGTCTTCGGCATGATGTGGCTCAACATGTCCAGCTGCCGAAAAGAAGGACAAGCGTGTCCCATGGCCATGTGCTGATGACAATGCACCGCGTCCACGACCAGCACTGTTGCCCCCAGACACAGAGCCTGCTTGCCCTCTTTTATTGCCTCCTGACTGTCTGCCTCTCCTTGTTTGCCTTCCAGACATTCTAATGGATGGCCTGCAGGGAGATGGGAAAAAAAGCAATAAGGGCTACCTTCAGGTGTCCTTCTCTGTCCCTTTACTTAAGGATTTCTAAATATGGTTGAGGATGATTGCTTTCGCACAGAATAGCACAATGACAATTTCCCTGACTGTCCAAAAAACAAGGATTTCAAAGATGGTTGATGAGGAATGCTTTAGCACAGTATAGCACAATGAGAATTTCCCTCACTGTCCTTCCCTGTCCCTACAAACAAGGTTTAGCACAGTAAAACACACTGACACTCTCCCTACCTATAGTTTTCTGTCCCTATAATTTTTTTTTTTTTTAAAGATGGTTGATGAGGAATGCTTTAGCACAGTATAGCACAATGAGAATTTCCCTCACTGTCCTTCCCTGGCCCTACAAACAAGGTTTAGCACAGTAAAACACACTGACACTCTCCCTACCTATAGTTTTCTGTCCCTATAATTTTTTTTTTTTTAAAGATGGTTGATGAGGAATGCTTTAGCACAGTATAGCACAATGAGAATTTCCCTCACTGTCCTTCCCTGTCCCTACAAACAAGGTTTAGCACAGTAAAACACACTGACGCTCTCCCTACCTATAGTTTTCTGTCCCTATAAAATTTTTTTTTTAAAGATGGTTGATGAGGAATGCTTTAGCACAGTATAGCACAATGAGAATTTCCCTCACTGTCCTTCCCTGTCCCTACAAACAAGGTTTAGCACAGTAAAACACACTGACACTCTCCCTACCTATAGTTTTCTGTCCCTATAATTTTTTTTTTTTTAAAGATGGTTGATGAGGAATGCTTTAGCACAGTATAGCACAATGAGAATTTCTCTCACTGTCCTTCCCTGTCCCTACAAACAAGGTTTAGCACAGTAAAACACACTGACACTCTCCCTACCTATAGTTTTCTGTCCCTATATATTTTTTTTTTAAACATGCTTGATGAGGAATGCTTTAGCACAGTATAGCACAATGAGAATTTCCCTCACTGTCCTTCCCTGTCCCTACAAACAAGGTTTAGCACAGTAAAACACACTGACACTCTCCCTACCTATAGTTTTCTGTCCCTATAATTTTTTTTTTTAAAGATGGTTGATGAGGAATGCTTTAGCACAGTATAGCACAATGAGAATTTCCCTCACTGTCCTTCCCTGTCCCTACAAACAAGGTTTAGCACAGTAAAACACACTGACACTCTCCCTACCTATAGTTTTCTGTCCCTATAATTTTTTTTTTTTTAAAGATGGTTGATGAGGAATGCTTTAGCACAGTATAGCACAATGAGAATTTCCCTCACTGTCCTTCCCTGTCCCTACAAACAAGGTTTAGCACAGTAAAACACACTGACACTCTCCCTACCTATAGTTTTCTGTCCCTATAAAAAAATTTTTTTTAAAGATGGTTGATGAGGAATGCTTTAGCACAGTATAGCACAATGAGAATTTCCCTCACTGTCCTTCCCTGTCCCTACAAACAAGGTTTAGCACAGTAAAACACACTGACACTCTCCCTACCTATAGTTTTCTGTCCCTATAATTTTTTTTTTTTTAAAGATGGTTGATGAGGAATGCTTTAGCACAGTATAGCACAATGAGAATTTCCCTCACTGTCCTTCCCTGTCCCTACAAACAAGGTTTAGCACAGTAAAACACACTGACACTCTCCCTACCTATAGTTTTCTGTCCCTATAATTTTTTTTTTTTTTAAAGATGGTTGATGAGGAATGCTTTAGCACAGTATAGCACAATGAGAATTTCCCTCACTGTCCTTCCCTGTCCCTACAAACAAGGTTTAGCACAGTAAAACACACTGACACTCTCCCTACCTATAGTTTTCTGTCCCTATAAAAATTTTTTTTTAAAGATGGTTGATGAGGAATGCTTTAGCACAGTATAGCACAATGAGAATTTCCCTCACTGTCCTTCCCTGTCCCTACAAACAAGGTTTAGCACAGTAAAACACACTGACACTCTCCCTACCTATAGTTTTCTGTCCCTATAAAAAATTTTTTTTTAAAGATGGTTGATGAGGAATGCTTTAGCACAGTATAGCACAATGAGAATTTCCCTCACTGTCCTTCCCTGTCCCTACAAACAAGGTTTAGCACAGTAAAACACACTGACACTCTCCCTACCTATAGTTTTCTGTCCCTATAAAAAATTTTTTTTAAAGATGGTTGATGAGGAATGCTTTAGCACAGTATAGCACAATGAGAATTTCCCTCACTGTCCTTCCCTGTCCCTACAAACAAGGTTTAGCACAGTAAAACACACTGACACTCTCCCTACCTATAGTTTTCTGTCCCTATAAAAATTTTTTTTTAAAGATGGTTGATGAGGAATGCTTTAGCACAGTATAGCACAATGAGAATTTCCCTCACTGTCCTTCCCTGTCCCTACAAACAAGGTTTAGCACAGTAAAACAGACTGACACTCTCCCTACCTATCCTTCTCTTTCCCTAAACGAAAGGAATCCAGGTTAAGCAAGAAAAAAAAATGTCACTGTCCCTGCCTATGCTTCTCTTTCCCTGCTCCGGAACACACTACACTAGGCCGCCGTGCTGGCGGCCTTTTATAGTGTGGGGCGTGTACTAAACACCCTCAGCAATAATTGGCCACAGGCATCCTGCCTGTGGCCAATCATTGCTCTCCTCGCTGCCGGCGCTGTGATTGGCCAAGCATGCGGGGTCACAGTGCATGCTTGGCCAATCACAGCGCCTGGATGACACTGCGATGGCGTAGTGCATTGTGGGCCGCGAATTATGCGCGAACGGCCCAAATCGTTCGTTGTTCGGCGAACGATCGAACAGCCGATGTTCGAGTCGAACGTATGTTCGACTCGAACACCGAGCTCATCCCTAGTCTTAAAGAGACAGGGATCCATGTTTTTTTGGTGAGAGGTAAGATGCTTTTCTCCATATATTTTGTGCAAATATGAGCTTGCCACACCTGTTAGTGGCACAGAAGATTAGCAAAGGTAGGAGGGGGCGACGTGGGACATGGTTCTTAAAAGAGTGCCCATGGAAAATATGCAAATTAAGGTGTTTTGCATTATTTGAGGAGCAGAAACCCTGAACTCAAACACTCCAAAAAACATAAGACCCGCCAATGATTGCAGGATGATGACACCTAACAGGTTGTCACATTCATTAAACATGTGGTCAATACACTCTAGAGGAGTTGCTTCCACTTACCCTGTGAAGGGACAGGATTCACGAGATTGGCACATGCGTTTATACCAGCATGATAGAAGATGCCTTGCCAAGCTCAGGGTGCATTTTGGGTCTACATGTAGTCTGCAGTGGCAGAGAAATTAAATTGCATAGGTTGCCTCACAAGGATGTGGTTGTGCAAAATTCTAAGGCCTATTAAGGTGGCTATAGCAGAAAGTATGCTGCAAAATATCCACGCCACAAGCAACACCCATAACGATCGAGCGTAAATCGCTCGTTCATGAAGGATTGTCTTGTCCCATAATGGCAGAGCATAAATCACTTGTTCATGAAGGATGGTCTTTTCCCACAATGGCAGAGCGGAAATCGCTCATGATGGAGGATGGTCTTTTCCCATAATGGAAGAGCGTAAATCGCTTGTTGATGAAGGATGACTGGGACCTGTTTACAGTAACAGGTTCTCTGAACTTTATCCAAATAGGATGGCTGATGTATGTTTATGCACTGCAATTCCAGGGGTGGATGCTGTCCTCTAGAGTCTGGGACAGCAAGTGTCTTTGCCTTTTTGTAATTCGGTTGTCTTCAGAGATCATAAACGCATTCTGCATCATAAACGCATGGACAGTGTCTAACTTTGATTCCAATTATAGTTCACACCAGTACAGCGCATTCTACTGCAGTCAACAAAAGTAGAATGTTGCATTGTTTCTGTATGGAACACATCTGGAAAGTGGCAAAACACATTGAGAATGCATCAAATACACTCATGCAGAAACACATCTGGAACATAGTAATTGTGGCAATCTGGCCATCAGACTTGCACAGAATCTATACAGTGACAGATTTTGCCTGCCAATCAGCAACAGAGTTAAATTCGCTATATAAACTTCAGAAATGGTGTTGCATTCAACACAGGAAACTACAAGATTTGGCATAGTTTCCAGAAAGAGTTGAATCTAGCAACTGACTTTTGGTTGATGCTTTTGGTAGACCTATTACAAGCGCTGGCGCACTCAGTCACTGCTATGAGAGCATTATGGTTATGCCACTGGAGGGCAGGCTGAACTTCTACACAAGCCTTCGTCATTTCCTATAATGGGAAGATATTGTTTGGCCAAACACTGAACAATGCAATTAAGCGAATGACAGGAGGAAAAGTCTGGACGGTGGCCATAGACTAGTAAGAGGAAGCCGCCATCCTTCACTCAAGCCTACTGAACTTCAGAAGGTGCAGGAAGCCAAACCTTATAGGACAGGCTGCAGATTTAACAACTCACAGTGGAGGTGTCTCAAAGTTACTTTTGACATGAAATCAAGTCCAGAGCAAGCGGCTAAGAGGGCTGGAAAGTCGTTTGAAGGTGCGTCCAACCAGTGTCTTCCAGTTGGGACCAGGGGGCCTGAGTGAAATTGATGGTTCCAGCCTCCTTCTGGAGGGTCCAGAGGACAGGTGGGAGTACAATGGAGAATTCCAAAGTTGACCGCTTAATTCATTTAATTTATGTTCAACAGATCTCAGAAGAGAAAAAATGTTTGCAAGATTTTCATACTGCTACAAGGCCATCATGCCAGTGATGCCGTAAACATAAAATTATCTGTGGGCCTTTCTCCCCAGTTTTTTGTTTGTGCCTATACAAATTCAACAAGAACTGGAATACTTGGAATACTGAACATCGGCACTGTGCTTCTTTCGGAGGCATGCCGCTCAGCCCAGGAGATGTGCAAGGCCATTGGAACGCTTTTAAAACGCAGACTCCCAAGGTATCTTGAATGGAAGGAAGTCTTTTCTAGCATTTCAAGCCTTTCAGGATCTTCCAGGGGGCTGAGTAAGGTTGACAACAAGACTATAGTAGCCTACATTGCCTGACAAGAGGACACCAAAAGTATTTTCTTGTTACATCTTGCAAATAAGAACCACTTAGTTAAGGTTGGCCTTCTTGCCAGGGAAGCAAAATCTAATTATTGATTCGGTTAGGTAGAATATTTTTTCTACAAGTGCCTCATACCAATATTGGCTCTATGGGCATCCCGGCAGTAGTTCTTTGGGAGAATTCACTGAACATGCAGCTTTTAATATTTGCAACAGGATACCAATGCAAAGACTCCGTCATACAAGATACGTTCACAGTGCCATGGAATTCTCAGACCTTGGTGACCAGAAGATCATCCATGAACAATACATAGGAGAGGATATGAAAGAGGTTTGTTTTGGTTGCTCAGCGAAAGCTTTCTCTCCTGCGTTTCCCGCTCTAGCCAACATCCTTGACGTTTTTACAGTCAGCGCTAGAGGTTGGTCTGGCATACAACTCCAGTTAAGGTACAAATCTCTACTTTATCTTTTCACAGGCTGCAGATGGGTGCAAAAGCCAGTGACCAGATGCTTCTTCCAGATGACAATCTATACATGACCTTGAGGGAAATCCTTGTTCCCTCTGTGGGACTTGGGCTTGAATCTGAGAGCACCCATTGCTACAATAGGTTTAATTTCAATTGAAGTACCTCACAGTAAAACTAGTTCTCATGACAGCAACTACTTCAGACAGAAGGATGCTGAAGATCGCAACACTTTCCTGCAAGTGCCCTTTGGTGTCTTTTTTCCTGTTCCTTTTACCAGAGATAGGGATACCACGTCTATCTCCAAAGTTCAATTTTAAAGTGGTATCTAATTTCCAGAAAAACTTGGAAGTAGTCCCTACGAGTTTCACACGAGAGTCACTGGGTGCACAGCAGGAAGACTTCAGTTTTCTTACACATGGTCCAGTTATTAACAGTGTACTTGGTCAAAAGAGGAAAGTGTACAATCCTTTTCATTTAGCCATCAGGCCCTCAAGAGTCATCCACTCTTGGGTTACCAGCATAGCTCCCAACTGTTCCTGATTCCGAAGGACTGTCCCTGATTTGAAGCAATGTCCCTCTGTCCCTCATTCCTCCTTATTTGTCCCTCATTTTGGTCTGATCTATATAGATGTCTATAAAATGCACTTTTTATCTATCAAAAAGTGTTTTCCAGCACTAAACCTTTTATCCAATTTCTAAATTGCTGCATTTGTAAATTCCAAAAGCCAATATAAAGGAATAGTAGTGGTGTGTGTGTATAAAAAAAAAAAAGGGAAAAGGCACTTGTGGGTTTAACCAATCCTTGTTTTTTGTACAATTCTCCTTTTAAGGGTGTGTGGCAAGGGGTGTGTCCTATGCCTGCATACTTTTGCTGATAGGTGTCCCTCATTCCCATCTCAAAGTTGGGAGGTATGGTTACCAGGGTGATTAGATTGGCATGCAGGAAGTATGCTTTTCTGCAACAATTGCAAGCCTATTTGACTAGAGGGGTGGCAGCCTTTTGGGGCAGTTATGCCAGGATTGCTTGGAGGTCTGGTGCAGCCTTCATTCAACCTTACAAGCTAAATATGCGACCAGCAAGTTTCGGACAAGAGAGATCAATTCTTTCTGGCTTTAGCAGTTTTTTTTTTGATTGTCAGTGTCTCTTTTCGTTTGTTCTCTCCCACCCTATATCAGCTTGGGTATATCCCATTGTGTACTGACGTGACGTGGGCCAGGAAAAGGGAAAATTGTTATCAAATACTTACTGTAATTTTCCTTTCCTGGCCCATCCTCACGACAGGACAGGACTCCCTCCCTAGTGGCGTGTCGCAGGCTAAGTTATCGAACATCCTAGTTGGGGGAGGGGCTGTCTTTTATAGTCAGCTAGATACAGGTGGTCATGTGGGGCTTCGGAGGAGGTGGTAACCCATTGTGTACTGACGGGAGGATGGGCCAGGAAAGGAAAATTATTTGATAACAATTTTCCCTTTTCCTGCAGATCCTTTGACAATTCTTTTGCTTTCCCCATGACTCAGAATCCAGAAAGGTCAGTGCAGCACTGGATAAAATATGCAAGGGTCTGTCAGGAGTCCAGAAACTCATTGACCTTTTATACACACACACACACACACACACACACACACACTAATTACAAGCAAACAGATCACAGATTACCTTTAGTAGACATTTAAACCCCTTTGTGTCAACTTGTGTGCATGATATCAGGCAAAAATCACCAGGGTATGTAAACTTTTGATCAGGGTCATTTGGGTAGTTCCTATTGCCATTATGATTTAAAAAGAGTAAACACATTTGATTGATAATAAATGGCTTTAGCCAAACACTAACCATGAGTGAAAGAAATGTTTTTGTGTTATCATTCATATTCTCAGAAAAATGGCCAAGAAATCCTAAATTCTGCCAGGGTATGTAAACTTATGAGCACAACTGTATGTGAAGCCATGCAAGCACATTTCACCTTACCTCAGGTGTGGGTCTTCTGCTTAGACATCTTGTACCTATCTCACTGGGTAAAAGAAGATATGAGGAAGAGGCAGCTTTCTTTACCTGCATTTTTTATCCTCTGGCCAATAATATATCAACTGACCACCAAGGAAATGGGGGACATTATTCTTTCACTGACCCCTAATGAAATACAGACTTTTATTCTCCCACTGACTATCTATGTAAGGGTGCATTCTGTCTGCTTGTGTCTTCTATGCAATGTTTATAGTAGCTAGACATGGTCAGTGAAGTTCACTTAAAAACGAAGAGAAAATTGTTAATAAACATGCTACAAAGCACGATGAGTTGTGCAGGAGACATGTTGCTGCTAAATGACATTACATTACTTACAATATTCTTTTACAGAAGTATTCACGCAGGTGGACACGTTGGGGGAAAAGTAATGTACAGTCTAGTACAGGTTTTAGAAAATAGGCATATATTTATAAAACTATTGGAGTCCAATATCTTATTTGTGTCTCTAAATAAGCTGTTATGGTGGATTTTGCTCCTCTTAATGTGTGGAGGGCAAGGGTTGTTCTGGCTTTTAAATTTACAAACATTCATTTTCACTTGCGATTAAACCTAATAAAATGTCACTCTGTTAGCACATCATTATTGATAAACTGTATATCATTTTTTAACACTGAATTGCTGTGATAAGATACCATAATTCTCTGATAATAGCATAGCTGACAACTTTAATTTTTATTTTCCCTGAAAGCTGTAACTCATAAAAAAACTGCCATGGCCTCAGCATCTGGTAGGAAGGTATTAACAAACAGTATACATAAATACGTTATATTATTTAGGATAGTGTACCCACTATAGTAGTTTACTGTATACTGATACAAGAACAGAATAGTTCTATAAGGAGGAGCTCCCCTGATGCTGCAGGGGACACTAATAGGCTTACAGTCTCAGTGCACCTTGCATCTTCCCCTGTTCCCACACTGGCAGAAAAATAAACATATTTTCCACAGCTGCTAACATATAGCATTCTGCCTGACTATGCTACACAATTCCTGTTAATAATATATAAAACATAAAACAGTCATGTTCATTCGTGACACATGCATGTAATGAACTTTATATATCAAAAACATGAACAAGGTAAGCAGCCTTACATTTTAAAGAGGTTGTATACCCCGCTTGCACATTTTTATCTACAGGTAAGCCTATAATAGGGCTTACCTGTAGGTAAAATTATTATCTGCTAAACCTGTACGGTTTAGGAGATATTTACCTTACATGCAGCAGCTGACGTCAGCAGCACTTGCGCTCTAAAGGTCCGGCGGATGCTGTCGAAAAGAGGACTCCCGCGCACATGCGCGGAAGTGTAGTCATCGTGGCTGTCGACTCACAGTGCCGGAGCCGCAAACCTGGAAGAAACGCAAAGGGAATATGTCAGCTCCCTCAGAAGTGACTGGGAGGCGATGCGAGCGATTCGTTCTAAGGTAAGTATTTCACAATGAGCTAGTATGCGGTGCAGTTTGGCTTACAGGTTTTTTTTATTCATTTAATTTTTTTCAGGGCATACAACCGCTTTAAGGAATATGTGTTTTTAATAAACCTTTATATTTTTTTTAGAAGAAAACCTATTTGTATCACCACAGTGTGGCACTGTGGATACAAGGACATTAGGAAAGTGCCACGTCCTAATTAAATTTAGATACTAGATGGAAATATTGAAGATGGACTTTATAGACACCACGATACACAAAGTATAAAAATGTAATATCTTTAATGCAAAAATTTAAAAAAGGTAAACAATGCTAAAACGTTTTCCATCCACAATATAATTAATGCCTAGCTGACATATAACACACCACCAATTACACCAACATTTATAAGCTGTATGTATATTCATTAGGCTTGTACAATTCGTTTCGTAACGAATCGAAATTCGTCCGAATTTAGCAACTTTTGGACATTCGGAAGCATTCGAATTTCCGAACAGAGCAATTACGAATAAAACCGAATCCGAAATAAATTATACCGCAAAATAGCGAATGCCCGAAGGTCTTCGGCATAATTCGTTATGAAAAAAGTTACGAATGTACGAATCCATTCGAAGCACAATAACACTCACTCTGCTCTCTGCTTCTCCCTCACCATGCTGAACTCCCTCTCAAAATGGTGTACAGGGGGCGGAGGCTATAGCCGCATGAAAAAACGAAAGTAAAATACGAGATTTCGAATCCATTCGAAGCACAATAACACTCACTCTGCTCTGCTCTCTGCTTCTCCCTCACCGTGCTGAACCCTCTCAAAATGGTGTACAGGGGCGGAGCCTATAGCCGCATGTAAAAAACGAAAGTAAAATACGAGATTTCGAATCGTTACAAATAACCGCTATGTATTTAGAAAAGTACAAATCCATTTGAAGCACATTAGGCATAATAGGCAGCGTCGTTGTGAGAGAGACACGGAAAATTACGAATCAACGAACCCAAAAAAAGTTACGAAAGTAGGAGTTGTGTCCAGAATCAACGAAAAACAACGTACTCTACCGAAAGTACGAATTATAAAGCAACAAAAAATTCAACGAAAAATGTCGCTTGCAAAAATACGAATGAGTCCGAACACGAAAAATCCCGTCTAGCAAAATTACGAATGATTACGAATCAACAGGACCGGAAAGAAACGAACCGAAACGGAACAAATTTTTCCGTTGTGCACAAGTCTAATATTCATTAAAAACCATTCTGAATAATGTAATTGATAGTGTTCCAGCAGCCTTGGTGTAGAATGGTTAGGGCATGCTGTGGCTTAGCTCTACATGTTGCGCTTCTTCAGGAGCTTAGGCATATATTAGCGTGTTAATCATAATAGGGATTCACTGGTTGGAAATCATGTAGAAAAGATGGATGTCCAGGATGCAGCGGAGACTGCGGAGATGTGTCACCATGTAATAGGATAATCCAACAGAGGCAAGGAATTATCAAACTATACCCAAGTTAGTAATTTATAAGTATTGCATAATGTGGCAAACACAGAACAAGGACAGGGTAGCATAAAGTAAATCCTGCATGATGGCTGGGATTGTAGTAGGTTGGATTAAACATCCCTTTGGTTTATTTTATAGTAGAATAGTTGCATAGGGTCACCACATAGGGAAGCATCTACTTCAGAACTCTGCCGTTCCTTGACCACCCAGCATGGTGAATATTTATATTTTTATCAATTAGGTTGATTCTGCACGTCAAAGGATCTGACTTAATGCAGCGAGCCTACTATACATACTGCATACATGAAAATGGGGATATGATAGCCTTTCTTTGCATTATTATTACTTCTAAATATATATATATATATATATATATATATATATATATACACACACACACACACACACACACACACACACACACACAGTCATAGCCGAAATTGTCACCCCAGAAATTTTTCCAGAAAATCAAGTATTTCTCACAAAAAGGTATTGCAGTAACACATGTTTTGCTATAGACAGGTTTATTCCCTTTGTGTGTATTGGAACAAAACAAAAAAAGGGAGGAAAAAAAGCAAATTGGACATAATGTCACACAAAACTCCAAAAATGGGCCGGTCAAAATTCTTGGCACCCTTTCAAAATTGTGGATAAATAAGACTGTTTCAAGCATGTGATGCTCCTTTAAACTCACCTGGGGAAAGTAACAGGTGTGGGCAATATAAAAATCACACCTGAAAGCAGATAAAAACTAGATAAGTTCACAGTCTTTACATTGTGTGTCTGTGTGTGCCACACTAAGCATGGACAACAGAAAGAGGAGAAGAGAACTGTCTAAGGACAACCAAAATTGTGGAAAAATATCAACAATCTCAAGGTTACAAGTCCATCTCCAGAGATCTAGATTTGCCTTTGTCCACAGTGCGCAACATTATCAAGAAGTTTGATGAAAGGTTGCAACGCTACCGACAGGATAGTCCAGATGGTGGATAAGCAGCCCCAAACAAGTTCCAAAGAAATTCAAGCTGTCCTGTGGGCTCAGGGAGCATCAGTGTCAGCGCAAACTATCCGTCGACATTTAAATGAAATGAAACGCTATGGCAGGAGGACCCACTGCTGACACAGAGACCTTGTGAAACAAAAAAAAGAAAGACTACAGTTTGCCAAAATGTACTTGAGTAAGCCAAAATCCTTCTGGGAAAATGTCTTGTGGACAGATGAGACCAAGATAGAGCTTTTTGGTAAAGCACATCATTCTACTGTTTACCGAAAACAGAATGAGGCCTACAAGGAAAAGAACACAGTACCTACAGTAAAATATGGTGGCGGTTCAATGATGTTTTGGGGTTGTTTTGCTGCCTCTGGCACTGGGTGCCTTAAATGTATGCAAGGCATCATGAAATCGGAGGATTACCAAAGGATTTTGGGTCGCACTGTAGACCCACAGTGTCCGAAAGCTGGGTTTGCGTCCGAGACCTTGGGTCTTCCAGCAGGACAATGACCCCAAACATACGTCAAAAAGCACCCAGAAATGGATGGCAACAAAGCTCTGGAGAGTTCTGAAGTGGCCAACAATGAGTCCAGATCTAAATCCCATTGAACACCTGTGGAGAGATCTAAAAATTGCTGTTGGGAAAAGGCGCCCTTCCAATAAGAGAGACCTGGAGCAGTTTGCAAAGGAAGAGTGGTCCAAAATTCCGGGTGAGAAGTGTAAGAAGCTTATTGATGGTTATAGGAAGTGACTGATTTCAGTTATTTTTTCCAAAGGGTGTGCAACCAAATATTAAGTTAAGGGTGCCAAGAATTTTGACCAGCCCATTTTTGGAGTTTTGTGTGACATTATGTCCAATTTGCTTTTTTTACTCCCTTTTTTTGTTTTGTTCCAATGCTCACACAGGGAATAAACATGTGTATAGCAAAACATGTGTTACTGCAATACTTTTCTGTGAGAAATACTTAATTTTCTGGAAAAATTTCTGGGGTGCCAACAATTTCGGCTATGACTGTAGGTCAATTTGATTGTTACAAAATGTATCAGGTAGACACATAGTAGAAAAGCTAAAAGCAGTATCAGATTGTAAAAGTAAAACTAAAAGTGAAACTATCTTAACCACTTAAGCCCCGGACCATTTGGTAGCTAAAGGACCAGAGGTGAATTCAGAATTTTGCACTGCGCTGCTTTAACTGTAAATTGTGCGGACATGCAATGTTGTACCCAAACGAAATTTGCGTTCTTTTCTTCCCACAAATAGAGCTTTCTTTTAATGGTATTTGATTGCCTCTGCGATTTTAATTTTTTGCGATATAAACGGAAAATTTTGAAAAAAAATGATATTTTCTATTTTTGTTATAAGAAAAATCGAATAAACTCAATTGTAGTCATACATTTAGGCCAACATGTATTCAGCCACATGTTTTTAGTAAAAAAAATATTCAATAAGCGTATATTTATTGGTTTGCGCAAAAGTTATAGAGTTTACAAACTAGGGTACATTTTCTGAAATTTACACAGCTTTAAATTTATGACTGCCTATCTCATTTCTTGAGGTGCTAAAATGACAGGGCAGTACAAAACCCCCCCAAATGACCCCATTTTGGAAAGTAGACACCCCAAGGAAATTGCTGAGAGGCATGTTGAGCCCATTGAATTTTTTTTTTTGTCCCAAGTGATTGAATAATGACTAAAAAAAAAAAAAAAAAATTACAAAAAGTTGTCACTAAATGATATATTGCTCACACATGCCATGGTTATATGTGGAATTTCACCCCAAAATACATTTTGCTGCTTCTCCTGAGTACGGGGATACCACATGTGTGGGACTTTTTGGGAGCCTAGCCGCGTACGGGACCCCGGAAACCAAGCACCGCCTTCAGGATTTCTAAGGGCACAAATTTTTGATTTCACTCCTCACTACCTATCACAGTTTCGAAGGCCATAAAATGCCAAAATCGCACAAAACCCCCCCAAATGACCCCATTTTGGTATATAGACACCCCAAGCTATTTGCTGAGAGGAATGGCGAGTATTTTACAGCTCTCATTTGTTTTTGAAAATGAAGAAAGAAAATATATATATATTTTTTTTTTCAATTTTCAAAACTTTGTGGCAAAAAGCGAGATCTGCAAAATACTCACAATACCTCTCAGCAAATAGCTTGGGGTGTCTACTTTCCAAAATGGGGTCATTTGGGGGGGGGTTTGTGCCATCTGGGCATTCCATGGCCTCCGAAACTGTGATAGGCAGTGAGGAGTGAAATCAAAAATTTACACCCTTAGAAAGCCTGAAGGTGGTGCTTGGTTTTTGGGGTCCCGTACGTGGCTAGGCTCCCAAAAAGTCTCACACATGTGGTATCCCCGTACTCAGGAGAAGCAACAGAATGTATTTTGGGGTGTAATTCCACATATGCCCATGGCATGTTTGAGCAATATATCATTTGGTGACAACTTTGTGCAAAAAAAAAAAAAAAAATAGTCGTTTTTCCGCAACTTGTGTCAACATATAAAATATTCCATGGACTCGACATGCCTCAGTACATAGCTTGGGGTGTCTACTTTCCAAAATGGGGTCATTTGGGGGGGTTTTGAACTGTTCTGGCATTTTATACACAACATTAGGAAGCTTACATCCACTCTTCTAACCACTTGAAGACAAAGCCCTTTTTGACACTTTTTGTTTACATGAAAACATTTTCTTTTTTGCAAGAAAATTATGTTGAACCCCCAAACATTATATATATTTTTAAAGCAAAGGCCCTACAGATTAAAATGGTGGGTGTTGCATTTTTTTTTCTACACAGTATTTGCGCAGCGATTTTTCAAACGCATTTTTTGGGTTAAAAAAATAGGATTTTTATAACAGCTTACCTGTAAAATCCTTTTCTTGGAGTACATCACGGGACACAGAGCGACATAGTCATTACTAATGGGTTATATAGATACCGTCAGGTGCTGGCACTGGCAACTTCCAAAACCGGAAGTACCCTCCCCTATATAAGCCCCTCCCATCCGGGAGCACCTCAGTTTTGTAGCAAAGCAATAAGTGTCCCTAAAGAGGGGCGGGAGCTCTGTGTCCCGTGATGTACTCCAAGAAAAGGATTTTACAGGTAAGCTGTTATAAAAATCCTATTTTCTTTCTCGTACATCACGGGACACAGAGCGACATAGTCATTACTAATGGGATGTCCTAAAGCAATGCCAAATGAGGGGGGGGGATACACCATATATAAGCTGAGCGCTATCAGACATGAGGATCTTTTGCGGCCTGCAACACACTGCGCCCAAAGGCGACATCCTCCTGACTTCTAACGTCCACCTGGTAGAACCTAGTAAACGTGTGTACCGAAGACCATGTTGCGGCCTTCCAGATTTGAGCCAGGGAGGCCTGGTGATGCACTGCCCATGAAGTTCCAACTGCTCTCGTGGAGTGCGCCCTAAGTTTTAACGGAGGCGGTCTACTTCTCAAGCCATAGGCTTGTATTATGACCTGTCGAATCCACTTGGCTAAAGTAGATTTTGACGCTGCCTGACCCTTTCTGGGGCCTTCTGGCAGAATAAACAAAGTATCCGTTCTGCGAATCTGAGCAGTGGCTTTTAGATAAGCTTTAACTGCTCTTACTACATCCAAAGAATGCAATAACTTTTCCTCTACCGAAGTAGGTTTGGGGAAAAAAGAAGGAAGAACCACATCTTGGTTCAAATGAAAACTCGATACCACCTTAGGAAGAAAGGCTGGATGAGGACGTAACACTACTCTGTCCTTATGGATAACCAGATATGGCTCCTTACAGGACATAGCTGCTAATTCCAATACTCTTTTAGCCGAACAAATGGCTACTAGAAAAATCAATTTCCTGGTGAGAAGCACCAAGGAAATATGCTGTAGTGGTTCAAATGGTTGTTTCTGTAGAACCGACAAAACCAAGTTTAGATCCCATGGACATATGGGAATATTAACCGGAGGACTAATACGCATCACTCCTTGTATAAAGGCTTTGACTAGTGAATGCGAAGCCAAGGGCCTTTGAAAAAATATTGACAAGGCCGAAATCTGACCCTTGATAGTACTCAAGGCAAGCTTCCTATCTACAGCCCATTGTAGGAAGTCCAGAATCCTACCTATTACGTATTTACGTGGATGCCATTTCCTGGCCTCACACCAGGCGATGTACGCCTTCCAGATTCTATAGTAGATCTGCCTGGATACCGGTTTCCTGGCATTGATCATGGTAGACACCACAGCATTAGAGAGCCCTCTCTTTTTTAGAATGTGGGCTTCAATAGCCAGGCCGTCAAACCTAGGGCTGGTAAGGAAGGGTGGTATATCGGTCCCTGCGAAAGCAGGTCCGGACGATGTGGGAGGGTCCAAGGACTCCCCACAGACATTTTTACAATCTCCGCGTACCATGCTCTTCGGGGCCACGCTGGAGCCACCAGAATCACTGGTTTCTTTTCTACCCTGATTCTGCGGAGTAATCGAGGTAACAATTGTGGCGGTGGGAATGCATATATCAGCTTGAACTGATCCCAAGGGAACACTAGGGCATCCGAGCCGCAAGCTAGGGGATCCCTTGTCCAAGAGACAAACCTGTCCACCTTTGCGTTGAATCTGGATGCTAGCAGATCTACATCCGGTGTTCCCCACCGCTGACATATTGTCCGGAAAACCTCGGGATGAAGGGACCATTCCCCTGGGCATAATTGTTGGCGACTTAGAAAGTCCGCCTTCCAATTCTCCACCCCTGGAATGAATACCGCAGATATGGCTGGGACATATCTTTCTGCCCATCTCAGGATGTAATTTACCTCCCTTTGGGCTGCACGACTCCTGGTGCCCCCCTGACGATTGATATATGCCACTGCTGTGGCATTGTCTGACTGAACTCTGACAGGGGACCCTTGGAGTTTGGATGTCCATGCTACTAGGGCATACCGGGCTGCTCGTATCTCTAAGAGATTGATGGGCAGGGCCTTTTCTGTATCCGACCATCTGCCCTGGAGAGACCATTGCTCCAGTACTGCTCCCCAGCCTATAAGGCTGGCATCTGTAGTGACCACCTTCCAGGAAATCGGACTGAAGGATTTCCCTCTTTCCAGATTCTGGGGAACCAACCACCAGCGGAGGCTCCTGCGAACGGAAGGGGACAAGGACATTGGTAAGTCCAGAGCCTGAACTTTTTTGTTCCAGGCTGACAGTATGGCCCTTTGCAATTTCCTTGAATGGAATTGACCGTAGGGTACTGCTTCGAATGATGCCACCATCTTTCCCAGCAGCCTCATGCACAGGCGTATGGATGGCTGTCTTTTTGAGCCCACTAAGTGGATCAAATCTCTCAAAGACGACCCCTTTTCTTGAGGCAAGAAAATTTTTCTCTGGTCTGAATCCAGCCTTAGCCCCAAGTATTCCAGACTTTTGACTGGTTTTAGGGCTGACTTGTCTCGGTTGATAATCCAACCGTGATATTCCAGATACTTGATTGTCTCGTGAACAACCACTTCTAGTTTTTCCACTGAGTGGTCTATCAGCAACAAGTCGTCTAGATATGCCATTATCGTTACACCTCGTGTTCTTAGATTGGCCAATAATGGGGCCAAAATTTTTGTGAACACTCTTGGTGCTGTGGCCAGACCGAAGGGTAAGGCTCTGAACTGAAAATGGCGGCCTTCTACCGCAAAGCGTAGAAATTTTTGGTGGGCTGGAAAGATGGGAATGTGCAAATAAGCATCCTTGATGTCGATCGAGGCTAACCATTCCTCCCCTTGTAGGGCAGTGGCTACCGATCGGATCGACTCCATCCGGAAAGTCCTGATATGCAGGAATTTGTTTAGCCCTTTTAGATTTAGTATGGGCCTCACGTCCCCGTTTGGCTTCGGAACTGTAAAGAGGTTTGAGTAAAACCCGAACCCCCACTCTTCCAGGGGAACCTCTATAATTACTGCTTGAAGCAATAATTGTTCTAGTGCCAACAGGAGGGATCCTCTCTTCTGGGGATCCCTTGGCACGTTTGACCTTATAAAGCGGGAAGAAGGGGAGTTTTTTAACTCCAATTTGTATCCCAGATTTACTGCGGAGAGCACCCATCTGTCTCGGATCGTGTCCCGCCAGGTCTCTGTGAACAACTGAAGTCTTCCCCCCACCCGATTGGGTGGGGGCAACCCTTCATGCATTTGACTTTGGGGGAGGTTTTGTACCTCTCCTGCTCCAGGGCTTTTTGTTACCCTGCAACTGTCCCTGATTTCTACCTCCGGGATTTGACCGAGGAGGCCGTCGGAACTGCTTCACAGCCGATGTCCTAGGGACTGGAGAAGCCGGCCTTTTAAAAGAGGGACCTCTAACTCTATTTTTAACCGGCAAAAGTGTACTTTTACCGCTGGAAATTCTCTGGATATACTTGTCCAGGTCTTCCCCGAATAAGCGCTCCCCATGAAATGGGAAGCTGACCAGCAATTTTTTACAGGGAGCTTCAGCAGACCAGTTTTTGAGCCATAGAAGCCTGCGCATATGTACTACAGACAGCGTAAGGCGGGAGGCCTGATGGATTGAATCCTTTATAGCGTCCACCGCAAAGCATAAGGCTCTAGGTAGATCAGCTAGGGCAAGAGCCTGCTGATCCGGCAAGTCCCTTAAGACCTGTTTCAACTGATCCTTCACTGCTTGGCAGACCCCAATAGCTGCCACTGCTGGTTGTGTCACCAATCCTGCTGTAGAAAAAGCAGATTTTAATAAGGACTCCAATTTTTTATCTATTGGGTCCTTGAACATTTGGACATTTTCCACCGGACATGTCAGTGATTTATTCACACAAGAGATGGCTGCGTCCACTGTAGGGACCCTCCATTTTCTGATGAACTTATCCTCCATGGGATAGACCACCGGAAATCTCTTGGGGGGAGTAAATATTTTGTCAGGATGCTCCCAATCCTGGTAAATGAGCCCCTCCAGTAAAGGATGGATCGGAAAGGAACAAACAGTCTGGGGAGCTTTTAGCGACCCCTACGAGGAGACAGAAGTGGAGGATGGCTCCGCAAGTGGCATTTTAAATGCTGATCGGACCATATTAGTCAGGGACTGAACCCATAACCTTTCAGCATGTGATGCTGAGAACGGCTCTTCCACTGTTGATTCCTCTGCAACCGAATCGACCTCATCCTGATCCCCCTCAGGTAGGTCGACCTCTGTATGGGACTGTTGCTCTGTTAACAGGCACTCTGAGGGGGGAGACGGAGATCGAGCGCTTTTCTCCTGTGACAGGGAAGCAGCGATCAATGCTGACAATCTCTCTTCCAGCCCTCCCAGAGCTGAGGAAAAAACCTCCTCTGTTACATACACAGGAGCAGGTAAACTGAGGACAGCCACAGTACCAGGTACTCCTGAGGGTGCTCTACGGTCACTAACCTCTGATTCTTCAGGGGAGACTGGTGCAGCCAAAGCATGCCCAAGATCCTCAGAGCCCGATGGAGACCCCCTATTCCTCCTGGAATTTCTAGTCCCGGAGTTTTTAGACGGCATATTCCTAAGCCACAAAGCTGAGGTATTCCAGCCGAAATACACCAGTTACTGATAATAGTCTAGCATAAATGCTGCTATAAGAAACAGTTGGTGTCTACTAATGTGCCTTTCTAGGGGATGCCTGTATCAACCGCTTGCTGTATGCCTTTAAATGTTGCCAGCTCTGTCTCTGTACTTCATAGCCAGCTTACTACAATATTGTGGTTTTTTTAAACTGCTGGGACGCCCGCACATGCGCAGAAGCGCTGCGGCGCGCACAGAGCGTCATCCCCCAGGCTCCGCCCCCTTTCCCGGCTCACCTCTATATATAGAGGCGCGTGCACGCGCACGCGCGCGGCCACGTGTGCCTTCGGCGCTAATTTCAAAAAATGGAAACAAGGGACAGGAGCCAGGGCCCCTCTTTGCCGCAGGCCGGGGGATGGACGAGCACTGCAACATGGCAGAGGAAGCAGTTTCCTATAAGAGAACTCACCATCTGCCTGGACTTTGCTCTGCTGAAAAGAAACTAGTCCACATGACAAGAAAACATTCCACAGCGGCCTCTAGTGGACAAACACAGGTACCGCAGTCTAATATATAAAATATATATATAAAAAATGTTTTTTTTTTTTTTTTCTTGACCACCATTAAAAATTATTACATTTTTTTAGTAGTTACAGGCATGCACAGAATTTTGCGGGAATACCATTAGGTAACAGACAGAAAGACAAATTAGGCTTGGGGGTCCCCCAATAGAACCAAGTTCCTGGGGGCCCCCACTTACCTGATCCCCGCCGCAGGACTTTGTTTGGTCCACAGAAGCCCAAACTTCACCTATCACGGCAGGCATTGTAATTAAACCTTCAGGGACCGGGTTCCCAAGGATTCCACTCCCCTGGACCTGTATAGCACCCTGCACAGACAACATCTTGGTCGTGGGTATGACCAGAGCTCTGGATCCCAGGGTCCAGCCCTCCTAAGAGAGGCATTACAGGCAAAACCTTGCTCTTCTGCTGCAAGGCCCGGGTACCGACCGTTTAGCTATGAAGCTTTTTTGGTCGGATCCGGAATAGCTTACTGAGGCCCAAAAGAACCTGTACGCAAGCTCAGTGAAAAACACATGTTTCTTCTTGGCCAACACCTTAGACACTGGCAAAAAACTGAGGTGCTCCCGGATGGGAGGGGCTTATATAGGGGAGGGTACTTCCGGTTTTGGAAGTTGCCAGTGCCAGCACCTGACGGTATCTATATAACCCATTAGTAATGACTATGTCGCTCTGTGTCCCGTGATGTACGAGAAAGAAATACACTTTTCTTTTTCGTACATCACGGGACACAGAGCGACTTAGTCATTACTAATGGGTTATATAGATTACCTTCAGGTGCTGGCACTGGCCAATTCCAAACCGGAAGTACCCTCCCCTATATAAGCCCCTCCCATCCGGGAGCACCTCAGTTTTTTGCCAGTGTCTAAGGTGTTGGCCAAAGAGTAACATGTGTTTTCACTGGGCTTGCGTACAGGTTCTTTTGGGCCTTAGTAAGCTGTTCCGGATCCCACCAAAAAAGCTTCATAGCTAAACGGTCGGTACCCGGGCCTTGCAGCAGAAGAGCAAGGTTTTGCCTGTAATGCCTCTCTTAGGAGGGCTGGACCCTGGGATCCAGAGCTCTGGTCATACCCACGACCAAGATGTTGTCTGTGCAGGGTGCTATACAGGTCCAGGGGAGTGGAATCCTTGGGAACCCGGTCCCTGAAGGTTTAATTACAATGCCTGCCGTGATAGGTGAAGTTTGGGCTTCTGTGGACCAAACAAAGTCCTGCGGCGGGGATCAGGTAAGTGGGGGGCCCCCAGGAACTTGGTTCTATTGGGGGACCCCCAAGCCTAATTTGTCTTTCTGTCTGTTACCTAACGGTATTCCCGCTAATATCTGTGTATGCCTGTAACTACTGAAAATGTAAAATTTTAATAGTAGTCAAGAAAAAAAAAAAAAAGGACCGCGGTACCTGTGTTAAACCACTAGAGGCCGCTGTAGTCCATTTTTCTTGTCATGTAGATCTTTGGTTTTCTCAAGTCAAAAGATCCAGGCAGTTGGTAAGTTTCTCTGTGGGAATCCACTTCCTCTGCCCTGTTGCTGCGCTCATCCACCTCACAGGCCCTCCGGCAAAAAGGGCCCTGGCTCCTAGTCCCTGTTTGATTTCGAAAAGGGCGCCAATGGCGCACGGGCGCGCGCGCGGGCGCGTGCACGCGCCTCCTATGAAAAAAAAGGGGCGGGGCGGGTGGATGACGCTCGATGCGCGCCACGGCGCTTCTGCGCATGTGCAGGCGTCCCAGCTTGTATAAAGACACAGTACAAGTGTCAGCTGGATGCAAACAGAGCTAGCAACAAACAGTGGCACACAGAGGCGGTTGATGCAGGCATCCCCATAGAAAGGCACTTTAGTGGACACCAGCTGGTATATAGCAGCAACTGTGTTAGACTATTACCAGCAAAAATTGGTGTATGACGACGGGAATACCTCAGCTTTGTGCTTAAAGGATATGTCGTCCAGACGCTCCGGAAATAGGTCTTCCAGGAAGCCAAAGGGGTCTCCATCGGGCTCTGAGGATATTGGGCATGCTTGTACTGCACCAATCTCCCCTGAGAATTCAGAGGTCAGTAGCCGTAGAAACCCCGCAGGAGTGCCTGGTGCTGCGGCTGTCCCCAGTCCACCTGCTCCTGTATATATAACAGAGGAGGTTTTATCCTCAACTCTGGGAGGATTGGAAGAGAGATTAACAGCATTGATCGCTGCTTCCCTGTCACAGGGAAAGCGCGTCCGATCTCCGTCTCCTCCTTCAGAGTGCCTGTTAGTGGAGGAACAGTCCCACACAGAGATCGACCTACCTGAAGGGGATCAGGATGAGGTTGATTCAGTTATGGAGGAATCAACAGTGGAAGAACCTTTCTCAGCATCTCAGGCTGAAAGATTATGGGTTCAGTCTCTGACTAACATGGTCCGATCAGCATTTAAAATGCCTCTGGCGGAACCACCATCCACTACGGTTTCCTCGCTGGGGTCGCTAAAAGCTCCCCAGGCTGTCTGTTCCTTCCCAATCCACCCTTTATTAGAAGGGCTTATTTACCAGGATTGGGAGCATCCTGATAAAATATTTGTTCCCCCCAAGAGATTTCCGGTGATCTATCCCATGGAGGATAAGTTCATAAAAAAATGGAGGGTCCCTACAGTGGACGCAGCCATCTCTTCTGTGAACAAATCACTGACATGTCCAGTAGATAATGTTCCAATGTTCAAAGACCCAATAGATAAAAAATTGGAGTCTTTACTAAAATCTGCTTTCTCTACAGCGAGCATGGTGACACAACCTGCGGTAGCAGCGATTGGAGTCTGCCAAGCAGTGAAAGATCAGTTGAAACAAGTCTTAAGGGACTTACCAGATCAGCAGGCTCTTGCCCTAGCTGACCTGCCTAGAGCCTTGTGTTTTGCGGTGGACGCCATAAAGGATACAATCCAACAGGCCTCCCGCTTTACGCTGTCTGTAGTACATATGCGTAGGCTTCTGTGGCTCAAAAACTGGTCTGCTGAAGCTCCCTGTAAAAAACTGCTGGTTAGCTTCCCATTTCATGGAGAACGCTTATTTGGAGAAGATCTGGACAAATATATCCAGAAAATTTCGGCCGGTAAAAGTTCACTCTTACCGGTTAAGAACAAGGGTAGAAGTCCTTCTTTTAAGAGGCCTACTTCTCCAGTCCCGGGCACATCGGCTGTGAAGCAGTTCCGACGGCCTCCGCGGTCAAATTCAGGGGGCAGAAATCAGGGACAATCACAGGGTAACAAGAAGCCCTGGATCAAGAGAGGTACAAAACCTCCCCCCAAGGCATGAAGCGTTGCCCCCACTCAATCGGGTGGGGGGAAGACTTCAGTTGTTCACAGAGACCTGGCGGGACACCATCAGAGACAGATGGGTGCTCTCCGCAGTAAGTCTGGGATACAAGCTGGAGTTAAAAGGCACTCCTCCTGCCCAATTTATGAGGTCAAACGTGCCAAGAGATCCCCAGAAGAGAGGATCCCTCCTTCTGGCACTAGAACAACTATTGCTCCAAGGTGTAATCATGAAGGTTCCCCTGGAAGAAAGCGGATTCGGGTTTTACTCGAACCTTTTCACAGTCCCCAAACCAAATGGGGACGTGAGGCCCATATTAAATCTAAAAGGGCTAAACAAGTTCCTAAATATCAGGACTTTTCGGATGGAGTCGATCCGATCGGTGGCCACCGCCCTACAAGGGCAGGAATGGTTAGCCTCGATCGACATAAGGGATGCTTATCTGCATATTCCCATCTTTCCGGCCCACCAGAAATTTCTACGCTTTGCAGTAGAAGGGCGCCATTTTCAGTTCAGAGCCTTACCTTTCGGTCTGGCCACAGCACCACGAGTGTTCACAAAAATTCTGGCCCCATTATTGGCCAATCTAAGAACACAGGGTGTAACGATAATGGCATATCTAGACGACCTGCTACTAATAGACCACTCAGTGGAAAAGCTGGAAGTAGCTATTCACAAGACAATCAAGTATCTGGAATATCACGGTTGGATTATCAACCGGGACAAGTCAGCTCTAAGACCAGTCAAAAGTCTGGAATACTTAGGGCTAAGGCTGGATTCAAATCAGAGAAAGATTTTCTTACCTCCAGAGAAGGTGTCGTCTTTAAAAGATTTGACCCACTTAGTGGGTACAAAAAGAAAACCATCCATACGCCTCTGCATGAGGCTGCTGGGAAAAATGGTGGCTTCATTCGGAGCGGTACCCTACGGTCAGTTCCATTCAAGGAATTTGCAAAGGGCCATACTGTCAGCCTGGAACAAAAAAGTTCAGGCTTTAGACTTACCAATGTCCCTGTCCCCTTCCGTTCGCAAGAGCCTCCATTGGTGGTTGGTGCCCCAGAATCTGGAAAAAGGGAAACCCTTCAGTCCGGTTTCTTGGAAGGTAGTCACTACAGATGCCAGCCTCATAGGCTGGGGGGCAGTACTGGAGCAATGGTCTCTCCAGGGCAAGTGGTCAGAAGCAGAAAAGGCCCTGCCCATCAATCTCTTAGAGATACGAGCAGCCCGGTATGCCCTAGTAGCATGGACATCCAAACTCCAAGGGTCCCCTGTCAGAATTCAATCAGACAATGCCACAGCAGTGGCATATATCAATCACCAGGGTGGCACCAGGAGTCGTGCAGCCCAGAGGGAAGCAAATTGCATCCTGGAGTGGGCAGAAAAATATGTCCCAGCCATATCCGCGGTTTTCATCCCAGGAGTGGAAAATTGGAGAGCGGACTTTTTAAGTCGCCAACAATTATGCCCGGGGGAATGGTCTCTTCACCCCGAGGTTTTCCAGGCAATATGCCAGCGGTGGGGAACACCGGATGTAGATCTGCTAGCATCCAGATTCAACGCAAAGGTGGACAGATTTGTGTCTCGCACAAGGGATCCTCTAGCTTGCGGCTCGGATGCCCTAGTGTTCCCTTGGGATCAGTTCAAGCTGATATATGCATTCCCACCACCACAATTGTTACCGCGATTACTCCGCAGAATCAGGGTAGAAAAGAAACCAGTGATTCTGGTGGCTCCAGCGTGGCCCCGAAGGGCATGGTACGCGGAGATTGTAAAAATGTCAGTGAGGAGTCCTTGGACCCTCCCACATCGTCCGGACCTGCTGACGCAGGGACCGATATACCACCCTTCCTTACCAGCCCTAGGTTTGACGGCCTGGCTATTGAAGCCCACATTCTGAAAAAGAGAGGGCTCTCTAATTCTGTGGTATCTACCATGATCAATGCCAGGAAGCCGGTATCCAGGCAGATCTATTATAGGATCTGGAAAGCGTACATTACGTGGTGTGAGGCCAAGAAATGGCATCCACGTAAGTACGTGATAGGGAGGATTTTGGACTTCCTACAGTGGGCTGTAGATAGGAAGCTAGCCTTGAGTACTATCAAGGGTCAGATTTCGGCCTTGTCAATATTTTTTCAAAGGCCCTTGGCTTCGCATTCACTAGTCAAAGCTTTCATACAAGGAGTGATGCGTATTAGCCCTCCGGTTAGTATTCCCATATGTCCTTGGGACTTAAACCTGGTTCTGTCAGTTCTACAGAAACAACCGTTTGAACCATTGCAACACATTTCCTTGGTTCTTCTCACCAGGAAATTGATTTTCTTAGTAGCCGTTTGTTCGGCTAAAAGAGTATCGGAATTAGCCGCCTTGTCCTGTAAGGAGCCATATCTGGTTGTCCATAAGGACAGAGTAGTATTACGTCCTCATCCAGCCTTTCTTCCCAAGGTGGTATCGAGGTTTCATTTGAACCAAGATGTGGTTCTTCCTTCTTTTTTCCCCAAACCTAGCTCGGTAGAGGAAAAGTTATTACATTCTTTGGATGTAGTAAGAGCAGTTAAAGCTTATCTAAAAGCCACTGCTCAGATTCGCAGAACGGATACTTTGTTTATTCTGCCGGAAGGCCCTAAAAAGGGTCAGGCAGCATCAAAATCCACTTTAGCCAAGTGGATTCGACAGGTCATAATACAAGCCTATGGCTTGAGAAAGAGACCGCCTCCGTTCAAAGTTAGGGCGCACTCCACAAGAGCAGTTGGAACTTCATGGGCAGTGCATCACCAGGCCTCCCTGGCTCAAGTATGTAAGGCCGCAACATGGTCTTCGGTACACACGTTTACTAGATTCTACCAGGTAGACGTTAGAAGTCAGGAGGATGTCGCCTTTGGGCGCAGTGTGTTGCAGGCCGCAAAAGATCCTCATGCCTGATGGCGCCCAGCTTATGTATCCCTCCCCTCATTTGGCATTGCTTTGGGACGTCCCATTAGTAATGACTAAGTCGCTCTGTGTCCCGTGATGTACAAAAAAGAAAAAGGGATTTTTATAACAGCTTACCTGTAAAATCCTTTTCTTGGAGTACATCACGGGACACAGAGCTCCCACCCCTCTTTTTGGGACACTTATTGCTTGGCTACAAAACTGAGGTGCTCCCGGATGGGAGGGGCTTATATAGGGGAGGGTACTTCCGGTTTGGAATTGGCCAGTGCCAGCACCTGAAGGTAATCTATATAACCCATTAGTAATGACTAAGTCGCTCTGTGTCCCGTGATGTACTCCAAGAAAAGGATTTTACAGGTAAGCTGTTATAAAAATCCCTTTTTTTAAATTTTAATGCACTAAAACACACTATATTGCCCAAATGTTTGATGAAATAAAAAAGATGATCTTAGGCCGAGTACATAGATACCAAACACGACATGCTTTAAAATTTCGCACAAACGCGCATTGGCGACAAACTACATACATTTTTAAAAGCCTTTAAAAGCCTTTACAGGTTACCCCAGTAGATTTACAGAGGAGGTCTACTGCTAAAATGATTGCCCTCGATCTGACCTTCGCGGTGATACCTCACATGCATGGTGCAATTGCTGTTTACATATGACGCCAGACCGACGCTTGCGTTCGCCATTGGGCAAGAGCAGGGCAGGACAGGGGTGCTTTTTTTTTTCTTTTTTTTTTATTATTAATTTTGCTTTTTTATTTTATTTTTAAATTGTTCCTTCCAAGTATTTTTTTTTTTTATCATTTTTATTGTTATCTCAGGGAATGTAAATATCCCCTATGATAGCAATAGGTAGTGACAGGTACTCTTTTTTTGAAAAAACTGGGGTAGATTTTTCCTCTGCCCTCAAAGCATCTGACCACACCAAGATCGGTGTGATAAAATGCTTTCCCAATTTCCCAATGGCGCTTTTTATATCCGGGGGGGGCCTTCCCTCCCACTGCTTGTAAAAGCAGTCCAGAGGCTAATTAGCCGCTAGGATTGCTTTTACATGGAAGCCGGCCGCAGGCTGAAAAGAATGATACCAAGATGATACCTAAACCCGCAGGCATCATTCTGGTATAAACATTCAAAGTCCAGCAACATACCAGTACGTTGCTGGTCCTTGTTGGACATGTATTGTAATCTTTTTTTTTCATGCAGCCAGTTGGCTGAACGAAAAAAGAGATTGATCGGTGGGTATGCCCACCATTAGAATACCGCCCTTCATCCACCCACTTCCAATGATGGGCATACACGCACCATTTATATATGCCGAAGCATGGGGGCATCCTCCCGCAAAAAAGTTATGCCGCACACACATGGTCGGACTTTTCCACGGGCAAGCCTCCGTCGGAATTTCGACCGTATGTACGTGGCATTAGGAGCAAAATCGCTCCTCTGCTCCTCCGCCCCTGCTGCCCCAATGCTTCGGCATATTTGCTTTTTTTTTTTTAACTGTGGTGGTGAAATCACCTCCTACAGCACTGGAGTCGCAGGGATCAGGCCTGTCTCTGCGAACGCTGCAGTTATGTGTGTTTTTGTTTTGTAAGTGACAGTGATCGATCGATACTGCACTTGGGTGGCTTGGGCTGGACGGAGGGGCAAAACGCAGGTGCCAGCAGGTATCTGGGCTGATCCCGCTAACACTGCGTTTTTGGGAACCCTAAACTGCTGGGGACGCTAGTATAGATCTGATCAGATCAGATATTGATCTGTTCAGATACTATACCACTAAGTGGGGTGTATGCTTCACGCGTGGGTGTTAGCGTTACTGGCACTAACCTGACGCTGCCTGGGGTGTGACTCAGACCCTCTCTGACGCTAAAACCTAATTGATATCACCCGCCGGGCGATCAGGGGGTTAAACCTTTATTGGGTTATATACACGGCGGGCGCCCTGACACTATAAAAAGCAAACTAACTAACCAGCGTCACCCGTAACACTTATATGGTGATCACTGGTGAAAGGGTTAACTAGGGGCAATCAGGGGGTTAAAACCTTTATTAGATAATATATGGGGGTACCTGACGCTATAAAAACCTGCTGCGAACCTAAAAAAAATTACCAGCTACCGATCTGCATCACTGACACTAAGACAGCGTTTAGAAAAACGATCGCTTAGCGACAGTGGTGATGGGGGTGAAAGGGTTACCTGGGGGGCGATCAAGGGGGTTAAACCTTTATTAGATAATATATTGGGGTACCTGACGCTATAAAAACCTGCGGCAAACCTAAAAAAAATTACCAGCTACCGATCTGCATCACCGACACTAAGACAGCGTTTAGAAAAACGATTGCTTAGCGACAGTGGTGATGGGGGTGAAAGGGTTACCTGGGGGGCAATCAAGGGGGTTAAACCTTTATTAGATAATATATTGGGGTACCTGACGCTATAAAAACCTGCGGCGAACCTAAAAAAAATTACCGGCTACCGATCTGCATCACAGACACTAAGACAGCGTTTAGAAAAACGATCGCTGAGTGACAGTGGTGATAGGGGTGAAAGGGTTACCTGGGGGGCGATCAAGGGGGTTAAACCTTTATTAGATAATATATTGGGGTACCTGACGCTATAAAAACATGCGGCAAACCTAAAAAAAATTACTGGCTGCCGATCGGCATCACTGACGCTAAGACAGCGATCAGAAAAATGATCGCTTAGCGACAGTGGTGATAGGGGGTGAAAGGGTTATCTGGGGGGTGATCAGGGGGTTAAACCTTTATTAGGGGGGGTTAGGGGGCTACACTGGACCTAAGACTAAACTTTGGTGACACTTTTACAGTCACAAATGTCACTGATTGCAGTGATCACTAAATAAATGGTCACTGCAATCAGTGACACTGTGACTGGGGGCTGGGGGTGTGATCTGGGGGGTGATCTGGGGTGTCTGGGGGGGCCTGGGGGGGCGATTTATGTCCCTATGTGTCCTGGTGTCAGTGTAGTGTTGTGTGCACTGACCTGATGTCTTCTCTTGTACGGCGCTCGGTATATGTGAGCGCCGCACCAGAGATGACATCACTTCCTCCTGCTCCCTCTGTCTGACACAGACAGAGGGGGCATTTCCATTCGCCGGGAGCGATCGCGAGGGGGTGGCCAGAAACGAATGGCTGCCCCCTCATCCCGGAACGCTCCCGGACACTTAGCCACCGCTCACTGTATAGGAGGGGGGTCCGATTGGACCCCCCAACTATACAAAGGCAATCACGTACACTCTACGTGATTGTGCCTGTCGGTGCCATTCTGCCGACGTATATATACAGTGAGCGGTCGTTAAGTGGTTAACCACTTAAGGACCGGACCAATACGCAGCTTAATGACCAGAGGTGTTTTCACAATAATAAACTCAAGTTTAGTCATACATTTAGGCCAAAATGTATTCAGCCACATGTCTTTAGTAAAAAAAAATGTCAATAAGTGTATATTTATTGGTTTGCGCAAAAGTTATAGCGTCTACAATCTAGGGTACATTTTCTGGAATTTACACAGCTTTTAATTTATGACTGCCTATCTCATTTCTTGAGGTGCTAAAATGGCAGGACAGTACAACCCCCCCAAATGACCCCATTTTGGAAAGTAGACACCCCAAGGAAATTGCTGAGAGGCATGTTGAGCCCATTGAATATTTTTTTTTTTGTCCCAAGTGATTGAATAATGACAAAAAAATACAAAAAGTTGTCACTAAATGATATATTGCTCACACGTGCCATGGTTATATGTGGAATTGCACCCCAAAATACATTTTGCTGCTTCTCCTGAGTACGGAGATACCACATGTGTGGGACTTTTTAGGAGCCTAGCCGCGTACGGGCCCCCGAAAACCAAGCACCGCCTTCAGGATTTCTAAGGGCACAAATTTTTGATTTCACTCCTCACTGCCTATCACAGTTTCGAAGGCCATAAAATGCTAAAATAGCACAAACCCCCCCCCCAAATGACCCCATTTTAGAAAGTAGACACCCCAAGCTATTTGCCGAGAGGCATGGTGAGTATTTTACAGCTCTCATTTGTTTTTGAAAATGAAGAAAGAAAATATATATATATATATATATTTTTTTTTCAATTTTCAAAACTTTGTGACAAAAAGCGAGATCTGCAAAATGCTCACCATACCTCTCAGCAAATAGCTTGGGGTGTCTACTTTCCAAAATGGGGTCATTTGGGGGGGGGGTTTGTGCCATCTGGGCATTTCATCGCCTCCGAAACTGTGAAAGGTGCTTGGTTTTTGGGGTCCGTACGCGGCTAGGCTCCCAAAAAGTCTCAAACATGTGGTATCCCCGTACTCAGGAGAAGCAAAAGAATGTATTTTGGGGTGTAATTCCACATATGCCCATGGAATGTTTGAGCAATATATCATTTAGTGACAACTTTGTGCAAAAAAAAATAAAAAAATTAAAATTATTTTTTCCGCAACTTGTGTCAACATATAAAATATTCCATGGACTCGACATGCCTCTCAGTATATAGCTTGGGGTGTCTACTTTCCAAAATTGGGTCATTTTGGGGGGTTTTGAACTGTCCTGGCATTTTATACACAACATTAGGAAGCTTATGTATGTCACACATCATTCACTCTTCTAACCACTTGAAGACAAAGCCCTTTCTGACACTTTTTGTTTTACATGAAAACATTTTTTTTTTTGAAAGAAAATTATGTTGAACCCCCAAACATTATATATTTTTTTAAAGCAAAGGCCCTACAGATTAAAATGGTTGGTGTTGCATTTTTTTTCACACACAGTATTTGCGCAGCGATTTTTCAAACGCATTTTTTTGTGAAAAAATACACTTTTTTTAATTTTAATGCACTAAAACACACTATATTGCCCAAATGTTTAATGAAATAAAAAAGATGATCTTAGTAGTGACAGGTACTATTAGACCCTAGATCTTTCCTCTGCCCTCAAAGCATCTGACCACACCAAGATCGGTGTGATAAAATGCTTTCCCAATTTCCCAATGGCGCTTTTTATATCCGGGGGGGGGCCTTCCCTCCCACTGCTTGTAAAAGCAGTCCAGAGGCTAATTAGCCGCTAGGATTGCTTTTACATGAAAGCCGGCCGCTGGCTGAAAAGAATGATACCAAGATGATACCTAAACCCACAGGCATCAATCTGGTATAACCATTTAAAGTCCAGCAACATACCAGTACGTTGCTGGTCCTTGTTGGACATGTATTGTAATATTTTTTTCATGCAGCCTGTTGGCTGAACGAAAAAAAGAGATTGATCGGTGGGTATGCCCACCATTAGAATACCTCCCTTCATCCACCCACTTCTAATGATGGGCATACATGCACCATTTATATATGCCGAAGCATGGGGGCATCCTCCCGCAAAAGTTATGGTCGGACTTTTTCACGGGCAAGCCTCCGTCGGAATTTTGACCGTATGTATGCGGCATTAGGAGCAAAATCGCTCCTCCGCACCTCCGCCCCTGCTGCCCCCATGCTTCGGCATATATGCTTTTTTTTTTTAACTGTGGTGGTGAAATCACCTCCTACAGCACTGGAGTCGCAGGGATCAGGTCTGTCTCTGCAAACACTGCAGTTATGTGTGTTGTGTTTTGTAAGTGACAGTGATCGATCGATACTGCACTTGGGTGGCCTGGGCTGGACGGAGGGGCAAAACGCAGGTGCTAGCAGGTATCTGGGCTGATCCCGCTAACACTGCGTTTTTCGGAACCCTAAACTGCTGGGGACACTAGTATAGATCTGATCAGATCAGATATTGATCTGTTCAGATACTATACCACTAAGGGAGGTGTATGCTTCACGCGCGGGTGTTAGCGTTACTGGCACTAACCTGATGCTGCCTGGGGTGTGACGCAGACCCTCTCTGACACTAAAACCTAATTGATATCACCCGCTGGGCGATCAGGGGGTTAAACCTTTATTGGGTTATATACGGCGGGTGCCCTGACACTATAAAAAGCAAACTACTGTACTAACCAGCGTCACCCGTAACACTTATATGGTGATCACTGGTGAAAGGGTTAACTAGGAGCAATCAGGGGGTTAAACCTTTATTAGGTAATATATGGGGGTACCTGACGCTATATAAAAACCTGACGGGGAACCTAAATAACAAAATAACTAACTGGCTAACCAGTGTCACCAGTAACACTTATACGGTGATCACTGGTGAAAGGGTTAACTATGGGCAATTAGGGGGTTAAAACCTTTATTAGATAATATATGGGGGTACCTGACGCTATAAAAACCTGCGGCGAATCTAAAAAAAATAACTGGCTACCTATCGGCACCACCGACACTAATACAGCGATCAGAAAAACGATTGCTTAGTGACACTGGCAAAAGGGGTGAAAGGGTTACCTGGGGGGGGTGATCAAGGGGTTAAACCTTTATTAGGTAATATATGGGGGTACCTGACGCTATAAAAACCTGCGGCAAACCTAAAAAAAATAACTGGCTACCTATCGGCACCACCAACACTAAGACAGCGATCAGAAAAACGATCACTTAGTGACAGCGGTGCTAGGGGTTGAAAGGGATACCTGGGGGGGGGGCGATCAAGGGGTTAAACCTTTTTTAGGGGGGGTTAGGGGGCTACACTGGACCTAAAACTAACTGCCCTAACACTTTTACAGTCACAAATGTCACTGATTGCAGTGATCAATAAATAAATGGTCACTGCAATCAGTGACACTGTGACTGGGGGCTGGTCTGGATGGGCGATCGTGTGCCTATGTGTGCTGGTGTCAGTGTGCTGTTTAGTGCACTAACCTGTGTGTCTTCTCTCCACGGCGCTCGGTATATGTGAGCGCCGCAGGAGAGATGACATCACTTCCTTCTGCCTGTGTAAACATTACACAGGCAGAGGAAGCTTTTCATCATGGATCGCTCCCGAAGCGATCCCGGTCGCTCACTGTACCGGAGGGGGGGTCTGATCAGACCCCCCACCCACACGAAGGCAGGCACGTGAGTTTGCCTGTCCGTGCCAATCTGCCGACGTATATGTACAGTGAGCGGTCGTTACGGGGTTAATCGTACAGGACACAGGCAGAATATTCATACACCATGGGTTATAGGCGTGTACCTTTAGGTGAAGGGACACTGACAAACCTTTAGAGGACACACCCCCTGGGTGCCTCACCTATAACTCTGCACAACTCCGTGAAGCCTCAGTTTTGTGCTAGTGTCTGAAGGTGGATATTTTATCAGAGTAAATCACCCTTAGATTAACCTTGTTTTATTATTATTTTATCTTCAAATCAACCACTCAATGTCTTCTAATGCCAACAGAGAAGCAGTGTATTCAGACCGGTGTAGCCTCAGTAACACCTTGGGAGCCATTCCCAGACCCCACACTGTGGAGATGGCTTATAATGTTGCTTTGAGCAACAGATCCTACACAGGCAGTCACTTTGGCACTTGGTGTGACAGTTGGTGTGAGTCAGCTGCAGAGTGCTATACAAGTGCAGAGCCATGGTCCATCACTATGCCCACTGTGACGGGCAAAGCCTGGACTTTATATACGATCCAGTGGACAGGTAAGACAGGGTATCCCTGTATTTTTGACAGGTATTGTAAAAACAGTGCTATGTTTGGAATGTATTCACTTGGCAGTGAAAACTTTTCAAACTTGCCACTAAACAAGACAGAGCTTAGTCTCAGGTGGATGACCACGTGTTACATCACACTTTTTATTGTCACTTCCACGTAGAGTCCTCACAGGGAACTCAGGTTCTTTCTCCCACCCTTTCACCACAAGGATTTGTTACAAGCCGAGCTACCCCGGGGTTACCAGGCACACTTACCCTATACTCTGCACCCTATTCTGTGAGTACCCCACAGGGGGATATCCTCAATTGTAACCATGGCAGAGACCAGGCAAAAAGGGAACCAATGCAAAATCACAGCCGAACATTCCCTCTGCTGAAGGCCCACACTGTCACGAGGATGCTATACACAGACATCCAATACAGGTGGTCAGATCATTGGGCTGCACATTAAGGAATCAGGAACAGAGTAAGTGAAAAATATAAATATTTATTAAAGATAAAGACACACGTGTAAACAAAACCACAGCAAACCATAAGCAAGAAACGAATACAAAAAAACACAACAACCCCAAAAACAACCTAATCTAACTAGCTAACTAATATGTACAAAAGAGAACACACATACATGAACAAGGCAGGGATGAGAGACAAGGGGAACAGAAGGCCAGGTACTGGGAGCAGTCAGCAAGGGGGAGCTGGTATCAGGGGACAGGTCTCAGGGGACAGGGTACAAGGATCAGAGTCCAGGACTAGGTAGGGAACGGATCAGGTTCAGGTTCAGACAACAGATCAGGTTCAGGTTCAGGCAGGGACCAGGCTTACGGAAGGAATTCTGGAGCAATGAGCTTGGTTAAGGGCGGGCTTATATAGTCCAGCAGATCCAGATCAGGTGTGCTTGATGGCTGGTGGAAAGTCTTGGTGGGGAGACACCCGCTGGTGGCCACCAGAACTACACCCACTGGTGCCGGATGCAACAGTGCCACCAGCAGGTGAGCCCGGTAATGACACCATTCCTGACAGTTCCCCCCCCTTAAGGAGTGGCCTCCGGACACTCCATTCAGCCCTTGGTTTGACAGTCCGAGTGGATACGGAAACCCCCTAAAAAGGCTCCGGGTTGTCGAGCTGGGCAGCAGACAGGAACACCTCGGGCTGGGCAGCAGACAGGAACACCTCGGGCTGGGCAGCAGACAGGAACACCTCGGGCTGGGCAGCAGACAGGGGCACTTCAGCCTGGAAGACTGGCTCGGGCACTTCAGCCTGGAGGACTGGCTTGGGCACTTCAGCCTGGAGGACTGGCTCGGGAACTTCAGCCTGGAGGACTGGCTCGGGAACTTCAGCCTGGAGGACTGGCTCGGGAACTTCAGCCTGGAGGACTGGCTCGGGAACTTCAGCCTGGAGGACTGGCTCGGGAACTTCAGCCTGGAGGACTGGCTCGGGAACTTCAGCCTGGAGGACTGCAGGTATTGGATATAGCTGGTAGCGGAGAAGAGCGGAGGGATGGTGAAACAGAGGGTGCAGACTTTGAAGGGGGCTTTGGAGTTACTGATGGAGCCAGCAGAGAAGAAGCAGAAGGGTTAAAGGCAGGGTAAGTGCAGCAGGAGGAAACAGGGTACTGGTACTTCATTGTTAGCTGGTTGTATTGTTCAGCGAAAGTGGGAATTGGGGAAAAAAGAGAGGAAGACATCCCAGCAGGTTGGTGTCTAGCCATGGAAATGGATGGTTGGGAGCTGACAGGGGCTGAGTACAACAAAACTTGACCAGGCCTGTAATAAGGGTTTCACAAAATCAGGTTTGCACACTGCTTGTCTGACCAGAGACTGCACTGAATCAATACATGCTGCAAGCACCTGTTCAGGACAAGCTGAGTACTGCTCATGGAAAAAGGCTGAGTCATCCTCCAACAGCCACACCAAAGATTCTACCTGAACTGCATTAAAAGGAGGTGTATAATCGTCAGTTCCAATAGAAGCATCAGACAGGGCCAACTCTGTACAGATCCAAATCAATGCTTGCACATCCTCAAACACAAAATTGCCCTGATCCACAAAAACGTGAGCTATGCGGATGCATTCTAATAACTGCTCTCTGGTATATTCTCTTAGTGTCTGATAACAGAAATCTCTGTCATCTGTTGCCAGGAGCGAAAGATAAAAAATATCGTCCACCTCCATCTCAGTAAATTTAACAAGTGCTCAGACCCAATTCCCAGGTGCAGTCGATCTGATTGTATGGCTCCAGAATTCTGTCACGAGGATGCTATACACAGACATCCAATACAGGTGGTCAGATCATTGGGCTGCACATTAGACATGTGCATTCGTTTTCGTCCGAATGCATTTTCGTCCGAATTTCAGCTATTTTCGTTATCGTTTTAACAAACGAAAGCACAGAATCCGAAAACCGAAAGATCCGACATAAACAAATGCTTTATTTTCGTTTTCGTTGCTACAACAGTTCGATATAGATAGGAGATTCGACGTGACGCTGACAATAACAATCTGTGTCTATCGAACCTGTGGTCGAATGTGCCTAAATTAAAGCGGAGGTTCCGCTGCATTTTTTTTTTTCCGCTTGAATGCAAAGTATTTTTAGATCACCAATTTGTACTCACGTGTTTGGTGACTTTAAACCTCCCCTGTCTTTTTTCTGGCAAAAGATGCACTTTTAAAATCAGCCGTCTGAATTTTCCATTTTGCTTGTGGGCATTTTGAAGCCCACAAGCACTGACTTCCTGGTGGTGGACGGTGTAATGCAGAAAAGTTCCCCGGCGGATAAGGTTCCCCCCCTGTACTGCGCATGCGCGGCACGAACTTCAACGGAGTTTCCGAAAGTAGCCAAACATGTAGAGCTGCGAGTTAGCTCTACACGGCGCCTGCGCAATGACTAGGAGTCATGTAGAGCTGACTGCGCAGGCGCTGTGTAGAGCCGACTCGCAGCTCTTCATGTTCGGCTACTTTCGGAAACTCCGTTGAGGTTCGTGCCACGCATGCGCAGTACAGGGGGGGGGAACCTTATCCGCCGGGGAACTTTTTCTGCAGGACATGTCACATCTGGGCGAACTCCCAGATTACATTGCGGGTGAATAGAAACGCCTACTCCCGCGGGAGTGAGTACCCGGAAGACGAAATTGAAATGACATTAGTACGGTATGTACTACATACAAAAAAAAAAAGTGGCTACTGTACATGTTCGTTCTTTAAGGAGTGTGCTTGTATATGGATGTTATTTTGCCTGAACCTCCGCTTTAACTCTATTAGTCCAAGATTATTCTACATAGGAGAGAAAAGATTCGACATTATAGAGAGAAAAGATTCGACATAGGAGAGAAAAGATTCGACATTATAGAGAGAAAAGATTCGACATAGGAGAGAAAAGATTCGACATTATAGAGAGAAAAGATTCGACATTATAGAGAGAAAAGATTCGACATTGGAGAGAAAAGATTCGACATTGGAGAGAAAAGATTCGACATAGGAGAGAAAAGATTCGACATAGGAGAGAAAAGATTCGACATAGGAGAGAAAAGATTCGACATAGGAGAGAAAAGATTCGACATAGGAGAGAAAAGATTCGACATAGGAGAGAAAAGATTCGACATTATAGAGAGAAAAGATTCGACATTATAGAGAGAAAAGATTCGACATTATAGAGAGAAAAGATTCGACATAGGAGAGAAAAGATTCGACATTATAGAGAGAAAAGATTCGACATTATAGAGAGAAAAGATTCGACATAGGAGAGAAAAGATTCGACATAGGAGAGAAAAGATTCAACATAGGAGAGAAAAGATTCGACATTATAGAGAGAAAAGATTCGACATTATAGAGAGAAAAGATTCGACATTATAGAGAGAAAAGATTCGACATTATAGAGAGAAAAGATTCGACATTATAGAGAGAAAAGATTCGACATAGGAGAGAAAAGATTCGACATAGGAGAGAAAAGATTCGACATAGGAGAGAAAAGATTCGACATAGGAGAGAAAAGATTCGACATAGGAGAGAAAAGATTCGACATAGGAGAGAAAAGATTCGACTATAGAGAGAAAAGATTCGACATTATAGAGAGAAAAGATTCGACATTATAGAGAGAAAAGATTCGACATTATAGAGAGAAAAGATTCGACATAGGAGAGAAAAGATTCGACATTATAGAGAGAAAAGATTCGACATTATAGAGAGAAAAGATTCGACATAGGAGAGAAAAGATTCGACATAGGAGAGAAAAGATTCAACATAGGAGAGAAAAGATTCGACATTATAGAGAGAAAAGATTCGACATTATAGAGAGAAAAGATTCGACATAGGAGAGAAAAGATTCGACATTATAGAGAGAAAAGATTCGACATAGGAGAGAAAAGATTCGACATTATAGAGAGAAAAGATTCGACATTATAGAGAGAAAAGATTCGACATAGGAGAGAAAAGATTCGACATAGGAGAGAAAAGATTCGACATAGGAGAGAAAAGATTCGACATAGGAGAGAAAAGATTCGACATTATAGAGAGAAAAGATTCGACATAGGAGAGAAAAGATTCGACATAGGAGAGAAAAGATTCGACATAGGAGAGAAAAGATTCAACATAGGAGAGAAAAGATTCGACATAGGAGAGAAAAGATTCGACATTATAGAGAGAAAAGATTCGACATTATAGAGAGAAAAGATTCGACATAGGAGAGAAGATTTGTTATTATAGAGAGAAAAGATTCGACATAGGAGAGAAAAGATTTGTTATTATAGAGAGAAAAGATTCGACATAGAGAGAAAAGATCACTGCTGGAATTGGGTGGGGGAAGTAAAATAAAAATAAAGTTGATGATGAATGTTATTGGCTGATTGTAACCAAAGAGGAGGAGCAGTAAAATAGCTAGAATGACGAAGATTCGACAAAGCATCGAAAGTTAGAAGATTCGACGGTGCAGCAAAACTGTACGACGCCGCAATCGTACATTTCCGGTCAAATGCATCCTCCCATAGGCTATAGAAGAATTCTAATGTTGGTTGACTAGTAATAGTAATGAATAAATATAATTATTACTAGTCATACAACATTAGAATTCTTCTATAGCTTGTGGGCGGAACATTCGACCGGAAATGTACGATTGCAGCGTCGTACAGTTTCACTGCTCCGTCGAATCTTCTTTGAACATTTGACAGACACCATAAGCCTTCAATGACAGATTCGACCTTAATTAATTTAGATTTTCGGACGAATGCAATTTCTAACGAAAAACAAAATAAATAAAAACGAATTTCGGGAGTAACTAAATAAATTTATTTTTCGGACGAAAACGAAATTCCGAAACGAAATATTTCAGTGTGCACATGTCTACTGCACATTAAGGAATCAGGAACAGAGTAAGTGAAAAATATAAATATTTATTAAAGATAAAGACACACGTGTAAACAAAACCACAGCAAACCATAAGCAAGAAACTAATACAAAAGAACACAACCCCAAAAACAACCTAATCTAACTAGCTAACTAATATGTACAAAAGAGAACACACATACATGAACAAGGTAGGGATGAGAGACAAGGGGAGCAGAAGGCCAGGTACTGGGAGCAGTCAGCAAGGGGAAGCTGGTATCAGGGGACAGGTATCAGGGGACAGGTCTCAGGGGACAGGGTACAAGGATCAGAGTCCAGGACTAGGTAGGGAACCGATCAGGATCAGGTTCAGGTTCCGGCAACGGATCAGGTTCAGGCAACGGATCAGGTTCAGGCAACGGATCAGGCTTACAGAAGGAATTCTGGAGCAATGAGCTTGGTTAAGGGCGGGCTTATATAGTCCAGCAGATCCAGATCAGGTGTGCTTGATGGCTGGTGGAAAGTCTTGGTGGGGAGACACCCGCTGGTGGCCACCAGAACTACACCCACTGGTGCCGGATGCAACAGTGCCACCAGCAGGTGAGCCCGGTAATGACACCATTCCTGACACACAACACTCAAATTTAGAGTGACAAAGCTTTCCTTGCACTGGAGCAAGAGTCAGATCTAACACTGGTCTCTGTATCCTGATTGTTGCTCTATTTCAGCCATGAAAAAGCTCCCCATTTGACTAAAGCAGAATTCTCTGCAGCTATGTCACATTTCCGTAACCACTTCAATACTTTTACCCCCTTCCTGTCCAGGCCAGTTTTTAGCTTTCAGCGCTGTTGCACTTTGAATGACAATTGCCCGGTCATGCAACACTGTATCCAAACTAAATGTTTTTCTTTTGGTGGTTGTAAATCACCAATGGATTTTTTATTTTTTGCCAAACAAAAAAAAGACAGAAAATTTTCAAAAATAAAAATGCTTTCTTTGTTTCTGTAATAAAAGTTTGCAAATAAATAATTGTTATTTATAAATTTAGATCAGAATGTATACTGCTACATTTCTTTGGTGAAAATAAACCAAATCAGTGTATATTATTTAGTCTGTGTGAAAGTTATACAAACTATGGTATACACTCACCGGTCACTTCATTGGGTACACCTGTTCAATTGTTTGGTAACACAAATTGCTAATCAGCCAATCACATTGCAGCAACCCAATGCATTTAGGTATCTAGATGTGGTAAAGACGACTTGCTGAAATTCAAACCGAGCATCAGAATGGGGAAGAAAGAGGATTTACGTTTCTTTGAACGTGGCATGGTTGTTGGTGCCAGACGGGCTGGTCTGAGTATTTCAAAAACTGCTGATCTACTGGGATTTTCACGCACAACCATCTCTAGGGTTTACAGAGAATGGTCCGAAAAGAGAAAAATAACCAGTGAGCGGCTGTTGTGTGAGGAAAATTCCTTGTTGATGTCAGAGATCAGAAGATAATTGGCAGACTGGTTTGAGATGATAAAAAGGCAACAGTTTATCAAATAACCACTCGTTACAACCAAGGTATACAGAAAACCATCTCTGAATGCACAACACATTGGACCTTGAAGCAGATGGGCTACAGCAGCAGAAGACCACACTGGGTGCCACCCCTCTCAGCTAAGAGCAGGAGACTGAAGCTACAATTCGCACAGGCTCACCAAAAAGTAGACAATAGAAGATTGTAAAAATATTGCCTGGTCTGATGAGTCTCGATTTCAGCTGCAACATTCAGATGGTATGGTCAGGATTTGGTGTAAACAACATGAAAGCATGGATTACTCCTGCCCTATCAACAGTTCAGGCTGGTGGACATTTTTTTTTTTTTTACATACTGTCACCAGTGCAGTACAGCGTCATCATATCAATGCGTGATTTGGGGACACTAAATGTTATTATTTTTTATTTTATTTTATTCTTTTTTTTTTCAAATTTAACACACTGTGAACAGAGAGCAATATAATGTTATCATAGTAACATTGTACTGCTCTGGGGAAGCGATCAACATTTTTTTTTCTTTTTACACATTATGTTTGCTTATAGCAATGACTTACATTGTTATACTCAAGTATTTTACTAAATGAAACTGATTCATTCATTCTGTTTTGTTGTTGATTAGCTGTGATTGGTCAAAGCTAATTACATTGTACAGATGAACTGTGACCAAATTGACCAATCACAGCTAGCAACACAGTTGTAGACTTTGGATGGCATGCAAGAAAGCCATCCATTGTGTACAACTGTCATGTGATCTGCTGTGATTTTTCACGATTCGAACACGGCCAGTGATAGATTGCGTCTCGCGGGGGGCATGATCTGGGAGGACATCATATGACATCCACCCTGATCAACTAGAGGCCGGTGCCAGCGTCATTCTACCATAGGCTGGACGGGAACCAGTTAAACATATTATGACCTTCTGGCTGGGTTCACACTTGTGCGTTGCATTTTTGAGCTCCGGTTTCTTTGCCAAGTTCTCACTCAGTTGTTCAGCGGTTACTTTGCGTTTTAGCTGCGGATTTGCTGACCTGGGAGAGGAGAGGGAAGTGTACAGTGGCTGACCACGATCTCGCCGCTGTTATCATGAGGGGGAACTCCACGCCAGATTTTAAATAAAAAAACGGCATAGGTTCCCCTCCAGGAGCATACCAGGCCCTTAAGTCTGGTATGGATTTTAAGTGGAACCCCTACGATGAAAAAACGGCGTGGAGGTCCCCCCAAAATCCATACCAGACCCTTATACGAGCACGCAGCCCGGCCGGTCAGGAAAGGGGATGGGGACGAGCGAGCGCCCCCCTCCTGAACCGTACCAGGCCGCATGCCCTCAACATGGGGGGGTGGGTGTTTTGGGGCAGGGGGCACCCTGCGGCCCCCCCACCCCAAAGCACCCTGCCCCCATGTTGATGAGGACAAGGGCCTCTACCCGACAACCCTGGCCGTTGGTTGTCGGGGTCTGCGAGCAGGGGGCTTATCAGAATCCGGGAGCCCCCTTTAATAAGGGGGCCCCCAGATCCCGGCCCCTCACCCTATGTGAATGAGTATGGGGTACCTGGTGGAAGAAAAATGTCAATAAAAAAAACACACTACACAAGTAATTTATTAGGCAGCTCCGGGGGTCTTCTTCCTACTTCAGGGGTCTTCTTCCGACTTCAGGGGTCTCTTCCGACTCTCCGGCCTCTTCTCCTGCTCTCCGGTGCCTTCTCCACGCTCTCCGGTGCTTCTGCCGAGCGCCTCTGCTATCTTCTTCCAGCTCTTTTGTTAGCGGCGGCCCGGTCTTCTTGGTCAAAATTTCGTCCGAATTCGAATTTCGTTATTTCGTTTAAATTCGCTACTATTCGAATTCGGAAATTCGGATACATCCGAATTTCTGAATAACAAAAATTTGTTCGAATTTAAATTCAAAACAAAACAAACTGCACATATCTACCAGAGAGCGCGGAGACGACACCAGAGAGCAGAAGAAGAGACCCCCGAAGTCGGAAGAAGAACCCCGGAGCTGCCTAATAAATTAATTTAAAAACCTGTGTAGTGTTTTTTTTTATTGACATTTTTTTTCCACCAGGTGAATGGGTAGGGGTACGATGTACCCCATACTCATTCACATAGGGTGGGGGGCCGGGATCTGGGGGCCCCTTATTAAAGGGGGCTCCCGGATTCCGATAAGCCCCCCGCACGCAGACCCCGACAACCAACGGCCAGGGTTGTTGGGTAGAGGCCCTTGTCCTCATCAACATGGGGCAGGGTGCTTTGGGGTGGGGGGCCGCAGATGCAGATGCGTTCCCATAGAACATAATGGGCAGACAATTCGCACTGCAATGCCTAGAAAACGCACACTTTTTTTGCCACTGCGCAGTGCGAATGCATCGCACATATGTGAACCAGCCTCATTGAAATCAATGTATTTTAAAATGTTATGCGAATTGGATGCGAATTGGGTGCGATGTAAGCCGCAACCAATTCGCATAGGTGTGAACGGGGCCTCTAGGATAAGTTCACTTTTTGGAACATGTGACATGCTCCTATATTTGAGGTGGAACATGTAACTTGTTCCAACTCCTACCACCTCTCCCCTGATCTCCCTCTCTCTGTGACAGCAGGCAGGGGATCTTCTCCCTGCACCCACTGTCACACCCCACCCCACATGGCCACATCATGCATTCATTCCTGTGAATGAATGAGCTATAAGTATCGTTAGCCAATGCAGCAGATGTCTTGTAGTCCTGAATGAAGCACCCTTGTAGTTTATTCACAAGCATTGCAGCTTTCAAATTGACAGCCTGCATGGCGGTACAGGGTGAAAGTTGCAGGGCTTGTCTGCAGAAGCCTGACATTGCTCCACTGATCTTGGATGCAATGCTTCACAGGCTCCTGCAGGAAAACATAATAAATGCACGTTTTTTTTTCCATAAAAAATATGTGCATTTATTATTTTTTTCTAAAAAAGTGAACGTATCCTTTAATACAGCCATCTTTGCCCACCACTCAAAACGCTGTGCCTCTTCTCCTACTCCCATTTCTCCCATTTCTCTACCTGTGTCCCCATATGTCAGACCTAGGGGACACAGACAAAGAAGGGAATGAAGATGAAATTAAGGCAGTATTTGAAGAAGCTGCAGAAGACTTTTCTTCCCACCATATTAAAGATGAAGCTACACGCAACATGCTTTCTAGTATTGAAAAGCTTATAGCCTCTTTCCAAAATATCTTGGCATTGTGCAGGCTGACCCTCCTCTGTCTCATCATGCCCCTTTGGGTACAAAGAGACCTGAAAAATCCTACAAATCATTCCCCGTTCATGAACAGATAGAATGTGCAATCTGTGACAGCTGGATCACCCCAGAAAGGATTTTCATTGCCCCCAAAATCTTACTGAACTCTATCCAGTGAGAAAAGAGTTTGTAAAGAAGTGGGCTATTCCTGTGGTTGATCCTGCCCTCTTTGTCCTAAACCAACTTCTCTCTGGACCTATTGAGGATGTTCCTTATTTTTTGCACTTCTTTTATTTTCAAAGAATGCATTTAATGCCTCGTACACACGATTGGGATTTCCTAAGAGAAAAGTGCGATGTGAGATTTTTGTCGCAAATTCTGACCGTGTGTATGCTCCATCGCACTTTTTTTGTGAGAATTTACAATAAGAAAAGATTGAGAGCAGGTTCTCTATTTTCGTGACGGCAAAAATTCCTATTGGGAATCGCGATCGTCTGTATGCAATTACGTCGCGCAAAAAAACACGCATGCTCAGAATCAAGCAGAAGAGCCGAACTGCCTATTAAACTTCATTGATCCCGGCTTGTCGAAAGGCTTGTACATCACCGCGTTCTTGATGGTCGGAATTTCATCCAAGATTTGTGTGACCGTGTGTATGCAAGACAAGTTTGAGACGTTTTCCGGCTGAATAAAAAACACGGTTTTCTTGTCGGAAATTGCGATCGTGTGTACGAGGCAGCAGTGATACAAATTGAGAACACAAACATTATGCCGCGTACACACGATCGTTTTTAATGTAATTTTCAAAAACGACATTTTTCTCGACGTGATTTTTCTTGTTTCCTCTCAAGCCTGTCTTGCATACACACGTTCATTAAAAAAAACACCTGAGCAAAGCGCAGTGACGTACAACACGTACGACGGCACTATAAAGGGGAAGTTCCAATCGAATGGCGCCACCCTTCATGTTAGTAAAGTTTGTTGAGCGACGATTCGCGCTTTTCAGCCTCGTGCTTTTCAGTCCGTTACAGCGTGACGAATGTGCTATCTCCATTACGAACGCTAGTTTTACCAGAACGAGCGCTCCCGTCTCATACTTGATTCTGAGCATGCGCATTTTTTTCCCCTCGTAAAAGCATACACACTACCGTTTTTCGTTAAAAAAACGGCGTGAAAAACGACGTGAAAAAATAGAGCAGGTTCTAATTTTTTTAGGCCATTTTTCACGTCGTTAAAAATGCTCTAGAGCCTACACACAATCGTTTTTAATGCTCAATTTAAAAAATTGCATTTTTAATGACGTGAAAAACGATCGTGTGTACACGGCATAAGGATCAGAAAGGGTCGTATAATGTGGTAAGCAGACCAGATATCAAATATCAAACATAAAATATATCAAATACACTGACATTACACAGTGAGTAAGGCACAATAAGATGGCACTGTATAAAGGTAAACAGTGTGCAAAGCTGGGGAGGCATCCAGACAATCTTTAGCGCGACCCAGAACATTATAATAGCGAATGCTAAGCTATATCTAACAATAAACTCGCACAGCTGCTCAGGAGGCAGGGCATCCCAAAGACCAGCTGGGCCCAGGCATCGGATACACGACTTGGGTAATGTACATTAGAATATTTACAATATCTGATTGAAACAGCCCATGGCTGGGTAAAAACTATGAGGGCAGGGTACATACAGAGGGGGAGAGAGGGTGGTAGATCAAGCAACTCTCAGGACGAAAGGGGGGTAAAGTCCAGGGGGAGTGATAGAGAAGCGAGAGATAGGAGGGGGTGTAGAAAGAAAGAAGAGTAGGGAGGAGAGGCAGAGTGGAGTGGAGTAGAGTAGACTAGTGCCATCGACTAGGGAGCAAAGCAGACCCAATGGGTCAGTCAGACTGCGCAACCTCTTGGAGGTAGTCGTCCATATATATAAAGTGTTGCCAAGGGCTCCAGGTCTCCCTCAGAAGGTCTCCTCCCTATTGTGCAAGGTGGTTGTGAGATCTTCCATATCTCTTAGTTCGTTCACTTTAGAAAACCACAGGGATTTTGACGGTGGGTTCCCCGATCTCCAGCAGAGGGGATGCAAGCCTTGGCAGCATTTAACAACTGGATGGTGAGGGAGGCTTTCTATTTTTTAATGGGTCACTCTGAAAGGTGGAGCAGACAGGCCTCAGAGTTCCCCTCCAGAGAAAGGTTAGTCAGATGTTTGATCGTGCTGGTCACCTCGAGCCAAAGGGGTCAGAGTTTGGGACAGTCCCAGAAAATGTGAAGCATCGTTCCCTCTGCGGTACCACAGCGCCAACATAGACTTGGGACTTGTGGGAAGAAATGGTGCAGAGTAGTGGGCACCCTATACCAACGGGTCATGATTTTGTAACAAGTCTCTTGGACTCTTGTGGTTATGGAGGACTTCTGGGCGAAGTGGAGAATCTTCTCCTTCTGGGAATCAGTAAAGTGGGTGCCGAGGTCCATCTCCCACTTAGAGAGGAACGGGGGAATGTATCCGTCCGCTGGTCGAGTCAAGGAGGAGTAGATTAGCAAAATACTACAAGTAAAAATGCGCAAAAAGCCAGAGCAACAAGTATCAAGTCAGTATTGGGTTAACTTGGTATACATCATAGTGTGTACAATCAGAAAGCGGTGAGAGTCCAAACTCTAAAAGTATAACATAAAAGTCCAAAGGCCGGGAAAGGATGGTATAGTAAGGATGAGGGTTACACTCTTAGGGCTTCCATCAGAGGGGAACAGAAACCATGTTCCAGTTCTACAGAAAAAACCCAAGGGGAGAGGCACCTCTGGGTGTAGTAGTTTAAAACAATTTAATGGTAAAGACAGTAGACATGGCCACTCACGTTTTGGTGGTAGAAATAAGCATGTAAATTCCCAGTCAAGGGAGGGAGGTCATCAGATCCAACGATCGATTCCTGGTCCTGCTGAGGCGCTGTGTAGCTGGAAGCTGGTGGAAGTGAAGCCGGCTGCGGTGGAAGAAGGGACTTCAAAGCGAGGCTAGGAGCGCAGTTGGTGAGGCAGGCAAGGGATGATGACGTCACTGCAGCATCTGCGGAGGAAGTTACGCAGCTGCGGGTCACTCCAAAAGTCCAGGGGGGCTCCGTGGCAGACACCCCAGCTGCAGAGGAGAGTTTGTCGTCGGGCCCCAAAAATTCACACAGGCGAAGCCGGCCGACTGCGGCCAGTCGCTCTAACGTAGGTATTCTGTGGTCCCCCATTAAGCACTTAAGGTGCCCACACAGGGGTCTGCCCTAAGGGGGTGGTTGGAGCGTTAGGGCCTGCTCAAAGTCGAGCAGCAATAAGTCAACAAAGAGAGCAAACAATACAATTGGAGATGCATGGGATGAGAGCATTGAGAGCAATAAGAACCATATTATAAGTAGTGTAAGAGCCAACAAAGTAATATATGGACCGGAGCTAAAGGGCTGAGTACCAGCAGCTGGGAGCATACAGTAGTGGTGCACTGGGGGGTGGCAATAAATCAGAGGATCTCTGGGTGGACGACAGATATTAAAGAGTAGAACGTATATAGGGACACCGCACCGTATCCCAGAGCACCAGGACCGAGGATCCACATGCATACCTGTAATGAAGCTGCACTAAAAAACAAAAAGTAACAAAATACAGTAGGGGAGACAGAGGCAGTGCTAGCAGCTTAGACATCACCTACATCTACTATAAACTATGAAGAGCTGCCGGGCAGGCCCCAGTAACCACACACTAATCAGAGAGCAGCAGCTTAGACATGCTGGGGGAGGTGGGGGGGGTCCAGACCGTGGAAGTTAAATAGGAGACAGAGTCCCCAAGGAGCCATGCCAGGGGGCCAGTGTGACCATGGTCAGTGATAGTTGGGAGGGGCCAGGAGTGTTGGAGCTTGGCGCCTGCCCGCAGGTCCCCAACAGTCACACCCATCTCCCTACCGCCAACCTAGGGGCAGGCGAGCAGGGGAGTGTGGCGCACCAAACAGGGCAGCACAACGCTATCCATGACCTAGTGCCCTAGTCAGTAAAATAACAGACAAACAAATTTCCCCTGATGCAGTAAAGCAAGCCCCCCCCCCGCAGGTACAATGGTCCGTAGGAAGTATTATGCACTAGGGGGAAACAAGAAGAACGGTGCTCAAAGAGTCACCATTAGGCCAGACTTTAAAGGCATGGAAAGCAATGGAGAGGTAGAATTTTTTTTAATTTTATTGAAAACAGTACATGATATAGTCAACAATGTCCAAAATAGATAAAAATCATATAAAATGATACAATTTGTACAATGAGCCTTTGTGCATCAACGCGTTTCACCGTTAGGCTTTTTCAGGATCCAGTCAAGGTTCAGAGAAGTAACAAAAAGAGAGAACGAATCTCACTGTCTGAAACAAAATATATTCAAATTACATATTCTGACAAAAAAGCACACATCATAAAATACAATAAAAAGCATATACTAAGTCTGTCCCATGAAAAAAGAAAGCTGACACATGAAGACATAAAAGAACCAGGGGATACCTTATAGTAGACTTGGCCTTGTCTGCAAATATCCAGTGGTCAAAGCGTTTCAAGACAAAAATATCCAATATATGGAGAATTCCAAAGGACTGCAGAGAAATGATCAGCAAACGGCTAATTCTGATAGAAAGTATAGAAAAATAGTCCATATAATTCAGAAGCAAATAAAAGCCAGTAAGGGTAGAAAAACATTGAGATAACATTGAATATATATACCTAATCACACCGAGATTAGAAGATTGATGAGCAGGGACATGTGGATATCTCATATAACATCAAGCAAAGGACCATATCAAAAAGATCCAGAATAGAAGGGAGAGAAACCAACACATAGCTCTTAAATGCTGATGGGGTATTGTAAAGCCCAACTGGACACTATACTCATTAGGGAAAGATCTAAATATAACAAAGAACCTATCAGATGCCGTGCAGAGGAGCAAAACAGACGGATGACGTCATCACCTATGCGCCAGCGTCTTCCCACGTTCTCATAGGGGCTATAAATAGCTTATGTATACATAGCGCTGTTGTGCACAGCGCCAGGCTGTCTCCCAGGGGCATACCCGTTCGTCTGATCACGGATGTAAGTACCCATGTTTTCACTCTGTGATGTACTTTGTTTTGCTCCTCTGCACGGCATCTGATAGGTTCTTTGTTATGTCATTTTAAATAATTCCCTAATGGGTATAGTGTCCAGTTGGGCTTTACAATACCCCATCAGCATTTAGGAGCTCCGTGTTGGTTGCTCTCCCTTCTATTCTGGATCTTTTTGATATGGTCCTTTTCTTGATGTTATGAGACGTCCACATGCCCCTGCTCAGCAATCTTCTAATCACGGTGTGATTAGGTATATATATTCTGTTTTTTCTCAATGTTTTTCTATCCTTACTGGCTTTTATTTGCCTCTGAATTATATGGACTATTTTTCTATACTTTCTATCAGAATAATCCGTTTGCTGATCATTTCTCTGCAGTTCTTTGGAATTCTCCATATATTGGATATTTTTGGCTTGAAACGATATTTTCAGACAAGGCCAAGTCCACTATGAGGTATTCCCTGGTTCGTTTATGCCTCCATTAGGGATGAGCCGAACACCCCCCTGTTCGGTTCGCACCAGAACCTGCGAACTGCCAGAATGTTCGCGTGAACTTTAGAACCCTACTATAAATACAATGGACTCGAACGTTCAAAATCAAAAGTGGTAATTATAAAGACTAATATGCAAGTTATTGTCCTAAAAGGGGTTTGGGGACCCGGGTCCTGCCCCAGGAGACATGTATCGAAGCAAAAAAAAATTTCAAAAACGGCCATTTTTTCGGGAGCAGTGATTTTAATAATGCTTAAAGTGAAACAATAAAAGTGAAATATTCCTTTAAATTTCGTACCTAGGGTGTGTGTATAGTATGCATGTAAAGCAGCGCTTGTTTCCCGTGCTTAGAACTGTCCCTGCACAAAGTGTCATTTCTGAAGGAAAAAAAGTAATTTAAAACTCACTCGCGGCTATAATGAATTTTCGGCTCCCGGCAATACATAGAAAAGTCATTGATAAAAAAAAAAAAAAATGCGTGGGGGTTCCCCCAAATTCAATTACCAGGCCCTTCAGGTCTGGTATGGATATTAAAGGGAACCCTGTCGCAAAAAAAATAAAAAAATGCATCCGGTTCCCCCCAAATTTCCATACCAGGCCCTTCAGGTCTGGTATGGATTTTAAGGGGAACTCCACCCCAAATTTAAAAAAAAAATGGCATGGAGTTCCCCCCAAAAATCTAGACCAGACCCTTTATCCGAGCACGCAACCTGGCAGGCCGCAGGAAAAGAGGGGGGGACGAGAGAGCACCCCCCCTCCTGAACCGTACCAAGCCACATGCCCTCTACATGGGGAGGATGTCCCCATGTTAATGGGGACAAGGGCCTCATCCCCACAACCCTTGCCCGGTGGTTGTGGGGGTCTGCGGGCAGGGGGCTTATCAGAATCTGGAAGACCCCTTTAACAAAGGGGACCCCCAGATCCCGGCCCCCCCCTATGTGAATTGGTAATGGGGTACATTGTACCCCTACCATTTCACAAAGAAAGTGTAAAAAAATTTAAAAAAAATACACAGACACCGTTGGGAAAGTCCTTTATTAAAAAAAAAAAAAAAAAATTCCCGCGATGAAATCCAGTGTCCCACGGCGATCCGATGCCCAGCGCTGTCCACACGAAACGTCATTGGCTGAACCTGAGCGGACCTGATGGGGAACTTCCTCCGCAGTGTATTAAATGAATAGACCCGCCCCATCAGGTCCGCTCAGCCAATGACGTAGGTGTAAGGCTGAGGACCTGATGCGGAACGTGAGAAGGGGCGGGTCTATTCATTTATTATACTGCAGAGGACGTTCCCCATCAGGTCCGTTCATCCAATGACGTAGGCGGGGTCTGACATACGAGGGGGCGGACCTAATGGGGAATTTCCCCCACAGTGTAATACATGAATAGACCCCCCCCATCTCACATTCCGCATCAGGTCCTCAGGCTTACACCTACGTCATTGGCTGAGCGGACCTGATGGGGAACTTTAGAAGGGGCGAGTGTATTCATTTATCAGTAATAAATGAATACACCCGCCCCTTCTAAAGTTCCCCAATTTTTGACACATTCTTTGTGAAATGGTAGGGGTACAATGTACCCCATTACCAATTCACATAGGGGGGCGGGATCTGGGGGTCCCCTTTGTTAATGGGGTCTTCCAGATTCCGATAAGCCCCCCGCTGCAGACCCCCACAACCACCGGGCAAGGGTTGTGGGGATGAGGCCCTTGTCCCCATCAACATGGGGACATGGTGCTTTGAGGGGTCACAGACCCCCAAAGCATCCTCCCAATGTTGAGGGCATGTGGCCTGGTACGGTTCAGGAGGGGGGGCGCTCTCTCGTCCCCCCTCTTTTCCTGCGGCCTGCCAGGTTGCGTGCTCGGATAAAGGGTCTGGTCTGGATTGTTGGGGGAACTCCACGCCATTTTTTTTTACATTTGGGGTGGAGTTCCCCTTAAAATCCATACCAGACCTGAAGGGCCTGGTATGGATATTTGGGGGGAACCGCACGCATTTTTTTTTTAAATTTGCGGCAGGGTTCCCCTTCATATCCATACCAGACCTGAAAGGCCTGGTAATCGAATTTGGGGGAACCCCCACACATTTTTTTATTTTTTTTATCAATGACTTTTCTATGTGTTGCCGGGAGCCTACAATTCATTATAGCCGTGAGTGAGTTTTAAATGACTTTTTTTCCTTCAGAAATGACACTTTGTGCAGGGACAGTTCTAAGCATGGGAAACAAGCGCTGCTTTACAGGCATACTATACACACCCACTAGGTACAAAATTTTAAGGAATATTTCACTTTTATTGTTTCACTTTAAGCATTATTAAAATCACTGCTCCCGAAAAAACGGCCGTTTTTAAAACTTTTTTTGCATTGATACATGTCCCCTGGGGCAGGACCCGGGTCCCCAAACACTTTTTATGACAATAACTTGCAAATTAGCCTTTAAAATGAGCACTTTAGATTTCTCCCATAGACTTTTTGAATTTGCCGCAAACACCCCAAATTGTTCGCTGTTCGGCGAACGGGCGAACAGGCAATGTTCGAGTCGAACATGAGTTCGACTCGAACTCGAAGCTCTCCCTAGTCTCAATGTGTCAGCTTTCTATTTTCATGGGACAGACTTAGTATATGCTTTTTATTGTATTTTATGATGTGTGCTTTTTTGTCGGATGTGTAATTCGAATATATTTAGTTTCAGACAGTGAGACTCGTTCTCTCTTTTTGTTACTTCTCTGAACCTTGACTGTATCCTGAAGAAGCCTAACAGTGAAACGCGTTGATGCACAAAGGCTCACTGTACAAATTGTATCATTTTATATGATTTTTATCTATTTTGAACATTGTTGACTATATCATGAACTTTTTTTAATAACATTTTTATTTTTTCTACCTCTCTATTGTTTTCCAAAGTCTGGCCTAATGGTGACTCTTTGAGCACCGTTCTTCTTGTTTCCCCCTCTAAATTTACGGATATGGCAATGTGAGTGCTTCCCTCCTCTATTTTTTCCACTATTATGCACTAGGGTCAGCAGGGGCAGATGCAAGTACCTATCGAAGCAGCCCCAAAAGGTCAAAGTAGTTGGGATCCAGGTGCTTCGGGAGCCCAGAAAACTGGTGAAACAGCCCAGGGAAGTTCCACAAGAACAACTGCCATAATGTCTTACCAGTCACCAGGGTAGAGGGAAGAGTCAGGCCTCAGAGGACATCAAATGGGATCTGTCAGTCTTGCCACTAGGAGCGCGAGAGCGGGGTCGTCTGACCCGTTGCGACCTGGGCAAAGGTGGGCCGAGCGTCTCCTGGGATAGCAGGTAGTCAAACCAATTGGGTTAACCTTTCAGTGCTTGGCAGCAGTTAACACATTTCCCTCCCCCCCTCGTTCCCCTGTGGTTCTCTTAGTAGCGCGGGAATATCTATAATATACATTCATATAGATATTAACACTTTGTGGGTGATCCTTTCCTTGCAGCTTGTGGATGGACATTATTGCTGCCTTTCTGATTGATGTCAAATAGTGGTTCAAAATTTTATTTGAGAGGACAGACACTTTTGCTTGCTGTTTGCACTTCAGGTTGTGGTGGCATCTGCTGCCTTTCTTATATATGGACACTTGAAAGGATGTTTTTTAAATATTTATTTTGTTAATTTTGATACTTTATTCTTTTCACTTATTTTAGCTTCATGATGTGTGTTCATTTTGTGTTTATATTTAGCGCTGCACTTCATATATAGATCTATCATCGTACCTGGAAACCTTTTTTTGCCTGGTGTAAACACATTTATTTAAATCCCAGAGATTACTCTGTGCCTCACATTCTAGCCTTCCTGCAAACAGGTCTTCACCAGAACTTGCCCTTAAGCACTCTCAAAGGTCAGGTATTGGCCTTATTAGGAAATCTCCCTACATTGCTTGGACATTGTCAGAGACATTAGAGCAGCCCTCAAAATTTCCACTAGTTTACTCGCATTTTGCGAGTGGAAAATGATTGCTGGTGAGTGTGGGGCTGTCTCGGAGAGGGAACAAGCACCGTCGGCAGGCGGGGTTGAATAGGAACCCTACTCCCAGCGATCGCAAAGGGTAGAGAGAGCACACCAGATCATCACAGAGCGGGGAACATTGCTGTAACAGCTTTCATTTGCATTGCAGATTGTTACCCGTGCTCGCCGTCACATACAGCCCCACCTCCTGGCCTGGGTACTTTGATAGACAGAACACGGTCCAATGTTAGGACGTGTAAAGTATATCAAAGTACCCGGGCCAGGAGACGGGACTGTATGTGACAGCGAATGCGATAAACACTTGGCAATTCAAATGAAAGCTGTTACAGCGATGTTCCTTGCTCTGTGATTATCTGGCCGGCAATCCTCTTCCTCTCCTCTCTCTTTCCCTGCACAGGTGAAGCGACATTGATGGACACAGGTGAGGCTGCATTCTTGGGCATAGATGAGGTGGCATTGATGGGCACAGGTGAGGTGGCATTGATGGGCACAGGTGAGGGGCATTGATTGGCACAAGTGAGGCTGCATTGATGGACACAGGTGAGGCTGCATTGATGGACACAGGTGAGGCTACATTGATGGACACAGGTGAGGCTGCATTGTTGGGCACAGGTGAGGCTGCATTGATGGGCACTGATCAAGCTGAATTGTTGGCCACAGGTGAAGCTGCATTGATGGACACAGGTGAGGCTGCATTGATGGAAAAATAAAACTAAAAACCAGCGCTCAATGGACAAAGATCAGATAATAAAAATTCAATTGATAAAAATGCCTTTTAATTAGAGTTCATAAGGCAAACATAATAACAAGTTCAATAGTTCATATACGGTGACATATAAAACCAGGGAAAGGTCAATAATAGTAATCATAGAACCTGACATCCATGGAGGTGGGAGCTGAATCCAGGTTGCAGAGTGTAATGAAGAGAGGGCTCAGCCGTCTGACTCGCTGGGACTCAAATGAGCCAATGGGCAGTAGTCCGGCAGAAGGGAGGACTTCCCAGTGATGTATAATGCGTTAGGGAAGGCGGATGGCCTTTGGTGAGGAAAAGGCAATGAAAGAATCCAGTCCGACAGACCGCGCTAAGTGCTGGGGATAGCGACAGGCTGCAGCTTCTGAATCCTCCTGTGATGAGAACAGCACGGAGGGGAACCGCCGCTGTGATGAGATCACTACACTAGCACTTCCGCTGGTCAAAACAACCAGCTGTGTGGCCGGCGGCTGAAAACAAAGGGGCGGGTCTGAAACAGCAACTCGGTGACCCCAGCAGAGGGAAAGTCCTTCTTCCGGAGGGCACAGATACAATGGTGGGGGGACAATATTGCCCAGGTAATATAGCTTCCTAAGAAACTTCTCAAAGGATCTAGTGCCGTACTGCAGATCATTCAAGCTCAGCCAGAGCTGCAATTACTGGAAATAATTTCAATGCGATATGGCTCCACTGAAAAATGGGATGAAATAGAAAGGAAATTTGGGGGTCCTGAGTGGCTCTGACTACGCGTTTCGCGCTTCAAGCGCTTTGTCACAGTCACTGATGAGTTGTACCCAGGAAGTTTAAATAGGAACCAATAAAGGAAGGGGAGGAGAAGGGAGAGGAAGGAGAAAACCAGGGGAGGACTGGGAGGGGGGGAAGGGGAAAGAGACCTAATTATAACCTGGATTTAACTCCTTGTTTGACAAACTGATGCATCATACAAAAACCTACAAAACATGTGACAAAAAATATGAACATATCAACACATAAACAAAAAAATAAATAAAAAAAATACATATGAAAATAAAAATAAAAAAATATATAAAAAAATATATAAAAAAATATATAAAAATGATCAAAAATAAAAAAATGAAAATAAATATGAAAATCAGATGGCAACGACCTTCAAATAAAACTGTTGGGTTTAAGCTCCTCATTTAACCCCTTCGGGGCCAAAGAGTCACACATATAAATGCAAAAGACTCTCCTTTTACACAAAAGGGAAAATCTTTCATTGGCAGTGAGTATGCCCTTGGGAATTGTTTAGATAACGAAAACCTCCAAATGTTTAATATTACCGCCATGGAATCTCTGAAAATGGCGAGGTACACTGTGCTCATTACAACCCTTTTGGGTAAACCTTCTGTGATCCCCTATTCTTGCTCGTAGTGCACGTATAGTGCGACCTGCGTACAGAAAACAGCAGGGGCACCGAAGAACGTAAACCACAAAGTCTGTAGAACAGGTCACGAATTGTCTAATGGAGTATGCTTTCCCCCCATTTGTATTGATAATGTTAGACCCGTGAGTTATAAACTGGCATGTGAGGCATCCTCGCTTCTTACATTGAAAGATGCCAGTCCTGTGGTCAAAGTATGATTTGATGTCTAGAAAAGATCTGGATCCAGGGGTGTTGTTAGTCACTTTGCTAGGAGCTATCAGATTCCTTACGGTTTTGGCTCTACGGAACGTAACCTGTGGGACAGGGGGTAATACAGGGCCTAGCCTCTGATCCAACCGCAGAATGCCATAATGTTTTTTAATAATCTTAGAAATGGATTTATATTCATTGTTAAAAGTTGGAATAAACCTAACTTTACCCTTTTCGTCGGCTTCATCTTTTGGGCACGCTACTAGTGGGCTGAGGACTAAGATGGATCTCAAATGCCTCATGTACCAAGACGGGAGGATACTTCTTCTCCTCAAACTTCTTGGTCATGAGAGAGCTCTGTTCCACGTAATCTTCCCTTTTGGAGCAGTTACGTCTCAGTCTATTGAATTGACCTCTGGGTATGTTCTTTTTCCATGTTGGATGGTGGCAACTATCAAAATGCAAATATGAATTACCACTGGTAGGTTTGACATGGTTGCGTGTAATAATCCTACCTTCCTCGTGACTCAATATGAGATCGAGGAACACCAACTCTTGAGTATTCAATACATGGGTGAAACTAAGGCCAAAGTTGTTGGTATTACAATGGTCCACCAGGGCATGGAAGAGCTCAGGACCCCCACTCCAGATAAGCACGATGTCATCAATGTACCGACCAAAGTACATGATGTACCCGGCAAATGGGTTGTTGGTCCAAATGTAGCTCTCCTCCCAGTGGCCCATCGTAAGGTTGGCATACACGGGGCAAAATTAGCCCCCATTGCCATGCCTTGACATTGAAGATACATAGAATTGCTCACAGAATGTGAAATAATTATGCTTTAAACAGAATTCCACTGATTCCATCAGAAACTGTGACTGTAGAGAATGAAAATCACCGCTATTGGTGAGGAAGTGTTTGATAGCTCTAACACCTACATCATGGGGTATCGACGTGTAAAGAGACGTCACGTCTAAAGATGCCCACATGTAGTCCTCCTCCCATGTATACTGTTGTAGGACATTGATTATATCGTTTGAGTCCTTAATATAGGAGGGTAACTGGTTCACAATCGGTTGAAGACAGAAATCGATGTAAATGGACAACCCATTGGTGAAACTGTTGGTGCAGGCCACGATTGGTCTGCCAGGAGGATCAACAAGGGATTTATGAACTTTGGGGAGATGGTAGAAATGAGGGGTACTGCACTCTGCTGGTAACATAAAGAGGCGCTCTTTTTTGGTAAGTACCCCATTTCTCCAAGCTTCATAGACCAAAGACTTTAAATCCTGCTGGTATGCAGACAGGGGGTCATAACGTAGTTTTAGGTAGGTGTCAGTATCGGCCAATAGCCGACTGGCCTCCTTCATGTAGTCAACCTTATTCTGTATTACTACGCTTCCCCCTTTGTCTGCTTGCCTAATCATGATATTAGTATTGGCCATAAGGTCCTTAAGTGACTGATTCTCTTCTTTAGTCAGATTGTAATTTCTGAATTTTTTGGGTTTGTCACATAATGTAGTCAGATCTTTGTAGACTGCCTGATAATAAGTCTCTATATAGGGCCCTTTAGAGTTGATAGGGACAAAGATTGACTTGGGTTTAAGTGAAGTGTGTAGTATGGGTGGCTCTAGCTGTGATGTAGGGACATATCCTTCTTGGTTGCCCTCTACCCACAGATCTTCTAAAATTTGTAGAGCCTCCTCATCAAGTTAAGTTCCGTGGCAGGGGGGGAAAGAGATGAGCTGGGCCTAGGTACACTCTCTTTTCCCACATAATTGTGAAAGTGAGTGAGGGGATTGGGAGCATTGCTGTAACAGCTTTCATTTGCATTGCAGATTGTTACCCATGCTCGCCGTCACATACAGCCCCACCTCCTGGCCTAGGTACTTTGATAGATAGAACACGGTCCAATGTCAGGACATGTAAAGTATATCAAAGTACCCGGGCCAGGAGACGGGGCTGTATGTGACAGCGAATGCGATAAACACTTGGCAATTCAAATGAAAAGCTGTTACAGCGATGTTCCTTGCTCTGTGATTATCTGGCCGGCAATCCTCTTCCTCTCCTCTCTCTTTCCCTGCACAGGTGAAGCGACATTGATGGATACAGGTGAGGCTGCATTCTTGGGCATAGATGAGGTGGCATTGACGGGCACAGGTGAGGTGGAATTGATGGGCACAGGTGAGGGGCATTGATTGGCACAGGTGAGGCTGCATTGATGGACACAGGTGAGGCTACATTGATGGACACAGGTGAGGCTGCATTGTTGGGCACAGGTGAGGCTGCATTGATGGGCACTGATCAAGCTGAAATGTTGGCCACAGGTGAAGCTGCATTGATGGACACAGGTGAGGCTGCATTGATGGACACAGGTGAGGCTGCATTGATGGACACAGGTGAGGCTGCATTGATGGACACAGGTGGGGCTGCATTGTTGGGCACAGGTGAGGCTGAATTGATGGACACAGGTGAGGCTGCATTGTCGGGCACAGGTGAGGCTGCATTGATAGACACAGGTAAGGCTCTTTGATGGACGCAGGTGAGGCTGCATTTATGGACACAGGTGAGGCTGCTTTTGGGCACAGGTGAGGCTGCATTGGTAGGCACTGATCAGGCTGCATTGTTGGGCACAGGTGAGGCTGCGTTGATGGACACAGGTGAGGCTGCATTATTGGACACAGGTGAGGCTGCATTGATGGACACAGGTGAGGCTGCATTGTTGGACACAGGTAAAGCTGCATTGATATCCACTGGTGAAGCTGCTTTGATGAGCAGTGAGGCTGCATTGTTGGGCACAGGTGAGGCTGCATTGATGGACACAGGTGAGGCTGCATTGATGGACACAGGTGAGGCTGCATTGATGGACACAGGTGAGGCTGCATTGATGGACACAGGTGAGGCTGCATTGTTGGACACAGGTGAGACTGCATTGATGGACACAGGTGAGGCTGCATTGATGGACACAGGTGAGGCTACATTGTTGGGCACAGGTGAGGCTGCATTGTTGGGCACAGGTGTGGCTGCATTGATGGGCACTGATCAGACTGCATTGATGGGCACAGGTGAGGCTGAATTAATGGGCACAGGTGAGGCTGAATTGATGGGCACAGGTGAAGCTGCATTGATGAGCAGTGAGGCTGCATTGTTGGGCACAGGTGAGGCTGCATTGTTGGGCACAGTTTAGACTGCATTGATGGGCACAGGTGAGGCTGCACTGATGGGCACTGATAAAGTTGTTGTTAATATTTATTATTGTAATTCTGCATAAAACATTTAAGTGTCATTTCATGAGATAATTTATAAAGGCGTGTTTAGAGGCGGAATTAGGATAGGGGTTGGATGGGGCAACTGGTGGCGAGTACACCTTACATTTTGAGTCCTGCATTAGAGTATACCTCAAGTCTACTGCTACAATCAGACAGCTGGATTGTTTGTCCTGTCCTCAGGACCTCTCAAGGGACACCCTACTTCAAAGTACACCATCCCACGATGGATAAGAAATCTGATTACAAGAGCTTACATTCTCAAAGAAAAATCCCTCCTGTGCTTTTATGTGCCCACTCCATCAGGTCAGTGGCATTTTCCTAAGCAGTTTGGCACCAAGCCTCTGTAGCCCAGTTGGCTAAGGCCATCACTTGGTCTTCTGTTAATACTTTTTCAAGGTTTTACCAGGCGGACGTACAATCTTCTACAGATGCAAATTTTGGCAGCAAGGTTCTCGGAGCAGTTGAAGTTTGGTCTTCTGAGGCCTCGTACACACGACGGTTTTTCTCGTCCAAAACAGTCAAGAAAAGTGCCGCGAGAGTTTTTTTGTCTAGAAAAACGTTCGTGTGTATGGTTTTACGACGAGAAAATTGGCGAGAATCTCGACGAGAAAATAGAGAACCTGCTCTCTATTTTCTCGTCAGGATTCCAGATTTCCTCGTCGTGTTTCTCGTCGGCCTGTTTTGTGACGAGAAAATGGTTCGTGTGTATGCTTTTACGACTCTTCCAAAAGCGCGCATGCTCACAAGCAACTATGAGACGGGAGCGCATCTTCTGGTAAAACAAGCCTTCATAATGGAGAGAGCATATTCGTCACGCTCAAAAATATTTCATCGTTTAAATGTTCTGCATTGAAATCTTCGTTAGAATGTTACATTAATCAAAACGAGTGACCTTCTTTTGCTGCTGATATTCACACAGAGTTATGCCTTATTTTTAACCTTTTTCATGCTGCTCTTTATAAGATTTATGTGTATTATATCGTGCAAGTTTTTAGGAATAATTTAAATGGTTAGATTTTTCAAAATGATGTTAATTCTAATTTCTCAATGTTTTGATAGCGATCTCCCATTTAATTTTGGAATCTATATTATTTAAATTTCACACCATGTTTTTGTGCTAATCAGATTTAGTTATTCTTTTGGGGGGTGATATCTGTGCCTTTTATTGTCAGTCAAATGTATCTGCTTACTCCAAAGCTTGATTTTGTTTATTTAAAAATACACATAGTCAAGTATGAACTTAAACAAAAAACACATTTATTCATGTTTATAAATTAAATAAAGAGAAGGCAGCGCTGGAGAAGCTGCTGCCATTTGTGCATCCCAGGGACCCCAGAGCACACAGCAACCCTGTGTGGACACTAAAATTGGGAGCTTGAGAAGGCCCACATTTCTGAACACAATCTGATGCTGGCCTCCCAGAGGTCAGGAACAGCAGCAGGTGAGATATATGTCCCAAGTGTGTGGTACTACAACAGGCTGCCTTCTGTCCGACCACAATGAAGCAAGGCCATCACTTCCTCTTCTTCCTGGCAACCTTCCCTGCAGCCTTTCCTGAAGCCTTTCCTGAAGCCTTTCCTGCAGCCTTTCCTGCAGTCTTCCTTCTTCGTTTGGCTGGAGGCTGGCCCACTGGAGGGGTACTCCTGTCAGGAGGAGGAGGTGGAGGTGTAGCAGAAGGGGGTGGGGCAGAAGAAGAAGGTGGAGGTGTAGCAGAAGGGGGTGGGGCAGAAGAAGAAGGTGGAGGTGTAGCAGAAGGGGGTGGGGCAGAAGAAGAAGGTGGAGGTGTAGCAGAAGGGGGTGGGGCAGAAGGTGGAGGTGCAGCAGGAGGGGGGGGGCAGAAGGTGGAGGTGTAGCAGAAGGGGGTGGGGCACTGGGCCCTGCCACCTCCTGGCTGCCACTGGGCCCTGCCACCTCCTGGCTGCCACTGGGCCCTGCCACCTCCTGGCTGCCACTGGGCCCTTCCTCCTCCTGCCTGACAGTTTCCAGACCCTCCTCCTGGCTGATTTCATCCTGTGTATGAAAAAGGAACATAGTTTAATATGTTGGTTTAATCTTTGCATCAAACTTTGTAATCCTGATGGAAGCAATTAGAATGTAAATGCATAAATCCTTGCTTTAAATTTACCACTACATCAGCTTGACTATTTACCACACAATTAAGTGCAGAATAATGTCTACAGATCTTGATTTCACTTGTGGAATACAAAATAATGTATGTTTCTCATCCTGACATATTTGTCAAACATTAATTTTATCCCAATACATTTTCAGTTAATACTATACCTGGCTCCAGATGGACAAATCAGGATCATCCAGGATGGCTGCCTCCTCTTGCTCCAGAGAAGGCTCAGGTTGGCTGCAGGAAAGTCTGGGGGGAAGAGTGGAGAGTGATGGCCTTGTCTCAATGAGGTCATCCAGGAAGGACATCCTGTTGTAGTACCACAAAATCGGGACATAAACATCATCTGCTGCTGCTCCTGACCTCTGAGAAGCCAGCACCTTAGAGCGTTCAGTCCTGTAGGTACCTCTCAAGCTCCCAATTTTAGTGTCCACTTGTTTTGCTGTGGCTGTGGGCACCTTGGTATGCACAAATGGGAGCAGCTTCTCCAGCGCTGCTTTTCTCACCCCTTTTTTTTATGGATGGGGTTTTTCGTCTCCCACAGAGCCGGCAGCTCCCTTACCCGGTCAATAAATTCCGCCAGGAACTCTTTGTCGCTAATAAAGACATTCATATTGTATCTGCAAGTAAAATTAATTATATTTAAATAATGTGAGGCAAACAGTCTAACCTCCTTAACATCCTAGTCACCATATATATCCTCCAACAATCTCAAGACAATTTTTACAAGTCACAAAATCACATACCTTCGTTCGCACGTCCGTCACTTGAACTCCTCTCTCCGCACACCGAACGTACTATAGTCACATGTGTGTTTGCTATATACACACCACGCATGCGTCAAAATTCGAACACTTCGCTCCGCACACGTCGCCCGCCCATGACGTTCTAACTTACATCTTTTCCCCGCCCCTTCTCTTTCGGCGCGCAGACAGATATGGCGGAGTTACAGCAGGTGTCTGATAATTCCGCAACTAGCGAGGAGACAAGCCCGGAGACCGAGGACACGTCACGATCAAGGAGGAGATTCAAGGCATCGAATATGTCTTTGGCGGAGATGGCGGAGATGGTGGACATCTTGGTCAAGGCTGATTATGATGCCAAGCATGGGCCGTATAGCAAACCAAATAGAAGGAAGGCCAAAATCCTCACTAAAGTTGTGAAGAGTCTGAGGGCGAAGTTCGGGGTGAAACGCTCAAATGAGCAGCTCAGAAAGAGGTGGTCAGACCTCAAACTGAGGGAGCCAGACCAGTTGAGGATCATAAAGAGGATGCTCGCTAAAAGTAAGTAAAATGACGACGTTTCTGCTATTAATATTTTTATAAACTGACATGTTTTTTTTTTTCATCATATTGGACTCCCTTCCAAAATGTAATATTTTGAACTAGGTTGGGCACAGTAATCGTTCGTTACGTTACCGACACTTCGTTCGGCCACTATCCGCGGTTTTGGCTTATTTAAGAGCCACAAAAGTAATTAGACATCTGGCATTTTTGATCAAGTATTGTGGATAATTTTTAAGTCTAGATGATGTGTTTGTAAAGAGAATGAAATGCAAACTTTAATCAGTGTAAAGGAGAGGACACTCAGCAGCTGCTTCCACATCTGTACTTTGGAGCACTATAGTGTGGGCCAACAGACCCGCCTTTTTTGGGTGTCCCACACAGGTGCATCAGAGAATTTTTGTGGTGCCTACATGTCCAAAAAATTACATCCAAATGTGAATACTAAACATATTTGGGGTCATAAATAATGCATTCTTCTTTAAATTCCGCACAAACACACACTTGTACCCCACTTCCAAACAATTTAGCCTGTTTTTAGTTTAACAATGAGATTTACAGTGTGATAAATAGACCTTTGGTTTTATTCTCATAGGGGAGAGAAGACTGGGAGGAGGACACTCCAGGGAGCACATGCACCCCACAACTTCCAAACAACACCAAACTCCCAAAGACCCACAACCGAAAGATGTGCAGGAAGTTGAGGTGGAGGAAGGAGAAGTGCAGGAAGGAGAGGTGGATGGCGTTGTGGATCTGGTCACCACAACAGGTCAGTATCTGACACCACAGCTTAAGGTAAGCGAGGTAGGCCTGCAGAGTTTTATTAATTTTTTTTTTGGTTTTTAGGGGATGTAAATGTTGTGAAGGATAGCACACGGTTCTCTGCTGACAGTGCCCTCCGCCTCATCCAGCAAGTGATGGAATGTAGCACGGAACTGGACCTAATTAAACAAAGAATCCATGTGATGGAACAAACATTTAAAGACATTCTCGATGTTTTGGGGAGAATTCAATAAGCCATCCAAACACATTTGTTTTTACATGTTTGTTTTTCTAATTTTTTCTAATTTTTTGAGTAACAAACCAGGCAAAAATTGAATATGCACACAGTGTGTGAACATGTGCTATCTGCCATCAGGGGATATCCATGTACGTCTTTTGTGGGTGCAACCCCTTCCTCGTATCAAAAGTCGGTGAACTGAGGAAGGGGATGCACCCCCAAAACACGTCCATTGATCACCCCTGATGGCAGATAGCACATGTTGACAATAGGGATCAGGATTGTAAACTTCCTATATGAAAAAAATAAAAAATGTTTGCATATTCAATTTTTGGCTGGGCAAGGAGTGGCAGGACCCCATATTAGGACGGGCACATAGAGACATAGTTTGTGTAAGTGAATGTCTCCGATTGCTCAGAGGTATCCAATGTTGTAATTTTTGAAATGCAACTGATATTTTTGTATTTTCATAAGCCAAAAATTGCCGGGTTGTGGCCAGGCCAACCCCAAAGTAAAAAAAAAAAAAAAAAATTAAAGAGAATGTGCACAGAGTAAAATATTTGACCACAAACAACGTGTAGCTTCTTTTTAGAATACCCTCTAAGCTTATTTGGTTCTTTTGTAAGGTAACATAGTGAAATGGTTGTTATTTACTAAAGTAAAATACACTTGCCACTACAAATGCACAAAGACAAACTAGGAGACAGGAAAGAACAAATAATTAAAGGTTTCAACAAGATTTTTATTGGGATACTTAGACATAGGCTGGCATAGGAATTGCCCCCCTACCCGTGAAATACTCCATGTATTTGTCCCGAACCACACGGGCATTTTGGGGGGGCAAGCCAAGACGGGCAGATTCCAGGCCCGGAAGGGGATTTGCAGGGGAAAGTCCAGCCTCTGGCAAAACTGAGGCCATATAGGAATTTGATTTTTGGCTCAGAAAGTTGTGTAGCACACAGCAGCATAACACTACATAGTTTATTTTGTAGTCCGCCAAGTGGATGGAAGTCATAAAAAGGCAGAACCGGCTGGCCATTATGCCGAAGGCATTTTCAACAACTCTTCGGCCCCTGGCCAGCCGGTAATTGAACACACTCTTCTCTGGGGTCAGGGTCCTCTGTGGAAATGGCCTCATAAGATGCCGTCCGAGTCCGAAGGCTTCATCAGCCAAGAAAACAAAGGGGAGTCCTTCAATATTCCCTGCATCCGGTGGCAATGCAAGGTCGTCACTCTGGAGACGGAGGGCAAACTCCGTCTGGATGAAGGATCCCCCATCGGACATCCGGCCATTCTTCCCTACATCAACATAGAGGAATTCATACCGTGCTGACACCACCGCCATCAGCACAATGCTATGAAACCCCTTGTAGTTGTAGTAGTAGGACCCAGAACGGGGTGGTGGCACGATGCGGACGTGCTTCCCGTCTATGGCACCACCGCAGTTGGGGAGGTCCCACCGCGTGGCAAACTCCGATGCCACAGTCTGCCATTCCTGTGGCGTGGAAGGAAGCTGTGGAGTGAAACAAGATGAAATAATATTAGAAAACCAAAGTCATACATTACAAGGAAATTCTATCCCAAAAAATTAGAGACCAACATCAATCTAATTATACGTTTATTAAGGTGTGTAAAAAAAGGATAATGGAAGGCTCATTTATCATATTCATCACCCCCTCTGATGGGCCATTACTAAATTATTTTGGGGGGGGAGATGTGTTTGGCCACAGGATAGCATTGCAGTGGCGGTGCGTCCAGAGTGGGCACTGGAGCACTGCCCCCTCTCTCCTGTGCCCATCACTCAGAACAATACATAGGTTCATGTGTTGCATGAACCTATGTATTGTCTATGCCGCACACTATTCAGGTGGATGGCCTCTTGTAAAGCGACCGACATATGAATCATTGCGGCATTTAGGGGGTTAAAATTGCAGAGCAGAAACAGGTAGTAAAATAGTCTTGCAAATTACAACCTGAGGGATGTAATTGGCTTCCTAAAAGAAAAATCGGGGACGCAGGGAGGGGGGCATTCCTTGGGTAAACACTGACAGGCTGCTCTGCCAATCATGTTCACCAAGTCTGTTTAATGGTAACATGATTGGCTGATGCAACATGAAGGGAAGGAGAAGACATCAAGGACAGAAGAAGGATGGCGCTGACCACAAGAAGGTAAGTGCAGGGCTGGGGGGAAACTGGCTGCATTAGAGGGGACTAAATGGCTGCATTTGAGGGAACAAAATGGCTGCATTGGAGGGGACAACTGGGGGCGTTTATTAGGCAACAGAGCAAAAAAGGAGGAAGTTTATTTCCTAAATTGGGGTTTGAACCCCCCAACATTTGGAGCAACAGGCGCCCCTGCTGGAAAAGTAAGTGAAGGGAAATATTTAGGGAGGAGAAAAAAGGGGCAATCTAAAGCTTCCAACATGCATGGGGACAAAGGGGACATTCTCAGCATATTACAATCATGGTAATTAGGGAAGGATGAAAGAAATACAATACATTAGCATACATGTAATACCTAAAATGTGATGTTAAGGGAGCAAACTTACCCTAATATAGTCCTCCTGCAGGACTTGGATGATGGCAGAACAGGTGTCTGGGATTATGAGGCCCAGAGCCTGGGGGGAGATGCCTGTGGTGAACTTCAAGTCCTGAAGACTTCTCCCTGTCGCCAGGTAACGCAACGTGGCGATGAGCCTCTGCTCAGCACTGATGGCTTCCCGCATAACGGTGTCCTTCCTGGTAATATAGGGGGACACCAAAGCCAACAGTTCCTGAAAAACGGGGTCAGACATCCTCAGAAAATTCCTGTAGTCCTCAGGATTATTCTCGACGATCTCCCGCAGCAGAGGCATGTGGCAGAATTGGTCCCGCTGGAGCAACCAATTCTTGGTCCATGAAATCCTCCTCACACCATTCATGGACTGGTCTTGGTCCAAAACAAGCAGACCAACACCAAGCGCACGCACAGCACGAACTCGACGACGAGAACGTCCAGGCGACATGGCTAGGAAACGGTCGTCTAATCAGAACGTACAGAACAGAACGCACTTTCGAACAGCAAGGCCTATGAATAACGAACTGAAAATCAGAAACGAACAGGCAAGAACGCACTGTAAAACAGATACGACCTGCCTAGACGCCCTGAAAGTCAAGATACGAACCCACAAGCACAAACTGAACGGCAGAAAACGATCTGAAAAGTACGAAGACTGAAAAGCGCGAATCGTCTCTTCCCAAACTTTTACTTCACACGCGGTAACACGAGATCAGCAAAAGCAGCCCAAGGGGTGGCGCCAAGAAAAAAGATCTTCCCCTTTATAGTGCCGTCGTACGTGCTGGACGTGAGCGCGGAGAACAACGAGGAAATTGGGAAATGACAGTGTGTACGCATAGAAAGCTTGACGAGAAAATTGACAAGCTTAACAAGAATCTCGTCGAAAAAAACAACGTGTTTTTTACGACGAGAAACTCGGTCGTGTGTACGAGGCCTGACACTTGTTATTTGGGTAATCTGTGCATATCGGCATAAGTTTTGGATTAAAGATTTCTATGATCAGCAAGATGTCATATGGATTGAGTCACTGTCTGCTAATTCGACTGAAACTGTACGTTACAGCAATCTGGCCATAACTGGGTGATAGAGATCACACTTCAGAGCTTAGATTGGATTGGCAGAACAGTCCAGAAATCATATAGCTCTAGTAAAAAATCATTTATAGCTCTGGAGTATACTGTGATATGTGATATTGCATATACAGCAATTTAGGACAGTGCAGCCATTGTCATACAAGCAAGTATATGCCTGCAAGCTAATCACATCTTACAGTATACAATACCAATTCTACAGTGGTTGCCTAATGGGACTGTTATACAAGTCAGTTGTGCATTAAACACTGTGTACAGAAGAAGCTGCCTGCACTACTACTTGCCATTCTGATTTATGCTTCTAATGCCTTCTCAAACAAGTGACACAGAAAGCAGCCTGTTCTTCACAAATCAACCTCCAGACACAGAGTCAAGCATTTGATACATTTCTCAGAGACTATCAGTTAACTATTTAATTGTAAGGACAATGTCTCAGCAAAATAGTACCCTTTCTGTGGAGGCAGAAACACAGCAAGAACCAGAATTCTTTCCAGATCAAGAACTAAGCACTTGGTTAAACCAACTTGGAAGGTTCAATAGATTTATGAGTTTAAGTAAAACTCACCCAAGCTCAACTGCTGTGTTAAGAAATATGACAACAGGAAGCCGCTGCTCAGGCTAGGGCATTCACTCTCCCCAACATAAGTCCTTAAAGATATTAGGGATGGGCCGAACACCCCCCGGTTTGGTTTGCAAAATTTGTTCAAACACGCAAACACCGTTAAAGTCTATGGGACACGATTATGAAAAATCAAAAGTGCTAATTTTAAAGGTTAATATGCAAGTTATTGTCATAAAAAGTGTTTGGGGACCCGGGTCCTGTCCCAGGGGACATGTATCAATCAATGTATCAATGAGTTTAAAAAAGTTTTAAAAACTGATGTTTTTTCGGAGTAGTGATATTAATAATGCTTGAAGTGAAACAATAAAAGTGAAATATTTCTTTAAATTTCATACCTGGGGGGTGTCTATAGTATGCCTGTAAAGTAGCGCATGCTTCCCGTGTTTATAACAGTCTCTGCACAAAATTACATTTCTAAAGGAAAAAAAGTAATTTAAAACTACTTGCTAGGGATGAGCTTCGTGTTCGAGTCGAACCCATGTTGACTCGAACATCGGCTGTTCGCCGAATTGCGAACCTTTATGGGCCGTTTGCGCCAAATTCGAATGGCGCGTCATGGCACATAATTCACTGCGGCATCGCAGTACATTGCTGGCTGATGATTGGCCAAGCATGCACTATGACCCGCATGCTTTGGCCAATCACAGCGCAGAAAAAACGGAGAGCCGTAATTGGCCAAAGGGTGGCTTTGGCCGATTATGGCTCAGGGGGTTTAGTACACGCCCTTGTGTAGTGTGTTGGAGTTGTGAAAAAAAGAGCGTTTACAGAGACAGACAGTGTCATTTATATTGAGTCCGATAGAGCAGGCAGGCGAGTCAGTTAGCTGCAGTTACAGTGTGTAGAGGATATATATGCATCCTAGGTGTTGTATATATATTTATACACTGTATTCAGTTTAGCTAGATCCGTTCCTGGTTTTCTCTATACTGTGACAGGCAGGCAGGTAATTGTGCTAGCTGCAGACAGTCAGTCTTTCACTTAGTGTACTGTGTTCTTTGCATAGAGTTCACCTAAAGCTTACCTAAATACAGTTAGTGACTATTATAGTGGTGTTCTCATAATAAAACCACAAGCAGAGAGCTGCAAGTATTTTCAGATTTTCAGTTAGTGTACTGTGTCCCTCTCTGCACAGTTTTCACCTAAAACTAACTGCTGCTGCTGCTGCTGCTGCTTTTCCTATACTAATACCACAGCAGGCAGTTGATTCTGATAGCTGCATTATCAGTACAGACAAATATATATATATATATATATATATATATATATATATATATATATATATATATATATGTAGCACACAGACCCTTTTTCTCCTGCTTACCTCCACTTGCAGAGTAGGGCACACCATGCCACATGCCCGTATCCTCCTGGTATAAGAGGTTGAGTCGTGTTCATACTATTTTTGGGTCCTGCAGCGAGTTACCTCCCTCCATTGGTTCTCATCCCTAGAGTGTAGGGAAAAGTCTATTCTCTTTCCTAAAACAAGGCCAATGTCCAGACTGTTTTAAACTCCCAACAGACGAGTTTATTTTTCTTGCTTGGAACTTAGTGGGAAAAAAGGTTGAAGATAGAGCTGGGTAGGGAGGTAGGTTCAGGCACGTGGCACCCATTTACCCTATTCTCCACTCAAGCCTTAGTGGGTATTGCTCACCTGGATAGATCCCTCTCACAGTTCTAGCAGCCGGAGTGAAGCACGAACAGTTACTTTCAATTTTTTTCCCCTTCAAAGACAAGTTCAGGAGATCCTCTGCCAAAGAGTCCTTTAGTTCCCGAATCTAGAACTCTCTAGCGCCCGCAACTTTTAGAAACCATAAGTGCCAGTGGGGCACATCACAGGAGCTATTGTGCAACTCACGGAATCCTTCCCTCTGATAGGCAACCAGGCCTCTCTTGAGACAGTGACTTCCTTCACCGATCCTACGGACAGGTCCTCTCCTGGTTTCCTCTCTTTCAGAGCGGGCCACCCTCCCTCAGGTACCCTGGGACTCCGATGGTTTGGTTGTAGACCCAGTTGAAGGTACTGGGCCTACCTGGAACACTATAGCCTCGGGCTGCAGGTGCCCAAGACTTCCAGACCAATTCACGTACCCCTGGCCAGCAGGGCCAAAGGGCACGACTCTCGCCACCAGGGGTCCCCCTTGGAATCCCCCGGCCAATCTCCCTGCCTAATGGTGTCTGCCCTTTATGTACCCTCTCCCAGCATGCACAGCAGGTAGACCACGCCCACTGTATGGCTCCCGAGAGAGGACATCCAATCATGCTACAATGCCGCCTGTGGTTCGACCCAAGACCTGGGCAACAAGGCCACCCGCAGGTCAAGGGGAACTATACATCCAGGCAACACCACAGCAGAGCAGAGTTCATTCTAGAGAATCAGAAAACCTGAGCCAAACTATTGCCCAGGCCGCCCCTAAATTTAAGGCACAGCGACCCCAATTTTGGGGGTCTGCTACACATATATACATCCGACCTTTGTGCAGCTACATCTCACTGCAGGCCATTAGTATGTCTGAGAGGCAGACAGTCACGAGGCAATAAAAGAGGGCAAGCAGGCTCTGTGTTTAGAGGCAACAGTGCTGCTGGTCGTGGACACGGTGCATCCTCATCAGCACGTGGCCGTGGGACACGCTTGTCCTTCTTTTCGGCAGCTTGCCATGTTGAGCCGCAACATGCCCAAGACTTGGTAGAGTTGATGACCAAGCCGTCCTACTCCTTTGTCATCCTCTCTCACCCAGGCTCAGGGTATCAGGGTACTTTGTCTGGCAAATCAGCTGCCAAAGCGGCCTCTTCCCTTGGCTCAATGACATCAGTCACTCCTTACCTAGCCCCACCATGTCCTCCTGAGGAGTCCCCCGAACTGTTTGACCACAGTGTTGGGTACACGGTCCAGGAGGATGCCCAGCGTTTTGAAGGTTTCGATGACGGAACCCAGCTGGAGGAAGGCAGTAATGTGAGCTCAGAGAGAGGGGGTAGTAACGTGAGCCCAGAGAGAGGGGGTGCCCAACAAGGACAGCTATCTGGCAGTCATGTTCCCCCAGCTGCAGCATACTGCCAAATTGGCTCCAGTGATGAGGAGGGAGGAGATGATGAGGTCACTGACTCCACGTGGGTGCCTGCTAGGAGAGAGGAGGAGGAGGAGGAGGAGGCACATCTCCAATGAGGCAGGATGCCCTCCAGGGGCCAGCTTAAGGGCAGCACACCGACTGCATTACACCGCAGAGCTCTGCATGTGCAGGGCGCTGCTGTCTCTGCACGTTATTCCAAAAGTTCTTTGGTGTGGGCCTTTTTTCAGACGTGTGCAGCAGATCGCACCGTTGCCATTTGCAACATATGTCTAAAGCATATCTTGCATGGCCAAAACATCAGCCGCTTGGGCACCACGTGCTTGACCAGACATATGTCGACCTGCTATGCAGTCCATTGGCAAGCGTATCTAAAAGACCCACACCAAAGAACAAAGCGGACCTCTCCTTACTCCTCATCAGCTGGGATCTCCAACCCCATTATACCTTCAGTCCTCTCTGAAACCTGCACTGAGAGGAATGAAGGTGTAGAATTTGGTGTGTCACAGCCAAGTACTTGCGGACAATCTGCTATCAGTACACCGACGTCCGATTGTACCAGGCAAATTTCCCTACCCCAGCTGCTGCACCGCCGAAAGAAGTTCGCTCCCAGCCATCAACATGCCCAGCGGTTGAATGCTAGCTTGGCTAAATTGCTAGCACTTCAACTGCTGCTTTTTCAGTTGGTAGACTCTGCCCCCTTCCGTGAGTTTGTTGAATGTGCGGTTCCTCAGTGGCAGGTTCACAAACGCCACTTTTTCTCACGGAAGGCGATTCCGGCTCTCTACCGGCATGTGGAAGGCAATGTCTTGGCCTCGCTGGACAGGGCAGTCAGCGGTAAGGTGCATATTACAGCTGACTCATGGTCCAACAGGCATGGACAGGGACGTTGCCTATCTTTCACGGTGCATTGGGTGACTCTGCTGGCAGCTGGGAAGGATGCAGGACAAGGTGCAGTAGTGTTGGAGGTTGTTCCGCCACCACGCTTCCAAAATGTTACTACTGGCGATTCTGACACACCTCTCGCCTCCACCCCCTCATCTTCTTCTTTCTCCATGGTCTCTACCTGTGCTTTGTCCTTGGAACCAGCGGTGCTCTGTAGGCGTTCAAGGGGCTACGCAAGTACGCAGGCAAAAAGATGCCATGCGGTGCTTGAGCTGGTGTGCTTGGGGGACAGGAGCCACACTGGGGCAGAGATTCTGTCAGCTCTGCAGAGGCAGGCTCAGAGGTGGTTGACGCCATGCCAGCTTAAGCCAGGAAAGGTGGTTTCCGACAATGGCACCAACCTCCTCTCTGCCCTCCGACAGGGACAACTGACCCATGTGCCCTGTTTGGCTCATGTCCTTAACTTGGTGGTGCAGCGGTTCTTGGGCAGGTACCCGGGCTTACAGGAGGTCCTGAAGCAGGCCAGGAAACTCTTTGGGCATTTCCGCCGGTCATATAATGCCAGTGCTCGGCTGGCTGACCTGCAAAAGGATTACAACCTGCCCAAGAACCGCTTAATCTGTGACATGCCCACCAGGTGGAACTCTACGTTGGCCATGCTGCAGCAACTGCACACGCAGCAGAGGGCCATCAATGAGTATCTGTTGCAATATGGCACCAGGACAGTGTCAAGGGAGCTTGGATTTTTTTCCCCACGCCAGTGGGCCATGATTAGGGATGCATGCACTGTCCTGGCACCATTTGAGGAGGCCACGAGGATGGTGAGCAGTGACAGTGCATGCATCAATGACACTGTCTCTCTTGTCCACCTGGAGCACACACTGCGTGGAATAATGGACAGGGCACTTGAGGCAGAACAGAGGCAGGAAGAGGAGGACTTCCTGCTGGCCCGGCTATCACACAGGAAGGGGAGGAGGAGGAGGAGGATTATTGTGTCAGCATGGAGGTGGAGCCTAGCACTCAGCATCAGCCGCAGTCTTTAAGGGATCATTTACAGTCCCAATGTCATCCTCAGTGACCCAGAGGACTCCGAATGCCTCAGCAAACCTACGCTGCATGGCCTCCCTGATCCTGCAAAGCCTGCGGAAGGATCCTCGTATTCGTGCGATCAAGGAGAGGGATCATTACTGGCTGGCAACCCTCCTTGATCCATGTTACAAAGATAAGGTTGTGGACCTCATCTTGCAAGAAAGGTCTGTGCAAGGTCTTCCCAGAGACTGGGATGTTACAAATTCCTGCTCCTGGACAACGTGTTGCTGAGGCCCCGGTCAGGCTCCGGTCAGTCAAAGAAGGAGCGGTGGAGAAGGTGGCCGTCTGACTAATGCATTCAGATTTTTTTTTAGTACGCAGCCCCAAGGTATGATCGCTTCCAGCAACATTCAGTGCTGCTGGAGGCTTTGTAACCGATCACAGGGTGCGCCTATCCACCGACTCGGTCGATCGACTGACCTTCATAAAAATGAATCAGTCTTGGATCACCACCAGCTACCAAGTACATGATGCTGATGTAACCGAATCATTTTTTTGGAAATGTCAGATCCCTTCAAGACTGCCTATGCTGATGCTGAGTGACTATCCTGTTATGCTGAGTGACTATCCTCTTCCACCTCAATAATCATGCTGATAGCTTGAAAGAACATTTTTGGTTCTGGGCACCGCCACCAGTGGCTAAGTGTCAGGGTCACCTGTGGCCAGGTGACAGATGCACACCGTAGGGGGACAGGAGTGCACCGCGAGGTAGTGAACCCTATGGCTGGCTTCTGTGGATAGGAAACTGGGTGGTTGTGGAAAGCGGGACCAGAGGAGCACAACCGGGATCCCAACGGAAGCGAGAGCCAAGATTCCCCAGGGCGCGGAGTCTAAGACCCAGCTGGTCTTCTCCAGGGCCTCTAGTGGTGAGGATGTTACGCTGCAGGCTGGGACCAGGTCGCGGCCCCTGGAGTTTCCTAGCTCACGCCCCGTAGGATAAGGGGAAGCAGCAACACACGATAGAGAGAACCGAATAACAAGCCGAAGGTCAGGGGCCACAAGCAGACAAGGATAACGAAGAACGAGCCGAAGGTCAAGGGTCACGAGCAGACAGGGATGGTCGGGGACAAGCCAATAACGTAACAGAGAGACAGACGTAGCACACGGCAGGCAGGAACCCAAACACACAATGCCTAACAAACACGTTGATCAGCCAAGCAGGCTTGCAGTGCACAGGTTAATATAGTGTTCAGTGATAGGGCCTGGGGTGGAGTCAGGCTGGGAGGAGATTATAAAGGAAGCCAGGTGAAGGAGGTCTGGTCTCTAGATGAACACATGAGGAGGAAGGTAAGATGGCAGACAGACATTAATGCATATCCATGACAGTACCCTCCCTCTTATGGGCCCTCCCCCGCCTGGACCCAGGCTTAAAGGGAAATCTCTGATGAAACCTTCTCAACAGATGAGGTGCAGCGACATCAGATGCAGCGATCCAAGACGCCTCCTCAGGACCAAAACCTCTCCAATGCACAAGGTACTGAAGAATGCCTCTACAGAGCCGAGAATCCAGAACTTGTCTAACCTCGTACTTAAAATTATCCTCAGAGACCGAAAACGAGGTAGGGAGATGACAAGAAGATCTATTGAGGACCAAAGGCTCTCTAGGAATAAGCAAGGGCATGAGAGGATCAACAGGAATCTGAGGAGGGTCCCCTAGACCCTTAAAGGGGAACTGGTCATCTTGCACAGGACCATCAGACTGGGCAGATGTCAGTGGAACCCTGAAGTCAGGTTGGTTAGAAGGTGACATGTCGCCGGAGTCAAGCTGAATAGCTGAAGGACAAGCAGAATGTCCCGAACAAGAAAAAGTAAGAGGCTCACTGGGCATGGGCTGGACTGGCATAACTAGTACAGAGGCAGAGTGAATAGCTGAGTCAGGTGTAGCGACTACCTGAATCGCATCGCAAGACGTAGCGACTGCAGGACTTGTAGACAAGCTAGCCTGGCTGTGCGTCCAAGGGTGGTTAGGGACAGAGAAATGTAAATGGTTATGCAACCTGGAATGAATGACCGGCTCAGATTCACAGGGGGCAACCTTGGGTAGACAGGAGGAGGAACAGGAGGGACCCCAAGCCAGGATCTGTCCAGTAGTCCAGTCCACATGAGGAGAATGGAGCTGTAACCATGGGAGACCCAAAATTATAGGCGTTGAGGCCTTGGGTAAGATAAGGAAGGATATCCACTCCTGGTGGAGTGTCCCTACCGACATCTTAACAGGGAGGGTCTGGAAGCGGATAGGTCCCCCTGGGAGAACAGTACCATCAATCGCCAAGACCACCAATGGCGTGGTGAGGGGCAAAAGAGTAAGTCTCATGGACGATGCGATTTCCCAGTCCATGAAATTACCAGCGGCTCCGGAATCCAGATATGCTGAGACCGAATGAGAAGAAGCACCAACATGAAGGAACACAGAAAGCAGAAGACGAGAAGGGGAAGGTGATATTTCTGGGTCCAATACTCCACTTTCCAGATGAAGTGGACCCGAACGTTTTTCTGGACAAAGAGAGCAAGTGTCACGAAAATGACCTTTGCCCCCACAGTAAAGACACAGACCAAGAGTTCTGCGCCTAGCACGTTCCTCGGGGGATAGCCTGGTCCGACCCCGCTGCATGGGTTCCTCAGCTGGTAGGAGATGCTCTACGGGTCGAAGAGAGGGGAGCTCAGGCTGACTAAGAACCAAGGAGGGCTGGCGTTGCTTTTCTAAGGTCCTCTCCTGAAAGCGAATATCGATCTGGTTACACAAGGAGATAACGCCGGCCAGATCAGTGGGGATGGTTCTTCCAGCTAATTCATCCTTCACTCTATCAGACAGGCCATGCAAAAAGGTTGCGACTAAGGCCTCATTGTTCCAGCTCAACTCAGCCGACAGTATGCGGAAATGAAGGGCATACTGTCCCACAGAAGCAGACTCTTGGCGGAGACGTAAAAGGGTGCTGGCCGCTGAAGAGACACGAGCCGGTTCTTCGAAGATATTCCGAAAAAGTTTCAAGAAACCAGACAGGCTAGAAACCACTGGATCATTCAGTTCCCACAGAGGGGCTGCCCAGGCTAAAGCTTCACCAGAGAGGAGGGAAATGATATAGGCTACCTTAGCCCGATCAGACAGGAAGTTTTGGGGCTGGAGCTCAAAATGAATCGTGCATTGGCTAAGGAACCCCCTGCAAGCCTTGGAGTCCCCAGAGAAACGGGACGGAGCTGGCAGTTGTAGCGAGTGTGTGGCTGCGACTGGTGCAATAGGTGCAGCCGCTGATTGTATTTGAGGTTGCGGATTCAGGGTTCCCAAGGAGGCCTGAAGCTGCTCGAAGCGAGAAGCCAGATCCTGGAGGAATCGCATCACCTGAGTCTGATTCGATTCCTGGGTTTCAAGTCTGCAAACTATGCCCTGCAATGGATCATCCGCGGGTAGCGGGATGTCAGCCGGGTTCATGGCTGATCAAACTGTCAGGGTCACCTGTGGCCAGGTGACAGATGCACACCGTAGGGGGACAGGAGTGCACCGCGAGGTAGTGAACCCTATGGCTGGCTTCTGTGGATAGGAAACTGGGTGGTTGTGGAAAGCGGGACCAGAGGAGCACAACCGGGATCCCAACGGAAGCGAGAGCCAAGATTCCCCAGGGCGCGGAGTCTAAGACCCAGCTGGTCTTCTCCAGGGCCTCTAGTGGTGAGGATGTTACGCTGCAGGCTGGGACCAGGTCGCGGCCCCTGGAGTTTCCTAGCTCACGCCCCGTAGGATAAGGGGAAGCAGCAACACACGATAGAGAGAACCGAATAACAAGCCGAAGGTCAGGGGCCACAAGCAGACAAGGATAACGAAGAACGAGCCGAAGGTCAAGGGTCACGAGCAGACAGGGATGGTCGGGGACAAGCCAATAACGTAACAGAGAGACAGACGTAGCACACGGCAGGCAGGAACCCAAACACACAATGCCTAACAAACACGTTGATCAGCCAAGCAGGCTTGCAGTGCACAGGTTAATATAGTGTTCAGTGATAGGGCCTGGGGTGGAGTCAGGCTGGGAGGAGATTATAAAGGAAGCCAGGTGAAGGAGGTCTGGTCTCTAGATGAACACATGAGGAGGAAGGTAAGATGGCAGACAGACATTAATGCATATCCATGACACTAAGGTTCAACAGGGGCGTGTATTTACAATTTGTGATGCAATGCTTTGCAGCAGGGCTCATTGCTGTGCTCCAACTACAGTATCTGTGAGGGGTTGCAGTGTTGTGGCACCAGTGCCTAAGGCCCAATTTTTCAGCCCCTGTTTAACAGGGGCGTGTTTTTATAATTTTTGATGCAATGCTTTGCAACAGGGCTCATTGCTGTGCTCCAACTACAGTATCTGTGAGGGGTTGCAGTGTTGTGGCACCAGCACCAGTGCCTAAGGCCCAATTTTTCAGCCCCTGTTTAACAGGGGCATGCTTTTACAATTTTTGATGCAATGTTTTGCAGCAGGGCTCAGTGCTGTGCTCCAACTACAGTATCTGTGAGGGATTGCAGTGTTGTGGCACCAGCACCAGTGCCTAATGCCCAATTTTTCAGCCCCTGTTTAACAGGGGCGTGTAAGCAGGGCCGGTCCTGGGCGGGTGCCTGGGGTGCACTGCACCGAGGCGCCGCAGAGCAGGGGGCGCCAAAGTGCCAGAGTATCATGATTGTCAGTCCCGAGTGTTCTGCCTCTCGCCCGCGGCAGTGTGCATTTTCCTCGCCCCCGGCGCTCAGTATAACGGCACTATTCCCCGCCTCCCAGCGTGCCCACGGCAGTGTGCATAAGATAGCCTAGCTTCATATTCCCCGCCCCACGGCAATGTTCGCCCTCCGGCTGTATATTTTTCCTCCCCGCTTGCCCGCTGTATATTTCGTATGAGGAGGAGGTAGGCTAGGTCTGCCCCACCTCCTCCCCATGTCCCCCCTGTGCCCGCCCACAACCCTTTCGCGTAGCCAATCTGTGCCTGGAAAGGGATGAGGGCGGGAGATTTCAAGCCAGCCAGTGATCCTGCCTGATGTCGCTGCCTGAGTGCCTGTGCCTGCCTCTGAAGACAATGCAGCCTGGGTGAGTGATCTCTCCCCTCTCTCTTCTCTAAATGTGCCAAAGTCTCCCAGGCATCCATATATAGTCTTCCATGCAGGGGCGGGCTGGGGCAGGGTGGCAATTTCCCCCTAGGCTGCCGCACTAACTTATATGGATAACGGCCGGCGGCTGCCCGCTCACGTTTTTTTTTTCCAGAGGAAGTCGGGTCAGGGCAGGGGCCATGAGCTGAGGCAGAGGGAGAGGTGCTGAAGCTCAAGCGACACTCACTCATGTAGCGGGGCCACTCTGTCACCCGCGGCTCCACTCCTCCCGTCGGTCGCGATCACACTAATCCACCGACAGAGGAGTGAGAGCCAGCCTGTCAGCTCCTGCGGGGGATTTCCCCCTCCCTCTCCTCCAAACACTGCAGTATGTGCGGGCTCCGCTCACAGAGCCCGGCCGCCCACTCTGTTCCCTCCCCTGCTTCCTCATTGGTAGGTGGAGAGTGCCCATCAGCCAGGCCTCCAGCAGCTGCAAAGCATCGTGGGACATATAGTCCCTATCGCCAGCAGCCCAGTAGCAGTCCCTGGGGGCAGAAACTCCCCAGCCTGTCCACAGCAGGAGAAAGGACGAGAGGCTGCGGGAAGCGGACTGTCACTCCATGAGGTGAGCAGAGCAGAGATAATGTAAGTTTTTTTTTTTATTGAAAATAAAGATTCCTCTCTTCCTTCTCAATGTTTCATGCTGGGGGCTGATATTATATACCCCTTCATGCCTAAACCTTTTTTTGACACTTGTCGAATATCTGTATTTTTGTTAGAAAATTACTTAGAACCCCCAAACATATATATATATATATATATATATATAATGTATTTTTTTTAGCAGAAACCCTGGAGAATAAAATGGCGATTGTTGCAATATTTTATGTCACATAAAATATTTCATTTGAAAAACCGCACTGATGCAATGCAATTTCTTTGGGAAAATACACTGTCATGAATAAAAAAATAAAAATAAAATAACATTAGCCCAATTTTTTTGTATAATGTGAAAGATGATAGTATGCAGAGTAAATAGATACCTAACGTGTGGGGTGCACGCGGCATGCCCTGTGATCAGTGAGTCCATGAGACTCGGCTGATCACAGATCGGAGTGAGGGGCAGATATCGGCCCCTTACCATGTGATCAGCTGTCAGCCAATGACAGCTGATCACGTGATGAAAACAGAAGCTGGTAATTGCCATTTTGTTCCCCTCATGCTGACAGCGTGAGGAGAAAAAAAAGTCGTTTATCGTCTTGTGTAAACGGGACATCAGTCCCGCACACTCCAGACCCACTGCTGCTAAGTAGTGCCCACCAGTGCCACCTACCAGTGCATATCAGCACTGCTAAGTAGTCCACGCGCTCTCAAGCTCCCAGTGAGTGGAGAACTGAGAGCAGCACAGCCAGAATAAAATGACCTGTGTGTCCTGCTGGCCACTGACCTGTGGGTCCTGCTGGCCGCTGGCCTGTAAGTCCTGCTGGCCGCTGGCCTCTGGCTCCTGCTGGGAGCTGACCATAGCCTTTTGGGTCTGCTGGCTACTAGCCTAGGGCGACCAGATGTCCCCGGTTTCCCGGGACAGTCCCCGGACTGAGGACACTCAGAAAACCAAAGTCATACATTACAAGGAAATTCTATCCCAAAAAATTAGAGACCAACATCAATCTAATTATACGTTTATTAAGGTGTGTAAAAAAAGGATAATGGAAGGCTCATTTATCATATTCATCACCCCCTCTGATGGGCCATTACTAAATTATTTTGGGGGGGGGGAGATGTGTTTGGCCACAGGATAGCATTGCAGTGGCGGTGCGTCCAGAGTGGGCGCTGGAGCACTGCCCCCTCTCTCCTGTGCCCATCACTCAGAACAATACATAGGTTCATGTGTTGCATGAACCTATGTATTGTCTATGCCGCACACTATTCAGGTGGATGGCCTCTTGTAAAGCGACCGACATATGAATCATTGCGGCATTTAGGGGGTTAAAATTGCAGAGCAGAAACAGGTAGTAAAATAGTCTTGCAAATTACAACCTGAGGGATGTAATTGGCTTCCTAAAAGAAAAATCGGGGACGCAGGGAGGGGGGCATTCCTTGGGTAAACACTGACAGGCTGCTCTGCCAATCATGTTCACCAAGTCTGTTTAATGGTAACATGATTGGCTGATGCAACATGAAGGGAAGGAGAAGACATCAAGGACAGAAGAAGGATGGCGCTGACCACAAGAAGGTAAGTGCAGGGCTGGGGGGAAACTGGCTGCATTAGAGGGGACTAAATGGCTGCATTTGAGGGAACAAAATGGCTGCATTGGAGGGGACAACTGGGGGCGTTTATTAGGCAACAGAGCAAAAAAGGAGGAAGTTTATTTCCTAAATTGGGGTTTGAACCCCCCAACATTTGGAGCAACAGGCGCCCCTGCTGGAAAAGTAAGTGAAGGGAAATATTTAGGGAGGAGAAAAAAGGGGCAATCTAAAGCTTCCAACATGCATGGGGACAAAGGGGACATTCTCAGCATATTACAATCATGGTAATTAGGGAAGGATGAAAGAAATACAATACATTAGCATACATGTAATACCTAAAATGTGATGTTAAGGGAGCAAACTTACCCTAATATAGTCCTCCTGCAGGACTTGGATGATGGCAGAACAGGTGTCTGGGATTATGAGGCCCAGAGCCTGGGGGGAGATGCCTGTGGTGAACTTCAAGTCCTGAAGACTTCTCCCTGTCGCCAGGTAACGCAACGTGGCGATGAGCCTCTGCTCAGCACTGATGGCTTCCCGCATAACGGTGTCCTTCCTGGTAATATAGGGGGACACCAAAGCCAACAGTTCCTGAAAAAACGGGGTCAGACATCCTCAGAAAATTCCTGTAGTCCTCAGGATTATTCTCGACGATCTCCCGCAGCAGAGGCATGTGGCAGAATTGGTCCCGCTGGAGCAACCAATTCTTGGTCCATGAAATCCTCCTCACACCATTCATGGACTGGTCTTGGTCCAAAACAAGCAGACCAACACCAAGCGCACGCACAGCACGAACTCGACGACGAGAACGTCCAGGCGACATGGCTAGGAAACGGTCGTCTAATCAGAACGTACAGAACAGAACGCACTTTCGAACAGCAAGGCCTATGAATAACGAACTGAAAATCAGAAACGAACAGGCAAGAATGCACTGTAAAACAGATACGACCTGCCTAGACGCCCTGAAAGTCAAGATACGAACCCACAAGCACAAACTGAACGGCAGAAAACGATCTGAAAAGTACGAAGACTGAAAAGCGCGAATCGTCTCTTCCCAAACTTTTACTTCACACGCGGTAACACGAGATCAGCAAAAGCAGCCCAAGGGGTGGCGCCAAGAAAAAAGATCTTCCCCTTTATAGTGCCGTCGTACGTGCTGGACGTGAGCGCGGAGAACAACGAGGAAATTGGGAAATGACAGTGTGTACGCATAGAAAGCTTGACGAGAAAATTGACAAGCTTAACAAGAATCTCGTCGAAAAAAACGACGTGTTTTTTACGACGAGAAACTCGGTCGTGTGTACGAGGCCTGACACTTGTTATTTGGGTAATCTGTGCATATCGGCATAAGTTTTGGATTAAAGATTTCTATGATCAGCAAGATGTCATATGGATTGAGTCACTGTCTGCTAATTCGACTGAAACTGTACGTTACAGCAATCTGGCCATAACTGGGTGATAGAGATCACACTTCAGAGCTTAGATTGGATTGGCAGAACAGTCCAGAAATCATATAGCTCTAGTAAAAAATCATTTATAGCTCTGGAGTATACTGTGATATGTGATATTGCATATACAGCAATTTAGGACAGTGCAGCCATTGTCATACAAGCAAGTATATGCCTGCAAGCTAATCACATCTTACAGTATACAATACCAATTCTACAGTGGTTGCCTAATGGGACTGTTATACAAGTCAGTTGTGCATTAAACACTGTGTACAGAAGAAGCTGCCTGCACTACTACTTGCCATTCTGATTTATGCTTCTAATGCCTTCTCAAACAAGTGACACAGAAAGCAGCCTGTTCTTCACAAATCAACCTCCAGACACAGAGTCAAGCATTTGATACATTTCTCAGAGACTATCAGTTAACTATTTAATTGTAAGGACAATGTCTCAGCAAAATAGTACCCTTTCTGTGGAGGCAGAAACACAGCAAGAACCAGAATTCTTTCCAGATCAAGAACTAAGCACTTGGTTAAACCAACTTGGAAGGTTCAATAGATTTATGAGTTTAAGTAAAACTCACCCAAGCTCAACTGCTGTGTTAAGAAATATGACAACAGGAAGCCGCTGCTCAGGCTAGGGCATTCACTCTCCCCAACATAAGTCCTTAAAGATATTAGGGATGGGCCGAACACCCCCCGGTTTGGTTTGCAAAATTTGTTCAAACACGCAAACACCGTTAAAGTCTATGGGACACGAATATGAAAAATCAAAAGTGCTAATTTTAAAGGTTAATATGCAAGTTATTGTCATAAAAAGTGTTTGGGGACCCGGGTCCTGTCCCAGGGGACATGTATCAATCACTGTATCAATGAGTTTAAAAAAGTTTTAAAAACTGATGTTTTTTCGGAGTAGTGATATTAATAATGCTTGAAGTGAAACAATAAAAGTGAAATATTTCTTTAAATTTCATACCTGGGGGGTGTCTATAGTATGCCTGTAAAGTAGCGCATGCTTCCCGTGTTTATAACAGTCTCTGCACAAAATTACATTTCTAAAGGAAAAAAAGTAATTTAAAACTACTTGCTAGGGATGAGCTTCGTGTTCGAATCGAACCCATGTTCGACTCGAACATCGGCTGTTCGCCGAATTGCGAACCTTTATGGGCCGTTTGCGCCAAATTCGAATGGCGCGTCATGGCACATAATTCACTGCGGCATCGCAGTACATTGCTGGCTGATGATTGGCCAAGCATGCACTATGACCCGCATGCTTTGGCCAATCACAGCGCAGAAAAAACGGAGAGCCGTAATTGGCCAAAGGGTGGCTTTGGCCGATTATGGCTCAGGGGGTTTAGTACACGCCCTTGTGTAGTGTGTTGGAGTTGTGAAAAAAAGAGCGTTTACAGAGACAGACAGTGTCATTTATATTGAGTCCGATAGAGCAGGCAGGCGAGTCAGTTAGCTGCAGTTACAGTGTGTAGAGGATATATATGCATCCTAGGTGTTGTATATATATTTATACACTGTATTCAGTTTAGCTAGATCCGTTCCTGGTTTTCTCTATACTGTGACAGGCAGGCAGGTAATTGTGCTAGCTGCAGACAGTCAGTCTTTCACTTAGTGTACTGTGTTCTTTGCATAGAGTTCACCTAAAGCTTACCTAAATACAGTTAGTGACTATTATAGTGGTGTTCTCATAATAAAACCACAAGCAGAGAGCTGCAAGTATTTTCAGATTTTCAGTTAGTGTACTGTGTCCCTCTCTGCACAGTTTTCACCTAAAACTAACTGCTGCTGCTGCTGCTGCTGCTTTTCCCATACTAATACCACAGCAGGCAGTTGATTCTGATAGCTGCATTATCAGTACAGACAAATATATATATATATATATATATATATATATATATATATATATATATATATATATGTAGCACACAGACCCTTTTTCTCCTGCTTACCTCCACTTGCAGAGTAGGGCACACCATGCCACATGCCCGTATCCTCCTGGTATAAGAGGTTGAGTCGTGTTCATACTATTTTTGGGTCCTGCAGCGAGTTACCTCCCTCCATTGGTTCTCATCCCTAGAGTGTAGGGAAAAGTCTATTCTCTTTCCTAAAACAAGGCCAATGTCCAGACTGTTTTAAACTCCCAACAGACGAGTTTATTTTTCTTGCTTGGAACTTAGTGGGAAAAAAGGTTGAAGATAGAGCTGGGTAGGGAGGTAGGTTCAGGCACGTGGCACCCATTTACCCTATTCTCCACTCAAGCCTTAGTGGGTATTGCTCACCTGGATAGATCCCTCTCACAGTTCTAGCAGCCGGAGTGAAGCACGAACAGTTACTTTCAATTTTTTTTCCCCTTCAAAGACAAGTTCAGGAGATCCTCTGCCACAGAGTCCTTTAGTTCCCGAATCTAGAACTCTCTAGCGCCCGCAACTTTTAGAAACCATAAGTGCCAGTGGGGCACATCACAGGAGCTATTGTGCAACTCACGGAATCCTTCCCTCTGATAGGCAACCAGGCCTCTCTTGAGACAGTGACTTCCTTCACCGATCCTACGGACAGGTCCTCTCCTGGTTTCCTCTCTTTCAGAGCGGGCCACCCTCCCTCAGGTACCCTGGGACTCCGATGGTTTGGTTGTAGACCCAGTTGAATGTACTGGGCCTACCTGGAACACTATAGCCTCGGGCTGCAGGTGCCCAAGACTTCCAGACCAATTCACGTACCCCTGGCCAGCAGGGCCAAAGGGCACGACTCTCGCCACCAGGGGTCCCCCTTGGAATCCCCCGGCCAATCTCCCTGCCTAATGGTGTCTGCCCTTTATGTACCCTCTCCCAGCATGCACAGCAGGTAGACCACGCCCACTGTATGGCTCCCGAGAGAGGACATCCAATCATGCTACAATGCTGCCTGTGGTTCGACCCAAGACCTGGGCAACAAGGCCACCCGCAGGTCAAGGGGAACTATACATCCAGGCAACACCACAGCAGAGCAGAGTTCATTCTAGAGAATCAGAAAACCTGAGCCAAACTATTGCCCAGGCCGCCCCTAAATTTAAGGCACAGCAACCCCAATTTTGGGGGTCTGCTACACATATATACATCCGACCTTTGTGCAGCTACATCTCACTGCAGGCCATTAGTATGTCTGAGAGGCAGACAGTCACGAGGCAATAAAAGAGGGCAAGTAGGCTCTGTGTTTAGAGGCAACAGTGCTGCTGGTCGTGGACACGGTGCATCCTCATCAGCACGTGGCCGTGGGACACGCTTGTCCTTCTTTTCGGCAGCTTGCCATGTTGAGCCGCAACATGCCCAAGACTTGGTAGAGTTGATGACCAAGCCGTCCTACTCCTTTGTCATCCTCTCTCACCCAGGCTCAGGGTATCAGGGTACTTTGTCTGGCAAAGCAGCTGCCAAAGCGGCCTCTTCCCTTGGCTCAATGACATCAGTCACTCCTTACCTAGCCCCACCATGTCCTCCTGAGGAGTCCCCCGAACTGTTTGACCACAGTGTTGGGTACACGGTCCAGGAGGATGCCCAGCGTTTTGAAGGTTTCGATGACGGAACCCAGCTGGAGGAAGGCAGTAACGTGAGCTCAGAGAGAGGGGGTAGTAACGTGAGCCCAGAGAGAGGGGGTGCCCAACAAGGACAGCTATCTGGCAGTCATGTTCCCCCAGCTGCAGCATACTGCCAAATTGGCTCCAGTGATGAGGAGGGAGGAGATGATGAGGTCACTGACTCCACGTGGGTGCCTGCTAGGAGAGAGGAGGAGGAGGAGGAGGAGGCACATCTCCAATGAGGCAGGATGCCCTCCAGGGGCCAGCTTAAGGGCAGCACACCGACTGCATTACACCGCAGAGCTCTGCATGTGCAGGGCGCTGCTGTCTCTGCACGTTATTCCAAAAGTTCTTTGGTGTGGGCCTTTTTTCAGACGTGTGCAGCAGATCGCACCGTTGCCATTTGCAACATATGTCTAAAGCATATCTTGCATGGCCAAAACATCAGCCGCTTGGGCACCACGTGCTTGACCAGACATATGTCGACCTGCTATGCAGTCCATTGGCAAGCGTATCTAAAAGACCCACACCAAAGAACAAAGCGGACCTCTCCTTACTCCTCATCAGCTGGGATCTCCAACCCCATTATACCTTCAGTCCTCTCTGAAACCTGCACTGAGAGGAATGAAGGTGTAGAATTTGGTGTGTCACAGCCAAGTACTTGCGGACAATCTGCTATCAGTACACCGACGTCCGATTGTACCAGGCAAATTTCCCTACCCCAGCTGCTGCACCGCCGAAAGAAGTTCGCTCCCAGCCATCAACATGCCCAGCGGTTGAATGCTAGCTTGGCTAAATTGCTAGCACTTCAACTGCTGCTTTTTCAGTTGGTAGACTCTGCCCCCTTCCGTGAGTTTGTTGAATGTGCGGTTCCTCAGTGGCAGGTTCACAAACGCCACTTTTTCTCACGGAAGGCGATTCCGGCTCTCTACCGGCATGTGGAAGGCAATGTCTTGGCCTCGCTGGACAGGGCAGTCAGCGGTAAGGTGCATATTACAGCTGACTCATGGTCCAACAGGCATGGACAGGGACGTTACCTATCTTCCACGGTGCATTGGGTGACTCTGCTGGCAGCTGGGAAGGATGCAGGACAAGGTGCAGTAGTGTTGGAGGTTGTTCCGCCACCACGCTTCCAAAATGTTACTACTGGCGATTCTGACACACCTCTCGCCTCCACCCCCTCATCTTCTTCTTTCTCCATGGTCTCTACCTGTGCTTTGTCCTTGGAACCAGCGGTGCTCTGTAGGCGTTCAAGGGGCTACGCAAGTACGCAGGCAAAAAGATGCCATGCGGTGCTTGAGCTGGTGTGCTTGGGGGACAGGAGCCACACTGGGGCAGAGATTCTGTCAGCTCTGCAGAGGCAGGCTCAGAGGTGGTTGACGCCATGCCAGCTTAAGCCAGGAAAGGTGGTTTCTGACAATGGCACCAACCTCCTCTCTGCCCTCCGACAGGGACAACTGACCCATGTGCCCTGTTTGGCTCATGTCCTTAACTTGGTGGTGCAGCGGTTCTTGGGCAGGTACCCGGGCTTACAGGAGGTCCTGAAGCAGGCCAGGAAACTCTTTGGGCATTTCCGCCGGTCATATAATGCCAGTGCTCGGCTGGCTGACCTGCAAAAGGATTACAACCTGCCCAAGAACCGCTTAATCTGTGACATGCCCACCAGGTGGAACTCTACGTTGGCCATGCTGCAGCAACTGCACACGCAGCAGAGGGCCATCAATGAGTATCTGTTGCAATATGGCACCAGGACAGTGTCAAGGGAGCTTGGATTTTTTTCCCCACGCCAGTGGGCCATGATTAGGGATGCATGCACTGTCCTGGCACCATTTGAGGAGGCCACGAGGATGGTGAGCAGTGACAGTGCATGCATCAATGACACTGTCTCTCTTGTCCACCTGGAGCACACACTGCGTGGAATAATGGACAGGGCACTTGAGGCAGAACAGAGGCAGGAAGAGGAGGACTTCCTGCTGGCCCGGCTATCACACAGGAAGGGGAGGAGGAGGAGGAGGATTATTGTGTCAGCATGGAGGTGGAGCCTAGCACTCAGCATCAGCCGCAGTCTTTAAGGGATCATTTACAGTCCCAATGTCATCCTCAGTGACCCAGAGGACTCCGAATGCCTCAGCAAACCTACGCTGCATGGCCTCCCTGATCCTGCAAAGCCTGCGGAAGGATCCTCGTATTCGTGCGATCAAGGAGAGGGATCATTACTGGCTGGCAACCCTCCTTGATCCATGTTACAAAGATAAGGTTGTGGACCTCATCTTGCAAGAAAGGTCTGTGCAAGGTCTTCCCAGAGACTGGGATGTTACAAATTCCTGCTCCTGGACAACGTGTTGCTGAGGCCCCGGTCAGGCTCCGGTCAGTCAAAGAAGGAGCGGTGGAGAAGGTGGCCGTCTGACTAATGCATTCAGATTTTTTTTTAGTACGCAGCCCCAAGGTATGATCGCTTCCAGCAACCATCGCCAGCATCTGGTTTACATGGTGCAGGAATACATAGGGGCAAGATCAGACTTGGACACCTTTCCCACCGAAAATCCTCTGGGTTACTGGGTCTTGAGGGTGGATCACTGGCCAGAGCTTGCACAGTATGCAATTGAGGTACTGGCCTGTCCTGAATCCAGCGTTCTTTCGGAACGCACATTCAGTGCTGCTGGAGGCTTTGTAACCGATCACAGGGTGCGCCTATCCACCGACTCGGTCGATCGACTGACCTTCATAAAAATGAATCAGTCTTGGATCACCACCAGCTACCAAGTACATGATGCTGATGTAACCGAATCATTTTTTTGGAAATGTCAGATCCCTTCAAGACTGCCTATGCTGATGCTGAGTGACTATCCTGTTATGCTGAGTGACTATCCTCTTCCACCTCAATAATCATGCTGATAGCTTGAAAGAACATTTTTGGTTCTGGGCACCGCCACCAGTGGCTAAGGTTCAACAGGGGCGTGTATTTACAATTTTTGATGCAATGCTTTGCAGCAGGGCTCATTGCTGTGCTCCAACTACAGTATCTGTGAGGGGTTGCAGTGTTGTGGCACCAGTGCCTAAGGCCCAATTTTTCAGCCCCTGTTTAACAGGGGCGTGTTTTTATAATTTTTGATGCAATGCTTTGCAACAGGGCTCATTGCTGTGCTCCAACTACAGTATCTGTGAGGGGTTGCAGTGTTGTAGCACCAGCACCAGTGCCTAAGGCCCAATTTTTCAGCCCCTGTTTAACAGGGGCATGCTTTTACAATTTTTGATGCAATGTTTTGCAGCAGGGCTCATTGCTGTGCTCCAACTACAGTATCTGTGAGGGATTGCAGTGTTGTGGCACCAGCACCAGTGCCTAATGCCCAATTTTTCAGCCCCTGTTTAACAGGGGCGTGTAAGCAGGGCCGGTCCTGGGCGGGTGCCTGGGGTGCACTGCACCGAGGCGCCGCAGAGCAGGGGGCGCCAAAGTGCCAGAGTATCATGATTGTCAGTCCCGAGTGTTCTGCCTCTCGCCCGCGGCAGTGTGCATTTTCCTCGCCCCCGGCGCTCAGTATAACAGCACTATTCCCCGCCTCCCAGCGTGCCCACGGCAGTGTGCATAAGATAGCCTAGCTTCATATTCCCCGCCCCACGGCAATGTTCGCCCTCCGGCTGTATATTTTTCCTCCCCGCTTGCCCGCTGTATATTTCGTATGAGGAGGAGGTAGGCTAGGTCTGCCCCACCTCCTCCCCATGTCCCCCCTGTGCCCGCCCACAACCCTTTCGCGTAGCCAATCTGTGCCTGGAAAGGGATGAGGGCGGGAGATTTCAAGCCAGCCAGTGATCCTGCCTGATGTCGCTGCCTGAGTGCCTGTGCCTGCCTCTGAAGACAATGCAGCCTGGGTGAGTGATCTCTCCCCTCTCTCTTCTCTAAATGTGCCAAAGTCTCCCAGGCATCCATATATAGTCTTCCATGCAGGGGCGGGCTGGGGCAGGGTGGCAATTTCCCCCTAGGCTGCCGCACTAACTTATATGGATAACGGCCGGCGGCTGCCCGCTCACGTTTTTTTTTTCCAGAGGAAGTCGGGTCAGGGCAGGGGCCATGAGCTGAGGCAGAGGGAGAGGTGCTGAAGCTCAAGCGACACTCACTCATGTAGCGGGGCCACTCTGTCACCCGCGGCTCCACTCCTCCCGTCGGTCGCGATCACACTAATCCACCGACAGAGGAGTGAGAGCCAGCCTGTCAGCTCCTGCGGGGGATTTCCCCCCTCCCTCTCCTCCAAACACTGCAGTATGTGCGGGCTCCGCTCACAGAGCCCGGCCGCCCACTCTGTTCCCTCCCCTGCTTCCTCATTGGTAGGTGGAGAGTGCCCATCAGCCAGGCCTCCAGCAGCTGCAAAGCATCGTGGGACATATAGTCCCTATCGCCAGCAGCCCAGTAGCAGTCCCTGGGGGCAGAAACTCCCCAGCCTGTCCACAGCAGGAGAAAGGACGAGAGGCTGCGGGAAGCGGACTGTCACTCCATGAGGTGAGCAGAGCAGAGATAATGTAAGTTTTTTTTTTTTATTGAAAATAAAGATTCCTCTCTTCCTTCTCATTGTTTCATGCTGGGGGCTGATATTATATACCCCTTCATGCCTAAACCTTTTTTTGACACTTGTCAAATATCTGTATTTTTGTTAGAAAATTACTTAGAACCCCCAAACATATATATATATATATATATATATATATATATATATATATATATATATATATATATATATATATATAATGTATTTGTTTTTTTAGCAGAAACCCTGGAGAATAAAATGGCGATTGTTGCAATATTTTATGTCACATAAAATATTTCATTTGAAAAACCGCACTGATGCAATGCAATTTCTTTGGGAAAATACACTGTCATGAATAAAAAAAAAAAAAAAAAATAACATTAGCCCAATTTTTTTGTATAATGTGAAAGATGATATTATGCAGAGTAAATAGATACCTAACGTGTGGGGTGCACGCGGCATGCCCTGTGATCAGTGAGTCCATGAGACTCGGCTGATCACAGATCGGAGTGAGGGGCAGATATCGGCCCCTTACCATGTGATCAGCTGTCAGCCAATGACAGCTGATCACGTGATGAAAACAGAAGCTGGTAATTGCCATTTTGTTCCCCTCATGCTGACAGCGTGAGGAGAAAAAAAAGTCGTTTATCGTCTTGTGTAAACGGGACATCAGTCCCGCACACTCCAGACCCACTGCTGCTAAGTAGTGCCCACCAGTGCCACCTACCAGTGCATATCAGCACTGCTAAGTAGTCCACGCGCTCTCAAGCTCCCAGTGAGTGGAGAACTGAGAGCAGCACAGCCAGAATAAAATGACCTGTGTGTCCTGCTGGCCACTGACCTGTGGGTCCTGCTGGCCGCTGGCCTGTAAGTCCTGCTGGCCGCTGGCCTCTGGCTCCTGCTGGGAGCTGACCATAGCCTTTTGGGTCTGCTGGCTACTAGCCTAGGGCGACCAGATGTCCCCGGTTTCCCGGGACAGTCCCCGGACTGAGGACACTGTCCCGGGACCAAGTCCATGCCCGATTCTGTCCCCACTTTGCAGGGCCAATCCTGGGAGGGTGCACCGTGAGCTGAGGCAGAGGGAGAGCGCCCAAGGCCGGCCCTACCATGGGTCCTGCTGGGCCTATTGGGCTGCCTCAGAAGGGAAGTGGTGGCAAGCACCGCTGGATTACACAGAGCGGGGACCTCCCGCTTACCCAGCGGCTGCTGTGATACGAAGTCCCACCTCCTGGACCGGCTCCTTTGATAGACGGCACACTGGTGACGTCTATCATAGAAGCCAGTCCTGGAGGCGGGACTTCGTATGACAGCAGCCACACCGGGTAGGCAGTAGATCTCCACTCTGTGTAATCCGGCGGCTCTTCTCTCTCTAATCCCCATGCAATAAACAGACTGCATTGATGGACACTGGCAAGGCTTCATTGATGGGCACTGATCAGGCTGCATTGATGGACACTGGTGAGGCTGCTTTGGATGGGCACTGGTGATAGTGAGCTGATTTGGTGGTTTAATGGGCCACTTGACTGGATTTGCCCCCCAGGCCTAAGGCTGCCAGCCCTCCCCTGCTTCCATGTGCCATAGTCTTCTTCAGCCTTCCATGTGCCATAGTCTTCTTCAGCCTTCCATGTGCCATAGCCTTCCATGTGCCATAGCCTTCCAGCCTTCCATGTGCCATAGCCTTCCAGCCTTCCGTGTGCCATAGCCTTCCAGCCTTCCGTGTGCCATAGCCTTCCAGCCTTCCAAGTGCCATAGCCTTCCATGTGCCACAGTCTTCCAGCCTTCCATGTGCCACAGTCTTCCAGCCTTCCATGTGCCACAGTCTTCCAGCCTTCCATGTGCCACAGTCTTCCAGCCTTCCATGTGCCACAGTCTTACATCCTTCCATGTACCATAGTGGTCCTGCCTTCCATGTACCATAGTGATCCTTCCTGTCTTCCATGTGCCATAGTGGTCCTGCCTTCCATGTACCATAGTAATCCTTCCTGCCTTCTGTGTGCCATAGTAATCCTTCCATGTACCATAGTGATCCTTCCTGTCTTCCATGTGCCATAGTGGTCCTGCATTCCATGTACCATAGTAATCCTTCCTGCCTTCTGTGTGCCATAGTAATCCTTCCATGTACCATAGTGACCCTTCCTGCCTTCCATGTGCCATAGTTATCCTTCCTTCCATGTACCATAGTAATCCCTCCTCCCTTTTTTCCATGTACCATAGTGATCCTTCCTTCCTGCCTTCTGTGTACCATAGTGTCCCCTCTTCCTTTCTTCCTTACACCATAGTGATTCTTCCCTCTCTCTCTCCCTAAGGGGTCATACTGCAGTACTTATTCTTTGGCTCCATCCCGGGTTCCTCAGATCCTTTATAATCCTCTATTTTAAGCTCTTTGTCTATTCTCAGTGTATACAAAACCAGATGTATTGGAAGTACATTTCTAAATGATTGTGTTGAGGTTTATATGTATCCCTAAGACTCCAGCTTGTGGCACACAATCAAAGCATATTTAGAGGGACAAGGAAGCCCAAAATTAGGTTTCGCCTAGGGTGTCAAAAATCCTTGCACCAACCCTGTTTAGTGGGCACTGGTAGGCTGCATTTGGTGGGCACTGGTAGGCTGCATTTGGTGGGCACTGGTAGGCTGCATTTGGTGGGCACTGGTAGGCTGCATTTGGTGGGCACTGATAAGGCTGCATTTGGTGGGCACTGATAGGCTGCATTTGGTGGGCACTGGTAGGCTGCATTTGGTGGGCACTGGTAGGCTGCATTTGGTGGGCACTGGTAGGCTGCATTTGGTGGGCACTGGTAGGCTGCATTTGGTGGGCACTGATAAGGCTGCAATTGATGGGCACTGGTAGGCTGCAATTGATGGGCACTGGTAGGCTGCATTTGGTGGGCACTAATGAGGCTACATTGATCTCTTGTATAATTTTTGCAGTCTCTGACCATCTATTGTATCATATCTGCAGTCTCTGACCATCTCCTCTACGATGTCTTTCTAACAGACTCTCTAACAGAAGCCCTCTCTGTGTACATTAGAGAGACCCCCCTCCAGGTCCCATTAGAGTACTCCTTGCTTTTTCTGTATTTTGTTTATTGTTAAGAGATCGTGGGAGGATCCCAGGGTAACGAAGACGCCTTAGGGGAGCATCTCTGTGTTTGAGTCATTGCCATAGAAACACGTGTAAAGGGGAGGAGTTAGTAAAGATAACCACGCCCATGTGGGGGGGCACCAGAAATATTTCTGCACCCAGGCGTCTGTGACCCTAGGATCGGCCCTGGTTTTTGATGCAATACTTTGCAGCAGGGCTCATTGCAGCTCTCCAAGTACAGTATCTGTGAGGGGTTGCAGTGTTGTGGCACCAGCACCAGTGCCTAAGGCCCAATTTTTCTGCCCCTGTTTAACAAGGGGTGTGTAATTACAATTTTTGATGCAATACTTTGCAACAGGGCTCATTGCTGCTCTCCAAGTACAGTATCTGTGAGGGGTTGCAGTGTTGTGGCACCAGTGCCTAAGACACAGTTTTTATGCCCTGTTCAACAGGGGCATGTATTTAAAATTTTGATATAATAATTCACAGCAGGGCCCATTCCTGCGCCCACCAAGAGTAACTGTGAGCGCTTACAGTGTTGTGGCAACACCACCACCACCACCACCAAAGGCCCAATTTTTCCTACCACTGTTCAACAATGTCATGTAATTACAATTCTTGATCTAATATTTCACAGCTGGGCCCATTCCTGCGCCCACCAAGAGTAACTGTGAGGACTTACAGTGTTGTGGCAACACCACCACCACCACCACCAAAGGCCCAATTTTCTGCCCCTGTTCAACAGGGGCATGTAATTACATTTCCTGATCTAATATTTCACAGCTGGGCCCATTCCTGCACCCACCTAGAGTAACTGTGAGGACTTACAGTGTTGTGGCACCAGCACCACCACCACCACCAAAGGCCCAATTTTTCCTACCACTGTTCAAAAATGACTTGTAATTAAAATTCTTGATATAATAGTTCACAGCAGGGCGTTCCAGCGCCCACCAAGAGTAACTGTGAGGGCTTACACTGTTTGGGGCAGCACCAACACCTAAGGGCCAAATTTCTTCAGAGTATATACGGCAGGCCCCTACTTACAAACATCCATCTTACAAATGACTCCTACTTGCAAACGGAAGGAGACAACAGGAAGTGAGAGGAAATCTACCCCTAGGAAGGGAAATTCTCTCCTGTAAGAGTTAATATGGGGAAAAGGTGTCTCCTCTCCATTGATGCTTTATCACCAATCCTTGTGTAGCGCCCCCCCCCCGATTTAGGTGGCGCTATGTTCAAATTTAGGGGCTAGTCTGAGCCAATAGTTGGGCTGAGACTGTTAATTTTCTAAAACTTGCTTCTGCTCTTGTGTGATATTGCCTGGCTGCAGTGTTCCCTGTTGCCTGTGGGTGGCGCTGTCATCTCCGGCTCAGGTGGAACCACAGAGGGTATCGCAACACCATTGGGTGTCCTCTTTCGGCAGCTGTGCAGTGGGTGTGGTCTACCCGCTGTGCATGCTGGGAGAGGGTACTTAAGGGGCAGACGCCATTAGGTGTGAGGCGTTGGAGAGGACCCCTTGGTCCGAGAAGAACAAACACATACCCCACCTTCGGAGGCCCTCATGGCCAGGGGTACGTGTGTGTGTAGTACTACAAAGACAAAGGCAGAAGTGAGAATCACACAACTTCATGAATCTAATTCCCATTGTTCTGCATCTACGAGGCACTCCTCAAGATCCACCTAGTCTCTACAATCAAGATCTTCCACTCACAATCAACAACTTATCAAAAGTCAATGCTGATGCTTCTAAAATCTAGGCATCTTTTGTCCAAAAGAAAGCAATGTCTGCAGAAGCTGCACACAAGAAAGCAGAGATGGAAGCAAAAGTTGCATGAAAGAAAGCAGAGATGGGTGCAAAAGATGCATGCAAGAAAAGCAGACATGGATGTTATGGAGAAACAATAATAGCAAGCCAAAGCCATGACAAACTTAAAGGTTTTAGAGTAAGCTGCTAGTAAAAGGGAAGGATGTAAAAGTAGCAGACAGTCAGTTGCCTCATATGCTTCATATTTTTTATATCCTCTCCCAAAAGTTCAGCCCCTAGTCACAGCAGCGTTATCCCAATGTCTGTACACCGCACCTGCCATCTCTCAAGACAGTCTGCCTACTCATTCTCCAGCACACCAGGCTTTCACACCATAACAAACTATGGACACTGTTTTGCAGATAATGGACAATACTGTACACCTTACCACAGGGCTAGTAAATCACCTCCTAACAAGTGTACTGCCCTACAGCTGCAATTTAACATTGCAATCAACTCTAAACCAGTTACATAGTTACATAGTTATGTAGCGACCTCAACCCCCTTAACCTGCCTTTGGCTCCTCGCAGGTAAAGAGGGCACACCACCCCACAAGCCCGTACCCTCCTGTGTAAAGAGGTTGAACGGTGTTGTTAACGGTGTTGTTAACGGGTCTCCACGGCCAGAAACCAGAAACCTCCAGAGGATGATTCTCACCTCCACAATAAACAGAGATAAGTCCTTGTTCTCCCCAGTAACTTGAATGTCCACACCAGCTGCAACTCAAACACAGAGTTTATTTTCTCTTTGTAAAATAACAGTCTCTGATAGGAAAAGGTTGGAGTAAAAGACAGGACAGCATAAGGTGTGGGAGAGGTCCAGGCACAAACACAATCATTTTTACTGCTCGGCTTCTCAAGCAGACTCAACCCAGATAGATAGTCTCCCTAGGAAGGGACTAGCAGCCAAATGGTACTCTAACTTAACCGCACAGTCTCTGCCACAGACTGGTTGAACTTGGTCTCTGCCACAGACCTGGTGAACTTGGTCTCTGCCACAGACCTGGTGAACTTGGTGCTTCAAAACGTGGCCTATATGTAAGGAGAAGACATCCCTCCAGAGAGTTACCGCGACCCTTCCTTCACCGTGACTTCTCACCGGTCCCTCGGAACAGTTCCTCCCCCGGCCTCCTCGTCTAAGATACGGGTCCCCTCGCAAGGCCGCACCCTGGGATTCCTCGATCCTTGATGGGCCCCAGCCAAAGGTTCTGGGTCCAAGGCCTTTGCTGCAGTCCCAGGGCTAAAGGTGCCTGGGACTGATTCACCGACCCCCGCCCCTGGGCCAAAGGTGCCCAGGGCGGACAGAAACACACTCCTGGGGTAGGACCCCTGACTACGACAGAGCGGACCGAACCCCGAACAGGCAGCGTCTGCCCATTTTATATCCTCTCCCAGCATGCACAGCAGGCCCGCCACACCCACTGTACGGCTGTTGAGAGGGGGCACACAAGGCACAGCACTGTATCAGTGGTTCAACCCTAGCCTACCATGGCAGCGCCACCTGCAGGCCACAGGGAATTACACACCAATACTCTCCCTGCGGACAAAATGGTTGACAGAATCCTGACAATTGGGGTGTTTGAGCACAACTACCACTCAAACACTTCCCCTAAATTTAGGACAGTTACATAGTAGGTGAGTTTGAAAAAAGACACAAGTCCATGAAGTCCAACCTATGTGTGTGATTTTATGTCAGTATTACATTGTATATCCCTGTATGTTGTGGTCGTTCAGGTGCTTATCTAATAGTTTCTTGAAACCATCGATGCTCCCCAATGAGACCACCGCCAGTGTCAGGTATGAACACTTTTGTGCCACTACACCTCCCAAACTCATTTATTATCAGTGCACCAGCCATTGTAACTAACTTTGTTCTGCATGCAAATGTGCATCTAATGTCTGAATACACAGACATGTCACAGTTTGTTAGATACATGCTTCTCAAAGAACCCACCACAAGTCTCACTAAGTTTGCTGACAAATCAGAAAACTACAGAGGCTGGAAATCCATCTTTAAAACCACAATCAGTGAACTGTCACAAATGTCACAACTACAGAAGAACTAGATGCGCTTATCAGGTGGATAGGTCCCCAGTCCACTGAACGTATCAAAAGACTCAAAGCTGTTTACATTGACAATCTTTCCACAGGTTTTAATGGCATTTGGGGCAGGCTTAAGGGTAGCTTCAGCAGCCCAGAAACCATTGAGGATGCTTTATTTAGCAGATTGCAAAGCTTCCCAAAAATATCTGACAGAGATATTCTAACGTTTACAAGAGCTCGGAGACTTTAGCCTTGTACACACAGTTCAATTGTTGTACGACTGAGGCCTCGTACACACGACCGATTTTCTCGGCAAGAACCAGCAAGAAACTTGCTGGCAGAGAGGTCTTGCCGAGTAAATCGGTCGTGTGTACGCTGCTAGCGTGTTTCTCGTCGAGAAAACCGACAAGAAACCTCGACGAGAAAATAGAGAACCTGCTCTCTATTTTCTCGTCGAGATTCTCCTCGGCGTGTTTCTCGACGAGAAAAGTGAGTGTGTGTACACTTACCTGTCCGCCCGGAAGCCCGCACATGTTCGAAATGAATTTGACGCATGCGCGGTAGCTTCCTAGGCATACGTAGGGTATACCAAGATGGCGGCGACGGCATCGAATGTGACGAGCGCATGCTCGACGTAGTCGATGACGTCACCGCGTACACTCCTTTCAAAGAACCGCGGGTTCTTTGAAACGAGCGTGTGTACACTCGGCCGGGACAAGTTTCTTGTCCAAGAATCTCGTCGAAAAAAACGACATGTTTTTCTCAACGAGAATCTCGGCCGTGTGTACGAGGCCTGAGCGTCTGATTTTTATCAAAAGTGCGTGTGCAGGATTTTGTCTAGCATACTAACTATCCACAAATTGACATTCGACAAACACGAACATAGTGATGTACTATGAGAGTACAAAGAGGAAGTTCATTTCTCAAGCGCCACCCTTTGGGCCCCTTCTGCTAATTTCATTTTAGTAGAAGTTTGGTGAGCGTTGATTCTCACTTTTTTGTTAAGTTATTTTTATTTGGATTGCAGATAGCATCTCTAATTTCATTTCTGTTTGTTAGTTTTTTCTGCACAATAACAAAATTGTGTAGAATAATACTAGGCTATGTGTTTTTCTTCAAATGACAATTTGGGAGTAGGCAGTTACATTAAAAACAACACAATGGAAAATTAACAAGGGACACCAACATAGTTATATCTTTGATCTTAAAAACTCCGGGATAACGGTGTTGTGGTAACTTCCCCCAAAAATAAAAAAACAACCATAATATTAATATTATTTATATCACTACAAAACAAATGCCTTTTAAAATATGTTTTGCATAACTACATCAGTATCACCAGCAAAGCAGCTTCATTATTATCTTATTAACCACTTAAGGACCCGCTCATGTACATATACGTCTGCACTTTAAAGATGGATATCTCAGTAACGGCAGCAGCTGCTGCCACAACCGAGGTTTCCATCTTTTCAGTGAGCGGTCCTGTAAATGATAATGGTGGTCTCTGCGGCGGAATCGCCGCAAGATCACCGTTATCGGCGGTGGGAGAGGGCCCCCCTCCCGCCGCTCTTCCGCACCCACCACCGCTTACCAGAGCCGTCGGTAGTGGCGGAGGCGATCGGGTCCTTGTCCCTCTATGGTATGGATACGAGTGAGGGGAAGATGGCCCAAACCCATCTCTATACCATAGCAGGGCTAACTTTACTGTTGTCTTATTTTTTAATTAAAAAAAGTGAATTTTTTTCCAAAAAAAGTGCGCTTGTAAGACCGCTGCGCAAATACGGTGTAACAAAAAGTATTGCAATGACCGCCATTTTATTCTCTAGGGTGTTAGAAAAAAAAACAATATATAATGTTTGGGGGTTCTAAGTAATTTTCTAGCAGAAAAGCCTGTTTTAAACTTGTAAACACTGAGTCTGAAAAACAGGCTTGGTCCTTCAGTGGTTAACCACTTCCCGCCCGCCGTATGCAGAATGATGGCTGGGAAGTGGTTCTGTTATCCTGACTGGGACTCATATGACTTCCAGCAGGATAACATGCCGGCACGCGCCCGTGGGGGCACGCAACGCGGCGTTTGCGAGTGCAGTGTGTCAGTCTGACACCCCGAAACTCCAACCGTGATAAGAAGCCTCTGTCAGAGGCTTCTTACCACGTGATCAGCTGTGACCAATCACAGCTGATCATCGCGTGAACCAGGAAGTGCCGGTAAATGGCATTTCTCGGTTCATGCTAACAGGGAGAGCCGATTGGTGGCTCTCCCTGTCATTGGGAGGGGGGGGGTCTGTGCTGATAATCACCTGCCAACCAGTGCCCAGCAATGTAAAAACAATAAATTCTGCCAGTGTCCACCACAGTGCCAATTACTGCACACCACAGTGCCAATCACTGCCCACCAGTAACACATGTCAGTACTTATCAGTACTTCATCATCAGTGCTGCCCATCAGTGCCACCTGTCAATGACACCTGTCAGTGCCAATTAATACCGCCTATCAGTGCCAATCAGTGCCGCCTGTCAGTGCCCATCACAGCCACCTGTCAGTGCCCATCACAGCCGCCTGTCAGTGCCCATCTGTGCCGCCTGTCAGTGCCCATCAGTGCCGCCTATCACTGCCACATATCAGTGCCGCCTATTGGTGCCCATCAGTGCTGCATATCAGTGCCGCCTATCAGTGCCCATCAATTCTACATATCAGTGCCTCCTCATCAGTGCCCATCAGTGCCACTTTTTCAGTGCCAACTCATCAGTGCCCATCAGTGCCGCCTCATCAGTGCCCATCAGTGAAGGGGAAAACAAAATTTTAGAAACTAGAAACTAAAAAAAAAAAATTTTTTTTTCAAAAATGTTGGTCTTTTTTAGTTTGTTTAGCAAAAAATAAAAACCGCAAAGGTGATAAAATACTACCAAAAGAAAGTTCTATTTGTGGGAAGAAAATTCTAAAAATTTAGTTTAGGTACAGTGTTGCATAACCATGTAATTGTCATTGAAAGTGTGACAGCGCTGAAAGCTGAACATTTTCCTGGGCAGGAAGGGACGTAAGTGCCTGGTATTGAAGTGGTTAAAGAAGATGAGAATGTGTGAGCATTTCGACATTTCATCAATTCCCGCGTCACGAATGTTAATTCTAGATTACGAACAGTAGTTTACAAGACCAAACTCTTCCTGGTTGTTCCTTGATTCTGAGCATACGTGTTTGTACTTTCGACTTTTGTGTGATAATTTCTGTACTGACCATCCGAAAATCAGATGTGGAGTTCACATCCGACAAAATTTTTATAGCCTGCACATCCAGCTTTTGTCTAACGGAAAAGTGAAATCGGCTGTCGAAAAGCACCGTACTAACGATACAAATATCCGCAAACAGCTCATATTACGAATTTTCCCATCTGATTCGTGTGTACAAGGCTTTTCTCTTGGAACTTCCACTTACCAAAGCTGATCAAATTAAGTGCTTGATATTAAGATGTTTCCCTCAACAACATTCTCATCGGGCCCAAACTGAACAACAGCCTTATATAAGTTTTGTTCCACTTCAGACAAGAATCAGTTGCTGTTATGGCCAACATTCTGCAAATGTTCCCTGTTTCATCGTTTGCGAAGACAACAGAAACTTCTTTAGTTTCCGATGGTATCACAACAACAACATCAGTGAGGAAGTTATAAACTGCAGAATGAAAGTACATGCTACATGCTGTAGTAATTTATGGGCTAAGAAAAACAGCTCAAGAAGGTGAAAAAGAATGTGGATCTGATGCACGTGAATTTTGTGGAATTTCTACATAAATGACGAGCTCAAAGCTCTGCCTACAGAAGAAGAAGCAATTGATATTCTCAAGAGAATTCAAGATATGCTTGCCACTGCCAACCTCAGGCTTCACAAAATTGTCTCCATCAGTGGCATGCTGTTAGTGCAACAGGATTTGAGGTAGAAACAGATCTTCCTCTTAACTTTGGATTGCGATGGGATGCCAAACACAAAATGTTCATGAGTATAAAAGGTTAACACAAGAAAGTTCAGATAGAGTACTGCATCAGTCCCATGTTAAAATAGCACTACTGTTAGTCCATTTCTGCTTCTGACCAACTCAATAACCCAAATAGATAATTTGTATATGATGACTACAAATTGCTCTTTAAACACAGTGGGTGATCCTAGAGATTGGTCAGTGTATGCACCTTCCACCAAACACAAAATCTTCACTGTGTGACGCACGCTCCCCCAAGGGGTTAAACTCACCAGAGCCTAGATAAACACAAGCCTTTAAAATGAAATCCTTAGGTTGCTTGGAAAAAGCGATCATCAGCAATGGAGGCGGTTTTGGTAACTATAATTCACTCCGATCAAGTGTGTTCATAAAACATAAAGGAAATTGTGGACATAGCATAATCCTGTTTCATGAATTTATTAATAGAAAACCCTTAAACCCTTCCCTCATACAGAATACATACACATTTTAAACATCAATGAAGCATAAAAGTCACAAAGTGAGTGTAGTCACCAGTCTGCTGTCCAGGGAGACATCTGTGTTGAATACACAGCGATACTGTGTGCTTCCCGAAACTAGCCAGCTGACGGTGGAATGCACACGTCACTTCCGGTTGCCATGGAGATCACGCCCTGACTTTTTGTCACTTCTGACTTTAACTGAGGGCGTGATCACATGGCCAAATGTTCAACCTTTTATTATCGTATCTCTCGGTAGTACTCATAATTTGCCTGACACTGCGCATTGGAATCATTGGATATAAGTGTAGCTTCACTTCCGTAATCTAAAGAAATCCCCTACATCACACTACCCATTACAATAGTCCGATTTAGGGGCAACTTCAAACCAAATGCCACACTACATACCCAATGAAATATCAAATCCGTAATCTATCAATGAATAATCGGATATTTGCTCAATAAACACATTAATTTTAGTTAAAACAATTACTTATTTTTTTAAATAATTTCTTTAAAAAACATTTCAAAGCCTACAGCACCTGGTATTCCCATGCGGTCTCCCATCCAGGTACTAATCAGGCCCGACCCTGCTTAGCCTCCGAGATCAGATGAGATCAGGCGCTTTCAGGGTGATGTGGCCGCTCAAAACGCATGTAAAATGTAGAATGTCATTGGCGGAAATAGATCAGTAGAAACTGCATATATTCATGTTTCATGTTCATGTTTTAAGTATCAGCTTATGACAAGCCCTTCATGAAACTAGGAGTTCTCTGATGTCAACAGCATTTGCAATCCTCTGGGTATTTTAGCACCCTTTACCGTTTAGGGCAAGATTATTCTAAGACAGCTTAATTTTAAAAACACACATTTTGATACCCTGTTACCCAGAGAGAAACAACAAATATGGTAATCCTGGAAAGAGTCCCTGAAAGCATTGGATACTGCACTCATACATTTCTGCACCCCTAACGCCACCAGAAGAGTGATCCATGTATTCTCTGATTCTTCCATTGAAAAAATAGCTACCGTAGCCTGCCTTAAAGTTATAGATCCAAGAGAAGAAGTAAGTGTCGTTTTTGTCCTTGGTAAAGCTAAGCTGATCCCAAAAAGCAGCACATACCATTCCAAGGGTTCAACTCTGTGCAGCCATCTTAGTAATTGAAATGGCTGAGCTTATAATTGTGAAATAGACTTTGACATAGACTCTTTTCACTTTTACATAGACAGCAAGATAGTGTTGGGATACATACACAACCAACACAAAACACTTCTATGTGTACTGTATGTCAGTAAAGGAGTAAAACACATTAGAAGCTTCGCCAATCCTGATTAATGGCACTTTGTGCCTATGGACTTCAACCCAGCTGGGTGCAGCACCCATACAGTACCAGCCTCTGCATTTCTGGACATTTCGTGATCATCCCTACTTGACTCCTTGAATGATAACCTGATTGCAATTCATACTGATTCTTCATTTGAACTGGTCGATCCTGAATCTGACAAGGAAGTTAGAATTAATACCATTACAGTCAACATCACTGTAGGGTCAAAAATATCTCACTGAATAGTCCATATTTGGCAGGGGTTTCTTTAAACATTGGAAAAGGAACAGGCTTCTTTAAATACCAATGGAAAGTAAAATAAAACAGCATATTTACTGAAAGATTAAAGAGCATCAAAGGCAAAACAAAAATTAAAATTACGTTGAAAAATACCAATCAATAATGATGCCTGTATTTACAATAAAAAAATAAGAAAATTGTTATGTTGTTTCTGAAATCCCCTAATACTATTTTGGATCCCTATTCAGTGATAAAGGATTAATCTGTTTTTAAAACTATGGACCTGTAGCACCCTCTACTTTAGGTAGGTGCTAGAAGTATAATTTTTGTAAGTGCAGGTAAATTTAATCAGGCCTAGCTGTAAGCTAGGTCTGTTTGTTTTGATCTGTGGGGGCTGGGAGTGGCCTAGAGTAGGCTGGTGACTCACAGATAGCATAATCTTTCGGTTACCTCCCTTCTGCTTCTAGAAAATTCTAGAAGGAAGTAGGGAAAAAGAGGTAGAGCTGTCTGGGGTGTCTCAGGGAGCCCTGACCAATCCCCAACTAGGATTGGCAGGGGGCAGCCCTCCTTGATATACTTAGGGTCAGCCCAGCTGTGGAGGAGTTGTTGGGTGGAAGAAGCTGGAGATGGAGCACTAGGTTGTCAGGGCCTTTAAGATGCTCCCCAGTCCGGGGGGGGGGGGGGGTGACCTTGAGCCTGAGGGTTTCGGGTGGAGGTCATAGCCTTGCTGAGAAACAAAGAAGGATACGGACAGGAGGCACAGAGAGGAACCGAGAAAGACAACAGGAGCTAGTGTTGCCTGGCAAGTCTCCAGGAGTGCAGCCAGGAGAGCTGGTGAGTGACAGGCACAGTTGGGATAGCTGGGGAGGCATGCCAGAGTGGACTGGGAGAGTGCAGTCTGAGATGGATGTAGAGCCAGCAGGAGAGACTATGATGTCATGGGCAGTGAAATCTAGCAGTTTTGGCCGGGAGGGCTGGCAGGGCCTGAAGAGGACTGACTGGGAGCAGTAGTCCACCAAACGTCAGCTATCACCAAAGACTTTCCTATTTTTGTTGCTACACTAAAGGGGCTTGCGGCCCCTGCCTGCAATTGGCAGTTGCTAAGGGCTGTCGGAGTCAGAGTTGGGCCTACCATGTGCTAGCTGTACCAGGAACCAAGTATTGTACAGGAGAGAAAGGAACAGTCTACAAATAAGCGTTGTGCTGGAGGAGACTGCAACTCTAGAAGTGTAAATGGAGGTTCCAACTGATCATCTTATTGATTCCATTATTGATTTTGGGCATCCCATAATTTTACTTACCCTATCCAAGTTCAAAATCCCTCTATAAAATACAAAAACAAACATATGGACTGTTCATGGCTCAAGAGTGACTGGGAAATGAATGCCGGGCTGGGGCAGGGTGACAGGTGGACCAAAATATCCAGCAGCCCCTACAGAGGTACCGCTACAGACCCATGCTAAGTTGTATCAGTAGATGCTTTACTCTGAAAAGTAAGACTATATTGTTTAAGACTGCAGTTATTTATGGTATCTGAATTAGCTATTAAAGCATGATTGACCACTGTATGGTGGCTTAACACCTCCAATCCCCAGAGGTACACTTTACTGAATTGGGTTTTCATTTACATTGCATTCTTTATTAACTGGAACTGTTTATTTACTGTGTGGTTGATTATAGTTACCCAGTCTCATACCTAATTAAAATGTTATTTAGTTGTGGGTGGCAGGCACTTTGAGATTAGAAAAAAAATGTCATAGACCATTTGATGTTAGACAAATGTATTTCTCACTTATAAATTGTGTACTTTTCTAAATCATTTATTGTAATGTGTCTAGCATGCTTGGTTACACTGCAGGCAAAATTGTGTTATAAGCCATACTTTGTTTAAAATGCTGAAAATCTGATGTGAACAAACATCCTTTTTGAAGCATTGTTATATGCAAATTAATTTGCACCAAACAACATTTTTCAGTTTAGAATTTTTTTTCTGTTGTAATCTACTCTGAAAATGAGCCAGATTTTCTGCTGTTTTCAATCCATTTGTATTCACTCATAAGCATATGTAAAGTATTCAGGGAAGATAAGTCATTTATTAAAATCAACCTAATTTGCTATGATATATTAAATCTCTGCTTGAGTGGCCACAAACCATTTCATTTACAGAATTAGTAGCTTGCCTCATTGTACAATTTAAGCAGTGGAAAATGAGTTCTTCACTCATGTTTGTGAACATCCAAAGCCGACTAATGGCATAAAGATGGAATTCATTACAGTTCAGTAGTGACAGCAAGTTGCTTTAAGGATGAATAGCGCATATGAAATTCAGACATTTGTACTGTAGAAAAAAAGGGCAAGCTGCCATCAGCCTAAATGCTCTTATAGTCCTCATATCACAAATTAAGTCAATCCCTGGGAAATGAATAAGCCATTTGATTAACAGTTTTGATATGCTAATAAGTGCCTTGAATATTTGTGAGAATAAAGTGGGTATGCTTCAAATGAAACCAAAAACTGTGGAGAGGGGACATGTTTTCATTATGACACATATTTATCATCATGATATTGGATAACCCATTAATTAATTGATTTTATAAAGAAAAAAGGGAAGTTTTTTTTATGGGGGGGAGGGTAGTTTAACACTGAGTAATATGTTGCTGTAATATGTGTTTTGGCATCTTGGAAAGTAAATTCAATATAAGAGTTCTTTAAAACCAAGTGTATTAAATGGTAGGGAAATCAGAAGTACTTTGGCATCTCATGTATTTTGAAGTAAGTAAGAGCCCATCAAGGTAATAATATTCTCATGCAATTTCAGTTGACTCAAAGATATCAAACATATCTCTCGAATCCACTGCTGCATAGCAAAATACCCAATAATGAATGTATTGGGGAACAACTGACATTTCCCCTGCCACCCCAAAAATGTATTACTTAGTGTTTGAGTAGCCAGTTGTCAGACCCACGCACTGTCATTTAGGAGCAGGGGGAGTCTGCAAAAATACTATACAGTATGTTGCATCCCCTTGACAGCAAATTGGAGCATGGAGAAGGTAAGCAAATGCTGAAGAAACACTTTCTCCTATTCAAGATAAGGGCAAAGTACAAGTTTGCTTTATTAGTATGTGTTGTTATGAAATTTTGAGTATAGCCTCACATAATATACAGTAACAATTAGAAAAAAAGTACCATCATCCAATTTAGATAGGAAAAATAGACCAGGTGGAAATATGGCGGCAGTTGCTGATGCTGCCCAAACAATATAACCACCTAGAGGGAGGACATGCTGGACTATCTCGGTACTGATACAATGACACGTATAATATGATAAAAAATATAATTTATTACATATAAAACATACATGGGTCTAAAAAACAATACACCACAAAAAACATCTATTACTAACGGGTGACCCCGTGAGGTTGTATAGATGTTTCCTATACCGGTTTTGCGGGCTAAGCCGCTTCTTCAGGAGGAGTAATCCAATCAGTAGGGCCGTGGACAACAGAGGCTCAAACAAATGCCCCCTACGGCAGATGAGGAGGATTGTAAATGACAGTCTCAAGTCATATGACAAACTGAGTATAATGATAAACATCAAGGCAGGATGGTAACATGGGCAGTGCCAGAATAGTCTGCAAACAGGTATATTCAGAGGTAACTGGTAACTGTTGTTAGTCACAGGGGTGAGTGGATTGATCAATCAACACCACACACACTCTGTGACCGTCTGCTAGCCAGCACACTGTCCACCACGTCTGCCTGATGGGAGAGTCAAAACAGCTCACTGTGAGCTGTTTTGACTTGGACTTCAGTAGCTTGGAGGAGACTTGGAGGATATGATTGTGGCAGAGTTTTCATTCATTGTTTTATAGTGAACCTTTCTTGAAAGAAACACGGTAGCTGTCATTTCAGATTTAGCATTTTGGAAATGCTAGTTCTCTGGTTCCTATGCTAATACAATAGATTTTATGCTATTCGCCCACTGATGTGGAGCAACTATGCAGATCAGAAAAGTCATAATAAGCACTGAACTCATCTGCATACTTGATCTGAGTTAGTATTGGCCAGCATGACAGCCAGCACCTAGCATTTATTGAACAAGAAGTTAGCAATAGCAGGACAATCTGCACGTTTCTCAGGAATTTTTTTGCTTAAGGAAGACCTATTTTGCAGGGACAATCATCTCTTTGCTTTGATAGTGATGCTTGTGAGATTAAGAGAAAGGGTATTCAGTTGGCACTGAAGTTCAATCCTATCTTTTTTAGGGCTGGTTGATTGTGTTGTTAGTTTACTTTTTGCTACCATACCCACCTGAAGTGCAAACTTCTGGAAGCATTCGGATGTTTTAAAAGTATAAAACCAGCTTACTTTGCTCCTGTCTTCGCTGTTATTTTTCTGTAAAGTACTGAAAAAATACAGTTTTGTACTTTAAATAATCAGTTGTATAAAAAAGCACAAAACCAAAGCTTTCCTTCTTGAATTTGATTCTGCCACCACTTAGTACTTGCAAATCTTTGATTTATCTGTACCTCCAAGTAAAGGCTCTTATGAATCTGTCTGTTTCTCCTGATAAAACCCAGTAAAGCAGTCATTACCCGAGTTTCTGTCTCTTATTAACCTCTGCTCTATGTTTTTACTGACCTGCTTGTTGAGCGCTACTGTACTGGTCAACTTTAGCTTACAGTAAGTATTGCCAGTGGCAGCTGCCTGTAAGTCTGCAAAGCAAGACCCTGAATGCCTTGTTCCTTGGTCTTGTATGTCTATGTTGTGCTAAAGCCTGTGTTTCTGTCTGTACTCTCACAAATATGCCTGTCATCAAGTTCCTTAGCCCCATAACTTCCACACCAGTTATTCATAGCAGTTCCCTAAGCAGAAAATTGTGCATTAATTAATTCACAAAATATGAGGAAAGTCATTATTTGCAGATTAGACTGAATTTCAAACCCATTTGCAGGTCACCACTAATGTATTTAGTTTACAAGAGCTTTTGTTGTTTTTTACAAAAATATACAAAAAGCACAGTGAAAACACTCTGACAATAATACAGATCACTGCTTAAAGTGTCTCTTTACCCTTTCAGCAATCTTCGCTTCTCTCCATCCCTCCTATCCCTAAACAGCTCTGTCTTTTTTTTTTACCTTTAAAAAAAAAGAGTTAGGGCCACCACCCTGTGCACGTCATTCGCCTAGATGAATGATGTGCACTGTGTGCCATTTGGCTCCTGGGATATGCACATCACATATCCATAGTTCCCAACTGACCCTTTCAAAGGACTGTCCCTGATTTGGAGCAATGTCCCTCTGTCTCTCATTCCTCCTCGTTTGTCCCTCATTTTGGTCCGATCTATATAGTTGTATATAAAATGCACTTTTCATCTTTCAAAAAGTGTCTCCCAGTACTAAACCTTTCATCCAATTTCTAAATTGCTGCATTTGTAAAGTTCCAAAGCCAGTATAAAAGAATAATAGTGGTAAAAAAAGCACTTGTGGGTTTAACTAATAATTTTTTTGTATAATTCTCCTTTAAGGGGGCCTGGCAGGGGTGTGTGTCCTATGCCTACATACTTTTTCTAATAGGTGTCCCTCATTCCTATCTCAAAATGTTAGGAGGTATGCATATCCCAGGAGGCATTGTCCCTCCATTAATTAAAGAAGTAGGGGGCCGGGTCAAGCGGAGAGTCATCAGTAGGCCGACCAGCAGAACCCAGAATGACGTCACACCTGTACATGGTGGCGCAGGACTGAGTAGAGGAAAAACAGATGTGGATCTCAGCAGAACAACACTGGATTGGCTGGGTGGGTGCGTATCTGATTTGTGCAGCCCATGGTAAGCAGGGGTTAAAAAAAAATTGGGGGGGGGGGGCTGAAGATCCACTTCAATACACATAAACATTCAGTAGTACAACACATAAACAACGGTGCAACCATGAAATATGACTAGGTGTCAGAGAAATTAGGTATTGCTAGATTTGAAACCAGGAGCAAAGCGAAAAAGGGCAGCCGGGAAGAATGTCAAAGGCGGTGGGCACCTCCAGTGCGGTACTGAGCCCTGCGCGTGATAAATGCATAATATGAGGTAGGCCACCTGGTGAGAACTTACACATACAGTTAAGGGAGGGGCCCAGAACAGTCTAGGACAGGGGAATCTCCACACTTTTAGATAGGTAACAGTATTTGGTTGTTAGTGAATTTGGTGTAGATTAGCCATGTTTGCCAAACTTTTTCTCAGAAATTATTGTACCATGAATCTGCCCTTTAACTTCCTCAAAGTTCAATGCAGTTTTTTTTCAGGCTTTAAAAGAGAAGTCAGGTATATATTTTTTTCCTAGTCCTACTTACCTGACTTACCTGACTGACTTACTGATGCTGTATCTGTCCCCTGTTGTCTCTGCACTGAGAACCGAGCCACCGAACACCGCCAATGGCTCGGTTCTCACTCCTCCCCAAGCAAAACGATGCTGACTGTCAATCAGCATCGCTTCTGCTCTACTTCTCAGCGCTCATTGGAGCACTGAGCAGTGGAGGGGTGGAGAGCGGCCGTCTCAGCTTCTCAGCAGCTCGCTGAGACTGCCATCAATCAGGGCAGCTGGCGGATCCAGACTTGGAAGTCGGGATGATGCGCTGCCCTGACTGATGGCAGTGACATCAGCGGAGAGCAGACTTCAGACCGCTCTCCGCTGAAAATGGGTCACAGGAGTGCAAAGCGAATTGCACTCCTGTGACCCATAGGAGAAGCCCAGCCTAAAAAGCTCAGGCTGGACTTCTCCTTTAATTGTCATTCTGGTGGCGGCAAATATATGCGTAAACGGTATCTTCTTTGTGCAAAAAACACTGAAATTGGCCTTTTAAGCAGTGCTTCCAATGGATATTTTAACAAGTTTATATGTAGGACTGAGCAAATTAAATTGTATACTCTTATCCATAGTCTTTGCAGGTGGGGGCTGGTCCACTAAATGTGTTGTCTTGCCTGCTTCCAAACAGCCCCTAAAACCATTTCTTACCACCCCGCAAAAAAGATTTTCACTGTGGAAAGAAGCATGTAAGCAGAAAGCGGATATCCTCTGCGAGCAGGAAACCCACTTTCAATTGACCAAAACTCCACAATGCTCTCGACTACCCGCGTGTATTTCTGGCTTGCACTCCCAACCACAAAAAGAGAGGGGTAATGCTAGCCATCAAAAGCTCCCTTTCTTTTCAACACAAGGAGACATTCATTGATGGAGGAGGCAGATACATCATTGTTACAGCATTCAACTCCCAACCATACACACTGGTAAAACTCTATGCCCCAAACTCCCACCAACTTCAATTTATAAAGAAAGTAATTAAAAAAGCCAACTCCATGAAAAACAGCAATCCTAGCTCTATACGCATGCCCTTCAGCACAAGTATACACTTCAGGTCTCCTGTTCAAACCCTTTAGCATAACAAATGGGACCCGACAAGGATCCTCCTCATCGCCAAGCATATTTAACTTAACGACAGAGCCACTAGCAGAATCCATCAGAACACATGCTTCCGAATTGGTTCTCACACGCACATCATAAACTTATTTGCGGATGACGTCATCCTTCTTTTGACTAACACGCTCACATCTCTAGCACAGACCCACAATAATGACTTTTGGAGATGTTTCCTATTACAAGGAAAACTTCACAAAATCTCTAATTCTCAACATGGGAGTACCACCAAACACCCAATCCATCTTACAGACAAATCTTCCTTACACCTGGAGCACCAAAGGCATTGCTTAACTAGGAATTTACACTGACTAACACAACCGCATCACTAGTTGCTGCCAATATCAAACCACTAATGACCACAATAGAAACCCAACTGAAAAATATTTCAAATAGGGATGAGCCGAACACCCCCCGGTTAGGTTCGCACCAGAACCTGCGAACGGACCGAAAGTTCGTACGAACTATCGAACCCCGTTAAAGTCTATGGGACTCGATAGTTCGGAATCAAAAGTGCAAATTTTAAAGGCTAATATGCAAGTTATTGTCCTAAAAAGGGTTTGGGGACCCAGGTCCTGCCCCAGGGGACATGCATGAATGCAAAAATAAGTTTTAAAAACTGACGTTTTTTCGGGAGCAGTGATTTTAATGATGCATAAAGTGGAAAAAAAAAAGTGAAATATTCCTTTAAATATCATACCTGGGGGGTGTCTACAGTATGCCTGTGAAGTGGCACGTGTTTCCCGTATTTAGAACAGTCCCTGCACAAAATGAAATTTCTAAAGGAAAAAAAGTCATTTAAAACTGCTTGCAACTTTAATGTAATGTCTGGTCCCGGCAATATGGATGAAAATCATTGAGAAAAATGGCATGGGTACCCCCCCCAGCCCATTACCAGCCCCTTTGGGTCTTGTATGGATATTAAGGGGAATCCCGCACCCAAATTAAAAAAAGGAAAGGCGTGGGGCCTCCAGGCCCTATATACTCTGAACAGCAGTATACAGGTGGTGCAAACAAGACAGGGACTGTAGGGTTGTTGTTACGTAGAATATGTTTGTAATTTTGAACTGGTACATTTTTAAAGTGTAGCTCCAGCCAAAAAATTATCACCCCTGTAACATTTGTTTTGCTGTCTGTGCACCTGTTCTGAACATTTCACCTCACTTTCTGTCCCAATGACAAATGTTTTTTGAAAATTTTGGTGTTTTTAGTGAAACAAGGATTAGTGATAAAGCATCAGTGGAGAGGAGGCACCTTTTTCCCATATTAACTCTTACAGGAGAGAATTTCCCTTCCTAGGGGTAGATTTCCTCTCACTTCCTGTTGTCTCCTTCCGTTTGCAAGTAGGAGTCGTTTGTAAGTTGGATGTTTGAAAGTGGGGGTCTGCCGTATATACTCTGCAGAAATTTGGCCCTTAGGTGTTGGTGTTGCCACAGTTACTCTTGGTGGGCTCTGCAACGCCCTGCTGTGAACTATTATATCAAGAATTGTAATTACATGCCATTGTTGAACAGTGGTAGGAAAAATTGGGCCTTTGGTGGTGCTGGTGCCACAACACTGTAAGTCCTCACAGTTACTCTTGGTGGGCCCAGCTGTGAATGGGCCCAGCTGTGAAATATTAGATCAAGAATTGTAATTACATGCCCCTGTTGAACAGGGGCAGAAAAATTGGGCCTTTGGTGGTGGTGGCGGTGTTGCCACAACACTGTAAGCCCTCACAGTTACTCTTGGTGGGCACAGGAATGGGCCCTGCTGTGAAATATTAGATCAAGAATTGTAATTACATGCCCCTGTTGAACAGGGGCATAAAAATTGGGCCTTAGGCACTGGTGCCACAACACTGCAACCTCTCACAGATACTCTAGTTGGAGCGCAGGAATGAGCCCTGCTGCAAAGTATTGCATCAAAAATTGTAATTACACGCCCCTGTTAAACAGGGGCTGAAAAATTGGGCCTTAGGCACGGGTGCTGGTGCTACAACACTGCAACCTCTCACAGATACTCTAGTTGGAGCGCAGGAATGAGCCCTGCTGCAAAGCATTGCATCAAAAATTGTAATTTCATGCCCCTGTTAAACAGGGGCAGAAAAACTGGGACTTAGGCACTGGTGCTGGTGCCACAACACTGCAACCCCTCACAGATACTCTAGTTGGAGCGCAGGAATAAGCCCTGCTGCAAAGTATTGCATCAAAAATTTTAATTACACGCCCCTGTTAAACAGGGGCTGAAAAATTGTGCCTTAGCCACTGGTGGCAGTGCCCAGAACCAAAAATGTTCTTACAAGCTATCAGCATGATCATTGAGGAGGAAGAGGATAGTCACTCAGCATAACAGGATAGTCACTCAGCATCAGCATAGGCAGTCTTGAAGGGATCTGACATTTCAAAAAAAATTATTCGGTTACATCAGCATCAGGTACTTGGTAGCTGGTGGTGATCCAAGACTGATTCATTTTTTTGAAGGTCAGTCGATCGACAGAGTCGGTGGACAGGCGCACCCTGTGATCAGTTACAAAGCCTCCAGCAGCACTGAATGTGCGTTCCGAAAGAACGCTGGATGCAGGACAGGCCAGTAGCTCAATTGCATACTGTGCAAGCTCTGGCCAGTGATCCATCCTCAAGACCCAGTAACCCAGAGGATTTTCGGTGTGAAGGGTGTCCAAGTCTGATCTTGCCCCTAGGTATTCCTCCACCATGTAAACCAGGCTGGCGGTGGTTGCTGGAACTGATCATACCTTGGGGCTGCGGACTAAAAAATTGTCTAAACGCATCGGTCAGACAGCCACCTTCCCCACCGCTCCTTCTTTGACTGACCGAAGCCTCAGCAACACATTGTCCAGGACCAGGAATTTGTAACCTCCCAGTCTCTGGGAACGCGTTGCACGGACCTTTCTGCAAGGCCTCCCAAAGATGTTTCATCCTCTGCTCCCTCTGCGAAGGCAAGATAAGGTCCGCAACCTTACCCTTGTAAAGTGGATCAAGGAGGGTTGCCAGCCTGTAATGATCCCTCTCCTTGATAGCATGAATACGAGGATCCTTCCGCAGGCTTTGCAGGATCAGGGAGGCCATGCAGCATAGGTTTGCTGAGGCATTCGGTCCGGAGTCCTCTGGGTCACTGAGGACGACATGATCCGCAGCCACCTCCTCCCAGCCACGTACAAGTCCATGGGTTTCTTGAGACTGTAATTGATCCCTTGAAGACTGCTGCTGATGCTGAGTGCTAGGCTCCACCTCCATGCTGACACAATCCTCCTCCTCCTCGTCCTCTTCCTGTGTGATAGCCGGGCAAGAAGGAACACTGTCTGGATAAATGGGGACTTGAGAGGTAAGGAAGTCCTCCTCTTCTTCCCTCTGTTCTGCCTCAAGTGCCCTGTCCATTATTCCACGCAGTGTGTGCTCCAACAGGTGGACAAGAAGGACAGTGTCACTGATGCATGCACTGTCACTGCTCACCATCCTCGTTGCCTCCTCAAATGGTGCCAGGACAGTGCATGCATCCCTGATCATGACCCACTGGTGTGGCAAAAAAAAAACAAGCTCTCCTGACCCTGTCCTGGTGCCATATTGGCACAGATACTCATTGATGGCCCTCTGCTGCGTGTGCAGCCGCTTCAGCATGGCCACGTTGAGTTCCACCTGGTAGGCGTGTCACAGATTAGGCGGTTCTTGGGCAGGTTAACTTCCTTTTGCAGGTCAGCCAGCCGAGCACTGGCATTATATGACTGGCGGAAATGCACACAGACTTTCCTGGCCTGCCTCAGGACATCCTGTAAGACCAGGTTCCTGCCCAAGAACCGCTGCACCACCAAGTTGAGGACGTTAGCCAAACAGGATCACATGGGTTAGATGTCCCTGTCGGAGGGCAGAGAGGAGGTTGGTGCCATTGTCGGAAACCACCATTCCTGGCTTAAGCTGGCGTGGCATCAACCACCTCTGAGCCTGCCCCTGCCCCTGTCCCCTGTCTCCTGTCCCCCAAGCACACCAGCTCAAGCACCTCATGGCATCTCTTTGCCTGCGTACTTGCATAGCCCCTTGAACGCCTATGGAGCACCGCTGGTCCCGAGGACAAAGCACAGGAAGAGGCCATGGAGGAAGAAGAAGAGGAGGGGGTGGAGGAGAGAGGTGTATTAGAATCACCAGTAGTAGCATTTTGGAGGCGTGGTGGTGGAACAACCTCCAACACTACTGCACCTTGTCCTGCATCTTTCCCAGCTGCCAGCAGAGTCACCCAATGCACCGTGAAAGATAAGTAACATCCCTGCCCATGCCTGCTGGACCATGAGTCAGCGGTAATATGCACCTTACCGCTGATCGCTCTGTCCAGCAAGGCCAAGACATTGCCTTCCACATGTCGGTAGAGAGCTGGAAGGGGTCAGAGTCTACCAACTGAAAAGGCAGCAGTTGAAGTGCTAGCAATTTAGCCAAGCTAGCATTCAACCGCTGGGCATGTGGATGGCTGGGAGCGAACTTCTTTCGGCGGTGCAGCAGCTGGGGTAGGGAAATTTGCCTGGTACAATCTGACGTTGGTGTACCCGATAGCAGATTGCCCGCAAGTACTTGGCTGTGACACACCTAATTCTACACCTTCATTCCTCTCAGTGCAGGTTTCAGGTAGGGGTTGGAGATCCCAGCTGATGAGGAGCAAGGAGAGGTCCGCTTTGTTCTTTGGTGTGGGTCTTTTAGGTGTGCTTGCCAACGAACTGCATGGCAGGTCGATATATGTCTGATCAAGCATGTGGTGCCCAAGCAGGTGATGTTTTGGCCACGCGAGATACGCCTGAGACATATGTTGCAAATAGCAGCGCTGCGATCTGATGCACTCGTCTGAAAAAAGGCCCACACCAAAGAACTTTTGGAATAACGCGCAGAGACAGCAGCGGCCTGCACATGCGGAGCTCTGCGGTGTGATGCTGTCGGTGTGCTGCCCTTAAGCTGGCCCCTAGAGGGCATCCTGCCTTGTTGGAGATGTGCCTTCTCCTCCTCCTCTCTCCTATCAGGCACCCATGTAGAGTCCGTGACCTCATCATCCCCTCCCTCCTCATCACTGTAGCAAACTTGGCAGTATGCTGCAGCTGGGGGAACATGACTGCCAGATTGCTGTCCTTCTTGGGCACCCCCTCTCTCTGGGCTCACGTTACTGCATTCCTCTAGCTGGGTACCATCTTCAGAGCCTTCAAAACGCTGGCCATCCTCCTGGAGCATGTACCCAACACTGTGGTCAAACAGTTCGGGGGACTCCTCAGGAGGACATGGTGGGGCTAGCGAAGGAGTGACTGATGCCATTGAGCCGAGGGAAGAGGATGCTTTGGCAGATGCTTTGCCAGACAAAGTACCCTGAGCCTGGGTGAGAGAGGATTAGGAGGATGAGGACGGCTTGGTCATCCACTCTACCAAGTCTTTGGCATGTTGCGGCTCAACACAGCCAGCTGCCAAAAAAAAGGACAAGCGTGTCCCACGGCCACGTGCTGATGAGGATGCACTGTGCCCACAAACAGCACTTTTGCCTCTAGACACAGAGCCTGCTTGCCCTCTTTTATTGGCTCGTGACTGTCTGCCTCTCCTTGTTGTCCTTCCAGACATACTAATGGCCTGCAGGGAGATGTAGCTGCACAAAGCTGGGATGTATATATATACTGATTATACTGCAGCTAGCGGAATCAACTGCCTGCCTATAGTATTATTAGTATGAGAACACCAGCAATTGTCTTCAGTTGCTGGCCTGCAGAGGACACAGTACACTAACTGAAAATACTGCAGCTCAATGCCTGTGGTATTTGTATGAGAACACCAGCAATTGTATTGAGGTAAGCTTTAGGTGCACACTGTGCATTGGACACTAAAACAAAATACTACAGCTCCCTGCCTGTATTTGTATGAGAACATCAGCAATTGTATTGAGATAAGCTTTAGGTGCACACTGTGCAAAGGACACTAAAACAAAATACTGCAGCTCCCTGCCTGTATTTGTATCAGAACACCAGCAATTGTGTTGAGGTAAGCTTTAGGTGCACACTGTGCAAAGGACACTAAAGCAAAATACTGCAGCTCCCTGCCTGTATTTGTATAAGAACACCAGCAATTGTATTGAGGTAAGCTTTAGGTGCACACTGTGCAAAGGACACTAAAGCAAAATACTACAGCTCCCTGCCTGAATTTGTATGAGAACACCAGCAATTGTATTGATGTAAGCTTTAGGTGCACACTGTGCAAAGGACACTAAAGAAAAATACTGCAGCTCCCTGCCTGTATTTGTATAAGAACACCAGCAATTGTATTTAGGTAATCTTTAGGTGCACACTGTGCAAAGGACACTAAAGCAAAATACTGCAGCTCCCTGCCTGTATTTGTATGAGAACACCAGCAATTGTATTGAGGTAAGCTTTAAGTGCACACTGTGCAAAGGAAACTAAAGAAAAATACTGCAGCTCCCTGCCTGTATTTGTATCAGAACACCAGCAATTGTATTGAGGTAAGCTTTAGGTGCACACTGTGCAAAGGACACTAAAACAAAATACTGCAGCTCCCTGCCTGTATTTGTATGAGAACACCAGCAATTGTATTGAGGTAAGCTTTAGGTGCACACTGTGCAAAGGACACTAAAACAAAATACTGCAGCTCCCTGCCTGTATTTGTATGAGAACACCAGCAATTGTATTGAGGTAAGCTTTAGGTGCACACTGTGCAAAGGACACTAAAGCAAAGTACTGCAGCTCCCTGCCTGTATTTGTATCAGAACACCAGCAATTGTATTGAGGTAAGCTTTAGGTACACACTGTGCAAAGGACACTAAAGCAAAATACTGCAGCTCCCTGCCTGTATTTGTATGAGAACACCAGCAATTGCATTGAGGTAAGCTTTAGGTGCACACTGTGCAAAGGACACTAAAGCAAAATACTGCAGCTCCCTGCCTGTATTTGTATGAGAACACCAGCAATTGCATTGAGGTAAGCTTTAGGTGCACACTGTGCAAATGACACTAAAGCAAAATACTGCAGCTCCCTGCCTGTATTTGTATGAGAACACCAGCAATTGTATTGAGGTAAGCTTTAGGTGCACACTGTGCAAAGGACACTAAAGCAAAATACTGCAGCTCCCTGCCTGTATTTGTATGAGAACACCAGCAATTGTATTGAGGTAAGCTTTAGGTGCACACTGTGCAAAGGACACTAAAACAAAATACTGCAGCTCCCTGCCTGTATTTGTATGAGAACACCAGCAATTGTATTGAGGTAAGCTTTAGTTGCACACTGTGCAAAGGACACTAAAGCAAAGTACTGCAGCTCCCTGCCTGTATTTGTATCAGAACACCAGCAATTGTATTGAGGTAAGCTTTAGGTACACACTGTGCAAAGGACACTAAAGCAAAATACTGCAGCTCCCTGCCTGTATTTGTATGAGAACACCAGCAATTGCATTGAGGTAAGCTTTAGGTGCACACTGTGCAAATGACACTAAAGCAAAATACTGCAGCTCCCTGCCTGTATTTGTATGAGAACACCAGCAATTGTATTGAGGTAAGCTTTAGGTGCACACTGTGCAAAGGACACTAAAGCAAAATACTGCAGCTCCCTGCCTGTATTTGTATGAGAACACCAGCAATTGTATTGAGGTAAGCTTTAGGTGCACACTGTGCAAATGACACTAAAGCAAAATACTGCAGCTCCCTGCCTGTATTTGTATGAGAACACCAGCAATTGTATTGAGGTAAGCTTTAGGTGCACACTGTGCAAAGGACACTAAAGCAAAGTACTGCAGCTCCCTGCCTGTATTTGTATCAGAACACCAGCAATTGCATTGAGGTAAGCTTTAGGTGCACACTGTCCAAAGGACACTAAAGCAAAATACTGCAGCTCCCTGCCTGTATTTGTATCAGAACACCAGCAATTGTATTGAGGTAAGCTTTAGGTACACACTGTGCAAAGGACACTAAAGCAAAATACTGCAGCTCCCTGCCTGTATTTGTATCAGAACACCAGCAATTGGATTGAGGTAAGCTTTAGGTGCACACTGTGCAAAGGACACTAAAACAAAATACTGCAGCTCCCTACCTGTATTTGTATCAAAACACCAGCAATTGTATTGAGGTAAGCTTTAGGTGCACACTGTGCAAAGGACACTAAGCCAAAATACTGCAGCTCCCTGCCTGTATTTGTATCAGACCACCAGCAATTGTATTGAGGTGAGCTTTAGGTGCACACTGTGCAAAGGACACTAAAGCAAAATACTACAGCTCCCTGCCTGAATTTGTATGAGAACACCAGCAATTGTATTGATGCAAGCTTTAGGTGCACACTGTGCAAAGGACACTAAAGCAAAATACTGCAGCTCCCTGCCTGTATTTGTATGAGAACACCAGCAATTGTATTGAGGTAAGCTTTAGGTGCACACTGTGCAAAGGACACTAAAGCAAAATACTGCAGCTCCCTGCCTGTATTTGTATGAGAACACCAGCAATTGAATTGAGGTAAGCTTTAGGTGCACACTGTGCAAAGGAAACTAAAGAAAAATACTGCAGCTCCCTGCCTGTATTTGTATCAGAACACCAGCAATTGTATTGAGGTAAGCTTTAGGTGCACACTGTGCAAAGGACACTAAAACAAAATACTGAAGCTCCCTGCCTGTATTTGTATGAGAACACCAGCAATTGTATTGAGGTAAGCTTTAGGTGCACACTGTGCAAAGGACACAAAAAAAAATACTGCAGCTCCCTGCCTGTATTTGTATGAGAACACCAGCAATTGTATTGAGGTAAGCTTTAGGTGCACACTGTGCAAAGGACACTAAAGCAAAGTACTGCAGCTCCCTGCCTGTATTTGTATCAGAACACCAGCAATTGCATTGAGGTAAGCTTTAGGTGCACACTGTGCAAATGACACTAAAGCAAAATACTGCAGCTCCCTGCCTGTATTTGTATGAGAACACCAGCAATTGTATTGAGGTAAGCTTTAGGTGCACACTGTGCAAAGGACACTAAAGCAAAATACTGCAGCTCCCTGCCTGTATTTGTATGAGAACACCAGCAATTGTATTGAGGTAAGCTTTAGGTGCACACTGTGCAAATGACACTAATGCAAAATACTGCAGCTCCCTGCCTGTATTTGTATGAGAACACCAGCAATTGTATTGAGGTAAGCTTTAGGTGCACACTGTCCAAAGGACACTAAAGCAAAATACTGCAGCTCCCTGCCTGTATTTGTATCAGAACACCAGCAATTGTATTGAGGTGAGCTTTAGGTGCACACTGTGCAAAGGACACTAAAGCAAAATACTGCAGCTCCCTGTGTCTTGGATATGCAGTAGTGTTTGTCTGTCAGCTTACCTTCCTTCCCATGTGTTCATCTTAGAGGCCTGAACCCTCTCACCTGGCTTCCTTTATAATCTCCTCCCAGCCTGACTCCACCCCAGGCCCTATCACAGAACACTATATTAACCTGTGCACTGCAAGCCTGCTTTGCTGATCAACGTGTTTGTTAGGCTTTGTGTGTTTGGGTGCCTGCCTGCCGTGTGCTACGTCTGTCTCTCTGTTACGTTATTGGCTTGTCCCCGACTATCCCTGTCTGCTCGTGACCCTTGACCTTCGGCTTGTCTTTCGTTATCCTTGTCCGCTTGTGGCCCTTGACTTTCAGCTTGTTATTCGTTACTCTTATATCTCGTGCTGCTGCTTCCTTCCTTGTCCGCTTGTGGCCCTTGACTTTCAGCTTGTTATTCGTTACTCTTATATCTCGTGCTGCTGCTTCCTCTCTTGTCCCCTTATCCTACGGGGCGTGAGCTAGGAGACTCTAGGGGCCGCGACCTGGACCCAGCCTGCAGCATAACATCCTTACCACTAGAGGCTCTGGAGAAGACCTGCTGGGTCTTAGACTCCGCGCCCTGGGGAATCTTGGCTATAGCTTCCCATAGGATCCCGGTTGTGCTCCTCTGGTCCCGCTTTCCACAACCACCCAGTTTTCTATCCGCAGCAGTCAGCCATAGGGTTCACTACCTTGCGGTGCACTCCTGTCCCCCTACGGTGTGCATCTGTCACCTGGCCACAGGTGACCTGACACCCTGCCTGTATATGTATGAGAACACCAGCAATTGTATTGAGGTAAGCTTTAGGCGCACACTGTGCAAAGGAAACTAAAGCAAAATACTGCAGCTCCCTGCCTGTATTTGTATCATAACACCAGCAATTGTATTGAGGTAAGCTTTAGGTGCACACTGTGCAAAGGACACTAAAACAAAATACTGCAGCTCTCTGCCTGTATTTGTATGAGAACACCAGCAATTGTATTGAGGTAAGCTTTAGGTGCACACTGTGCAAATGACACTAAAGCAAAATACTGCAGCTCCCTGCCTGTATTTGTATGAGAACACCAGCAATTGTATTGAGGTAAGCTTTAGGTGCACACTGTGCAAAGGACACTAAAGCAAAATACTGCAGCTCCCTGCCTGTATTTGTATGAGAACACCAGCAATTGTATTGAGGTAAGCTTTAGGTGCACACTGTGCAAATGACACTAAAGCAAAATACTGCAGCTCCCTGCCTGTATTTGTATGAGAACACCAGCAATTGTATTGAGGTAAGCTTTAGGTGCACACTGTGCAAAGGACACTAAAGCAAAGTACTGCAGCTCCCTGCCTGTATTTGTATCAGAACACCAGCAATTGCATTGAGGTAAGCTTTAGGTGCACACTGTCCAAAGGACACTAAAGCAAAATACTGCAGCTCCCTGCCTGTATTTGTATCAGAACACCAGCAATTGTATTGAGGTAAGCTTTAGGTACACACTGTGCAAAGGACACTAAAGCAAAATACTGCAGCTCCCTGCCTGTATTTGTATCAGAACACCAGCAATTGGATTGAGGTAAGCTTTAGGTGCACACTGTGCAAAGGACACTAAAACAAAATACTGCAGCTCCCTACCTGTATTTGTATCAAAACACCAGCAATTGTATTGAGGTAAGCTTTAGGTGCACACTGTGCAAAGGACACTAAGCCAAAATACTGCAGCTCCCTGCCTGTATTTGTATCAGAACACCAGCAATTGTATTGAGGTGAGCTTTAGGTGCACACTGTGCAAAGGACACTAAAGCAAAATACTACAGCTCCCTGCCTGAATTTGTATGAGAACACCAGCAATTGTATTGATGCAAGCTTTAGGTGCACACTGTGCAAAGGACACTAAAGCAAAATACTGCAGCTCCCTGCCTGTATTTGTATGAGAACACCAGCAATTGTATTGAGGTAAGCTTTAGGTGCACACTGTGCAAAGGACACTAAAGCAAAATACTGCAGCTCCCTGCCTGTATTTGTATGAGAACACCAGCAATTGAATTGAGGTAAGCTTTAGGTGCACACTGTGCAAAGGAAACTAAAGAAAAATACTGCAGCTCCCTGCCTGTATTTGTATCAGAACACCAGCAATTGTATTGAGGTAAGCTTTAGGTGCACACTGTGCAAAGGACACTAAAACAAAATACTGAAGCTCCCTGCCTGTATTTGTATGAGAACACCAGCAATTGTATTGAGGTAAGCTTTAGGTGCACACTGTGCAAAGGACACAAAAAAAAATACTGCAGCTCCCTGCCTGTATTTGTATGAGAACACCAGCAATTGTATTGAGGTAAGCTTTAGGTGCACACTGTGCAAAGGACACTAAAGCAAAGTACTGCAGCTCCCTGCCTGTATTTGTATCAGAACACCAGCAATTGCATTGAGGTAAGCTTTAGGTGCACACTGTGCAAATGACACTAAAGCAAAATACTGCAGCTCCCTGCCTGTATTTGTATGAGAACACCAGCAATTGTATTGAGGTAAGCTTTAGGTGCACACTGTGCAAAGGACACTAAAGCAAAATACTGCAGCTCCCTGCCTGTATTTGTATGAGAACACCAGCAATTGTATTGAGGTAAGCTTTAGGTGCACACTGTGCAAATGACACTAATGCAAAATACTGCAGCTCCCTGCCTGTATTTGTATGAGAACACCAGCAATTGTATTGAGGTAAGCTTTAGGTGCACACTGTCCAAAGGACACTAAAGCAAAATACTGCAGCTCCCTGCCTGTATTTGTATCAGAACACCAGCAATTGTATTGAGGTGAGCTTTAGGTGCACACTGTGCAAAGGACACTAAAGCAAAATACTGCAGCTCCCTGTGTCATGGATATGCAGTAGTGTTTGTCTGTCAGCTTACCTTCCTTCCCATGTGTTCATCTTAGAGGCCTGAACCCTCTCACCTGGCTTCCTTTATAATCTCCTCCCAGCCTGACTCCACCCCAGGCCCTATCACAGAACACTATATTAACCTGTGCACTGCAAGCCTGCTTTGCTGATCAACGTGTTTGTTAGGCTTTGTGTGTTTGGGTGCCTGCCTGCCGTGTGCTACGTCTGTCTCTCTGTTACGTTATTGGCTTGTCCCCGACTATCCCTGTCTGCTCGTGACCCTTGACCTTCGGCTTGTCTTTCGTTATCCTTGTCCGCTTGTGGCCCTTGACTTTCAGCTTGTTATTCGTTACTCTTATATCTCGTGCTGCTGCTTCCTTCCTTGTCCGCTTGTGGCCCTTGACTTTCAGCTTGTTATTCGTTACTCTTATATCTCGTGCTGCTGCTTCCTCTCTTGTCCCCTTATCCTACGGGGCGTGAGCTAGGAGACTCTAGGGGCCGCGACCTGGACCCAGCCTGCAGCATAACATCCTCACCACTAGAGGCTCTGGAGAAGACCTGCTGGGTCTTAGACTCCGCGCCCTGGGGAATCTTGGCTCTAGCTTCCCATAGGATCCCGGTTGTGCTCCTCTGGTCCCGCTTTCCACAACCACCCAGTTTTCTATCCGCAGCAGTCAGCCATAGGGTTCACTACCTTGCGGTGCACTCCTGTCCCCCTACGGTGTGCATCTGTCACCTGGCCACAGGTGACCTGACACCCTGCCTGTATATGTATGAGAACACCAGCAATTGTATTGAGGTAAGCTTTAGGCGCACACTGTGCAAAGGAAACTAAAGCAAAATACTGCAGCTCCCTGCCTGTATTTGTATCATAACACCAGCAATTGTATTGAGGTAAGCTTTAGGTGCACACTGTGCAAAGGACACTAAAACAAAATACTGCAGCTCTCTGCCTGTATTTGTATGAGAACACCAGCAATTGTATTGAGGTAAGCTTTAGGTGCACACTGTGCAAAGGACACTAAAGCAAAATACTGCAGCTCCCTGCCTGCATCTGTATGAGAACACCAGCAATTGTATTGAGGTAAGCTTTAGGTGCACACTAAAGGACTACCCATCGACCTCCTAGAAGCTAAAATTCCCATGCTCTCAGTAAAATCACTCTCAAAGCATGGTATTCTACATATACAAGAATTAGCCAATGACATCAAACCTAAATCTATAGAACAAATAATGACAAGATATAAAATACTAAGCAACATGATCTTTACTTATATACACATATTACATTTCCTAAAGGTACACCCAATACCAACTATAAAAGTACCGGCCACAAATACTAAGCCTCATATAACCATACTAGGTTGAGCTTGTGACATATAAATGTTAGGGAAGTAACCATTACTACTTTGTGATTGCGCACCTGTAAGTGAAGAATTTGAGTCACTCTGGGCTGTTCTTGTGCCTAGGATCCCACCACCACCTGTGCGGGAATCCCGACCAATTTTAACTGTGTCTATTTTACTACTACTATGCACCAAACGTTTCTTACAACCACCATCGTGTGTTATAGTCCCATCACCATATTTTGGTCTTTTTCTCCAGTGACCTTTACCTGATCCCTGTGATGTACAAGAGAAAGCAAATGATTCAATCTTTTAGGTGCAAACCCCAGTGTCAATTTCTTGTAATTCATCCAAGTTCTCATTGGACCACCTGGGTGGGACCACTTGTAAGCTGTAGGATTACCGAAGACTATATTATTATGAATACATTTCTGAATCAAATCACTATTATAGCATGCTAGATTTTCCTTTATTAACCACTTCAGCCCCGGAAGGATTTGCCCCCTTAATGACCCGCCCATTTTTTGCGATACAGCACTACATCGCTTTAATTGAAAATTGCGCGGTTGTGCGATGTTGTACCCAAACAACATTTTTTTCCCCACAAATAGAGCTTTCTTTTGGTGGTATTTGCTCATCTCTGCGGTTTTTATTTGTTGCCCTACCTCTACGTGTTACACCACCATCCTCGCAGGGGCCGATCCAGGGGGGGGGCAACAGGGCAATTGCCCCCCCCGAGACCATCTGTCACACTCACTTGCTTGCTCTGTTTTTTTTTTTTTCGCCTGATCTCCCGGATTTGGGGACCTGTTACTGGGCACACATGTAGCCCCATGTCTCCTCTACAAGTGTGCAAAGTTTGGTGTCTAGGGAACCTACGGCCGGGGAGCACTGATTTTTTAAAGCCGGGCACCCCTTCCATAGACTCCAATGTTAAACGGGTTATTTCTCCAGTGAATTTGTGGACCTGGTCCCAGCCGGTCGAAGGTCCCCTGGACCCCAAACTTGGCACACATGTAGCCCCATGTCTTCTCTACAAGTGTGCAATTGTTGTTGTCTAGAAGAACTACGGCCGGGGAGTACCGATTTTTCAAAGCCGGGCACTCCTTCCATAGACTCACATGTTAAACATCAGTCTAGTCATGGGCACAGTGAAGCATGGGCACAGTGAGGCAAAGTGAGGCACAGTGAGGCATGTAGATGGACACCCTAGGCTTATACTCGAGTCAATACGTTTTTCCAGTTTTTGGGGGTAAAATTAGGTGCCTCGGCTAATATTCGGGTCGGCTTATACTCGAGTATATACAGTACTTGTTCTGCGGCTGCCGCTGCCTCTCTGAGTCTCTCTCTCAGTTTCTCACATCAGCCGATCAGCGGTGCAGAGAGAGAGGCTCGTCTAATGTAGTTACGCAGCGCACTGACACGATACCAGGAGTGGATGGAGGAGGTGGGAGGAGTCTCTGCCCTGCACTCGTTGCTAACGCTTGGGCCGCTTGGCGTCTAGCAACGAGTGACGTCAGTGAGTCATGTCGGGCCGCTCTGCGGGCAGGTGCGATAGCGTGCAGCTCCACAGACGGGTAAGAAAGTGGGCGGCTCCGCTTGCGGCGTGGTTTGTGGGTGGGCGGTGCGGTTCGTGGGCAGACCGTGCTGCTCAGTGTGTTGGCAGCGCAGGTGAGAGTGAGAGAGCAGGCTCAGTGTGGCAGCTGGCCAATCAGCTAGCCGGGAGCGGGGGAGCAGAGAGATGAGATCATCTCTCACCGCCCGTGCCTGCCCTGCATTCCTGCAGTGACTTCCACCCTCACTGTGCAGGCAGCAGAGAGATTACATTATTTCTCTGCTGCCTGACTCTGGGAGTCTGGAACACAGCAAGAGACAACCAAAACTACACCTTAGCAGGCAAGTTAGTGACAATCCGCAAGGTGTGGCAGGCGACATGGCAAGTGACAATCCGCAAATTGTGTCAGGTGACTTGGCAAATGACAATCTGCATCTGGTGGCAGGCAAGTGACAATCCGCAAGGTGTGGCTAGTGACAATCCGCAAGGTGTGGCAGGTGATATGGCAAGTTACAATCCACAAGGTGTGGCAGGTGACGTGGCAAGTGACAATCCGCAATGTGTGGCAAGTGACACGCTCAGGGCTCCCACTAATTGCAGGCGACGGTGGCACGTGACACACTCGGGGCTCCCACTGATTCTGCATTGAACTATTTAATTTTATATTACAATGTAATAATAGAAATAATGCGCTTCAATCATCCTGACACAACAACAACCATGGTGCCGGGATGATTGAAGCGCCGACACCAGCCATTTCCACGATAAATTTCCCACAAAAAAAAAATATTTTTTGGTAGTGCCCCTCCCGAGAAAAGACTCTGGATCCGCCCCTGCATCCTCGTGGCTTTGTAGAGGTTAGAGCCTGGCGGGTTGTATTGACGCTATTACGTGAGACCTGCTGGATTTTTTTGTACATGCTGTTTTTAGATTCAGTAAATGTGAGTGCGATGTATGAAGTTGGGTTTGTGAGGTTTGTACAGACTAATACCAAGGTACTGCACTATTGGAAGCATTCTTGGTGATTACAGTAGTGTGGAGCCTTTTCCCAAGGAGCATCAGTTATTATCCAGAGCGCATTTGGCCCTGTTTAGGGTGTAATAAGGAGGTGAGCTTTCATTGCACCTGGTGAAGGGAGCACAAATCACAAAATATTTTGTGAAGCGCGCCTTTCATGGCGAAGTTTGTTATACACTGGCTTTACCACTTAACGACCACTCACTGTATATATACGTCGGCAGAATGGCACCGACAGGCACAATCACGTACAGTGCCCCCTTCTATACAGTGAGCGGTCGTTATCCGTTGGGGAGCGATCCGGGAAGAGGGGAAGGCCGTTTGATTCTGGCCACCCCCTTGCGATCGCTCCCGGCGAATGAGAAAGCTTCCTCTGCTGTGTAATGTCATCTCTCATGCGGCGCTCACATATACTGAGCGCCGTACAAGAGAAGACACACAGGTTAGTGCACAAACAGTACACTGACATCAGGACACATAGGAACATAAATCGCCCCCCCAGATCACCCCCCAGCCCCCAGTCACAGTGTCACTGATTGCAGTGACCATTTATTTACTGATCACTGCAATCAGTGACATTTGTGACTGTAAAAGTGTCACTACAGTTAGTTTTAGGTCCAGTGTAGCCCCCCTAACCCCCCCCTAATAAAGGTTTAACCCCCTGATCACCCCCCAGATAACCCTTTCACCCCCTATCACCACTGTCGCTAAGCGATCGTTTTTCTGATCGCTGTTTTAGTGTCGGTGATGCCGATAGGTAGCCAGTTATTTTTTTTAGGTTCGCCGCAGGTTTTTATAGCGTCAGGTACCCCCATATATTACCTAATAAAGGTTTAACCCCCTTGATCGCCCCCCAGGTAACCCTTTCACCCCCTATCAACACTGTTGCTAAGCGATCGTTTTTCTGATCGCTGTCTTAGTGTCGGTGATGCCGATAGGTAGCCAGTTATTTTTTTTAGGTTCGCCGCAGGTTTTTATAGCGTCAGGTACCCCCATATATTATCTAATAAAGGTTTAACCCCCTTGATCGCCCCCCAGGTAACCCTTTCACCCCCTATCACCACTGTCACTAAGCGATCGTTTTTCTGATCGCTGTTTTAGTGTCGGTGATGCCGATTGGTAGCCAGTTATTTTTTTTAGGTTCGCCGCAGGTTTTTATAACGTCAGGTACCCCCATATATTACCTAATAAAGGTTTAACCCCCTTGATTGCCCCCAGGTAACCCTTTCACCCCTATCACCACTGTTGCTAAGCGATAGTTTTTCTGATCGCTGTCTTATTGTCGGTGATGCCGATAGGTAGCCAATTATTTTTTTTAGGTTCGCCGCAGGTTTTTATAGCGTCAGGGACCCCCATATATTACCTAATAAAGGTTTAACCCCCTTGATCGCCCCCCAGGTAACCCTTTCACCCCCTATCACCACTGTTGCTAAGCGATCGTTTTTCTGATCGCTGTCTTATTGTCGGTGATGCCGATAGGTAGCCAGTTATTTTTTTTAGGTTCGCCGCAGGTTTTTATAGCGTCAGGTACCCCCATATATTATCTAATAAAGGTTTAACCCCCTTGATCGCCCCCCAGGTAACCCTTTCACCCCCTATCACCACTGTCACTAAGCGATCGTTTTTCTGATCGCTGTTTTAGTGTCGGTGATGCCGATTGGTAGCCAGTTATTTTTTTTAGGTTCGCCGCAGGTTTTTATAACGTCAGGTACCCCCATATATTACCTAATAAAGGTTTAACCCCCTTGATTGCCCCCAGGTAACCCTTTCACCCCTATCACCACTGTTGCTAAGCGATAGTTTTTCTGATCGCTGTCTTATTGTCGGTGATGCCGATAGGTAGCCAATTATTTTTTTTAGGTTCGCCGCAGGTTTTTATAGCGTCAGGGACCCCCATATATTACCTAATAAAGGTTTAACCCCCTTGATCGCCCCCCAGGTAACCCTTTCACCCCCTATCACCACTGTTGCTAAGCGATCGTTTTTCTGATCGCTGTCTTATTGTCGGTGATGCCGATAGGTAGCCAGTTATTTTTTTTAGGTTCGCCGCAGGTTTTTATAACGTCAGCTACCCCCATATATTACCTAGTAAAGGTTTAACCCTCTTGATCGCCCCCCAGGTAACCCTTTCACCTCCTATCACCACTGTCGCTAAGCGATCGTTTTTCTGATCGCTGTCTTATTGTCGGTGCTGCCGATAGGTAGCCAGTTATTTTTTTTAGGTTCGCCGCAGGTTTTTATAGCGTCAGGTACCCCCATATATTATCTAATAAAGGTTTTAACCCCCTAATTGCCCCTAGTTAACCCTGCGTCACACCCCAGGCAGTGTCAGGTTAGTGCCAGTAACGCTAACACCCCCGCGTGAAGCATACACCCCCCTTAGTGGTATAGTATCTGAACAGATCAATATCTGATCTGATCAGATCTATACTAGTGTCCCCAGCAGTTTAGGGTTCCCAAAAACGCAGTGTTAGCGGGATCAGCCCAGATACCTGCTAGCACCTGCGTTTTGCCCCTCCGTCCAGCCCAGGCCACCCAAGTGCAGTATCGATCGATCACTGTCACTTACAAAACACAACACACATAACTGCAGCGTTCGCAGAGACAGGCCTGATCCCTGCGACTCCAGTGCTGTAGGAGGTGATTTCACCACCACAGTTAAAAAAAAAAAGCATATATGCCGAAGCATTGGGGCAGCAGGGGCGGAGGAGCGGAGGAGCGATTTTGCTCCTAATGCCGCGTACATGCGGTCGAAATTCCGACGGAGGCTTGCCCGTGGAAAAGTCCGACCATGTGTGTGCGGCATAATTTTTGCGGGAGGATGCCCCAATGCTTTGGCATATATAAAAGGTGCATGTATGCTCATCATTAGAAGTGGGTGGATGAATGGCGGTATTCTAATGGTGGGCATACCCACCGATCAATCTCTTTTTTTCGTTCAGCCAACAGGCTGCATGAAAAAAAAGATTACAATACATGTTCAACAAGGACCAGCAACGTACTGGTATGTTGCTGGACTTTGAATGGTTATACCAGATTGATGCCTCCGGGTTTAGGTATCATCTCGGTATTATTCTTTTCAGCCAGCGGGCGGCTTTCATGTAAAAGCAATCCTAGCGGCTAATTAGCCTCTGGACTGCTTTTACAAGCAGTGGGAGGGAATGTCCCCCCCCGGATATAAAAAGCGCCATTGGGAAATTGGGAAAGCATTTTATCACATCTTGGTGTGGTCAGATGCTTTGAGGGCAGAGGAAAGATCTAGGGTCTAATAGACCCCAGTTTTTTCAAAAAAAGAGTACCTGTCACTACCTATTGCTATCATAGAGGATATTTACATTCCCTGAGATAACAATAAAAATTATAAAAAAAATAATATGGAAGGAACAGTTTAAAAATAAAATAAAAAAGCAAAATTAATAATAATAAAAAAAAAAAAAGCACCCCTGTCCTGCCCTGCTCTTGCACAATGGCGAATGCAAGCGTCGGTCTGGCGTCATATGTAAACAGCAATTGCAACATGCATGTGAGGTATCACCGCGAAGGTCAGATCGAGGGCAGTCATTTTAGCAGTATACCTCCTCTGTAAATCTAACGTGGTAACCTGTATAGTGATGAGCCGAACACCCCCGGGTTCGGTTCGCACCAGAACCCGCAAACGGACCGAAAGTTCGCACGAACTTTAGAGCCCTATTAAATACAATGGATGCGAACGTTCAAAATCTAAAGTGCTAATTATAACGACTATTATGCATGTTATTGTCCTAAAAAGGGTTTGGGAACCCGGGTTCTGCACCAGGGGACAAAAGTTTTAAAAACGGCCGTTTTTCGGGAGCAGTCATTCTAATGATGCATAAAGTGAAAAAAAAAAGTCAAATATTCCTATAAATATCGTACCTGGGGGGTGTCTAAAGTATGCCTGTGAAGTGTCACGTGTTTCCCGTGTTTAGAACTGTCCCTGCACAAAATTACATTTCTAAAGGAAAAAAAGCCATTTAAAACTGCTTGCGGCTTTAATGTAATGTCTGGTCCCGGTAATATGGATGAAAATTTTTAAGAAAAATGGCATAGCTACCCCATAGTAACGCTTACAGGAGAGAATTTGCCTTCCTAGGGGTAGATTTCCTCTCACTTCCTGTTGTATCCTTCCGTTTGCAAGGAGGAGTCGTTTGTAAGTTGGATGTTTGAAAGTAGGGGCCTGCCGTATATACTCAGCTGAAATTTGCCCCTTACATGTTGGTGTTGCCACAACACTGTGAGCCCTCACAGTTACTCTTGGTGGGCGCATGAATGGGCCCTGCTGTGAATTATTAGATCAAGAATTGTAATTGCATGCCCCTGTTGAACAGGGGCGGAAAAATTGGGCCTTTGGTGGTGGTGGTGGTGGTGTTGACACAACACTGTAAGGCCTCACAGTTACTCTTGGTGGGCACAGGAATGGGCCCTGCTGTGAATTATTAGATCAAGAATTGTAATTGCATGCCCCTGTTGAACAGGGGCTAAAAAATTGGGCCTTTGGTGGTGGTGGTGGTGTTGACACAACACTGTAAGGCCTCACAGTTACTCTTGGTGGGCGCAGGAATGGGCCCTGCTGTGAATTATTAGATCAAGAATTGTAATTACATGCCCCTGTTAAACAGGGGCAGAAAAATTGGGCCTTAGGCACTGGTGCCACAATACTGCAACCCCTCACAGATACTGTACTTGGAGCACAGCAATGAGCCCTGTTGCAAAGTATTGCATCAAAATTTTTAATTACACGCCCCTGTTAAACAGGGGCTGAAAAATTGGGCCTTAGCCACTGGTGCTGGTGCCACGACACTGCAACCTCTCCCAGATACTCTAGTTGGAGTGCAGGAATGAGCCCTGCTGCAAAGCATTGCATAAAAAATTGTAATAACACGCCCCTGTTAAACAGGGGCTGAAAAATTGGGCTTTAGCCACTGGTGGCGGCACCCAGAAACAAAAATGTTCTTCCAAGCTATCATCATCAATCGGATCATTGAGGAGGAGTAGTATAGTCAGTCAACATAACAGGACAGTCTCTCAGCATCAGCATCAGTCTTGAAGGGATGTGACATTTGAAAATAAATTAGTCTGTTATATCAGCATCAGGTGTTTGGTAGCTGGTGGTGATCCAAGACTGGTTCATCTTTATGAAGGTCAGTCGATCAACAGAGTCGGTGGACAGGCGCACTGTGATCCGTGACAAATCCTCCAGCAGCACTGAATGTGCGTTCTGAAAGAACGCTGGATGCAGGACAGGCCAGTAGCTCAATTGCATACTGTGCAAGCTCTGGCCAGTGATCCATCCTCAAGACCCAGTAAGCCAGAGGATTTTCGGTGGGGAAGGTGTCCAAGTCTGACCTTGCCCCTAGGTATTCCTGCACCATGTATATCAGACGCTGGCGATGGTTGCTGGAACCGATCATTCCTTGGGGCTGCGGACTAAAGAATTGTCTGAACGCATCGGTCAGACGGCCACCTTCCCCACCGCTCCTTCTTTGACTGACCGAAGCCTCAGCAACTCGTTGTCCAGGACCAGGAGTTTGTAACCTCCCAGTCTCTGGGAACACGTTGCACAGACCTTTCTGCAAGGCCTCCCGGAGTTGTCTCATTCTCTGCTCCCTCTGCGACGGTAAGATAAGGTCTGCAACCTTACCCTTGTACCGTGGATCAAGGAGAGTGGCCAGCCAGTAATGGTCCCTCTCCTTGATCCGAAGAATACGAGGAACCTTCCGTAGACTTTGCAGGATCAGGGAGGCCATGCAGCGTAGGTTAGCTGAGGCATTTGGTCCGGAGTCCTCTGGGTCACTAAGGACGACATGCTCCGTAGCCACCTCCTCCCAGCCACGTACAAGTCCACTGGTTTCTTGGGACTGTAAATCATCCCTAAAAGACTGCTGCTGATGATGCTGAGTGCCAGGCTCCACCTCCATGCTGACACAATCCTCCTCCTCTTCTTCCTGTGCGATGGGTGGGACAGAAGGAACACTGTCTGGGTAAAGGGGGCCTTGAGAGGCAAGGAAGTCCTCCTCTTCCTGCCTCTGTTCTGCCTCAAGTGCCCTGTCCATTATTCCACGCAGCGTATGTTCCAACAGGTGGACAAGAGGTACAGTGTCACTGATGCATGCACTGTCACTGCTCACCATCCTCGTGGCCTCCTCAAATGGTGCCAGGACAGTGCATGCATCCCTGATCATGCCCCACTGGCGTGGTGAAAAAAACCAGAGCTCCCCTGACCCTGTCCTGGTGCCGTAGTCGCACAGGTACTCATTGATGGCCCTCTGCTGCATGTGCAGCCGCTGCAGCATGGCCAACGTTGAGTTCCACCTGGTGGGCATGTCACATATAAGGCGGTTCTTGGGCAGGTTCAACTCCTTTTGCAGCTCAGCCAGGCGAGCACTGGCATTATAAGATCTGCGGAAATGCACACAGACTTTCCTGGCCTGCCTCAGGACATCCTGTAAGCCCGGGTACCTGCCCAAGAACCGCTGCACCACCAGGTTAAGGACGTGAGCCACACAGGGCACATGGGTCAGTTGTCCCTGTCGGAGAGCGGAGAGGAGGTTGGTGCCATTGTCGCAAACTACCATTCCTGGCTTAAGCTGGCATGGCGTCAACCACCTCTCGGCCTGCCCCTGCAGAGCAGACAGAACCTCTGCCCCAGTGTGGCTCCTGTCCCCCAAACACACCAGCGCAAGCACGGCATGGCATCTTTTTGCCTGCGTACTTGCGTAGCCCCTTGAACGCCTACGGAGCACCGCTGGTTACGAGGACAAAGCACAGGAAGAGGCCATGGAGGAAGAAGAAGAGGAGGGGGTGGAGGACAGAGGTGTGTCACAACCAGTAGTAGCATTTTGGAGGCGTGGCGGTGGAACAACCTCCAACACTACTGCACCTTGTCCTGCATCCTTCCCAGCTGCCAAAAGAGTGACCCAATGGGCCGTGAAAGAAAGGTAACGTCCCTGTCCATGCCTGCTGGACCATGAGTCAGCAGTAATATGCACCTTACTGCTGACCACCCTGTCCAGCGAGGCCAAGACATTGCCTTCCACATGCCGGTAGAGAGCCGGAATCGCCTTCCGTGAGAAAAAGTGGCGTTTGGGAACCTGCCACTGAGGAACCGCACATTGTACAAACTCACGGAAGGGGGCCGAGTCTACCAACTGAAAAGGCAGCAGTTGAAGCGCTAGCAATTTAGCCAAGCTAGCATTCAATCGCTGGGCATGTGGATGGCTGGGAGTGAACTTCTTTCGACGGTCCAGCAGCTGGGGCAGGGAAATTTGCCTGCTAGAATCGGACGTCGGTGTACTGCTAGCAGAGTGCCCGCAAGTACTTGGCTGTGACACACCTAATTCTACACCTTCATTCCTCTCAGTGCAGGTTTCAGAGAGGACTGAAGGTATAGTGGGGTTGGAGATCCCAGCTGATGCGGTGCAAGGAGAGGTCCGCTTTGTTCTTTGGTGTGGGTCTTTAAGGTAGGCTTGCCAAGGAGCTGCATGGCAGGACAACATATGTCTGGTCAAGCATGTGGTGCCCAAGCGGGTGATGTTTTGGCCACGCGATATACGCTTGAGACATATGTTGCAAACAGCAGCTGTGCGATCTGATGCACTTGACTCAAAAAAGGCCCACACCAAAGAACTTTTTGAATAACGGGCAGAGGCAGCGCCCTGCACAGGCGGAGCTCTGCGGTGTGATTCCGTCGGTGTGCTGCCCTTACACTGGCCCCCCGAGGGCATCCTGCCTCGTTGGAGATGTGCCTCCTCCTCATCCTCCTCCTCCTCCTCTCTCCTATTAGGCACCCACGTGGAGTCAGTGACCTCATCATCCCCTCCCTCCTCATCACTGGAGCCAATCTGGCAGTATGCTGCAGCTGCTGGAACATGACTGCCAGATTGGTGTCCTTCTTGAGCATCCCCTCTCTCTGCTCTCACGCTACTGCCTTCCTCTAGCTGGGTATCATCATCAGACCCTTCGAAACGCTGGGCATCCTCCTGGAGCATGTACCCAACACTGTGCTCAAACAGTTCGGGGGACTCCTCAGGAGGACATGGTTAGTCTAGGGAAGGAGTGACTGATGATGACATTGATACCAGGGAAGAGGACGCTTTGGCAGCTGCTTTGCCAGTACTCTGAGCCTGGGTGAGAGAGGATGAGGAGGATGAGGAGGGCTTGGTCATCCACTCTACCAAGTCTTCGGCATGATGCGGCTCAACACGTCCAGCTGCCGAAAAGAAGGACAAGCGTGTCCCATGGCCACGTGCTGATGGCGATGCACCGCGTCCACGACCAGCACTGTTGTCTCTAGACACAGAGCCTGCTTGCCCTCTTTTATTGGCTCCTGACTGTCTGCCTCTCCTTGTTTGCCTTCCAGACATTCTAATGGCCTACAGGGAAATGGGAAAACCAGCAATAAGGCCTAGCTTCAGGAGTATATTTTGCAGGCATCACACTACGCCTGCTGTAGGTGCTGCAAATGCCTGTTGGTGTAACACACCAGGAAAAAGCAGCAATACAGGCTAACTTCAGGTGTAATATGATCAGGAGGCACAGTCCGCCCGCTGTAAAGCCTCGTACACACGACCGATTTTCTCGTCCAAAACCGGCAAGAAAAGTGCCGCAAGAGCTTTTTTCTCGAGAAAACCGTTCGTGTGTATGGTTTTACGACGAGAAAATTGCCATGAATCTCGACGAGAAAATAGAGAACCTGCTCTCTATTTTCTCGTCAGGATTCCTGATTTCCTCGTCGTGTTTCTCGTCGGCCTGTTTTGTGACGAGAAAATGGTTCGTGTGTATGCTTTAACGAGTCTTTCAAAAGCACGCATGCTCAGAAGCAAGTATGAGACGGGAGCGCATCTTCTGGTAAAACAAGCCTTCGTAATGGAGATAGCACATTCGTCACGCTCAAAATTATTGCATCGTTTAAATGTTGTGCATTGAAATCTTCTTTAGAATGTTACATTAATCAAAACGAAAGAACTTCTTTTGCTGCTGATATTCACACAGAGTTATGACTATCTTTTTTTAACCTTTTTCATGCTGCTCTTAAGAAGATTTATGTGTATTATATCGTGCAAGTTTTTATGAATATTTAAAATTTTTATATTTTTCAAACTGATGTTAATTTTAATTTCGCAATGTTTTGATAGTGATCTCCCATTGAATATTTTATTATATAGTTGTTCAATTTTACACCCTCTTTTTGGGAAATCAGATTCATTTATTTTTTAGGGGGGTTGTTATCTGTCCCTTTTTTTGTCAGTCAAATGTCTCTGCTTACTCCAAAGCTAAATTTTAAATTTTTACAAATACACATAGTCAAGTATGAACTTAAACAAAAATAACATTTATTCATGTTTTGTAAAAAATAAAGAGAAGGCAGCGCTGGAGAACCTGCTGCCATTTGTGCATCCCAGGGACCCCAGACCACACATCAACCCTGTGTGGACACTAAAATTGGTAGCTTGAGAAGGCCAACATTTCTGAGCACAATCTGATGCTGGCATCCCAGAGGTCAGGAACAGCAGCAGGTGAGATATATGTCCCAAGTGTGTGGTACTACAACAGGCTGCCTTCTGTCCGACCACAATTAAGCAAGGCCATCACTTCCTCGTCTTCCTGGCAACCTTCCCTGCAACCTGAAGCCTTCCCTGCAGCCTTCCTTCTTCGTTTGGCTGGAGGCTGGGCCACTGGAGGGGTACTCCTGTCAGGAGGAGGAGGAGGTGGAGGAGAAGGGGGTGGCGCAGAAGAACAAGGTGGAGGTGGAGGAGAAGGGGGTGGGGCGGAAGAACAAGGTGGAGGTGGAGGTGGAGGAGAAGGGGGTGGGGCGGAAGAACAAGGTGGAGGAGGAGGTGGAGGAGAAGGGGGTGGGGCGGAAGAACAAGGTGGAGGTGGAGGAGAAGGGGGTGGGGCAGAAGAAGAAGGTGGAGGTGGAGGAGGAGGTTGAGGTTGGGACAGTTGTGCCACCTCACAAATTGCTGTATTGGGGGTAATTTTTCCCATCACCCCCTTGTTGAGCAAGGTGATGAGCAGGGGCTCGCATAGGAGGCGTTGCTCCATGCTCATTACCTTGAACTTTGCCTCCACTAGGCCAGCAATTGCCTCTTCAGGGGATGTGGGCTCCTTGAGGGTGGCATGGGCCTCTTTTTTTTTTTAACAATAAGGTTGGTCTTTATTGAGAAGACATCAAGAACAAGTAATAGACATACAAGGCATAATTACAAGTAATACATCATCAAATAGAGAAGGGTAATCAGGGAGACAAAATACACTCGGTCCCAATAAGCAAACACTATAACTGAACCCAGTTCCATCCCCAACATCCGAGGTAAACAGCTAGTGGGTAGCCTCCACTCGTCATGAAACTAGACTACAGTGATTGTGTCCAGGGGAGCCACACCCGATCAAATTTCTGAGGACAACCCCTACTGATACAAGTCAACCTGTAGAATGGCATCATCGCATTGACTGAAGATTCCCAAGCGTCAATCTTAGGAGGTGAGCAAGAGGACCATTTCTGAAGAATTTCCCTTTTGGCATAAAATAGTAGCATGGACACCAACAATTTCGTGTAACGAGGTCTTTGGTCATCATCATGTATTCCTAGTAAAGCAAGCTCGGGTGACAACGGGATAGATAGGAAAAGGCGTATATTGATACATTCAAAGATCGCACCCCAGAAGGCACCCACCGAGGGACAAGACCAGAACATATGAAGAAAGGAGCCATCCGGAGATCGGCATTTAGGGCAGTCAGGGGATCTGTTAGGGTATATCCGGTGCAGCCTCTGAGGTGTGTAGTACACCCGATGCATAAATTTAGTGTGCAATAGCTTATCCCTAGAGGATATCATTAACTTAGCTCCATCCTCAAAACTCTCCCCCCAGGCCTCCCTATCCAGGCTGGGAATATCAGCCTGCCATTTCTCCCAAAGTGATTCCATCTTGGGAGAGTTCCCCCCCAGGAGCGCCAGATACAGTGTAGAGAGCGTTTTTGTAAGTTTTTCCTGAGCAAGGAGTCTTTCAATAGGGTCAGTATCCATGTCGACAGTCTGTGGAAATTGGGCTCTAGCAGCATGCCTCAGCTGAAAGTATCTAAACTGCATACTATTCGGGAGTCCATATCTAGCTGACAAGTCCTGAAAAGTCAATAGAGTCCCTCCACGAATAACATCTCTTAGTACCTTTATCCCATACCCGGCCCACAACTGCGGGTCCGGTATCGTCCTAAAGTGAGGGAGGGAGGGGTTACCCCAGAGTGGGCTAAAAGGAGAGTAGCAATGTGGTCGGAGGAGTCTCTTCCTAGCCGCAGTCCACACCCTAAGGGTCGTCTTGGTAGGAGCCGGTAATGAAGGATATGCCGCACTTCCCCTATAGATCAAATTCCCCAGTTCTTTGAGCGATCCCAGTATGGCAGCCTCCAAACAAGTGGCCGCATTCATCCTGGATTGCCCAAACCACCACCTTACAGTAACCAGAATCGCTGCCCAGAAATACACCAGGTAGTTGGGGAGCGCCAGTCCGCCACAGCGGACCGGTAGCTGCAGAGTGGATCTGGCTAGCCTAGGAGAAGACCCCTTCCACAGAAAGGAGCCTATGCAAACATCTAGGTCCTTAAAAAATGACATGGGGAGCCATACCGGACAATTCCTGAATACATAGGTGAATCTGGGTAAAAATAAAATTTTTAACACATTAATGCGACCCAGGAGATTAAGGGGCAGTTCCCTCCATCTGACACAGTGCTCCCTAAGTCGTCTTGTAATAGGCAGCAGATTGAGGCGACGAAAGTCCCGGAGGTCCCTCGACACCACAATCCCCAGATATTTAAACTCCTCTACCCAAAGCAGCGGGGTCGGGGCTCCCTCAACGCGGGCCTGGGGATCCAACGGAAACAAAACCGACTTAGACCAGTTGATCCTGATTCCGGAGAAACTCCCAAAGACATCAAAAATCTGCAAGGCCGCTTGCAGCGAGGTGCCAGCATCATGCAGATACAGCAGCGTATCATCCGCGTAGAGGGAGATCTTCTCCTCCAGAGGGCCAATCCTGAGCCCCCGGACCGCTCCCGACTCTCTAATCAGGATCGCCAATGGCTCCAGGGCCAGGGCAAACAGACTAGGCGACAAGGGGCAGCCCTGTCTGGTACCCCTCTGGAGGAGAAAAAAATCAGACAGGACATCATTAGTCCGTATTCTCGCCCTAGGGGACTCATACAGCATACTAAGCCATTTAAGAAATTGAGGGCCAAACCCAAAGCGTCTTAAGACCTCCCAGAGATAGCCCCACTCCACCGAGTCAAAAGCCTTCTCGGCGTCGAGAGAGGCTATGACCCGGGTACCGCCATTATCATGAGGAGCATCTATATTGAGAAACAATCTCTGGATGTTAATGTCCGTGCCCCTCCCCGGCATGAACCCGGTTTGGTCCAGGTGGATTAAATCCTCCAGTACCGTAACCAGTCGCATCGCCAACACCTTTGCCAAAATCTTGGCATCGGCGTTGATCAAAGAAATGGATCAAAGAAAATATATGAGCCACACTCTTCTGGATCCTTTCCGGGTTTGGGCACCAACACAACAACCGCCTCAGACATGGAGTTCGGGAGGGAACCTAAGGTGGTGAACTGCTGAAAGAGGGAAGTTATTCTGGGGGCCAGTAATTCCTGATATTCAGTGTAGAACTCAATGGGAACCCCGTCCAACCCCGGAGCCTTACCCGATTGCATGCATCCCATGGCTTTTTGTACCTCTTCCAACGATATATCTCTATCTAACTCCCTACTCTTATCAGGGTCAAGTGTGGGGAACGGGATTCTGTCCAAATAGTCAGTGAGGTTATCAGCAGTGTAGGCCACTTTGGAGGAGTACAGGTCCTGATAGAAGCGTAGAAACCTAGAGCCAATATCTTCCGGGGCAGTCAACAATGCACCATCCGTATCTCTAATCCTACCTATATGTGTAGTGGCAGATTGGCCCTTGGCCAGCCATGCCAATAGCCTACCGTTTTTGTCACCAAACTCAAACACCCTCTGTGCACTGTCCAGCATGGATTTTTTAGTAAGATCTATTCTTAACAGAGAGAGCTCTCTAAGGGTGTCCTGCCAAGGATAATAAGTGTCCGACCCAGGTGCCCGAACATAAGCCCTCTCCTGCATCAGGGCCTGATCCTCCAGCCGGCTAAGAGATCGTCTAGCTTCCCTCTTTCTATCAGCAATCTTTTTAATGTATACCCCTCTAAGCCAGGCCTTAAAAGCGTCCCACACTACCAAGGGTCCCGAGGAACCCTCATTCTGCAGCCAGAAACCACACAGCTCCTCAGGCATATCTTCCTGAATCTCGGGATCCATTACCCAGTACTTAGAAAGTCGCCAGACCCTCGGACCACCAGGAGGAGCCGCCCCAACCAAGACCAACAGCGGGGCATGATCAGAAATACCCCGGGAGAGGATCTCGGTGGAACGGACCTCCCCCAACAGGCCAGAAGAGGCAAACGCCATGTCAATGCGAGATAGCGTGCGATAGGTCGTGGAGAGACAGGTGAACTGTGTGTCAGAGGGGTGAAAATGTCGCCACAAATCCGTCAGAGTAAAAGTAGATGCCCAGTGAGACAGCCCAAGGGCAGGAGCAGTGGATGGATGGAGCCGGTCTCGAATATCTGACATGACCAAATTAAAATCCCCCGCTAGGAGCACCCTGTCCACCCCATATTGCGTAGCAATCTGCATCACCCTATGGAGCAATGTGAGATCCGCAGGGGGAGGCAGATAGACTCCTACAATAATATATTGAGTTCCAGCTATAAGGGCATGCATCAGGACATATCTACCCCCTGGGTCTGTGCGGACTGCCTGCAGTTGAAACGGCAAGGAGCGATGCACTAGAATGCTCACCCCCCTAGCATAATTCGAGTATGTGGCATGATAGTGTGCACCTACCCATGCCCTTCTCAATCCCAGGATCTTAGAACCCACCAGGTGGGTCTCTTGCAAGATACAAATCTTGGGGCTGTGTTGCTGAATAAACTTGCAGACCAAGGACCGCTTGACGGCAGAATTAAGACCCCTAACATTCCAAGACATTATCGTGAAATCAGTCATAGTAATGGTTATTCAAGTAAGAAAAATAACGGAACATACCCTCTTTTTGTAAACCTCTGCAGAAGTGCGTGTCCCCCCCCTGCGCTCGTTCAACCGCCTTATTCCCGACCGGTTTGGGGCGACGCACCCCCGCAGAGGAATGGATAAACCACCATTGCATGTCATCACAACAAAAAGATGTAAACTGAAAGACCAACCCAGAAAAACATAACTTCCCCCGAACCAACCCCCCAAACACAGGACGACAACTGTCATCCAATCCCCACCCCCCACCCCGTACTCCTCCAACATAGAAGAGCACATCATACCCCGAACTTAAACAGAGCGACCAGTCACAAGTCGTAGGAGGCTTGGGCCTCGTAAGGTTAGAATCTACCCCGCATCAGAACTTGAGCGGCAGAAAAAAAAAAAATTACCAAAAATAAGCTAAGAAAAGAAACGTAAAAAGGGTTTTTTAAACCACTGCTGACACGAGATGCTGAAGAGCAGAGGGGTTCATCCCCAACATGGGGAGATCTGTCATCTGGGTGAAAGAGAGAGTCACATAGTGGGCAGCACAGTGTGGCAAAACGATCCAGCAATAGGCAGACATTAACATATAGGCAGTTCCGAGTGGCTTCATGGGCAGGATAGCAGGGCGCAATGGCGCCAAAACTTAAACCAGTAGTCCTCGGTCAAGTCCCTAAGGTAATTGGTTCACCCACCTTACACGGCAGTTTAGCAAGGCTGTAACGCACCAATTCAGGCAGGTAAGAGAAGCAGACACTACGGAGGCAAGGATTCTAGCCATACTCCGGCGTCTTTGGGGTTATTGAAGATCCGCACGGTCTCACCATCCACCACCCGCAACTTGGCCAGAAAGAGGATGCTGTACTTCACGCCCTTCAGCCGAAGCGCCGCTTTCACTCCATCGAACGATCGTCGTTGTCGCTGCGTCTCGATAGTATAATCCGGGAACATCATTAGATTAGTGTTGCGGTACGGGAGTCTGCCAGCTAGGCGGGCCGCCCGAAGCAGCTCGTCCCTGTCTCTGAAGTTCATCAGTCGGAGGAAGAACGTGCGAGGGGGGGCACCCTCCGGACCCGGTCTCGGTGGCACCCAATGTGCCCTCTCCACCGTAAAGTGTGGGGAGAGCTGGGCCTCAGGAAGCAGGTTTCTGAGCATGTCCTCGATAAAGGCCGTAGGATTGCGTCCCTCCACCCCCTCCGGCAGACCGACAATTCTGATGTTGTTGCGTCTGCTACGGTTCTCGGCGTCCCCCGCACGATATTCCAGCGCTCTGACCTTAGTGACCAGGGTCCTGATAGCTGCTTCATGGCCCGTGACCGCGTCCTCCACGTCTCCTACGCGCTGCTCAGCCACCGTAATCCTGGAGCGAATTTTATCTATGTCTTGGCGCAGCAACCCCACATCCAACTGTACGGCTTCAATCTTCGTGGTGAGCGTTGTTTGGCACGCCGCCACAGCCGCCTGACAGGTCATTATAGCCGCCATCACCTCCGGAATACCCGGCGGTGAGGCCTCCACAGTATCCACATGGTCAGTCTGAGACGCCATATTAGTTAGGCGCGCTGGCCGGGGTTCAGGAGCCGGACTCTCTATGGCCTCAATGACCACCGGAAATCTCAATCTCTTGCCCTGTTTCGGGCCACCAGAGCTTCCGGAAGGCATATAAGGGCTGCTGGACCAGAAAGGAGCAGATTTCACCCAGTCACGGATGTATTTGCGGATTCTTCTTCAGCAGAGCTCAAACAGCACGTCTGCTCAGTCCACCATTCCGGCCACGCCCCGGCATGGGCCTCTTTAATAAGGGCCATTGCTGCCTCACTGGTGGTCCTGTCCCTCCTGCCTCTTTTGGGAAATCGGATGGGAGGCACCTGTGATCTGATGCTTCTCCTTTGCCCTGCCACCTCCTGGCTGCCACTGGGCCCTGCCACCTCCTGGCTGCCACTGGGCCCTGCCACCTCCTGCCTTCCACTGGGCCCTGCCACCTCCTGGCTGCCACTGGGCCCTGCCTCCTCCTGCCTGACAGTTTCCAGACCCTCCTCCTGGCTGACATAGTTTAATATGTTGCTTTAATCTTTGCCTCAAAATTTATAATCATGATTGAAGCAATTAGAATGTAAATCCTGAAATCAATTTCTAAAATTTACAACTACATCAGATTGACTATTTAGCAGCCAATTAAGTGCAGACTAATGTCTAGAGATCTTGATTTCACTTGTGGAACTCTAAATAGTTTATGTTTGTCATCTTGACATATTTGTCAAACATTAAGTTTATCCCAATACATTTTCATTTAATACTATACCTGGCTCCAGATGGCCAAATCAGGATCATCCAGGATGGCTGCCTCCTCTTGCTCCAGAGAAGGCTCAGGTTGGCTGCAGGGAAGTCTGGGGGGAAGAGTGGATAGTGATGGCCTTGCCTCAATGTGGTCATCCAGAAAAGACATCCTGCTGTAGTACCACAAATTCAGGACATAAACATCATCTGCTGCTGCTCCTGACCTCTGAGAAGCCAGGACCTTAGAGCGTTCAGTCCTGTAGGTGCCTCTCAAGCTCCCAATTTTAGTGTCCACCTGTTTTGCTGTGGCTGTGGGCACCTTGGTATGCACAAATGGGAGCAGGGTCTCCAGCGCTGCTTTTCTCACCCCTCTTTTTTTGTGGATGGGGTTTTTCGTCTCCCACAGAGCGGGCAGCTCCCTTACCCGGTCTATAAATTCCACCAGGAAATCTCTATCACTAATGAAGACATTCATATTGTATCTGCAAGTAAAATAAATAATATATAACTAATGTGAGGCAAACAGTCTAACCTCCTTAACATCGTAGTCACCATATATATCCTACAACATTCTCAAGACAGTATAGGCCAACAATTTGTCCAACTCACAAAATCACATACCTTCGTTCGCACGTCCGTAACTTGAACTCCTCTCTCCGCACACCGAACGTAGTATAGTCACATGTGTGTTTGATATATATACACCACACATGCGTCAAACTACGAACACGTCGCTCCGCACACGTCGCCCGCCCATGACGTTCTAACTAACATCTTTTCCCTGCCCCTTCTCTTTCGGCGCGCAGACAGATATGGCGGATTTACAGCAGGTGTCTGATAATTCCTCAACTAACGAGGAGGAGACAAGCCCGGAGACCGAGGAAACGTCACGATCAAGGAGGAGATTCAAGGCAAAACATTAGAGGCCAACATCAATCAATTTCTACATTTATTAAGGTGTTTTAAATAAGTATAATGGAAGGCTCATGTTTCATATTCATCACCCCCTCTGATGGTCCATTAATACATTATTTTGGGGGGGGGTAGATGTGTAAGTGAATATGTCAGATTGCTCAGAGGTATCCAATGTTGTAATTTTTGGAATGCAACTGTTGTTTTTGTATTTTCCTAAGAAAATAATTGGTGGTTTGTGGCCAGGACAAAAAAAAAAAAAAAAAATAAAAATAAAAAAGGAAACGTGTGTGAATGTGCACAGAGTAAAATGTTTGAACAGAAACAACGTGTAGCTTCTTTTTTCAATACGCTCTAACCTTATTTGTGTTTTTTTTAAGGTTACATAGTGAAATGGTTGTTATTTACTAAAGGAAAATACACTTGGCACTACAAATGCACTAAGACAAACTAGGAGACAGGAAACAAACCAAAGTTAAAATTTTAAATCAGAATTTTATTTAGCTCATTCTCCAGGAATCTTTAGCCATAGCCTGGCATAGGAATTGCCCCCCTACCCGTGAAATATTGCATATATTTGTCCCGAACCTCACGGGCATTTTGGGGGGGAAAGCCAGGACGGGCAGATTCCAGGCCCGGCAGGGGATTAGCAGGTAAAAGTCCAGCCTCAGGCAATACTGAGGCCATATATGAATTGGATTTTCTGCTCAGCACTGATGGCTTCCCGCATAACGGTGTCCTGCCTGGTAATATAGGGGGACACCAAAGCCAACAGTTCCTGAAAAACGGGGTCAGACATCTGCAGAAAATTCCTGTAGTCCTCAGGATTATTCTCGACTATCTCCCGCAGCAGAGGCATGTGGCAGAATTGGTCCCGCTGGAGCAACCAATTCTTGGTCCATGAACTCCTCCTCACACCATTCATGGACTGGTCTTGGTCCAAAACAAGCAGACCAACACCAAGCGCACGCACAGCACGAACTCGACGACGAGAACGTCCAGGCGACATGGCTAGGAAACGGTCGTCTTATCAGAACGTACAGAACAGAACGCACTTTAGAACAGCAAGGCCTATGAATAACGAACTGAAAATCAGAAACGAACGAACGGGCAAGAACGCACTGTAAAACAGATACGACCTGCCTAGACGCCCTGAAAGTCAAGATACCCACAAGCACAAACTGAACCTCAGAAAACAAACTGAAAAGCACGAAGACTGAAAAGCGTGAATCGTCTCTTCCCAAACTTTTACTTCACACGCGGTAACACGAGATCAGCAAAAGCAGCCCAAGGGGTGGCGCCAAGAAAATCGATCCTCCCCTTTATAGTGCCGTCGTACGTGCTGGACGTGAGCGCGGAGAACAACGAGGAAATTGGGAAATGTCAGTGTGTACGCATAGAAAGCTTGACGAGAAACTCGTCAAGGTTAACAAGAATCTCGTCGAAAAAAACGACGTGTTTTTAACGACGAGAAACTCGGTCGTGTGTACGAGGCTTAAGTGCTGCAAATGCCTGTTGGTGTAACACACCAGGAAAAAGCAGCAATACAGGCTAACTTCAGGTGTAATATGATCAGGAGGCACACTCCGCCCGCTGTTAGTGCTGCAAATGCCTGTTGGTGTAACACACCAGGAAAAAGCAGCAATACAGGCTAACTTCAGGTGTAATATGATCAGGAGGCACACTCCGCCCGCTGTAAGTGCTGCAAATGCCTGTTGGTGTAACACACCAGGAAAAAGCAGCAATACAGGCTAACTTCAGGTGTAATATGATCAGGAGGCACACTCCGCCCGCTGTAAGTGCTGCAAATGCCTGTTGGTGTAACACACCAGGAAAACGCAGCAATACAGGCTAACTTCAGGTGTAATATGATCAGGAGGCACACTCCGCCCGCTGTAAGTGCTGCAAATGCCTGTTGGTGTAACACACCAGGAAAAAGCAGCAATACGGGCTAACTTCAGGTGTATAATGTGCAGGAGGCTTAGCAACAATGACACTGACACTGTCCCCTGCCTATCCTTCTCTCTCCCTGCACACAAGGTGTATCAAAGTATATGACACTGACACTCTCCCTGTCTATCCTTCTCTCTCTCTGCACACAAGGTTTAGCAAAGAATATGACACTGACACTGTCCCCTGCCTATCCTTCTCTCTCCCTGCACACAAGGTTTATCAAAGTATATGACACTGACACTCTCCCTGCCTATCCTTCTCTCTCCCTGCACACAAGGTTTAGCAAAGAATATGACACTGACACTGTCCCCTGCCTATCCGTATCTCTCCCTGCACAGTGTGGCAAAACGATCCAGCAATAGGCAGACATTAACATATAGGCAGTTCCGAGTGGCTTCATGGGCAGGATAGCAGGGCGCAATGGCGCCAAAACTTAAACCAGTAGTCCTCGGTCAAGTCCCTAAGGTAATTGGTTCACCCACCTTACACGGCAGTTTAGCAAGGCTGTAACGCACCAATTCAGGCAGGTAAGAGAAGCAGACACTACGGAGGCAAGGATTCTAGCCATACTCCGGCGTCTTTGGGGTTATTGAAGATCCGCACGGTCTCACCATCCACCACCCGCAACTTGGCCAGAAAGAGGATGCTGTACTTCACGCCCTTCAGCCGAAGCGCCGCTTTCACTCCATCGAACGATCGTCGTTGTCGCTGCGTCTCGATAGTATAATCCGGGAACATCATTAGATTAGTGTTGCGGTACGGGAGTCTGCCAGCTAGGCGGGCCGCCCGAAGCAGCTCGTCCCTGTCTCTGAAGTTCATCAGTCGGAGGAAGAACGTGCGAGGGGGGGCACCCTCCGGACCCGGTCTCGGTGGCACCCAATGTGCCCTCTCCACCGTAAAGTGTGGGGAGAGCTGGGCCTCAGGAAGCAGGTTTCTGAGCATGTCCTCGATAAAGGCCGTAGGATTGCGTCCCTCCACCCCCTCCGGCAGACCGACAATTCTGATGTTGTTGCGTCTGCTACGGTTCTCGGCGTCCCCCGCACGATATTCCAGCGCTCTGACCTTAGTGACCAGGGTCCTGATAGCTGCTTCATGGCCCGTGACCGCGTCCTCCACGTCTCCTACGCGCTGCTCAGCCACCGTAATCCTGGAGCGAATTTTATCTATGTCTTGGCGCAGCAACCCCACATCCAACTGTACGGCTTCAATCTTCGTGGTGAGCGTTGTTTGGCACGCCGCCACAGCCGCCTGACAGGTCATTATAGCCGCCATCACCTCCGGAATACCCGGCGGTGAGGCCTCCACAGTATCCACATGGTCAGTCTGAGACGCCATATTAGTTAGGCGCGCTGGCCGGGGTTCAGGAGCCGGACTCTCTATGGCCTCAATGACCACCGGAAATCTCAATCTCTTGCCCTGTTTCGGGCCACCAGAGCTTCCGGAAGGCATATAAGGGCTGCTGGACCAGAAAGGAGCAGATTTCACCCAGTCACGGATGTATTTGCGGATTCTTCTTCAGCAGAGCTCAAACAGCACGTCTGCTCAGTCCACCATTCCGGCCACGCCCCGGCATGGGCCTCTTTAATAAGGGCCATTGCTGCCTCACTGGTGGTCCTGTCCCTCCTGCCTCTTTTGGGAAATCGGATGGGAGGCACCTGTGATCTGATGCTTCTCCTTTGCCCTGCCACCTCCTGGCTGCCACTGGGCCCTGCCACCTCCTGGCTGCCACTGGGCCCTGACACTCTCCCTGCCTATCCTTCTCTCTCCCTGCACACAAGGTTTAGCAAAGAATATGACACTGACACTGTCCCCTGCCTATCCTTCTCTCTCCCTGCACACAAGGTTTATCAAAGTATATGACACTGACACTCTCCCTGCCTATCCTTCTCTCTCCCTTCACACAAGGTTTAGCAAAGAATATGACACTGACACTGTCCCCTGCCTATCCTTCTCTCTCCCTGCACACAAGGTTTAGCAAAGAATATGACACTGACACTGTCCCCTGCCTATCCTTCTCTCTCCCTGCACACAAGGTTTATCAAAGTATATGACACTGACACTCTCCCTGCCTATCCTTCTCTCTCCCTGCACACAAGGTTTAGCAAAGAATGTGACACTGACACTGTCCCCTGCCTATCCTTCTCTCTCCCTGCACACAAGGTTTAGAAAAGAATATGACACTGACTCTCTCCCTGCCTATCCTTCTCTCTCCCTACACACAAGTTTGAGGTACAAATAGCACTGACACTGTCCCTGCCTATGTAACTCTTTCCCTGCGCCGGAACACACTACACAAGGCCACCGCGCTGGCGGCCTTTTATAGTGTGGGGCGTGTGCTAAACCCCCTGAGCTATAATTGGCCACAGGCAACCTGCCTGTGGCCAATTATGGCTCTCCTAGCTGCCGGTGCTGTGATTGGCCAAGCATGCGGGGTCACAGTGCATGCTTGGCCAATCACAGCGCCGGGATTGCACTGCGATGGCGCAGTGTATTGTGGGCCGTTCGCGTCACTCGAATTTGGCGCGAACGGCCCAAATAGTTCGATGTTCGCCGAACGGTCGAACAGCCGATGTTCGAGTCGAACTTATGTTCGACTCGAACACCGAGCTCATCCCTAAACCTGTAAAGGCTTTTAAAGGCTTTTAAAAATGTATGTAGTTTGTCGCCAATGCGCGTTTGTGCAAAATTTTAAAGCATGTCGTGTTTGGTATCTATGTACTCGGCCTAAGATCATCTTTTTTATTTCATCAAACATTTGGGCAATATAGTGTGTTTTAGTGCATTAAAATAAAAAAAAGTGTATTTTTTCCCAAAAAATGTGATTGAAAAATCGCTGCGCAAATACTGTGTGGAAAAAAAAAATGCAACACCCACCATTTCAATCTGTAGGGCCTTTGCTTTAAAAAAATATATAATGTTTGGGGGTTCAACATAATTTTCTTGCAAAAAAAAAAATGTTTTCATGTAAACAAAAAGTGTCAGAAAGGGCTTTGTCTTCAAGTGGCTAGAAGAGTGGATGTAAGCTTCCTAATGTTGTGTATAAAATGCCAGAACAGTTCAAAACCCCCCCAAATGACCCCATTTTGGAAAGTAGACACCCCAAGCTATATACTGAGAGGCATGTCGAGTCCATGGAATATTTTATATGTTGACACAAGTTACGGAAAAAAGACAATTTATTTATTTATTTATTTATTTTTGCACAAAGTTGTTACTAAATGATATATTGCTCAAACATGCCATGGGCATATGTGGAATTACACCCCAAAATACATTCTGTTGCTTCTCCTGAGTACGGGGATACCACATGTGTGAGACTTTTTGGGAGCCTAGCCGCGTATGGGACCCCAAAATCCAAGCACCGCCTTCAGGCTTTCTAAGGGTGTAAATTTTTGATTTCACTTCTCACTGCCTATCACAGTTTCGGAGGCCATGGAATGCCCAGATGGCACAACCCCCCCCCCCAAATGACCCCATTTTGGAAAGTAGACACCCCAAGCTATTTGCTGAGAGGTATGGTGAGTATGTTGCAGATCTCGCTTTTTGTCACAAAGTTTTGAAAATTGAAAAAAAAAAAAGAAAATTATTTTCTTTCTTCATTTTCAAAAACAAATGAGAGCTGTAAAATATTCAACATGCCTCTCAACAAATAGCTTGGGGTGTCTACTTTCCAAAATGGGGTCATTTGGGGGGGGGGGGGTTTGTGCTATTTTGGCCTTTTATGGCCTTCGAAACTGTGATAGGTAGTGAGGAGTGAAATCAAAAATTTGTGCCCTTAGAAATCCTGAAGGCGGTGCTTGGTTTTCGGGGCCCCGTACGCGGCTAGGCTCCTAAAAAGTCCCACACATGTGGTATCCCTGTACTCAGGAGAAGCAGCAAAATGTATTTTGTGGTGCAATTCCACATATAACCATGGTATGTGTGAGCAATATATCATTTAGTGACAACTTTTTGTAATTTTTTTTTTTTTGTCATTATTCAATCACTTGGGACAAGAAAAAAAATATTCAATGGGCTCAACATGCCTCTCAGCAATTTCCTTGGGGTGACTACTTTCTAAAATGGGGTCATTTGGGGGGGGTTTGTGCTATTTTGGCATTTTATGGCCTTCGAAACTGTGATAGGTAGTGAGGAGTGAAATCAAAAATTTGCGCCCTTAGAAATCCTGAAGGCGGTGCTTAGTTTTCGGGGAACCGTACGCGGCTAGGCTCTCAAAAAGTCCCACATATGTGGTATCCCCGTACTCAGGAGAAGCAGAAAAATTTATTTTGGGGTGCAATTCCACATATAACCATGGCATGTGTGAGCAATATATCATTTAGTGACAACTTTTTGTAATTTTTTTTTTTTTGTCATTATTCAATCACTTGAGACAAAAAAAAAATATTCAATGGGCTCAACATGCCTCTCAGCAATTTCCTTGGGATGTCTACTTTCTGGGGTAATTTGGGGGGGGGGGTTTGTACTGCCCTGCCATTTTAGCACCCCAAGAAATGAGATAGGCAGTCATAAATTAAAAGCTGTGTAAATTCCAGAAAATGTACCCTAGTTTGTAGACACTATAACTTTTGCGCAAACCAATAAATATACGCTTATAGACATTTTTTTACTAAAGACATGTGGCTGAATAAATTTTGGCCTAAATGTATGACTAAAATTGAGTTTATTCGATTTTTCTTATAACAAATAGTAGAAAATATCATTTTTTTTCAAAATTTTCAGTCTTTTTCCGTTTATATCGCAAAAAATAAAAATCGCAGAGGCAATCAAATACCATTAAAAGAAAGCTCTATTTATGGGAAGAAAAGGACGCAAATTTCGTTTGGGTATAACATTGCATGTTCGCACAATTTACAGTTAAAGCAGCACAGTGCAAAATTCTGAAAACACCTCTGGTCCTTTAGCTACAAAATGGTCCGGGGCTTAAGTGGTTAAGAAGATCACCTTTTATTTATTATTACCATGGATTTTTATGAACCTTTATGAATTTATGTGTATATTGATTGTTATGTACCATTATTTATTATTTTGGCACTAATACCTATTAGTTGTTAGCAGCGCTATCACATAAATGATATTATATTGCAGTCACTGTGGGGAACACAGGTGGTAGCTGCAGCTTTTTTCGATTACATTTTTAATTACCACTAGGGGACAGCGCACAACTATTTCATTAGTCACTGTATCCTTGCTTCACTTCATCTTTAATGGCTCACCAGACCTCCATTTCAGTTTTTTTAACTTCTAAATGTTCTCAACCTGCTTGGGGGAGTGGGGGGAAAGAAATGCCTTGTAAATATTGTCAGTACTGATCAATAGGCAAAGAAGGAGGGGCTGCATAAAGTTTAAAACAATGGTGCTCAAATTCTGTGAAAGCTTTGACTTGTTTGCTGGTGAGAAAATTACATCTTTTTTAAAGAGTGTTTGAAGGACAATGCCCTCAGCCTTTGGCTGGCAGAACCCCACCTGTCCCTTAGGCTCAACTTGCAGTGAAAGCCATTACACAGAGGAGAAAGGTCCACCCCTCGGTTTTTATGGCATGTAACAAGCATAAAACAAGGTATAACAGGAATTGCAACTATTGTAGTACAGGGCTGCCTAGGGGTAGTTCTCACAAAGACTGCTAGGTGGCAGCACAATACAAAATAAAAGCATATAAGGGAAGACATCATTCACCAGTAATGAACCACACAGTACAGTTCAGTTTAATGTAAACACAGTTACTTACGGTTCCCTGGGAGTAACACCTCTCTCAAAAGTAGGCTGGCTGTAGCTGGTAGTGCAGGTGATCAACCACAGGGATCTCTGGACAGGGGGGGAGGGGGGCTGGGTGGAAAGAGTCTCTGGTGTGGATGTCCAGGTAGTGGCAGAAGTACCAGGGAGGTGGCCAAAGATGCAAAGCCACCCCACTGGAAAAGCAGCATTCCAGGGTCAGCTGTCACAGTGCCTGCCTCAGTGACTGGGGCTTAAGATGAGCTGTATGCTCTTGCACTTTCTTATGATGGCCTGCACACCTAGAACAGTGGAAGACCCCCTCACCTGGTGATAGCTAGCATTCACAACTCTGTAAACAACAGTTATATTTCAGCAATGCAGGTAGAACTAATCTGGCAAATATGAAAAGGAGTCAAAAATCCATTTACAATGTTTCATATTTTTTTGTCCCAACTGTAATAAATAAAATAAAATGAGAAAATTCTGAGTCATATGAAAAAGCAAGCACATGTCAAGGAAACTGTTGGCTTTTTCAATATATTTGGACATGCAAACATTAGATCTTCATTTAAACATTAGCTGCAGGTAAAGATAATTTACTTGAAAAAAATAACAGATACAATGTATGTGGTGTACTCTTTCTTATAATATAAAGTAAGGATTTGCTGCCTGGAAAACAGTAGATACAATTCTACATTTACCATCATTTCAAATTCATGAATTTGGAATGAGGAGTTTCATATTAGATTATTTGAACCTCCTTACAGAGTATGTAGGTGGAACCTGCCTAATTTAAACCTCAGATATATATGGTCTGGTCTTCTCTTTGCTATTAGCATCATGTATTTAATGGAATCTGTCTTTTTATAGACAACTCCCGATTTTAATGTCTACAAATCCCCCGAAGAAGGGTAACCGAAACAGCTGTCGGGTCGGACTATAAAACGTTATGTTCTTTTTTTCTTTTTTGAATACAAACAGTTTTTTGTGAATCTGTATTTAATTCATGTATTTTAATAAGAAACTGTCTTTGTAATTATGTCTTTATACTCTTTGATTAAATTCATATATATTTTTTGATATACCTCTGTGTGTTGTCAGTCACTTTTAAAGTCCCACCTCCCAAGGGGGTTCTTCTAGTTTTCCATATAATTAGGGATGTGGTGACTGTCAACATTTACAATCCTGCAATCGTTGGTTTTCTTTCTCTCTTTGCTATTGAGGTGTGGTATTGTGTGTAGTGTTGAGCGGACCCGAACTGTAAAGTTCGGGTCCGTACCGAATTTTGGCGTTTTCCCGACCCCGGACCCGGATTTTGCGCTAAAGTCCGGGTTCGGGTTCGGATTCGGGAATTTAATGGCGCAGTTAGAAATGCTTCAGGGGCCAGCCAATCACCATTTGATTAGCTGGTGTGCCCTTAGAAGCCATCATAGCCATGCCTACTAATGGCATGGCTGTAATTGGTCAGTGCAACATGTGACCCAGCATGTGACCAGCTTCTATATAAGAAAGAGGCACACAGCACAGATCGTCACTCTGCTTTTAGACAGTGTAGGGAAAGGATCCTGGCTGCTGTTGCTGTGAGGGAGAGAATTATATGATAGGAGTTAGTCCTGATTCTGCAATCTACTGATAGAAAAGATAGGGAGACAGTGTAGTGTAGTGTAGTGTAGGGGCAGGATCCTGTTTGTGCTTTCAGGGAGAGAGATTTAGATAGGAGTCCCGATTGAGAGATATAATAGCTCAGCGATCTGCATAGGTTTATCTGTTTGTGTTGCAAGCTCAGTGCACCAGCACTGCATTACGTTGAGTGATACACCTATTCCATACTGTGGCTGTATTGTGCTCTTGCTAAAAGACCTATTTTGGTCAGAAAAAAAAAAAAAAAAAAAATAAAAAAAGGCACTTTATTGTGCTTTTGCTAAAAAGACCCATTTTTGGGCCCGCAAAAAAAAATAAGGCACTTTATTGTGCTGTTGCAAAAAAAAAAAAAGGCACTTTGTTGTGCGCAAAAAAGACCTATTTTTGGGCAAAAAAAATATTTTGCAGTGTATATCTCTAGTTGTGTGAAATAACCAATTTCTATATATTTTTCTTGTACTATGCTATACTAAAAAAAAACAAAAAACTTTTTTTTGAATAGCATTCTCTGCAGCTGTGCGATTCAGCGGTTATATACTGTGGTTGTGTTGTGCTCTTTCAAAAAACGCCATTTAGGGCCACAGAAAATATTTTGCAGTGTGAAATACACATGTGGAGGTGTGTAAAATAAACAATTTCTATATATTGTACAGTGCTATACTAAAAAAACAACATTTTTTTTGAATAGCATTCTCTGCACTTCTATAGCTGTGCGATTCAGTGGTTAAATACTGTGGTTGTGTTGTGCTCTTTCAAAAAACGCCATTTAGGGCCACAGAAAATATTTTGCAGTGTGAAATACACATGTGGAGGTGTGTAAAATAAACTATTTCTATATATTGTACAGTGCTATACTAAAAAAAACAACATTTTTTTTGAATAGCATTCTCTGCACTTCTATAGCTGTGCGATTCAGTGGTTAAATACTGTGGTTGTGTTGTGCTCTTTCAAAAAACGCCATTTAGGGCCACAGAAAATATTTTGCAGTGTGAAATACACATGTGGAGGTGTGTAAAATAAACAATTTCTATATATTGTACAGTGCTATACTAAAAAAAACAACATTTTTTTTGAATAGCATTCTCTGCACTTCTATAGCTGTGCGATTCAGTGGTTAAATACTGTGGTTGTGTTGTGCTCTTGCAAAAAACGCCATTTAGGGCCACAGAAAATAAATTGCAGTGTGAAATACACATGTGGAGGTGTGTAAAATAAACAATTTCTATATATTGTACAGTGCTATACTAAAAAAAAAAACATTTTTTTTGAATAGCATTCTCTGCACTTCTATAGCTGTGCGATTCAGTGGTTAAATACTGTGGTTGTGTTGTGCTCTTTCAAAAAACGCCATTTAGGGCCACAGAAAATATTTTGCAGTGTGAAATACACATGTGGAGGTGTGTAAAATAAACAATTTCTATATATTGTACAGTGCTATACTAAAAAAAAACAACATTTTTTTTGAATAGCATTCTCTGCACTTCTATAGCTGTGCGATTCAGTGGTTAAATACTGTGGTTGTGTTGTGCTCTTTCAAAAAACGCCATTTAGGGCCACAGAAAATATTTTGCAGTGTGAAATACACATGTGGAGGTGTGTAAAATAAACAATTTCTATATATTGTACAGTGCTATACTAAAAAAACAACATTTTTTTTGAATAGCATTCTCTGCACTTCTATAGCTGTGCGATTCAGTGGTTAAATACTGTGGTTGTGTTGTGCTCTTTCAAAAAACGCCATTTAGGGCCACAGAAAATATTTTGCAGTGTGAAATACACATGTGGAGGTGTGTAAAATAAACAATTTCTATATATTGTACAGTGCTATACTAAAAAAAACAACATTTTTTTTGAATAGCATTCTCTGCACTTCTATAGCTGTGCGATTCAGTGGTTAAATACTGTGGTTGTGTTGTGCTCTTTCAAAAAACGCCATTTAGGGCCACAGAAAATATTTTGCAGTGTGAAATACACATGTGGAGGTGTGTAAAATAAACAATTTCTATATATTGTACAGTGCTATACTAAAAAAAACAACATTTTTTTTGAATAGCATTCTCTGCACTTCTATAGCTGTGCGATTCAGTGGTTAAATACTGTGGTTGTGTTGTGCTCTTGCAAAAAACGCCATTTAGGGCCACAGAAAATAAATTGCAGTGTGAAATACACATGTGGAGGTGTGTAAAATAAACAATTTCTATATATTGTACAGTGCTATACTAAAAAAAACAACATTTTTTTTGAATAGCATTCTCTGCACTTCTATAGCTGTGCGATTCAGTGGTTAAATACTGTGGTTGTGTTGTGCTCTTTCAAAAAACACCATTTAGGGCCACAGAAAATATTTTGCAGTGTGAAATACACATGTGGAGGTGTGTAAAATAAACAATTTCTATATATTTTCCTTGTACTGTGCTATACTAAAAAAAACAACCTTTTTTTTTGAATAGCATTTTCTGTAGCTGTGCGATTCAGCGGTTACGTGCTGTGGGTGTGTTGTGGTCTGGCAAAAAACGCCATTTAGGGCCACAGAAAATATTTTGCAGTGTGAAATACACATCTGGAGGTGTGTGTAAAAAAACAATTTCTATATATTTTCCTTGTACTGTGCTATACTAAAAAAAACAACCTTTTTTTTTTGAATAGCATTTTCTGCAGTTCTGTAGCTGTGCGTTTCAGCCATTACGTACTGTGGGTGTGTTGTGGTCTTCCAAAAAACGCCATTTAGGGCAAGATCCTAAATTTGGAAAATATGAGGGGAAGGTCAAAGGGACGTGGTGGCCCCGGTCGTGGTGCTGCTGGTGGAGCTCCTGTTGCAGGGAGAGGACGTGGTGGATCTGTGCCAGCTACACGCACAAGTGAAACACCTTCCTCAGGTGCGAGTAGGCGACCGAGCCTGCGGCGGTATTTTGTCACACCTAATGAGGCTGTACCAATGTTTAGGCCAGGACAAGTACAGGCGATAGTAGATTGGGTTGCTGACAGTGCCTCGGGTTCCTTCACATTGTCTCCCACCCACTCTTCTGCTGAAAGATCAGAGTTGGCACCTGAAGCCCATGTCCATCAGTCTTTCACCTCACCCCCTTGCAAATCAGCCAAGCAGTCTGAGCCCCAAATCATGCAGCAGTCTCTTCTGCTTTTCGATGACTCTGTTAGCAGGGTTTCCCAGGGCCATCCACCTAGCCCTGCCCCAGAAGTGGAAGAGATTGAGTGCACCGATGCCCAACCACTTATGTTTCATGATGGGTACATGGGAGGACCATCGCAGCACGTCTCGGATGATGACGAAACACAGGTGCCAACTGCTGCTGCTTTCGCAATTGTGCAGACAGACATGGAGGGCAGGGGTGAAGACTGGGTGGAAGATGATGTGGAGGACGATGAGGTCCTCGACCCCACATGGAATCAACGTTATGCAGGTGACCAGTGTAGTTCGGAGGAAGAGGCGGTGGTCGCACAGAGCCACCAGCACAGCAGAAGAGGGAGCAGGGTGCAAAAACGGAGCATTCGTCCCCTAGACAGTACATCTGCTACTGCCCAACGCAGCAAGGGACCGAGCACACCAAAGCCAGGTCCAAGGACTTCCCTAGCGTGGCAGTTCTTCACACAGTGTGTTGATGACAAGACACGAGTGGTTTGCACGCTGTGCAATCAGAGCCTGAAGCGAGGCATAAACGTTCTCAACCTGAGCACAAGCTGCATGACCAGGCATCTAAGTACAAAGCACGAGCTGCAGTGGAGTAGACACCTCAGAAACCAAGAAAGGTCTCTGGCTCCTCCTGCTTCCTCTTCTGCTGCAGTCTCGGCCTCTTCATCCACCTCTGTAGTGACAGTGGCACCTGTCACCCCGCAAACAGAGGATCTGCCAGCAACACTACCACCTGGGTCACCGACCATCTCCACAATGTCCCATGGAAGCGTTCAGCTCTCTATCTCCCAAACATTGGAGCGGAAGAGGAAGTACCCCCCTAGCCACCCGCGATCCCTGGCCCTGAATGCCAGCATTTCAAAATTCCTGGCCTTTGAAATGCTGTCATTCCGTCTGGTGGAGACGCAGAGTTTTAAAAGCCTGATGGCATTGGCTGTCCCGCAGTACGTCGTGCCCAGCCGCCACTACTTTTCCAGGCGAGCCATCCCTTCCCTGCACAACCAGGTGGGGGACAAAATCAGGTGTGCACTGCGCAACACCATCTGTGGCAAGGTCCACCTAACTACGGATGCGTGGACCAGTAAGCACGGTCAGGGACGTTATATCTCCCTAACAGCACACTGGGTAAATGCAGTGGCTGCTGGGCCTGAGGCAGATAGCGGTTTGGCGCATGTCCTTCCACCACCGAGGATTGCAGGGCGCTTCAGTTTGCCTCCTGTTGCTAACTCCTCCTTCTCCGCTTCCTCATCCTCTACCGCCTCCTCATCCATTCAGCGTAACACCTTCACCACCAACTTCAGCACAGCCAGGGGTAAACGACAGCAGGCAGTTTTAAAACTTTCCTGTTTGGGGGAAAATCCCCACACCGCGCAGGAGTTGTGGAGGGACATGGAACAACAGACCGATGAGTGGTTGCTGTCAGTGAGCCTCAAGCCCGGCCTGGTGGTGTGCGATAATGGGCGAAATCTCGTAGCAGCTCTGGGTCTAGCCGGTTTGACGCACATCCCTTGCCTGGCGCATGTGCTGAACTTGGTGGTCCAGAGGTTCCTTAAAAATTACCCCAATATGCCAGAGCTGCTGCAGAAAGTGCGGGCTGTGTGTGCGCACTTTCGGCGTTCTCACCCTGCTGCTGCTCGCCTGTCAGCGCTGCAGCGTAACTTCGGCCTTCCAGCTCACCGCCTCATATGTGACGTGCCCACAAGGTGGAACTCCACCTTGCACATGCTGGCAAGACTGTGCGAGCAGCAGCAGGCAATAGTGGAGTTTCAGCTGCAGCAATCACGCGTGAGTCGCTCTGCGGAACAGCACCACTTCACCACCAATAACTGGGCCTCCATGCGAGACCTGTGTGCCTTGTTGCGCTGTTTCGAGTACTCCACCAACATGGCCAGTGCCAATGACGCCGTTCTCAGCGTTACTATCCCAGTTCTATGCCTCCTTGAAAAAACGCTTCGTGCGATGATGGAAGAGGATGTGGCACAGGAGGATGAGGAGGAGGAGGAGGAAGCGGGATCATTTCAAAGGCTTTCAGGGCAGTCTTTCACAAGTGGCTACGAGGGTGGGTTCCTGCACCAACAAACGCCAGGTACACAATTGTCCGGCAGAAAGGGCACAGTTCTGGAGGATGACGAGGTGGAGGAGGAGATGGAGGAGGAGGAGGAGGAGGAGGAGGAGGAGCCATGTTCACAGCAGGGTGGCACTCAGACCAGCTCGTGGCCATTACTGGTGCGTGGCTGGGGGGATACAGAGGACACAGACGATACACCTCCCACAGAGGACAGCTTTTCTTTGCCTCTGGGCAGCCTGGCACACATGAGCGATTACATGCTGCAGTGTTTCCGCAACGACAGCCGAGTTGCCCACATTTTAACTGGTGCTGATTACTGGGTGGCCACCCTGCTGGATCCCCGTTACAAGGACAACGTACCGTCCTTAATTCCCTCACTGGAGCGGGATCGTAAGATGCGCGAGTACAAGCGCACGCTGGTAGACGCGCTGCTGGTGGCATTCCCACCTGACAGCGGGCGTACGGTGGAAGCACAAGGCGAAGGCAGAGGAGGAGGAAGAGGTCGCCAACGCAGCCGGGGCACCGGCAGCACCTCAGAAGGCAGGGTTAGCATGGCCGAAATGTGGAAAAGCTTTGTCAGCACGCCACAACAACCAGCACCACCAGCTGAGATGGAACGTCTTAGCAGGAGGCAGCATTTCACCAACATGGTTGAGCAGTATGTGTCCACAGGCCTACACGTACTGGATGATGGGTCTGCCCCCTTTAACTTCTGGGTCTCCAAATTGGGCACATGGCCTGAGCTTGCCGTTTATGCCTTGGAGGTGCTGGCCTGCCCTGCAGCCAGTGTATTATCTGAACGTGTATTTAGCACGGCAGGGGGCGTTATCACAGACAAGCGCAGCCGCCTGTCCAGAGCCAATGTGGACAAGCTCACGTTCATTAAAATGAACCAGGCATGGATCCCACAGGACTTGTCCGTACCTTGTGCAGAATAGACATGTATACCGGTGTTGTGACAAAAACTGTCCGGCCATCGGATTGTGCCCGGCCCGTACTGCGCAGGCGCAGCGCTTGCGCAGTACAGAGGACAAGGAGATTCACAAAATCTCCGAAGATGAACGGCGCCTGCGCTGTGAGTGCAGGTTCAAGCCCCACCATCCAAGAGGACATACGGTAGCACATAGTAACAGGGCCCCTCACGGGCTCGCTTCGATCGCGGCCTTGCTTGGCTCGGCTTGAACCACGGATGGTGTGGCCTTCACCTGAACTCAACACGCAGGCGCCGTTAGTCTTGGGAGATTTTTGAAATCCCCTTGTCCTACATACTCAGCAAGCACAGTACAGGGCGGACACTATTCGACAGGGGACAGAGATCGACACATCACCGGCCTTACCCAGCCATTGTTGTATTTTTGAACCAGTGTTGGCTACCTCGTCCTCCTCCACCGCCGCTTCCACCTACACAGCCACATCCACCGCCACCTCAACCTCCTACTCCATATGGACCTCGTCCTGCTAGGCCAAGATTAAAAAAATTTTTTTATTTTTTTGTAGCGCACAGATCCTTTCCCCCTTACCTGCCTTTATGTTGTTGGCTCTTCGCAGGAGGGAGAAAGGCACACCGCACTACCAGCCCGTATCATCCTATATAAAGAGGTTGAGCGGTGTACTTGATGGGCCGTGTCCACAGCCGGAGTCAAAACTCCTCCAGAGGATGATTCTCACCTCTACTGTAGGTAGAGGCAAGTCCTATAATTGCCAGTAAAGTCAATGTCCACACCAGCTGAAACTCCAACTCTTATTCTCTCATGGCAAAATAAACTCAGATAGAAAAGGTTAGAGCAAAGAAACAGGACAGCTTAAGGTGTGGAGGAGGTCCAGGCACAAACGTAGCACATTCACTTCACTGCTTAGGTTTCTCAAACAGTTTTTGGCGCACGGTCTCTGCCACAGACATTGAGGTTGGTCTCTGCCACAGACCGGGTGTACAAGGCCCCTGCCACGGGCCTGGAGAACTTTGGTCTCAGCCACAGACCAGGGTGTATAAGGCCCCTGCCACGGGCCGGTTGAATAAGGCCTCTGATACAGTCAAGGTGACCTTGAGCTTCTCCTTCTACGAACCTAGCCCATATCAAGGGGAAGACATCTCTCCAGGGAGTCAACAGACCATTCCTTCACCGTGACTCCCGCATCGGTCCATCAGAATGATCCTCCCTTCCCTGGAACAGGGTCCCCTACACGAGGCGGCTCTGGACTCCAGGCTTTACTCCCGCCCCTAGGCCTCCATACCCAGGGCAGCAAGAACTCCAGGATAGTACCTCACCCCGGGCTAAAGGTGCCCGAGATGGAACAGGAACACATGCACCCAGGCCGAAGGCACCTGGGCGCGGACCCCACTGGACATCAGCCCCCAGGCCAAAGGTCTGCCCCTTTTATATGCTCTCCCGGCATGCACAGCAGGTTCCCCGCCCCGCTGTACTACTGCCAAGAGGGGACACAAAAGGCGCCACCTGTAGGCCGCAGGGAACTGCACACCAATACTGTCCCCCGAGGACAAAATGGTCCATGAATCCTACAGAATTAGGGTATTTGAGCCTATTTACCACTCAAACACTTTCCTTAAATTTAGCACCCCGCTACATTTTTATTTCAAAGTATTTTATTTTCCCACTAGCTTATCCATTAAATTAAATAATTTATTCCAGAAAGGGCGTATTCTGGGGCATTCCCACCATATGTGTGGCATTGTGCCGTTGAGTTTCTGAGGTTCTTAATGACTTCCTGTACCTCTTCTGCTGAAAAGGGGGCCTCCAGCATATTTTTTTATTTTTTAATTTTTTTTATGTTCTTTTAAGTTATTTCCTATCCACATTTGTTTGCAGAGCACTTGCCATGTTCTTAACAACATTTTGCTGCCATTTGCAGCCCTCTAGCCCTTTCCATTACTTTTTTAGAGCCTTTTTAGTCGTCAGAAGTCCGGGTCCCCATTGACTTCAATGGGGTCCGGGTTAAAGTTCGGTCCCGAATCCGAACTTTTTTCCGAAGTTCGGCCGAACCCGCCGGACCCGAATATCCAGCTACCCGCTCAACTCTAATTGTGTGGTATCACCATGCCAAGTTCAAACAAGCTCTCTAGAGACCTCAGAAAGCAGGTTCTGGATTCCTGGAGTCTAGCCAGGGATTTATTAAAATAACCAGCTTATTTGAAATTAATCATTACACTGTAAGGGGAATAATTTACAAGTTGTGTAGATTTCAAATGGCTGCTAATTTGTCCAGAACTGGCCAGCCAAGCATATTCAACCCACAAGCTAATCCTTTAATTCTAAATGAAGTCTTCAAAAATACCAACATTTCATTGCAGGATCTGCAGGTAACTCTTGCAACAGATTATCAAAGTGCAAAATGAACTTTAAAGCAAGACTACAGTTTGGGATTGAACTATTGCCTGTTCAGATTTGTTAAAAAGTCAACACTTTCTATGGGATGTACATACTTATTCACATGACTGTATATCAGCATAGATTCACAAAAAAATAAAAATACAGGGTATAAGGTTTCAGTTTCAAACTGCATTTGAAATTATTTTATTGGAAACTCTATATTTAAAATCTATAGTGTAATATAGGCTTTGGCAATATCAAGTATTTTCTCATCCTTGCCAGCAGTGTCCAAACTTTTCAATTGGTTAGCTCTCAATACTTGATGTCCAAGAGATTCAAATTTTCGTATCATCAAATATGTAGCTACTTTAGCAAGAATGGGATGGAGGAAGACCTTTCTTCCCACACCCTGTGCTTTAATGAATGAATTATTAGCCTTGGGATCAATTTATAAATCACTGAGAGATGCAAATCGACAAGATGTTAGGCGACTCTGTCAAAAAAAATGGATTAGTGAGGGTATATGTTTGGAATGACTAGAGGTAATTGTGGAACAGTCTCTATGGTAACTGTAATAGAATGTAGAAATAACTGACTTAATTTTCTTTAAGTAGAAATTAACTTTTGAATGTATGTGTTTTGACATAACTAACAGTTTGCATAGAAACACAACCTGCAAGTCATTATGGTTAAGCTGATTCACGGAGCAGCCTGTTGTGTGAGCAAAATCATCAGCTAGTGCTTGTTAATTAAAATAAGCATGTTTAAATCATGATAAGAAAAGTAATGAGTTTGTATAACTTTTAGAAACATATGCATTAAAACACAGCCCCTCCCTTCTTTCTTTTGCATATAAGCCACAGAAGTTTTCAGTAAAGGTCAGAGACCTTATGAACACACTCAAATCTGTTTCCCTGTGTCTTATTTGGTCTTTCACAAATTCGGGGTGTCTTTTGGGATAAATTAGAAACTAGAAATGTGGACTTAAACCTTGAATAATTTCTAAATCCAAATGCAAAATGTACTACCGTATATTGCAGCATACTATTTCTTAGATGTTATTGCTGCATTAGTTCCATTTTGCGGGCTTTTTTTCCTTTATTGTCATGAAATTTTGCAGATGCATAAAGCACCAGACATTTGTTTCCTGAACTGGGCAAGGGGATGAAAGTAATTTTAGAGGAGGTAAGAAGGTCTTCAGGTGCAAAAACATGCAACAACACGCAAGAATACGCGTATCATGCATTTACAGGTGCTTCCATTGAAGTCTATGGAGGCAAAAGCGCCTGCATATGCTTGAAAAAAAGTTCATGTACTTTTTTGAGTGTAGAGCATGGAGCATAAGGGGACTGAGCATACAAGTGTAAACAGGTGAAATTAGAAAGGATGAGGTTCTGCATGTTGAGCATAAGGCGTAGGGAACTGAGCTGAAAAAAACTCAAGTGTAAATGGGGTTAAAAAGACCACGGAATATGGATCAGCCGCATATGTAAAACTGAATATTGTAAGAATTATTATTACAGTATTTGCCAAAAGGGGATATATATTCCACCTGACCATTCCAAATTAATATAATGACATCAATATAGTGGACAAATGGGACAAACAAAAGAAAATTTTGTAAGGCTTTTTTTCTCTGCTGGCCAAATGTTTTTTTTGTATTTATTTAAAGTGCAAATAAACTTCCATCTCTGGCTTTTGCCATACCACACATTATGACATTACCTTGCAGGGTCCAAAAAACAAAACAACTGCTTTAAAATGGAAAGCGCGGGGCGTGACTAGGCAATGAGGTGGGAGGAGGCAGATCCCTGGAGCTCCACACCCGCTGCTATCATCCGAGGGTTTATTGCTCTCCCAAAACCTGCACACCTCATGCCAAAGCATTGTAACAGAGGGAACCCACCTGACCGACATTAGTTGACATCCAGATCTTTTTCTCCCCTGCAATCCAGTGCACACAGTCAACCTCCAGGGACAACATGGTACCTATGACCACTTCTTCCATTGACAGTGTGGCTCCTTCCAGCACTGATCACATGGTAGGACAGTCTCTCCATCACACTGCCTCTACCAGGGATAAGTCCCCAGAGGACTCAGAGTTCTCAGCTACGCCTCTCCTGCTTGAGGATGAGCCTTGACCTAGCCCAAACCAATTGTGGATGTCTTTGCTACCATTTGAGACTGGGGACAGGTCTACCTCTGCTGTGGGCTCTATACATTCTCCTGCTGAGATGTCTGCTACACTCCTCTCCCTCCCTACCTGGCAGGACATGGAAGCTATTGCCCTTAGAATTGAATCCTCCCTCAGAAACTACATTAATGAGGTTAAACAATCTGTTAGTACCTTGGAAAATTCTGTGTCCACTCTGCAAGCTGACAGATACTATGTGCTACAACAGCTTGCTAGTCTCTAAGCCCTCCATGCTTCCCACCAAGATAGTCTTAATCTTCACTTCCACCATGACAATGTGGAAAATCACCATAGGTAAAATTACATTAAAATCAGGGGTATCCCCAAGACTACTGGGGTGGGAGACCTACGCATTGCTGTTATTGGTATTTTTAAAGATTTTAAATATTTACTGGGCATCACCCGTTGAACTGGATAGAGTAGACAAAGTTAACGTTAACGGGAAAGGTGAAATGCACTCAACTATGAGACATCCTCTGCAGAGTGCATTTCTTTACATTAAAGAAAAGATTATGCAGTGGGCGTAGAATAGAGACCCTTTCCAGTTTGACAGGGAAACCATGCATCTTCTTCCTGACTTGTCTCATAGAACCCTAGCTATGAGGCATCAAATTCAAGCTTTACTGGAAAATACCAGGAAGTGTGGCAGCACATATACCTTGGGTTAATCCTTCAGTGTGACCATTTGGCTGAGTGGCGACAGTTTCTTCCTGAATGACCCACAGCAGCTTTCTGCAAACAGAGCCTATCAATATCCCTGAATGGCTTGCGATTGAATTGGCCCCATCAGGCATTGGCCCGCTCCCACAACAAAGATGCTGTGCTCCGCCCAATAGAAATAGATCTAGACAACCTGCAGTGGACCTGCGTTCTAGGGAACTGTGATTCTGGATAAACACTTAGGCTCTGGATGGCATTGATACCTGCAATGGACTCAAATCGGCCTGCTGGTCTTGTTCCTACCTCACATCATAGCTTTCATCTATCTACTTGTCTGGGAGATCCTTTGGAAAACTTTCCATTTGGCAAATCCATATAGGCCACTTTGTCTTACTACGTGGACTAGACGGCTGTGTGATGCTCCTTTCTGCTACATTGTGCTCCTTAGTAGGTCTCTCGGAGATCATGGGGGCTGTGGCGCATCCTGGGCGGGCTCCTCTTACTGTGCACTTTGTGTATGCGTTTGAGGACTGTGGGATAAGGACAGATGCTTGTCGACTGGGTATTGGACAGTTCTGAACATATTCAAATGTTTGACTGTTTTGTTTCCTGTGCTGACCTTGCCCTCCAGTAGACTAATTTCCACTCCTTTTTTTGGATTAATTTAAAGTGCAAATAAACTTCTCTGGCTTTTACCATACTAGCACATTACATTACATTACTTTGCAGGGTCCAAAAAAAAAAATGTCTAGCGGTTTGCAACCATTTTAAAATGGAAAGCACGGGGCGTGGCTAGGCAATGAGGCGGGAGGATGCAGACCCCTGGAGCTCCGCACCCGCTGCTGTCATCCAAGGGTTTATTGCTCTCCCAAAACCTGCAAATCCATATAGGCCACTTTGTCTTACTATATGGACTAGACTGCTGTGTGATGCTCCTTTCTGCTACATTGTGCTCTTTAGTATGGCTCTCAGAGATAACGGGGGCTGTGGTGCATCCTGGGCGGGCTCCTCTTGCTGTGCTCTTTGTGTATGTTATTGAGGACTGTGGGATAAGGACTCTGGTGATACAGATGCTTGTTGACTGGGTATTGGACTGTTCAGAACATGTTCAAATGTTTGGTTGTTTTGGTTCCTGCTGACCTTGCCCTCCAGTAGACTACTGTAATTTCTACTCCTTGCATGTTTTTTTCTTCTTTCTTTACAAACCCCCTGCCAACACCTGCCTAGGGGGACTCATTACCAGTTTTTTTTAGGGGCACCATGCTTTTGACGGTACTTTATATTGTAGTGGATATCTGAGGCTCAACTACTGTATGCAGTTTACTATCAGCAATTTTATTTTGATTTATTTTTACTGTAGCTCACTTGGATAGGCCTGGCTTGCTGTCTCCACTCTAATTCATCCCAAAGGTGTTCTATTGGGTTGAGGTCAGGACTCTGTGCTGGCAAGTCAAGTTCCTTCACCCAAACTTGCTCATCCATGTATTTGAGGACCTTGTTTGTGCACTGATGCACAGTCATGTTGGAACAGGAAGGGGCCATCCCAAAACTATTCCCACACAGTTGGGAGCATGGAATTGTCCAAAATGGCTTGGTATGCTGACGCCTTAAGAGTTCTCTTCACTGCAACTAAGAGGTCAAGCCCAACCCCTGAAAAATAACCCCACACCATAATCCCCCCTCCACCAAATGATTTGGACCAGTGCAGAAAGCAAGGTCCATAAAGACCTAGATGAGCAAGTTTGGGGTGGAGGACCTTGACTGGCCTGCACAGAGTCCTGACCTAATTCTGATAGAACACCTCTGGGATGAATTAGAGCGGAGACTGTGAGCCAGGCCTTCTCGTCCACATCAGTGCCTGACTTCACAAATGCGCTTCTGGAAGAATGTTCAAACATTCCCATAGACACACTCCTAGACCTTGTGGACAGCCTTCCCAGAAGATTTGAAGCTGTTATAGCTGCAATGGGTGGTTCAACTCAATATTGAACCCTACAAACTAAGACTGGGATGCCATTAAAGTTCATGTGCATGTAAAGGCAGGCGTCCCAATACTTTTGGTAATATAGTGTATATATTCTGTGCTTGGGCTTGGTGGCCCTTATATATGGTTCTCGCTCCAGGTCTGCTCCATTTGCTCTATCTGCTCATGCTCTACACTGGATTTATATGCTAGCTGCTACTGTATGATTTCTAGAGGTTATTACACCCCTCAGGTTTGTTGCATTTTAGGAGGTACTGCTATAAGTTACCACCTCTTTGTCTCTATATTATTTTTTTATGACCGGTCACATTAGCCGCTCCTCACCTTCTTGGATTGCCTGACTCCCTTCCCCACATAAACACCAGGGATTGGCCCATCTCTGATTTACAAGCTGGGGTGATCATTGGGGGCTTATTTGCCAATCTAGGTAGGATTCTATAGGATTCTATAGCACTGTCAGTGTCTGTATTGAAGGTCTGTATTGTATTCTTTTCAGGAAACCCATTTTTGCATGCATCGGATTCCCAGTCTTCAGAATAGGTAGTTGCTCACCTTGTTTCACAGTATGTATGCACACTTGAAATCTAGGGGCATTTCGATTGCTCTTCATTAATTGTTTAAATATCATCTGCTGGAGGGTGTGGCAGAGAGAGTAGACGTGCTGCCTGAATGTGCTGAGATCCCCGGGCTCCAGGAAAGCAAGCAGCTTTTAGGTAGCCTACAGTTCATCCCCTCCAGACATATCATGTCCACACGCCACCGCACAGCTTTCCAAACGCTCAGCGGTAGCAAGAATCAAGACGGTGGGCTGTGAGCCTACCTGTCCTCACAGAGCGGGGATTCCGGAAGAGCAGATAATATGGCGCCGGGCCACGAGGTAACAAAGCACGGCTCTCCCCATCCAAAGGGTGGTCTGATAGCATCCGAACGCGCCACCTCAATACATGACCGAGGCTCTCCAACATCCAGCCGCGATGGCCCAGCACCTGGGTGTGGTGCCATAATGCCTAGCTGCGGCTCCTTAAAGGGGTTGTAAAGGTTTGTTTTTTATTTTCTACATAGGCTCCTTTAAGCTAGTGCATTGTTGGTTCACTTACCTTTTCCTTATATTTCCCTCCTAAATGTTTTTATTCTTTGTTTTCTTTGTCTGAATTTCTCACTTCCTGTTCCTCCTCAGTAAGCTGTTCAGTAAGCTGTTCTGGCTGACTCCACACCACTCGGATGATGGTGTGAAGTTTAGTGAGGAGAAACAGGAAGTGAGAAATTCAGACAAAGAAAAAAAACATTTAGAAGGTAAATAGAAGGAAAAAGTAAGTGAACCAACAATGCACTTACCTTAAAGGAACCTATTTGGAAAATAAAAAACAAACCTTTACAACCCCTTTAACTCCAGGTCTGGGGCCTCTCAATGCCTAACCACAGCTCTCCAATGGCTGGGGTGATCCTTCAGCCACCGGCCATGGTTCTTTGAGCTGGGCCAGGGATCTTCAGTGCTTGATTGGAACTTTGCAGCACTTGATGGAGATCCCTTGCGAGTTGGTGACTCTATTTGCGGCAACTCTTTGGCATTAAATCGTGACACTACAATGCCAAGCAATGGTTCACCAGCTTCCGGACACCTAACACCTATTTCGGATCCTTCAGGAACAACATATACAATGCAGGTGCAGTATTCTAGTCCCCTGACCTATAAATCTACTGTAGCAGACATGGACTGGGACCTTAGAAAACATATAAGAGCCCTTCCTACAAAAGCAGATATCCAGTCACTTATAACTGCTGTTGAACTATCCTGAAAACAAGCTGTAGAAAGACTTAGGGAGGACACAGTGGCACTGGGACATAGAGTAGAAGAGGTGGAGATGGGCCAAGATGATATTAAGCAAGCCATGGCTTATACCCAAGATATGATTAAACGTCATGAGAAAGTTTTGAACTCTCCTATTGATCAGCTTGATGATCACAAAAATAGAGATCGCAGGCAGAATATATGTATACGGGGCTTACCTGAAGAAACTCGGGCCCCTGACCTGCTCCCAACTAACCACTTAAGCCCTGAGCCTGTTTTTCAGACTCAGTGTTTACTTAGAACCCCCAAACATTATACATTTTTTTCTAACACCCTAGAGAATAAAATGGCAGTCATTGCAATACTTTTTGTCACACCGTATTTGCGCAGAGGTCTTACAAGTCTTTTAGAAAAAATTCACTTTTTTTAATAAAAAAATAAGACAACAGTAAAGTTAGCCCAAATTTTTTTTTTTATATTGTGAAAGATAATGTTACGCCGAGTAAATTGATACCCAACATGTCACGCTTCAAAATTGCGCCCGCTCGTGAAATGGCGTCAAACTTTTATCCTTAAAAATCTCCATAGGCAACGTTTTAAAAATTCTAGAATTATTGCACTCGCTCTAACGATCGCGGCTATACCTCACATGTGTGGTTTGAACACCGTTTTCATATCAGTGAATTGGATGTGACCTGACACACACTATAGCACACATGGCGACCTCCTTCCCTAAATTAATTTGTAGAAAAGGAGAGCTGTGGGATTTTGAGTGAGGCAACCGCCATGTCAGATATAAACAGAAACATAAAATTTACAGTACATGATTTATTGTTATGTAGCGGCCTCACCCCTCTCCCTTGCTTTATCGGTTATATGGCTGTTGTCTAGGGATACCTGGGAGAGAGAGATAAAACACACCATGGCCCATGTCCTCCGTAACTAAGAGGTAAAGGCCAGAAGATTGGGCTTGTGTGTAGGTGTCCTAGAGTCAAGTCCAGTCCTTCATCCTTGACACCTTTGCTTTAGTAACCCAAGTTTCACACAGTGAATAGGTACAACTCCGTTTTATTCTTCTTGCCAAGCAATAAAACAATCCTTCTCCTTTTGAAAATGGGGACAGATCGAGGCACAATCCTTTCCCTTCTTGCTGCTGCCCACTGTGCTGTCACCAGTGGTGAATAGTCACTGCCACTGACTAGGTAATATAGAACGGGAATTACCTTCGCTCACTTTGCCCCTGTCAGGGGAAGAAATCCGTCCAAGGGAGAAGTGGAGGCCGTCCAGCGATGCTGCGCTGGGCTCTTCAGAGAAGTTACTGCGCACCAGTCCTCACAAACTCAGACACGGGCACCCAAGGAGTTAGGGCCCCCTCGGATTCCTCCACTCTCGCGGAACTCAGTCGAAGGTACTGAGCCCCAGGCATCCGCCATAGTACCTCATCCCAGGCTAAAGGTGCCTGAGATGGACTCCATCCCCGCTCCAGCTAGGCCAAGGGCGCCTAGGCCTGGAACACCGGAACGCCAGCACCCAAGCTGAAGGTGCCGCGTCCTCCAACTCTCTGCCCCAAAATCAGGGCGTCCGCCCCTTTTATGACCTCTCCCTTTGCGTCACAGCGGGTTCCCCGCCCCGCTGTACCAGCTCCAGGGGAGGACAAAAAGGCACAGTTTGCGGTGCGAGTTCAGCTCCGGCCCAAGGCAACAACGCCACCTGTAGGCCCCAAGGAACACCACACCACCAGAGTCCTCACATAAATTCAAACACCCGCTACAGTTACATTGTAGAAAAATATTGTATCAAATAAATAGGTAGTCACACGACTTACACTAAATATGCTGCTATATAGCATGCAATACAAATGGGAATTCAACATAATAACTGTACATAGTAAGATAAATGGGTTAAAAAACATTGTAGGGACAGGTAACTTAGGGCATCTAGTGGCACTCAACGCATTTCCTGGCATTACAGCCATTCATCAGGAGTGATGTAACGTAATATACTGGAAAGGAAAGGGACAAGGATTAATGATGATACCCTTAGAATAAGGGAGGTCAGAGAGACTGTGGAAGACCCAAGATCTTGGACTCAAACCCAGCTTTCTGACACTGGGCTCTACAGTGCGACCCAAAATCCTTTATTAATCCTCAGATTTCATGATGCCTTGCACACATTCAAGGCACCCAGTGCCAGAGTCAGCAAAACAACCCCAAAACTTCAATGAACCTCCACCATATTTCTCAGTAGGTACTGTGTTCTTTTCTTTGTAGGCCTCATTCCATTTTTGGTAAACAGTAGAATGATGTGCTTTACCAAAAAGCTCTATCTTGGTCTCATCTGTCCACAAGACGTTTTCCCAGAAGAATTTTGGCTTACTCAAGTACATTTTGGCAAACTGTAGTCTTGCTTTTTTATGCCTCTGTGTCAGTAGTGGGGTCCTCCTGGGTATCCTGCCATAGCCTTTAATTTCATTTAAATGTCGACGGATAGTTTGCGCTGACACTGATGTTCCCTGAGCCTGCAGGACAGCTTGAACTTCTTTGGAACTTGTTTGGGGCTGCTTATCCACCATCTGGACTATCCTGCGTTGCAACCTTTCATCAATTTTTTCTCTTCCGTCCACGCCCAGAGAGATTAGCTACAGTGCCATGGGTTGCAAACTTCTTGATAATGTTGCGCACAGTGGACAACGTCAAATCTAGATCTCTGGAGTTGGACTTGTAACCTTGAGATTGTTGATATTTTTTCACAATTTTGGTTCTCAAGTCCTCAGACAGTTCTCTTTTTCTCTTTCTGTTGTCCATGCTTAGTGTGGCACACACAGACACACAATGCAAAGACTAAGTGAACTTCTCTCCTTTTTATCTGCTTTCAGGTGTTTTTTTTATATTGCCCACACCTGTTACTTGCCCCAGGTGAGTTTAAAGGAGCATCACATGCTTGAAACAATCTTATTTATCCCCAATTTTTAAAGGGTGCCAAGAATTTTGAGCAGCCCATTTTTGAAGTTTTGTGTGACATTATGTCCAATTTGCTTTTTTTCCTCCCTTTTTTTGATTTGTTCCAATACACACAAAGGGAATAAACATGTGTATAGCAAAACATGTGTTACTGCAATACTTTTCTGTGAGAAATACTTGATTTTCTGGAAAAATTTCTGGGGTGCCAACAATTTTGAGCATGACTGTATATATACACTGCTCAAAAAAGTGAAAGGAACACTTTGAAAACACATCAGATCTCGACGGGGCAAAATCTCATGCTGGATATCCTCATATGGACTGGGTAATGTGTTAGGAATGAAAGGATGGGACATCATTTGATGGAAATGAAAATTATCCACCTACAGAGGGCTGAATTCAAAGACACCCCGAAAATCAAAGTGAAAAATTTATGCAGCAAGCTAGTCCATTTTGCTGAAATTTCATTGCAACAACTCAAAATGATCCTCAGTAGTTTCTATGGCCCCCAAGTGCTTCTATGCATGCCTGACAACATCAGGGCATGCTCCTAATGAGACGACGGATGGTGTCCTGGGGTATTTCCTCCCAGATCTGGACCAGTGCATCACTGAGCTCCTTAACATCTCCTGAACAGACTGAGGTGCAACCTGGCGGCACCGGATGGACCGAAACATAATGTCCCAGAGGTGTTCTTTTGGATTTAGGTCAGGTGAGTGTGGGGGCCATTCAATGGTATCAATTTCTTCATCCTCCAGGAACTGGCTGCATGCTCTCGCCACATGAGGCCGGGCATTGTCGTGCACCAGGAGGAACCCAGGACCCACTGCACCAGCGTAGGGTCTGGCAATGGGTCCAAGGATTTCATCCCGATACCTAATGGCAGTCAAGGTGCCATTGTGTAGCCTGTAGAGGTCTGTGCGTCCCTCCATGGATATGCCTCCCCAAACCATCACTGACCCACCACCAAACCGGTCATGCTGAATAATGTTACAGGCAGCATAAAGTTCTCCGTGGATTCTCCAGACCCATTCACGTCTGTCACATATGCTCAGGGTGAACCTGCTCTCATCTGTGAAAAGCATGGGGCACTAGTGGCGGACCTGCCAATTCTGGTGTTCAATGGAAAATGCCAATCGAGCTCCACAGTGTCCGGCAGTGAGCACAGAGCACACTAAAGAATGTCGGGCCCTCAGGCCACCCCCATGAAGTCTGTTTCTGATTGTTTGGTCAGAGACATTCACACCAGTGGCTTGCTGGAGGCCATTTTGTTGGGCTCTGTGTCAGAAACCATGAATCAGACCGAGACAGAAGTACAGTTAAATCACACTTGTTTAATAATAAAAATAAAAAGGTAAACAGAGTAAGTGTAGTCAAAACATAGCCAGAGTTCAGCAACTGGATCGGGTAGTCGGCCAAGCCAATGTTAGAGAGCCAGCGATAAACGTAGTAGTACAGCAAGCAGGATCAGTAGCCAGAAGGAACTTCAGCCAAGCAAGTCTTCAACAGGAATGCAGGAGAAAGTGATGTTAACAAAGGCAAAGGCAGAGAGCAAATGAACTGGAAGGCTTTAAGTAGGCAGAGCTGACGAGCAGGATCATCAACAGGTGAGTCACTGTGGAGAGATGGGAGCTGGCAATTAGCTGACAGCTGAGCTGCCAGCACAGAAAAGGAAGGGCTGAGCCCAGCCCTGACAGTACCCCCTCCTCAATGACCCCTCCCCTTCGGAGGACCACCGGGTTTGAGGGGAAAACGTCTATGGAAATCACGGAGGAGGAGAGGGGCATGTACGTCCGAGGATGGGACCCAAGAGCGTTCCTCCGGACCGTACCCCTTCCAATGCACCAGGTACTGTATGCTCCCACGGAACCTACGGTAGTCAACAATGGACTGTACTTCATACTCCTCATGGTTCTCAACCTGTATAGGGTGAGGACGTGGCACGGTGGTGGTAAAACGATAGCAGACCAAAGGTTTCAATAAAGAGACATGAAACACATTAGAGATACGCATACTGGAAGGAAGGTCCAACGCGTAAGCCACTGGGTTTATCCTGCGAAGGATACGGAAAGGCCAATAAACCGAGGTGCGAACTTCAGAGAAGGAACACCAAGTCGGAGGTTGCGAGATAACAGCCAGACCCTGTCCCCGACCTGGTAGGAAGGCGCAGGCAGGCGTCTGCAGTGAGCATGGAGTCTGTACCTCTCGTTAGCCTGTCGCAAAGCCTCCTGGACTTGTACCCAAGTGGAACGAAGACCACGGAGATGTTGCTCTAACGCAGTTATACTCTGAGGAACAAACGAATCAGGCAACATGGAAAGTTGGAAACCATAGTTCGCCATAAACGGGGACCAACGGGAAGATGAATTCAGAGCGCTATTGTGAGCAAACTCCGCCCAAGGTAAGAGGTTTGACCAGTTGTTCTGATGGTCAGAAATATAGCAACGCAGGAATTGCTCCAAGGACTGATTGGCTCGTTCTGCGGCCCCATTAGACTGCGGGTGATACGCAGAGGAGAAAGCAAGCTGAATTCCCAACTGTGCACAAAAGGCTTGCCAGAACCGGGAACACAAACTGGCTTCCCCTGTCTGAGACAATGACCTTGGGTAGGCCATGTAAGCGAAAGATCTCCCGAGCAAAAATGGAAGCCAGTTCCTTAGACGTAGGCAACTTCTTAAGTGGAATACAGTGAGACATTTTTGAGAACCGGTCTACCACCATAAGGATAACTGTGTTGCCCTGGGAGTTGGGTAACTCCACAATTAAATCCATAGACAGGTGGGTCCAGGGCCTCTCTCCACTGGGTATGGGTTGTAGGAGGCCCACTGGAAGGTGTCGTGGAGTCTTACTGAGCACACACGGAACAGGCAGCTACGAAGGCGGTAACATCAGCACGTAGACTAGGCCACCAGAATTGTTGGGAAATGGCCCAAAAGAGTTGATTCTTTCCAGGGTGGCCAGCAGCCTTGGGAGAATGGTAAGCCTGGAGCACGGCAGTATGGAGACTCTCAGGAACAAAGCAGCGGTCACAAGGTTTCTCAGGAGGGGCATCGACCTGAGCAGCAAGAATTTTGTCTCCCAAAGGAGAAGTGAGACTGGTGCGAACTGTAGCCAGAATACGATCAGGAGGAATCACAGGAACTGGAACCGAGACTCCATCTTGGAAGTGGAGGAAAATTGTCGTGACAAGGTGTCAGCCCTTACATTCTTAGTACCAGGTAAGAATGAGACAATGTAATTAAAACTCGACAAGAAAAGAGGCAATCGTGCCCTTCTGGGAGAGAGGCGCTTAGCCTTAGACAAGAATGTGAGATTTTTATGGTCAGTAAGAATGAGAACTGGCACAGTGCTACCTTCGAGGAGATGTCTCCATTCTTTCAGGGCTAAAATGATCGCCAACAGCTCTCTGTCACCAATCTTGTAATTGCACTCCGCAGGTGCCAATTTCTTGGAAAAGAAGCCAGAAAGAACTTCAGCCAAGCAAGTCTTCAACAGGAACGCAGGAAAAAGTCTCTGTGATGTTAAGACCCGGTTCACACCAGGGTGGCGCAACGCGGCACGACTTGTGGGGGCGACCTCGGCGGCGCGATCTCAAGACGACTTGAGACGCCCGCCGAGGCGATTTGCATAAGACTTCTGTATAGAAGTCAATGCAGGTCGCCCTGAGTCGCTCTTACTTAGAACGGTTCCATTGAAAAGCGTGGGACGCGACTTGTCAGGCGACTGAGTCGCCTGACGAGTTGGCCTGGTGTGAACCGGCTCTAACAAATGCGAAGGCAGAGAGAAAATGAACTGGAAGGCCTTAAGTAGGCAGAGCTAACGAGCAGGATCATCAACAGGTGAGTCACTGTGGAGAGATGGGAGCTGGCAATTAGCTGCCAGCTGAGCTGCCAGCACAGAGAAGGAAGGGCTGAGCCCAGCCCTGACACTCTGGCAGTGCTCATCCTGTTCCTCCTTGCACAAAGGAGCAGATACCGGTCCTGTTGATGGGTTAAGGACCTTCTACGGCTCTGTCCAGCTCTCCTAGAGTAACTGCCTGTCTCCTGGAATCTCCTCCATGCTCTTGAGACTGTGCTGGGAGACACAGCAAACCTTCTGGCAATGACACGTATTGATGTGCCATCCTGGAGGAGTTGGACTGCCTGTGCAACCTTTATAGGGTCCAAGTAACGCCTCGTGCTACCAGTAGTGACACTGACCCTAGCCAAATGCAAAACTAGTGAAAAACAGTCAGAAAAGATGAGTAGGGAAAAAATATGTCAGACACCTCCACCTGAAAAACCGTTCCTGTTTTGGAGGTCGTCTCATTGTTGCCCATCTAGTGCACCTGTTGTTAATTTCAATTAACAGCAAAGCAGCTGAAATGGATTAATTACCCCCTCTGTATACACCCCTCCCCCTCTGCTACTTAACTGACCAGATCAATATAACAGGAGTTCTAATTCAAAAGTGTTTCTTTAATTTTTTGAGCAATGTGTATATATATATATACAAAAAATTTAAAATATATGTATATACACACACTACCCATCAAGTGTTTTAGAACACCCCCATTTTCACAGTTTTTATTGAAATGTATGCAGTTTAATGTCTCAATGTACTCTGAAAATAAAGCATATAGCAATTTAACATTTACACATAAAAAAATAAATCATTAAATAATTTTCTTTACCAACATGTAATCTAAATGTTTGACTCATCAAAGTAGACACCTTTTGCAGAGATATAACAGCTGAACACACTTGTGGCATTCCATAATTTAAAGTCTACTGTCTTGTTCTTTTCTTCTAAGGTAGTTCTGACAAAGCCTTGAGGTATGTTTTGGATCACTATCTTGCTGTAGGATGAACCCCTGACCAACTAGGCGTATTCCAGAGGGTATTACAAGCCGCTGCAAAATAACTGTCGTTGTTTTTTTGGTTCAGGTTGTCACTCACTCTGTGCAAGTAGCTGACTTTGGATCCAGCAAATGAGCCCCAGATCATAATGCTTCCTCCTCCATATTTGACATTTGGTGTCACACACCGAGGAACCATCACTTTGCCTTCTTGACGGCATACAAAAACCCAACGTGATGAACCAAAGATCTCAGATTTTGATTTATCGGTCGATAAGTCCTTCTTCAGTAGTCCACTGACAGTGCTTCATGGCCCAGACAAGCCTTTTTTTCTTATTTTGCTATCTTAGCAAGTGCCGGTGAACACCCATGCAATCCGATTCTGGTGCGGACAAAAAAAAAGGGTCCTATGCGAGTTTCGTCCGAATGCAATGCGATATAAGCCATACTATCTGTATGGCTGAAATCGCATTGCACAGTCATAGCATGTGATTTGCACTGAAAAGTCCTTTTTGTATAACTCTGAAATGTACAATATTTTTCATTTTTTGTTAACATAAACTTTTTTTTCACCTCCGGCCGCTCACTGCTTCTCTTTGTATCATTTCAAGTTCACTGAACTTAAACTTTTAAAATTTTAATAAAAACTGCAAAAATGGGAGTGTTCTAAAACTTTTGACCAGTGGTGTTAACTTCTTCCTGCCCCCCACCCTGTGTTGATCACAGTGTGGACACAGCTTGACCCCCCCCCTCCTTCCCCTAATTACCTTCTTACCACAAGTCGTGTCCTCCTTCTCCTGGCCTGGCTGGCTCATTGCAAGGTAACGGCAGAAAGTGGTTAACCAAGCAACCTGAGCTCTGGTCCTAATCTTTAGCAGTGAACTTTAGTCTTAATTATATAAATCATACGTTAGAAACTCTACCTAAAACTTCATAATGGGACAGGTGGCAAAAGCTGCCTAATTAAAATTAATCTGTGGACCAGCAGTATGTGCTTTTAAGAGGGTTTTCTGGTAGTGGAACATACTGGGGGTTATTTACGAAAGGCAAATCCACTTTGCACTACAAGTGCAAACTACAAGTGCAAAGAAGTGCACTTGAAATTGCACTGAACGTGCACTTGGAAGTGCAGTCACTGTGGATCCGAGGGAGACATGCAAGAAAAATAAAAAACATCATTTTAGCTTGCACATGATTGGATGATAAAATCAGCAGAGCTTCCCCTCATTTCAGATCTACCCCTCATATTTACAGCGACTGCACTTCCAAGTGTACTTTCAGTGCAATTTCAAGTGTACTTTGCACTTGTAGTGCAACGTGGATTTGCCTTTCGTAAATAACCCCCACTATCTTTTATTTTTGCTATAATAAATATCCCATTTTAAAGAAAAAAAAAAAACGAATTTTGTCCTCAGTTCATTCCGATATGTACTCTTCTACATATTTTTGTTAAAAAAAAAATCACAATAAGCGTATATTGATTGGTTTGTACAAAAGTTATAGCGTCTACAAAATAGGGGATAGATTTATGGCATTTTTATTATTTATTTATTTTTTTACTAGTGTAGCGGCCTCCACTCTCTCACTCCGCTGTTGGCTGGTCTCTGCTTGTCTAGGGGTACTTTGGAGGAGAGAGTGCGGGATCACCACGCCAAGCCTTCACCGCAGATGTTTATGTGGTGTAAGCAAAGTTCCTTTACCTTCGGGTCGGTGTTCTGAGTTTGGAGCCTCCGCCTCTTCTGTGGAACAGTGTCTGCCAGTAATTGAGCCCCACACCAATAAAAGTCCAACACTCCTTTATTCTTCAATGTCAGGATGAAACACAATCAGTTGGACTCCCTCAACGAACAGACAGGGGGTGTGGATACGAGTAGGCCCAGGCACAATGAACTCTCCTATTCCACCATCAGCGAATAGGTTTTTTGCACGTGGTCTCTACCACCTGTTTAGAATCTTGGTCGCTGCCACCGACCGGGTGAATGGTGAACCTTCCTTCTGACTGCACTTGGCTCCTGTTTGGGAAGACATCCCTCCGGGCGGTCTCCTGAGGCTCACCCGGCACCGGCAATCTGCTGCATCAGGTCTTCGGGTGAGTAACTCCTCCGGTCCCTTACGCCTCTGGATTCGGGCACCCCACTCCCGGGGTCCCCTAGGAAATCCTTCCCTCGCGGAGCCCAGCGGAGGACACTGGGTCCCAGGCCTCCAACCGAGTACCTCACCCCAGGCTGAAGGTGCCCGGGGTGGAACACGAACTCCGGGTGTCCAGGCCTTGGCCGCCTGGACACCGACCACGAACCACAGCCCTCAGGCTAAAGGTGCCCGAGACTCGACTCCCGTGGCCAAAAATGGCCGACCCCTTTATACCCTCCCCCCAGCAAGCCCAGCGGAGCCCCCGCCCCGCTGTACTCATGCTGCAAGAGGCCAAAAAGGGTATCCCACTGCAACGATGGCTCAACCCTGGGCCCAAAGTGACAGCGCCACCCGCTGGGCCCCAGGGAACCACACATCACAGATCCCACACCAAATTCAAACATGATAGAAAAGCATATACCCGCTACACTAGTATTGGCGGTGATCAGGGATTTTTATCGGGTCTGCGATATTGCGACGGACAGATCGGATACTTTTGACACATTTTTGGGACCACTGACAATTATACAGCGATTAGTGCTATAAAAATGCACTGATTACTGTATAAATGTCACTCTTGCTGACCTACATCCACCTGGTAAAATTTCGTGAATGTATGCACTGATGACCATGCTGCGGCTTTGCAAACCTGAGCCACAGAGGCTTGGTGACGCACTGCCTAAGAAGCACTGACTGCCCTGGTAGAGTACGCTCTAGGATGAGAAGGCGGAATCTTCCCCTTTAAATCATAAACCTGGGTAATAATCTGACAAATCCATCTAGAAATGGTCGATTTTGATGCTGCCTGCCCTCTCCTGGGGCCTTCTGGCAACACAAACAAAGCGTCAGTTTTCCGTATCTGGGCAGTTGCTTCCAGATAGAAATTAACCACCCTTACTACATCAAGAGAATGTAATAATTCTTCTTCTGCAGAACATGGTTCTGGAAAAAACGAAGGTAGGGAAATATCCTGGTTCATGTGAAAACTGGATACTACCTTAGGCAAAAAGGACGGGCGAGGACGTAACACCACCTTGTCCTTATGAACCACTAAGAATGGATCTTTACAAGAAAAAGCTACCAACTCAGAAACTCTTTTTGGGGAGGTTACCGCAACCAAAAATACTAACTTCTTTGTCACAAGGACCAATGGAGCATCGCACATTGGCTCAAAAGGAGACGTTGGCTCAAAAGGAGACTCCTGGAGGACCGACAAGACTAGATTCAAATCCCATGGGCACAGAGGTGATTTAATCAGCAAATTTATACGCATTACTCCTTGCATAAAAGCCCGAACTAAGGAATGTGAAGCAAGAGGCGTTTGGAAAAAAACTGACAAGGCTGAGACTTGACCCTTGATAGTACTCAAGGCTAGTTTCATTTCCACTCCTAACTGTAGGAAAGCGAGAACTCTACCTTTGACATACTTGCGAGGATGCCAACCCTTGTTTTCACACCAGGAAACATAGGCCTTCCAGACCCTATAGTAAATAGCCCTAGAGGCCGGCTTCCTTGCATTAATCAGGGTAGTTACCACTGAGCCTGAAAGCCCTCGATTATTTAGAACGAGGGCCTCAACAGCCAAATCGTCAAATTTAAGCGTTTGTAAGGCAGGATGGAACACTGGCCCTTTTGAAAGCAGATCCGGGCGGGACGGAAGAGTCCAAGGATCCCCTACTGGCATCCTCACGATCTCTGAATACCAGGATCTCCTGGGCCATGCCGGAGCAACTAGGATTACCAGCTTCTGTTCACCCTTGATCTGGCGTAGAAGACGCAGAAGCAACTGAACCGGAGGGAACGCATAAATCAGTGAGAAGTGATCCCAACGAGTTACTAAGGCATCCGTCCCACAAGCGAGCGGATCCCTTATCCTTGACACAAAGCTATCCAACTTTCTGTTGAACCTGGACGCCAATAGGTCTACGTCCGGGGTACCCCACTTCTGACATATGGCCAGAAAGACGTCGGGATGCAGAGACCATTCCCCTGGGAGCATTTGCTGGCGGCTCAGGAAATCTGCCTGCCAATTTTCTACTTCTGAGATAAAAAACGCAGACAGGCAAGGCACATGCTTTTCTGCCCAATCCAGAATATGGTTTACCTCTTTCTGGGCAGCGCGACTTCTGGTGCCGCCTTGCTGATTGATATAGGCCACTGCTGTGGCATTGTCGGATTGGATCCTGACAGGATAGCTCCGTAATCTGCCCGTCCAGGCCCTTAGGGCCAGACATGCCGCCCGAATTTCTAGAATGTTGATGGGCAAGATCTTCTCGAATTCTGACCACTTCCCCTGGATAGTGTTCCCTTCCAGGACTGCTCCCCAGCATAGGAGGCTGGCGTCGGTTGTCACTATCCTCCAAGTAACTTGTATGAAGATTTTCCCCTTCTGCAAATTCTTGGCTAACAACCACCACTTGAGACTCTGTCGCACGCTTGGAGTCAAGGACATTGGACAATCCAAATCCTGGCTTTTGCTGCTCCAAGCAGACAGGATGGTCTTTTGCAATGGCCTTGAATGGAATTGAGCATAGGGAACTGACTCTAACAAGGCTACCATCTTCCCTAACAACCTCATGCAAAGGCGGACAGAGGGACTCTCCCTTGTCCTGACTGCGTGAACCAGTTCTCTTATAGCGCAGACCTTTGCCTGGGGTAAAAAACACTCTTTTGTGGGTTGTGTATAACCAGACCCAAGTATTCCAGCCTTTTTACTGGCCGTAAGGATGATTTTTCTAGGTTGAGAATCCAACCTACATGTTCCAAATACCTGACTGTGCTGACGACACGCTGGTCTAGTCCTGCTATGGACTGATCTATTAGCAGCAGGTCATCTAGGGCTATACCCTGGGCTCTTAGTCTCACCAGAAGTGGAACCAGGACCTTTGTAAATACTCGTGGTGCGGTGGCCAACACAAAGGGCAAGGCCACAAACTGAAAATGTCGCTGTTCTTGTAAGGTACCTGTGATAGGTAGTGTCCGAAGTGGAACTTGTGTGCTGAGGATTCAGGCGAAAACGTAGTCAGGCAGATTAGGTTGGCAACAGATCAGGCAAAATGGTACACGATCGAAATCCAGAGAGTGGTCAGGCAGGCAAAGGTCATACACGAGCTGGCAGTGAAGTACAAAATCAGCAGGCTGGAGAGTAGTCAGGAATTCAGGCAGAAGTTCAACACGAAAATCAGGATCAAAAAGCAGTCACAACACCCAGGGAGCTATTCCACACAAACGGGCGCTGAGAGATAGCATCACTTCCTTTTTAAGGGCTGCTTTGATTGAAAATTGTCCACAGCTGGCAGTAGGTGGGGCTGGTGAGTCCAAGGTAATGTTTAATACTGAGAGGACATTTCCAAAAGTCTAGATCTGCTCAGTAGCGCAACAGGTAAGGCTGCAGCTTTGGGACCAGGAAGATCCCGGTTCAAATACACCCAGGTACATGACAGGGCCCCCTCCCCAGTGGACCCCTCCGGGGGCCTAGCGGGGCTTAGTGGGAAAGGAGGCATGGAAGTCTCGAATAAGAGAAGGGGCATGCAGATCTTTGGCTGGAACCCAGGAACGGTCTGTGACAGGATATCCCTTCCAATGAACCAGATACCGAAGGCCACGACCCTGTCTTCTAGAATCAAGAATCTTGGAGACTTCAAACTCATTTTGTCCATCAACAAGAACAGGAGGAGGTAGCTGTTGCGTTCTGGAGTAGCGATTAAAATTTCTTTTTTGAGGAGGGAAACGTGGAACACAGGATGAATCCGGAGAGAGGAGGGTAATTTCAACCGATAGGAGACTGGCCCGACTCGAGCAATAATTCTGTAAGGACCAATGAATCGAGGGCCCAATTTGGTAGAAGGTTGTTTCAGTCTCACATATTTGGTTGATAGCCAAACTCTGTCCCCCACCACATATGGAGGTATATGGCGTCTTCGTTTGTTGGAAAAAAGTGCATACTTGCCTGCTGAGTTCCGTAGTAATAAGCAAATCTTTTTCCAATGTAGCAGAATATTTTTAACCCGCTGATCTGCTGCTGGTACACCAGAAGAAGGCTGAAGTAGGGGAAAAGTCTGAGGGTGATAGCCTAGGGCTGCGTAGAATGGTGTGGTATGAAGAGCACTGTGCCAACGGGAATTAATGGCGAACTCAGCTAAAGGCAAATACTCAGACCAGTTGGAGTGTAAGGCATTGACATAATGTCGAAGATAGGTTTCTAGGGTCTGGTTCATGCGTTCGGTTTGACCATCTGTTTGAGGGTGATGTGAGGTAGAGAGTGAAAGCGTTACTCCCAGTTTCTTGCAGAACGCTCTCCAGAATCGGGAAACAAACTGGGATCCGCGGTCTGAGACGACATTGGTAGGTATGCCATGATATCTCACAATATGGGAAAGGAAGAGAGTAGACAGTGCTTCCGCTGTAGGTAATCCCGGGAGCGGCACAAAATGAGACATTTTTGAAAAGCGATCCACTATGACCCATATAGCAGTCATGCCCTCGGACTTGGGTAAGTCTGTAATGAAGTCCATAGTCAAATGGGTCCAAGGCTGACGAGGTGCTGAAAGTGGTTGTAACAGTCCAGTAGGCAAAGTACGGGGTACTTTATTAGCAGCACAAGTTGGACAGGCAGCCACATAGTCAGTAACATCCCTTTTCATATGAGGCCACCAGACATGACGCTGCAAGGTCTTAAGAGTGATGGTGACACCAGGATGACCAGATAAAACACCATCATGTGCCCAGAGGAGTACAGGTTTTCTGAGGCTAGGGGCTACGAACAGGCGACCTGGTGGTATCTTCAAGCCTTGGGGAACACAATTCTGGGTTTCTTGTAACTGTTGGGAAAGAGCCGTAGAGATCTGTGCGACAATTTTGTGAGGTGGGATTATATACTGCTTGGTAGGTTGGTCTTCTTCAGAGGTAGCAAACTGTCTGGAAAGAGCATCGGCTTTCTTGTTTTTATGCCCAGGAACATAAGAAAGAACAAAATTAAAACGGGAGAAAAACAGAGCCCATCGAGCCTGACGTGAGTTCAAACGTCTTGCAGTCTGAAGGTACAGTAGGTTTTTATGGTCAGTGAGGATAGAAAAAGGTTTGGGAGCCCCTTCCAGAAGATGTCGCCATTCAGACAATGCCAATTTGATGGCCAGTAGTTCTCGATTCCCAACATCGTAATTCATCTCCGCTGGAGAAAACTTTCTAGAAAAAAATGCTACTGGATGGATTCTACCAGACTTAGGCTGTCTCTGGGAGAGCACGGCACCTGCTCCTACCTCAGAGGCATCAACCTCAACTATGTACTGGAGATCGGGATTTGGATGCTGAAGAATTGGAGCTTTGCTGAACATGTCTTTTAATTGCTGGAAAGCCGATTCTGCTTCTGAGGACCATACCTTGCAATTTGTACCTTTCTTAGTCATAGCAGTAAGGGGGGCCGCAATGGAGGCAAAACCTTTGATGAAGCGTCTGTAGTAATTTGCGAACCCTAGAAAGCTTTGGAGCCCTCTTAAAGTGGTCGGTTGGGGCCATTGCAAGACAGCGGAACGTTTTTGAGGGTCCATTTGGAAACCAGCAGCACTTATAATGTATCCAAGGAAAGGAATACGGCTTTGATGGAAACTGCATTTCTCAATCTTCGCGTAAAGATGGTTTTCTCTCAGTCGTTGCAATACCTGCTTTACATGCGAGATGTGCTCTAGATGAGTCTTGGTAAAGATTAAAATGTCGTCCAAGTAGATGATCACAAAACTGTTGCTGAAATCATGAAAAATTTCATTCATGAAACGTTGGAAGACAGCAGGGGCGTTACACAACCCAAATGGCATAACCAGATATTCAAAATGTCCATTACGAGTGTTGAATGCTGTCTTCCACTCGTCCCCGTCTTTAATTCGAATTAGATTATAAGCCCCTCGTAGGTCTAGCTTGGAGAAGATAACAGCCCCCTTAAGTACATCAAACAGTTCAAGAATGAGAGGCAAAGGGTAGGAGTCTTTTACAGTGATTTGATTTAACCCTCCATAGTCTATGCATGGTCGAAGACCCCCATCTTTTTTTTCAACAAAGAAAAAACCTGCCCCTACTGGAGAAGAAGAGGGTCGGATAAAACCTCTTTCCAAGTTGTCTTTTATGTATTCCTCCATGGATTTTTGTTCAGGCAAAGACAGGGGATAGGTCCTTCCTTTGGGAAGAGGTGCTCCAGGAATCAATTTAATTGTACAGTCAAAAGAACGATGTGGAGGTAAAACCTCTGCCTTTTGCTTGCAAAATACGTCTGCAAACGCATGGTATTCATGAGGCAAGGTAGGTGGGACGGCCACGGAAGCCAACATACAAGCAGGAAGTCTTTTGGGTTGAGACAAACAGTTTGAATGACAGAACAACCCCCAAGAGGTTAGTTGTCCATTTTCCCAATCAAAAGAAGGGTTATGTTGTTGTAACCATGGGTAACCAAGGATAACAGGCAGAAGTGGAGAATCAATAAGAGACAAGACAACTTCCTCTTTGTGGAGTACGCCTACCTGAAGGGTGATTGTCATAGTCTCAAATTTTACAATGCCATCTCCCAAGGGTTGTCCATTCACGGTGGTAATGTTCAGGGGTCTAGGTTTTGGAACAAATGGGATATTATTTTTTTTAGCAAAAGTGTAGTCCAAGAATATGCCAGAAGCTCCAGAATCCACAAAAGCCTCACAGGAGACAAGTTTAGAGGGTAAATGGATAATTGCAGGAATGGTAATCTTGGTCTTGGAGGATATACCTATAAGGTCTAAGCCAGCTCCTCCAACACTGGTTAGACCCTGCCTTTTACTGGACGGGAAGGGCAGACAGATAATAAATGTCCTTTAAGTCCACAGTATAGGCATAGGCCCAATGCACGCCTCCTTTGTTTCTCAGACTCAGTTAGGTGGAGACGGCTTACATCCATGCGTTCCACAGGTGTCTGGGGTTCAACTGAGATTTCAGGTTCTGGCTGAGGTGGTGCTTGGAAGTTAGGGGCCAAACGGTAGACTGGCCGAGGAAACTTGCGAGTTCTAAGTCTCTCTTGGCATCTTTCATGATACCGGACATCCAGACGAACACAGAGCTCTATGAATTTCTCTAGGTCTTCTGGGGAATCCTTATAGACTAATTCGTCTTTGATGCGATCTGCAAGACCTTTTCGGAAGGCTGCACGTAATGCCCTTGAGTCCCAAGTAGTCTCAGCAGCAAGGGTACGAAACTCAATAGCATATTGTGCCACAGACCTGGTGCCTTGTTGCATGTCCAAGAGTGAGTACTCAGCTGCAGAAGCTCTATCTGGCTTGTCAAATACAGTCTGGAGAGAAGCCAGAAATTTGTCAGCGTCTTGCAGCACAGGATCATTGCGTTCCAGATAAGGAGAGACCCAGGCCAGGGCCTTCCCCTTTAACAAGGAAATTACAAAAGTCACTTTGGCAGAAGAAGTGCTAAAGGTCCCAGGGTTGTTGCGGAAATGCAAACGGCAAACATTTAAAAAGCCTCTGCAGTCCTCAGTATCACCACCAAATTTGTCAGGCATAGGAAGTTTGGGTGGTACAGAAGAGGTGGGTTGGATCGTAGCAGGAGTAGGATCCAGAGTCTGGACCATTGCAGAGGAAGCAGGCAAACAAGATTTAAGCATAGTACAAAGTTCATCTAACTTGGCGTCCAGGGAAGAAAGATGCTGTTCATGAGCTCCAATCAATTGTCCCTGACGTGAAATCGCCTTAACAATCTCAGCAGGGTCCACTGTCATTGTGGCCCGTTTGTAATGTAAGGTACCTGTGATAGGTAGTGTCCGAAGTGGAACTTGTGTGCTGAGGATTCAGGCGAAAACGTAGTCAGGCAGATTAGGTTGGCAACAGATCAGGCAAAATGGTACACGATCGAAATCCAGAGAGTGGTCAGGCAGGCAAAGGTCATACACGAGCTGGCAGTGAAGTACAAAATCAGCAGGCTGGAGAGTAGTCAGGAATTCAGGCAGAAGTTCAACACGAAAATCAGGATCAAAAAGCAGTCACAACACCCAGGGAGCTATTCCACACAAACGGGCGCTGAGAGATAGCATCACTTCCTTTTTAAGGGCTGCTTTGATTGAAAATTGTCCACAGCTGGCAGTAGGTGGGGCTGGTGAGTCCAAGGTAATGTTTAATACTGAGAGGACATTTCCAAAAGTCTAGATCTGCTCAGTAGCGCAACAGGTAAGGCTGCAGCTTTGCAACCAGGAAGATCCCGGTTCAAATACACCCAGGTACATGACAGTTCTACTGCGAATCGCAGGAATCTATGATGAGCAGGGTATATAGGCACATGGAGATATGCATCTTTGATGTCTATGGATGCTAGAAGTTCTTCTCCCCGAAAAATGGATACTACTGACCGGATCGATTCCATGCGAAACAAGTGGATGTTTAGGAACCGGTTCAGACCTTTGAGATCTAAAATGGGCCTGACACTCTCCATTCGGTTTTGCCACCGTTAAGAGATTTGAATAAAACCCCATTCCCTGTTCTTCTAAGGGAGTCTCTATGATGACCCCTTGAGACAGAAGCTGGTCTAGTGCCTGAAATAAAGACCCTCTTTTTACTGGGTCCTTGAGAACGCTCGATCTTAGGAAGCAAGACGGTGGAAACTCCCAAAACTCTAGTTTGTGTCCCAGAGATACTGTGGAGATGACCCATCTGTCCTGGATCTATTCCCACCAGGCTCCTGCGAACTGCAGAAGCCTTCCCTGCACTTGATCGAGCTGGGCGCCCCTTCATAAGGAGGCCTTGGGGCTCTGCTTTGCAGACTTCTGCCCCCAGGACTTTTTTTGGCCCTGAGCTTGGTTCTGAGGCCTTCCTCTTGGAGCTGATGGCGGAGGCCGTCGTGACTGCTTGGAGGCTGTTGCCCCAGGCGATGGAGAAGCAGAACGTTTAAATGAAGGACGCCTACTTCTTCTTTTTTTTTTTTTTTATGTTTACGTTTTTTATTGAATATTGACAATTACAAGGTCATACTCATGACAAAAGGACGTAAAAGGACAGCAGTCGTATTACAGGTTCCTCAGTATGCAAATACATTCATGAATTGTGATTCTTATCTTTCAATAAAAAGACAGACTTAGGAATCTATGACATAAATGATGACCTCATAGTAAAGGAAAGAAAAAAAAAACAAAAAAAAAACAAAACAAAAACAAGAGTAGATTCACTCGGTCCTATAAGGAAGCCAATCAGGCTCGAGTAATAGATACCTATATGACCTTGTAGTAACACACCCTGAGTGCAGTAGCTAAATGAACCTAAAACTAAACTAGAACTAAAACTAAAACTAGATCTAAAACGAAGAATGAGGATAGTAAGGTTACCATATATGTGGCAACCAAGAGTTGCATATGTCAATCCACATCTTTTCTGCTATGGTGTATTTCCATTCCACTGCTTATTTGTTTATTTCTTTATTCATCTATGTGCATAGTCATTCTAAATCATATCAGTCAAATTATGTATTTTAAGCCATATTTCCCATTGTTTGAGAAATTTTCCTTTATTGCCTTTGGAATTGGCAAAAGAGTGCTCATAAGAGCACTGTAGAGTCACCCTGGAGATGATTTCCTGAATTGAAGGGACTATGTTTTTTTTCCATTGGCACAATATTGATAGTCTTGCCGCAATAAAGATATGTAGAACCACTGTCCTAAAGTCAAGGGGGAATTTCCCTATAGTTAAACCGAGCAGTGCTAAATCCGGCGATGGTTTCGTTATTATCCCTGTAATCTGTGAGATCAACTGGAAGATGGAATTCCAGAAGCTCGTTAATGACTTGCAATACCAAAGTATATGAAGTAAGTTCCCCGGTTGTCCGCAATTACGCCAACAATCCGGAGACTGACCTGTGTAGATTGTAGCCAAACGTGTCGGTGTCAAGTACCACCTATATAGGATCTTATATATATTTTCCCAGTGTGACACACAGTGCGAGGCTTTTAGACTACAATTAATTGCTTGAGACCATTCTAATGGAGAGTATGTTCTCTTTAGTTCTGCTTCCCATTTAATTATCGATGGAGTGTCTTTGATTGGAGAATCGGGTTGTAGTAGGGAGTACATAAATGATATGCCTTTTTTTTCCCGGGTAGATTCCGCATGATAGAGTTCCCATACTGCTTTGTTCAGATTAATGGTGTCCGAATTGCAAGTGTGGAGGAAGTGCTGAATTTGCATCATTGCGAACCTATCTTTAAGTTTAACTTCTTCTGGAATCTCTCGTAAGGTATGATAGCCCGCTTCGATCCAAGGTTTAAGCAAAAGGTTTGGAATCAGGAATGTGAAGGATTGAAGCGGAATATCAACCAGTTTCACCTGTGTGACCTCCCGGCTCTTAATTAATAGATCTTCCCAAGCTTTAAGTGAGGCAGATATAGACGGGTGATATGGTATGTATAGTGGTTTGCTAGTGGCTGCTGCGATGAGTAAAGCTGATAGGTTAGTATTTTGTATTAAGGAGCATTCTAGTAGTACCCACTGTTTCCCTAAAGATGGGTCGCACCATGCTCTGAGCTGGTCGAGGAGAGTCGCTCTATAGTAGTCTCAAATGACTGGAACCCCCATACCACCTTTTGATTTTAATTTGGTGAGAGTTGCGAAAGCTATTCTTGCCTTGGTTCCTTTCCATATGAAGGATCTAAGTGATATATCTAGTTTATTGAAAAATACTTGTGGGAGGGGAATGGGTACTGTCCGAAAGATATAGAGGATTTTTGGTAGCACCATCATCTTGAATGTAGCTATCCTGCCCATCCAAGAGATTTCAAATTTTGCTAGTTGAGTAAGTTCGGTCTGGACCGTATGAAGTAGCTTTTTATAGTTAATGTCATAGAGGTGGCCTGATTTGGCAGTGAGAAAAATCCCTAGATATTGGATCTTGCCGCTGTTCCAATCACAAGGGAACAAGGATTTCATTTTTACTTTAATTTTATAGTTAAGATTGGTTGTGAGAACCTGACATTTGGATATATTAATTTTATAGTAAGATACGGCGCTGAAGGTATCAATTATTTTGCATACTTCAGGCAAAGACTTAGTCACATCCGAGAGTGTCAAAATGACATCATCCGCAAACAATCCCATTTTATGATCAATACCAGCTACTAAGATGCCTGTCACATTTTGGGAACTCCTGATGACAGCCGCAAATGGTTCCATAATCAGAGTGAAAATTAAGGGTGAAAGGGGGCACCCCTGCCTAGTCCCATTGGATATAGTAAAGGCGTCGGAGAGTACAGAGGAGGTAAATACTTGGGCCGATTGGTTATTATAAAGTGCTAGGATAGCTGATAGAATGGGGCCAGTAAAACCAAATTTTGTTAGGGTAGCTTGTAAATACCCCCAATGTACCCTATCGAATGCCTTCTCGGCATCCAAAGCTATGAAGGCAGTGGGTAACTTACGACTCTCGGCTATACGGAGAAGATTAAGTATTCTGCGGGTGCCATCTGGAGCTTGGCGACCTTTTACAAATCCTACTTGGTCAGCGGCTATTAAAGAAGGTGTTACTTCCGCTATTCTATTGGCAATAATCTTGGCGTATACTTTAAGGTCTGTATTAAGGAGGGATATTGGCCTAAAGTTTTTGGGTAAGTTGGGTTCCTTTCCTGGTTTGGGTAGGGTGACTATTATAGCTTTAAGCATTTCTGATGCTATTGTTCCTGAAGAAATAGCGTCATTAAAAACTCTGACTAGATGTGGGATCAATACGGTTGAGAAGGTTCTATAATATTCCGCTGAAAGACCATCTGGTCCAGGGGATTTGTTAAGAGCAAGGGAGTTAAGGACTAGTTCAACTTCTGCGCCTGTAATTGGAGCATTAAGTCGCTCCAGCATCTGGGGATCTAATGATGGAATGTTGACCGAATTTAGAAATTTGGATATATTTTCCATGGATGGTTGGGGGTGTTGGGGTCTGAGTTAAGATTATAGAGACCACTATAGTACTCCTTGAATGTGTTCGCTATATCTTTTGGATGTGATACTTTGGTGCCATTTTTGGGTTCAAGTAGATGAGCAATTCTCGTTTTGGCTTGTCGGACTTTAATTTGTTGGGCCAAGAGTTTCCCCGCTTTATTTCCGAAAGAATAAAATGAGGCTTTTAGGTGTTTCATATGTCTTTCATAGTTGGCTACTAACGCATGTTTAAGGTTCAATCTACACTCTTTAAGATCGTCTAACGCATTTTGGGACATATCTTTTTTATTTTGTGTTTCTAGGAGGCGTATTTTGTTTAGCATTAGGTCAATTGTTTGAGACCTACGCTTCTTTTCCCTGGCAGCGATTTGTATTAACAGGCCTCTGATGAAGGCTTTGTGAGTACACCAGTTAGTGGATGCCGAGGTATCTTCTATTGTATTAATTGTAAAAAATTCCTCCAGTTGCATCTGAACTCTCTCTCGGTGATGTTTATTGGTGAAGATGTGTGTATTGTTGCGCCACAGAAATGTAGGGGTTACATTAATTTGTTCTTCTAATTCAATTGTTATGGGCGCATGGTCTGCCCAAGTGATGGTCTCAATAGTGGATGACTTAGTCTTATACAGGGAAGATAGGTCTGTAAGGATCATATCTATTCTAGAATAGGATCTATGGGGATTAGAAAAAAAACGTAAAGTCTTTTTCGTCTGGATGATAGCATCTCCAGACATCATATAGGGATTCTCTATGTATAGTGGATTGGAGTATAGATTTATGGTGTAATTTGGGAGGTGAGCAGTCAATGTGGGAGTCAATCACCGAGTTAAAGTCTCCTAGCAAAAGGAGGTTCCCCCTACAGATGGGTTTAACCTGTTTGAGGAGGCTCCTCAAAAAGGTTATTTGCCCTTGATTTGGGGCATATACTGCCACAATGGTATACAAAACATTATTCAAGGTACATATTAAAATAACATAGCGGCCCTTCTTGTCCGTGATGACTTCCTGTAAAGAAAATGCTATTGAATTTTTGATTGCAATAAGAACTCCATTATGTTTTGTGTGAGCATTTGCAAAAAATATATGCGGGTACAATCTATGAGAACATTTTGGGGCTTTAGTTGCTGAAAAATGAGTCTCTTGTACACATAGTACATCTCCCCTTAGTTTTTGGGCTGTAGACCATAAAAGGCTTCGTTTAAAAGGGCTGTTTAGACCCTTAGCGTTAAGAGAAACAAACTTAATGGTCATCATAAACTAGGTTACGAACAGACGATGCTTCCTGTAGGAATAAACGGTGGGAGCTGACCTTGTTGATTAAGAGATCATCATTTCCAAAAACATGTTCATACTCACAAATAGTAGAGTTAAAGGAGAGAGGATATCGCCATCTAGTGGTAACTGTTAGTACAGATGTCCAGTTGTAGTTCGGCATGGATTGCATATTAGGTATATCTGCCTCTGAAGAGATGACATGCGAAAAGCAGTAGAATAAGCAAAAAAAATCATGAATTGAAAAGATGTGGATCGCTCTATTGGGAAAGAAAAAAAGGAGAGAAAAAAACAACAAAAAATAACCAAATAGTAAAAAAGAGTCTGGAACCTGCCCCAGCATCCAGAGGCAGACTAATCTGCTTGTCATCTGAGGGCGCCTATTCCACGCCAACATGGCGACAGGAAAAGCAAATCTAGGTATTTAAAGATGCTCCTTTCAACCGCATTAGTAGAAGGGTATGAGGTGGTTCTCTTTCGGTGGTCCGTGGTTATTATGTCGACCAGTCCGTCTGAACTTTAGGAGGGTCACGTCGTCTAGGGGCTGGTTCTTCAGCAGGAAGGATGTCCCATTCTCTAAGAAGACGAAGGCCTGATTCCAACGAGTGAATGTTGAACGGCTTACCTTGATAGGTTACCATTAGTTTTGATGGGGTCCCCCATCTGTAAACAATGCTATGATTACGCAGAGCTTTGGTAATCGTAAGGAGTTTCCTTCTGTGTTGTATAGTGGCTTGTGAGAGATCCGAGAATAAAGCTATGTTCGCATACTGTCCAGTCATTTGTGGGTTGTTCCTCATAGCTCGCATAGCATCCTCTTTTATATGGTAGTAGTGTATACGTGCCAGAACATCTCTCGGTACATTGTCCGGGAGGAAACCCGGCTTAGGCAGTCTATGCGCTCTGTCAATTGTTAGCTCAACGTCAGTTGCTTTGGGCAGTAAGGTATGTAACATTTGGCGTACAAATCTACTCAGATCAATATTGGGAATAGATTCAGGAATTCCGCGAAATTTAATGTTATTTCAGCGAGAACGGTCTTCTAAATCTGATAACTTCGCTGCCATTCTCTGCATCTCAGTTTGCTGTTCCTTAAATGCATCTACTAGGTTATTGTGCGCTGCAAAAGCACCCTCGATTTTGTGATCTGTGTAGGCCACTCTATGCTGTAATTCTTGCACATCAGCCTTGATAGGATTCAACATTGTCAGCATGTCTGAATGTACAGAATCTCTTAAGGAAATGAGCATGTCCCTCATGTTAGAAATAGTCACAGGCTGGGATGATGAGGGAAAGTGCTCAAGTGGGGTCTGATTAGCAGCCTCCGGTGTACTGTCCTCCATGTCAGATTCTTCCTCCTGCCTGTCTCCCTTTGCTTTTTTGAATTTAGTGGGGCTGCGGGTGGTAGGGCTATCAGGTGGTGAAATGACGATTCCCCCCTTAGCAATATGCTTGATAGTTGTACGTACCGAGGATGTGCTGCTGGAGTCTGAGGAAGCTTCACCTTCCCCTGCTGTCTGTATGTGTGCTCCGCCGCCGGCGCCATCTTGGTTCATGCGGCCGCTAGTGGAGGGGAAGTAATCTGTTAACGTTAGCAGATTCTGGCGGTATGAACCCATTTTTCGAACAGCGCCAGGTGTAGTGTCATCTTGAGCAGCCATGGCCGGTTTTAGAAATCACCTCCGTCGCTGGGTCACTTCGTTTGCGGTATCCTGGAGCAGGAGCTCAGCTAAACAGCAGCCGTCTCTCACGCCGGCTAGACACGCCCCCCCCCTACTTCTTCTTTTTACGGGAATTGTACTCTTTCCCCCTGAGATTTTCTGGATGTACTTATCCAAGTCATCCCCAAACAATCGTTCCCCATGAAAGGGAAAACCAGTCATCAACTTTTTACAAGGCAACTCTACTGACCAATGCTTAAGCCACAGAACCCTGCGCATGTGTACTAAGATGAGGGCAAGGCAAAACGTCTGATGAATAGAATCTTTAATAGAGTCAACCGCAAAACAAAGGGCCATAGGCAGCTCTGCTAGGTCCCGGACATCTTCCCCTTTGACGACCTGCTTCACTTTGTCTTTAAGGGATTGACAGATGCCAATTGCCGCTACCGCAGGCTGTGCTACTGCACCAGCCATAACAAACGAGGCTTTAAGCAACGATTTCAGCCTCTTATCCACTGGATCCTTAAACACCTGAACATTGTCTACCGGACAAGTAAGACTTTAATTCAAGGACGAGACAGCAGCATCTACCATCTACACACTCCATTTCTTATTGAATTTCTCCTCCATAGGATAAATTTGAGAGAATCTTTTAGGAGAATAAAATGCCTGTCTGGATGATCCCAGTCAGCATAAATAAGCTGTTCCAGCAATGGGTGCATAGGAAAAGCGTGTGAACCCTGGGGGGGCTTTAAAGAACCCAAAGAGGAGAAGGGGACTTCAGCCGTCTCCGTCAGGGGTAACTTATATCCAAACCGCACTGTCTCAGTGAGAGATTGAATCAGCAATCTTTGAGACTGTGAAGTTGTGAAGGGCTCCTCTGGAACTGAGTCCTCAAATGAGGAACCATCATCCTGCCCTTCTAGAGTGTCCCCTAAGGGCACATCCGAATCCCCCACCCATTCCTGATCCGCAGAAGACGGGCCCGGAAGAGGGGAAGGGGACCTGTCATGCTTCTTCCCAGCCTGGGAAGAGGATGCCAACAGGCTAGCTATCTTTCCCTCTAAACCAGCCAAAGCTGTAGCTAGGTCATCCTTAGTGACAAATGCAGAGGCTGGAGTGTTGGAAGTAGCTACAATGGCTGACAAGTCTAATGGCTTAGCTTGGTCAGCCGTTTCAGGACTTTCAGAGGAGGATGGTACTGTGAAGGCACGACTAGGATCCCCAGACCCTGACCGCTGCACTTTTGCGCCCCTTCTCCCTGTTTTAGTCCCTGAACTTTAATACGAAGCCCCCTGTCCACGCCTGCGCCGTGAGAAAACATGCATGCCGATCCACGTGCACGCCGGCGGCGCCGAGTTCCGTCCCCCCTGTGACGTCCTTTCTGTTCAATATTATGAAGGGAGGGAACTCTCGCATGCACAGTGATTCACATCAGGAATCTGGGGGGGGGGAGCTTGCTACTGGCAAGCTGGGTAACAGGCACCGGCTCGGCAAGCAGAGTAATGGTCCCCGGCCCAGTGGCCTTGGTAACGGGCCCCGGATCCACGAGCCGGACACCGGGTGCTGGTCCAGCAAGCCAAGTAATGGGTATTGGTTTAACAGACTGGGACACTGGGACTTCAGACTGGGAAGCGGCACATCAGACTGGGAAGCGGGCACATCAGACTGGAAAGCGGGCACATCAGACTGGAAAGCGGGTACAACAGACTGAAAGGCAGGCACCAGGACATCAGACTGTAAGGCAGGCACCAGGACATCAGACTAGAAGGCAGGCACCAGGGCGTCAGACTTGAAGGCAGGCACCAGGGCGTCAGACTGGAAGGCAGGCACCAGGGCGTCAGACTGGAAGGAAGGCACCAGGACGTCAGACTGGAAGGAAGGCACCAGAACTTCTTTTTCGGCTTAGCCACTGCAGATTTGTAAGTAACGGGAGGACTGTATGAGAAGGAAGTAATTGGGCAAAAGGAAGGGCTGGGATGCGGTAGAGACACTGGAACAGTTACTGGAGGAGATTGTTGTGCAGTTGTTACAGGTGGAAGGGAAGAGGCAGGTGGATTGAAGGCAGGATAAGTGCAGCAAGTAGAGACTGGGTAATAATACTTTATGGGAAGTTGTGTATACTGGGCTGCAGCTGAGATTGCCATGGGCGACGGGGAGATAGGTTCTTGGGAAGGCAGATGACCAATGGCAGGGCTGGAACACAGGAGATCTGACCATGCCTGCAGCACAGGTTGAACAGGTTGAACAAAAGCTGGTTCACACACACCCTGTCTGATCAGAGACTGCACTGAACTAATACAATCAGATAACACCTGCTGGGAACAAGGGAAATAATGTTAATCGAAAGAAGCCGGATCATCCTCTAATAACCATACCAGGGATTTAACTTCATCACCATTGAAGGGAGGAGAGAAATCATCACTTCCTTTGGGAATGCATGACAGGGCTGGCTTTACGCATAACCGGATTAACAGCTGATCCACCAAGGAATGAGCTGATCCGATTGTTTCCATCAGCTGGTCACTAGTCCACCTTTTTAAAATCTGGGGACAATAGTCACCATCCTCTGCTGCCAGTAGGTAGAGAATAGTAAACGATTTAATTGACATCCATATCAGCAGAACTCACAACTCCAGGATGGTTCCTCAATGCAGCCACGTCTGGTCAGGGATGGCCTTGGTATACTGTCAGAGAATTAGTAGACCTGACTGTGTGGACTGCACAGAGGAAACCAAAAATGCATGTAGGTGAAAATATAATAATTTATTAAGATAAGTGAATAAACACACAACCACCTCCAACAAGACACAGTGCAATAAACCAACCAATAAACAGTGACCCAAAGATAACTATAGACAAATATGTACAGTAATGGGAGATACCAAAATCGTAGTAAAAGCCAGGCCGAGGTCATACACAGGGAGGTCAGCAGATAGGAAAGGACGGGAGACCAACAGGACAGGGAGAGTATGGCTGGACAGGCTGCAGGGCAGGGATCCAAGGTAAACAGGTAACAGGAGGGGCAGGTCCAGGATGGGCTCGGGATAGGGATCAGATCGGATCAGGTCGGGTCAGATGCAGGCTCAGGGTCAGGATTGCAGGCTCAAGGTCAGGAAGAGAGATACCAAGCCAAGCATGTGAGGGCTTGCCGGGTATTTATAAGACTGTGGTAATTGTCCTCAGGTAACACCTGAGCGCAGGAGGTGCTGCCTGCCCCACACTGCCGGAATACACCCGCTGGTGGACGCCGGTACTGCGGCCCATGGATCAGACAGTGCCACCAGCAGATGAGATCCTTTATCACAGATCCTGGCTGCAAGAAGACACCTGCTGGTGGACACTGGTACCGTGATCCACAGGACCAACAGCGCCACCAATGGGTGAACTCTTTTCTGACAAGGGCCCAGCTCTCCTGAGAGAAGCGTTGCGGGCAAAACCTCGTTCTTCCATACTGAGGCTGGGGTACCATCCACTTTTGCCTTTGTTTCTGGTTCTTTGAATGGATCCGATAGCATAGCTCCCTGACCCTGTCCAGGCCATCTATGGAGCACAATATTAACCGTGACCAACACCTTTAGACACTGACGAAAAAACTGAGGTACTCCCGGTATGGGAGGGGTTATATAGTTGGGGACTTCCTGTCTTGATTATGCCAGTGTCCATCACCTGAAGGTGGGCGTATAACCCATATAGTAATTACTATAGTGCTCTGTGTCCCGTGATGTAAGATAAGAAAAAGAAACCTAGCAACTGCGTGGTCTAGAAAATGATAGAATCCACCTTTATGTTACACCAAAAATGGGGTATTCAAGTAAGAAAACACAAGTACAACAGAGAGCAAGAGAAAATTATAAAAATACAAAAAACATAACGTACCTGTTGTATATGTATATAGTTCTCCTGCTGATTTTTTATTTGTTGGATTACAAATAGTTCTCTTGATGATCTGACCAATTTGGGCATTTTTCAAAGTTTTCTGAATTTCTACATACACAGCAGTAGGAGTTGTGTATAGAGAAAATATAAAATTGACAAATGCAGGATGTTGAGTCGAAGAATTGTGTTAGAGGCTTGTTAAAATATATGTAAACCCTAACAATGAGCTTCTCTTACTTGCTCCCCTTAGGTCTGCTAAATACGCAGTTGAAAGTGTATTGTTATAATTGTTTTATGAGTACAAACTATACCCATTGATTTTGCCAGAAATGTTAGCTGATAACTTCCTGTGCTTTATTCCTCTTTCAACGAGTTATAGAGACTGGGGGTAAGAGATGGGGAGAGGTCTGTGTGTAACAAGGTGTTAGGGTCCCTTAAAGGGAGGTCCCACCATTTCGTTTCTGGGTGACTGACTTATCCCAGCTTGCCCATGAGCTTTGTATATATAGTAGTCAGATGGGTAAAGTGGTATTACAGTCTTTTTTTTTTCAATCATATAAAAATAGCAAAATTCACATGTATTTAATTTTTTCTTTTAATTCCTTCATCTGAGCTTGGTTTTTCAACTGTGCCCCCTGTATCATTGAGATCTATGGAGCCCTGAATGAGTTGCTGTTATGAGTGAATTCCCTCTTTGCATTTCAAGTTTACTTTCAGCCACTCAAAGCACCACATACACAGCGGAGAGGGACCCACAAAGGAAAAGCCACGCCTCTCTTCCTCCTATACAGCAGGAGCCACTGTCAGTCACTGCTGTGGAGGAGAAAGAGTGTGTAGGGGTAACTGGAAGAAACCAACCTTTGGACTGTGTGGCTTATCTTGGAGGAAGGAGCTTACCTCCAGAGACTGTGCTTGTGCTAGTAGTAAATTTCAGTGTCACAAGTTGAGGCCTCTAACCACTGGGAACTCAGAAGAGCCTTGAAGTCACTGAAGGTGTGACTGCCAGCACTGAACCATTTGAAAGCAGCAGGACCCTGGCCTGCCACTTGGTTTTATGTGTTCTCGCAATCCATAAGTTGGCAGAGTTGATAAAACACGGTTAAAAACAATTCAGAGCTCTGTTGTCATGTCAAAAATGAAGGTAGGAGCCTATTCTGTTTCTGGCACATCTTCTGTACTGATAGCATTGATAAAACATGGGGAAATGTTAATGTATTCCATAGAAATGCTAAATATGTGTTTAAACATGTGCTAAATAGGCAGATTTCTGTTCATAGTCCAAGGTTAGCATACAGTCTTAGCGTCCACTTAGAAAATAAGCACACACTCATGCACACACGCATCTGCGTGTGCAGTCGCATGCTTGTTCACGTACATCTATCACTAATGTAGGAGCCGGTGCTCAGATTCAGTGCTGTCTCATCTACATTGTTTCCAGTGTGATCTGTGACTCGTTACCTGCATCTGATACCAGTTACTGGTCTGACTCATCCTGCACTGACATTGGCTTGCTTCCTGACCTCTGTTTTTTGAGAAATAGATATCTGACTCCTGTCGTATCTACATTTCAAAGCTAATTTCATGCTGGACAATAATATGCAGAGTTGCTGACTGTACCCTGCAGATTAGGGTGACCACGTGTCCCGGATTGCCCGTGACAGTCCCGCATTTTGCAGGTCTGTCCCGGGCACTTTCATTCTAGGACAATACAGTGTCCCGGAATGAAACTGACACAGCCACCCTCCGGGCCAATCTGATGCCCGCAAAAAAGGCCGCCACATCACCGCTTTACTCACTGACAGTACTTGTCCTGGCCGGGAATGCCTGGAGGAGCACAATCCCGCCCCCTGCTTGTGATTGGAGAAATCATAAATCCCGCCTCTTGTGTCCAATCACTGTGATGTGATTCGTTACAGCACAAGCTGATTTTTGGGAAGGGAGGGTGTCCCTGAATGGTAATTTGGAAATGTGGTCACCCTACTGCAGATATTCAGAGATAATAATACTTAAAGAAACTGTGGGGGTTATTTACGAAAGGCAAATCCACTTTGCACTACAAGTGCAAACTACAAGTGCAAAGTGCACTTGAAATTGCACTGAAAGTGCACTTGGAGGTGCAGTCGCTGTAAATCTGAGGGGTAGATCTAAAATGAAGGGAAGCTCTGCTGCTTTTATCATCCAATCATGTGCAAGTTAAAATGCTGTTTTTTATTTCCCTTGCATGTCCCCCTCACATATACAGTGACTGCACTTCCAAGTGCACTTTCAGTGCAATTTCAAGTGCACTTTGCACTTGTAGTTTGCACTTGTAGGTGCAAAGTGGATTTGCCTTTAGTAAATAACCCCCATTGTGTTTTTTTCAAAATTGTCGTTCTTCTTTTGTTTATAATGCAAAAAATAAAAACCGCAGAAATTATCAAATACCACCAAAAGAAAGCTCTATTTGTGGGAAAACAAGGACGTCAATTTTGTTTGGGTACAGTGTCGCACGACGTGCAATTGTCAGTTAAAGCGATGCAGTGCCGAATCGCAAAAAATGGCCTGGTCATTGAGCAGACAAAACTTCCGGAGCTGAAGTGGTTTAATGTGGCTATACAACACAGGTGTGCATGTCCCTTTAAATCAAATAGAGCAAAAAAGGTATCCCACTAATAAATAAGGCTACTTTCACACTGGGGCGGGGGGGCGCTAGCGGTAAAGCGACACTGATTTTAGCAGCGCTTTACCGCTGTTATAGCAGCACTTTTTGGCCACTAGCAAACAAATAATGGTTAAAAGCGCCCACAAAGCGCTGCTGCCAAAGCGCTTTGCAGGCACTTCAGTAGCGGTGCCTATTGATTTCAATGGCAGTGGCAGTGGAGGAGTGGTGTATACACTGCCCGAAAGATGCTGCTTGCGGGACTTTTTCTAACATCCTGCAAGCGCACCGCCCCAGTGTGAAAGCACTCGGGCTCTCACACTGGGGCTGCAGGGGAGGCGTTTTTCAGGCGCTTTACAGGCACTATTTTTTAGCCCAAAAGCGTTTGAAAAACGCCCCAGTGTGAAAAGGGATCTAAATGCGCCTCAAAAAATCAGTTCATATAGAAAATGTAATAACTGTGTAGCGGGGTCTCCTTTAAGGCCCTATGGACTACGTTACCCAGAACCCCGTTTGGCACCCAGGGTGCATTTGGCCACCGCAGAGACTCATGGGTGGGGATATAAAAGGAAAGGGCAAGGCTAAGCTCGGCCTCTTTGGACACCGCGCTGCAATCAATAGGACTCCCTGTGCGGATCTGCTGCAGTGCAAGGCCCGAGGCCTGGGGCTTGCGCACCTTCCAAAGAGCCTTCCACCCCACTGCTGAGCCTGGGTGGCACCTGATTTCTTTCGAGTTTTCTGACATCAGTTGGACCGGGGACCCGGCCGTTGCAGACCCTGTGTGCGGAGACACAGTGGTGGAAGTCCCAGACTGGGATCGCGTCCGGAGGGGTGAGCGAGCACCTGCTCACATCATTAACTTGTACTTTGATTAGGCCTAGTGACTGCCTTGGCCCACCGTGCTATATTTACTGTCCCGCTGGAGACTAGTGGCGGAACTGAGTTGTATAGTCTCCGGTGAAGTGTTCTTTCTTTCTTAACCATAATTGGATTACAAATACTGTTCCTGAATGTGCACCACTGTTTATCTTGCATGCAAAGAATTGTTCTCACAGAGACTGAGTTTATCTGGGTCAGGCCTGACCAGGGATTATGATTTTGTTGGTGCGCCACATTGCGCATAGAGAATATAGCTGCACGTGGCGTGTGATCACTCTACACTGTCGCTGATTAGTGTGTTTGTTGCTGCAGGGCTCTGCATGTATGTTATGTGACAAATTTATCATTTACCTTTATACCAAAGTAAATCATTTACGGTTTATCACTCCGGTATCAGTGTTCATTATTGCATATATTAACTGCTCATATTACTGTTAGATTGTGCATAACCAAATATAGAAAGTTATATTACTAAAACATCCCCTAGATTAACTGTGCGAAAGGAGGGTCGAGTAGATTGCTGGGGGTTGGCGGTGCTGTGTACAGGGCCCGACACAGAACTGGGGGTATCGCTACAACTGTAAAAAGATAATTCATATATAATGTCCCAACTCTTCATGAGGCAAATTGCTGTGTCATGAATTAAGAAGCTCACAGTGCCAATCTATTATAAAAGTGCTCAGGTGCTGTCCTTCATGCACAGCCTATTACCTGACACTAAGATCTCAACAAAGGGAGATCAACTGCACTTTTAATTGTAACCAATCAGAAACTCCACTGTCTGGCTCCAATGCTTGTATCACTACAAAGATATCCAGGCTGGGCACTCCACATTACATCTGACCCATAGGCGTGCGCACGGGGTGTGCCGGATGTTCCTGGGCACACCCTAATCACCCCGTGCTGTCTCCAGAGATCTTCCCGAAAATGCTGCATCCAAGAGAGTGTGTGGCCCACGCTGCCTGTGAAACAGTTTCACAGGCAGCAGATCGTGAGAATTACCAGAACTGTTTTGTGTATGAAACTGTCAGATAATGACACTGCATGCAGGGAGAGACACCAGCTGTCAAATGTCAGTGGTGATGTCGGGGGTGGGCAGGACCGAACGGATATCAAACACCAGCCAATAGGATGGGGTCTGGGCGGGCCGCTACATTTAAGCAGCTCAAACATTGGCTGGTGTTTATAGCGCTGCCTATCAGTGCCAATCAATGCTGCCTATCAGTGTCAACCACAACCAATGCTGTAAATCAGTGCCAACCAATGCTGTCAATCAGTGCCAACCAATGCTGCCTATCAGTGCTGCATATCAGTGCCCATCAGTGCTGCCTATCAGTGCTAATCAGTGCCCATAAGTGCTGCCCATCAGTGCTGCATATCAGTGCCCATCAGTGCTACATATCAGTGCCCATCAGTGCTGGATATCAGTGCCCATCAGTGCTGCCTATCAGTGCCAATCAGTGCTGACAATCAGTGCTGCCTATCAGTGCCACCTATCAGTAACCATCAGTGCTGCCAGTCAGTGCCCATCAGTGCTGCCTATCAGTGCCCATCAGTGTCCATCAGTGCTACCTATCAGTGCCAATCAGTGTCCATCAGTGCTGCCAATCAGTGCTGCGAATCAGAGCCTAATGTTGCATACAAACGATCGGAATTTCCGACAACAAATGTTCGATGTGAGCTTTTGGTTGGATATTCCGACCGTGTGTAGGCTTCATCGGACATTTGCTGTCGGAATTTCCGACAACAAATGTTTGAGAGCAGGTTCTCAATTTTTCCGACAACGAAAGTTCTTGTCGGATATTCCGATCGTGTGTAGCCATTTCCGACACACAAAAGTGCTGCGCATGCTCGGAATCAATTTCTACGCATGCTCGGAATCATTGTACTTAATTTTCTCGGCTCGTCGTAGTGTTGTAAGTCTCCGCGTTCTTAACGATCGGAATTTCCAAGCAACATTTGTGCGACCTTGTGTATGCAAGACAAGTTTGAGCCAACATCCTTCAGAATAAAAAACACGGTTTTGTTGGAGGAAACTCAGATCGTGTGTACGTGGCATATCAGTGCCCATAAGTGCTACCAATCAGAGCCCATCAGTGATGCATATCAGTGCCGCCTATCAGTGCCAATCAGTGCTGACAATCAGTACCCATCAGTGCTGCCCATCAGTGCCAATCAGTGCTGCCTATCATTGCTACCTATCAATGCACATCAGTGCTACCAATTAGTGCCCATCAATGCTGTCAATCAGTGCTGCCCATCAGTGCTGACTTAGCAAGGATGGTGGAAACCCCTCTACAGATAATTGCAATACAAATTTCCTTGAAGTGCAACAACTTTTTAGTTGGGAGGTTCACACCATTATAGCACTTTGGAATTTTTATTTTTTAGATAGTTACACTTAATTGTATATGTTTTAGTTACGGTTATAATGTGAATTATTGCACTTGAAGTTAATTTCCCACCACCCCTGCTAAGTCCATGTCTTTATGGACCTTGCTTTGTGCACTGGTGCGCAGTTGGAACAGGAAGGGGCCATCCCCAAAGTGTTCCCACAAAGTTGGGAGCATGAAATTGTCCAAAATGTCTTGGTATGCTAACGCCTTAAGAGCAGGGATGTGCCGAAGAACCCCCCCCCCCCCCCCGTTCGGTTTGCAGCAGAACATGCGAACAGGCAAAACATTTGTTTGAACACGCGAACACCGTTAAAGTCTATGGGACACGAACGTGAAAAATCAAAAGTGCTAATTTTAAAGGCTTATATGCAAGTTATTGTCATAAAAAGTGTTTGGGGACCCGGATCCTGCCCCAGGGGACATGTATCAATGCAAAAAAAAGTTTTAAAAACGGACGTTTTTTCGGGAGCAGTGATTTTAATAATGCTTAAAGTGAAACAATAAAAGTGAAATATTCCTTTAACCACTTAACGACCGCTCACTTTATATATACGTCGGCAGAATGGCACCGACAGGCACAATCACGTAGAGTGTACGTGATTGCCTTTGTATAGTTGGGGGGTCCAATCGGACCCCCCTCCTATACAGTGAGCGGTGGCTAAGTGTCCAGGAGCGTTCCGGGATGAGGGGGCAGCCATTCGTTTCCGGACACCCCCTCGCGATCGCTCCCGGCGAATAGAAATGCCCCCTCTGTCTGTGTCAGGCAGAGGAAGCAGGAGGAAGTGATGTCATCTCTGGTGCGGCGCTCACATATACCGAGCGCCGTACAAGAGAAGACATCAGGTCAGTGCACACAACACTACACTGACACCAGGACACATAGGGACATAAATCGCCCCCCCAGGCCCCCCCAGACACCCCCCAGATCACCCCCCAGATCACCCCCCCAGCCCCCAGTCACAGTGTCACTGATTGCAGTGACCATTTATTTACTGATCACTGCAATCAGTGACATTTGTGACTGTAAAAGTGTCAGTACATTCAGTTTTAGGTCCAGTGCAGCCCCCTAACCCCCCCTAATAAAGGTTTAACCCCCTGATCACCCCCCAGATAACCCTTTCACCCCCTATCACCACTGTCGCTAAGCGATCATTTTTTTGATCGCTGTCTTAGCGTCAGTGATGCCAAACGGCAGCCAGTAATTTTTTTTAGGTTCGCCGCATGTTTTTATAGCGTCAGGTACCCCAATATATTATCTAATAAAGGTTTAACCCCCTTGATCGCCCCCCAGGTAACCCTTTCACCCCCTATCACCACTGTCGCTAAGCGATCATTTTTCTAAACGCGGTCTTAGTGTCGGTGATGCAGATCGGTAGCCAGTAATTTTTTTTAGGTTCGCCGCAGGTTTTTATAGCGTCAGGTACCCCAATATTCTATCTAATAAAGTTTTAACCCCCTTGATCGCCCCCAAGGTAACCCTTTCACCCCCTATCACCACTGTCGCTAAGCGATCGTTTTTCTAAACGCTGTCTTAGTGTCGGTGATGCAGATCGGTAGCCAGTAATTTTTTTTAGGTTCGCCGCATGTTTTTATAGCGTCAGGTACCCCAATATATTATCTAATAAAGGTTTAACCCCCTTGATTGCCCCCAGGTAACCCTTTCACCCCCTATCACCACTGTCGCTAAGCGATCGTTTTTCTAAACGCTGTCTTAGTGTCGGTGATGCAGATCGGTAGCCAGTAATTTTTTTTAGGTTCGCCGCAGGTTTTTATAGCGTCAGGTACCCCAATATATTATCTAGTAAAGGTTTAACCCCCTTGATCGCCCCCCCAGGTAACCCTTTCACCCCCTATCACCACTGTCGCTAAGCGATCGTTTTTCTGATCGCTGTCTTAGTGTCGGTAATACAGATCGGTAGCCAGTAATTTTTTTTAGGTTCGCCGCAGGTTTTTATAGCGTCAGGTACCCCCATATATTATCTAATAAAGGTTTTAACCCCCTGATTGCCCCTAGATCACCATATAAGTGTTACGGGTGACGCTGGTTAGTTAGTTTGCTTTTTATAGTGTCAGGGCACCCGCCGTATATAACCCAATAAAGGTTTAACCCCCTGATCGCCCGGCGGGTGATATCAATTAGGTTTTAGCGTCAGAGAGGGTCTGCGTCACACCCCAGGCAGCGTCAGGTTAGTGCCAGTAACGCTAACACCCACGCGTGAAGCATACACCCCCCTTAGTGGTATAGTATCTGAACAGATCAATATCTGATCTGATCAGATCTATACTAGCGTCCCCAGCAGTTTAGGGTTCCCAAAAATGCAGTGTTAGCGGGATCAGCCCAGATACCTGCTGGCACCTGCGTTTTGCCCCTCCGTCCAGCCCAGGCCACCCAAGTGCAGTATCGATCGATCACTGTCACTTACAAAACAAAAACACACATAACTGCAGCGTTTGCAGAGACAGGCCTGATCCCTGCGGCTCCAGTGCTGTAGGAGGTGATTTCACCACCACAGTTAAATAAAAAAAGCATATATGCCGAAGCATTGGGGCAGCAGGAGCGGAGGAGCGATTTTGCTCCTAATGCCGCATACATACGGTCAAAATTCCGACGGAGGCTTGCCCGTGGAAAAGTCTGACCATGTGTGTGCGGCATAACTTTTTTGCGGGAGGATGCCCCCATGCTTCGGCATATATAAATGGTGCGTGTATGCCCATCATTGGAAGTGGGTGGATGAAGGGCGGTATTCTAATGGTGGGCATACCCACCGATCAATCTCTTTTTTCGTTCAGCCAACTGGCTGCATGAAAAAAAAAAGATTACAATACATGTCCAACAAGGACCAGCAACGTACTGGTATGTTGCTGGACTTTGAATGTTTATACCAGAATGATGCCTGCGGGTTTAGATATTATCTTGGCATCATTCTTTTCAGCCTGCGGCCGGCTTTCATGTAAAAGCAATCCTAGCTGCCAATTAGCCTCTGGACTGCTTTTACAAGCAGTGGGAGGGAATGCCCCCCCCCAGGTATAAAAAGCGCCATTGGGAAATTGGGAAAGCATTTTATCACACCGATCTTGGTGTGGTCAGATGCTTTGAGGGCAGAGGAAAAATCTAGGGTCTAGAAGACCCCAGTTTTTTCAAAAAAAGAGTACCTGTCACTACCTCTTGCTATCATAGGGGATATTTACATTCCCTGAGATAACAATAAAAATGATTAAAAAAAAATACTTGGAAGGAACAATTTAAAAATAAAATAAAAAAGCAAAATTAATAATAAAAAAAAAAAAAAAAAAAAAAAAAAAAAGCACCCCTGTCCTGCCCTGCTCTTGCCCAATGGCGAACGCAAGCGTCGGTCTGGCGTCATATGTAAACAGCAATTGCACCATGCATGTGAGGTATCACCGCAAAGGTCAGATCGAGGGCAGCCATTTTAGCAGTAGACCTCCTCTGTAAATCTACTGGGGTAACCTGTAAAGGCTTTTGAAGGCTTTTAAAAATGTATGTAGTTTGTCGCCAATGCGCGTTTGTGCGAAATTTTAAAGCATGTCGTGTTTGGTATCTATGTACTCGGCCTAAGATTATCTTTTTTATTTCATCAAACATTTGGGCAATATAGTGTGTTTTAGTGCATTAAAATTAAAAAAAGTGTATTTTTTAACCCAAAAAATGCGTTTGAAAAATCGCTGCGCAAATACTGTGTAGAAAAAAAAAATGCAACACCCACCATTTTAATCTGTAGGGCTTTTGCTTTAAAAATATATATAATGTTTGGGGGTTCAACATAATTTTCTTGCAAAAAAAAATGTTTTCATGTAAACAAAAAGTGTCAAAAAGGGCTTTGTCTTCAAGTGGTTAGAAGAGTGGATGTAAGCTTCCTAATGTTGTGTATAAAATGCCAGAACAGTTCAAAACCCCCCCAAATGACCCCATTTTGGAAAGTAGACACCCCAAGCTATATACTGAGAGGCATGTCGAGTCCATGGAATATTTTATATGTTGACACAAGTTGCGGAAAAACGACAATTTTTTTTTTTTTTTTGCACAAAGTTGTCACTAAATGATATATTGCTCAAACATGCCATGGGCATATGTGGAATTACACCCCAAAATACATTCTGTTGCTTCTCCTGAGTACGGGGATACCACATGTGTGAGACTTTTTGGGAGCCTAGCCGCGTACGGGACCCCAAAAACCAAGCACCACCTTCAGGCTTTCTAAGGGTGTAAATTTTTGATTTCACTTCTCACTGCCTATCACAGTTTCGGAGGCCATGGAATGCCCAGATGGTACAAAACCCCCCCAAATGACCCCATTTTGGAAAGTAGACACCCCAAGCTATTTGCTGAGAGGTATTGTGAGTATTTTGCAGATCTCGCTTTTTGTCACAAAGTTTTGAAAATTGAAAAAAAATATATATATATATATATATATTTTCTTTCTTCATTTTCAAAAACAAATGAGAGCTGTAAAATACTCGCCATGCCTCTCAGCAAATAGCTTGGGGTGTCTATATTCCAAAATGGGGTCATTTGGGGGGGTTTTGTGCTATTTTGGCATTTTATGGCCTTCGAAACTGTGATAGGTAGTGAGTAGTGAAATCAAAAATTTGTGCCTAGAAATCCTGAAGGCGGTGCTTGGTTTTCGGGGTCCCGTACGCGGCTAGGCTCCTAAAAAGTCCCACACATGTGGTATCCCCATACTCAGGAGAAGCAGAAAAATTTATTTTGGGGTGTAATTCCACATATAACCATGGCATGTGTGAGCAATATATCATTTAGTGACAACTTTTTGTAATTTTTTATTTTTTTTGTCATTATTCAATCACTTGGGACAAAAAAAATATATTCAATGGGCTCAACAGGCCTCTCAGAAATTTCCTTGGAGTGTCTACTTTCTAAAATGGGGTCATTTGGGGGGGTTTTGTGCTATTTTGGCATTTTATGGCCTTCGAAACTGTGATAGGTAGTGAGGAGTGAAATCAAAAATTTGCGCCCTTAGAAATCCTGAAGGCGGTGATTGGTTTCCGGGGTCCCGTACGCGGTTAGGCTCCCAAAAAGTCCCACACATGTGGTATCCCCATACTCAGGAGAAGCAGCAAAATGTATTTTGGGGTGCAATTCCACATATAACCATGGCATGTGTGAGCAATATATCATTTAGTGACAACTTTTTGTAATTTTTTTTTTTTTTTTGTCATTATTCAATCACTTAAGACAAAAAAAAAAAAATTCAATGGGCTCAACATGTCTCTCAGCAATTTCCTTGGGGTGTCTACTTTCCAAAATGGGGTCCTTTGGGGGGGTTTTGTACTGCCCTGTCATTTTAGCACCTCAAGAAATGAGATAGGCAGTCATAAATTTAAAGCTGTGTAAATTTCAGAAAATGTACCCTAGTTTGTAAACTCTATAACTTTTGTGCAAACCAATAAATATACGCTTATTGACATTTTTTTTACTAAAGACATGTGGCTGAATACATTTTGGCCTAAATGTATGACTAAAATTGAGTTTATTCGATTTTTCTTATAACAAAAGTAGAAAATATAATTATTTTTCAAAATTTTCGGTCTTTTTCCGTTTATATTGCAAAAAATAAAAATCGCAGAGGCAATCAAATACCATTAAAAGAAAGCTCTATTTGTGGGAAGAAAAGGACGCAAATTTCGTTTGGGTACAACATTGCATGTCCGCACAATTTACAGTTAAAGCAGCGCAGTGCAAAATTCTGAATTCACCTCTGGTCCTTTAGCTACCAAATGGTCCGGGGCTTAAGTGGTTAAATTTCCTACCTGGGGGGTGTCTATAGTATGCCTGTAAAGTGGTGCATGTTTCCCGTGTTTAGAACAGTCCCTGCACAAAATTTTATTTCTAAAGGAAAAAAAGTAATTTTAAACTACTAGTGGCTATAATGACGTGTCGGGTCCCGGCAATACAGATAAAAGTCATTAAAAAAAAACGCATGGGTTTCCCCCCCAGTCCATTACCAGGCCCTTTGGGTCTGGTATGCATATTAAGGGGAACCCCGAACCAAAATTAAAAAAAAATTGTGTAGGGGTCCCCCCGAATTCCATACCAGGCCCTTCAGGTCTGGTATGGATATTAAGGGGAACCCTGCGCCAATTTTTTTTTTAAATGGCGTAGAAGCCCCCCCTCAAAATCCATACCAGACCCTTCAGGTCTGGTATGGATTTTAAGGGAACCCCCCCGCCAAAATAAAAAAAATGTCATGGGGTTCCCCCCAAAAATCCATACCAGACCCTAATCCAAGCACGCAACCTGGCAGGCCGCAGGAAAAGAGGGGGGGCGAGAGAGCGCCCCCCTCCTGAACCGTACCAGGCCACATTCCCTCAACATGGGGAGGATGTCCCCATGTTGATGGGGACAAGGGCCTCATCCCCACAATCCTTGCCCGGTGGTTGTGGGGGTCTGCGGGTGGTAGGCTTATCGGAATCTGGAAGCCCCCTTTAACAAAGGGGACCCCCAGATCCCGGCCCCCCCATATGTGAATTGGTAACGGGTACATTGTACCCCTATCATTTCACAATGGTAGGGGTATTTGCCGCGAACACCCCAAATTGTTCGCTATTCGGCGAACGGGCGAACAGCCAATGTTCGAGTCGAACTCATGTTCGACCCGAACATAAAGCTCATCCCTACTTAAGAGTTCCCTTCACTGGAACTAAGGGGGCCAAGCCCAACCCCTGGAAAACGACCCCCCACCATAATCCCCCCTCCACCAAATTATTTGGACCAGTGCACAAAGCAAGGTCCATAAAGACATGGATGAGCAAGTTTGGGGTGGAGAAACTTGACTGACCTGCACAGAGTCCTGACCTCAACCCGATAGAACACCTTTGGAATGAATTCGAGCAGAGACTGTGAGCCAGGCCTTCTTGTCCAACATCAGCGCCTGACCTCACAAATGCCCTTCTGGAAGAATGGTCAAACATTCCCATAGACACACCCCTAAACCTTGTGGACGGCCTTCCCAGAAGAGTTGAAGCTTTTATAGCTGCAAAGGGTGGGCCAACTCAATATTGAACCCTATGGACTAAGACCGAGATGGCATTAAAGTTCATGTGCATGTAAAGGCAGGTGTCCCAATACTTTTGACTATATATATATATATATATATATATATATACACACATACACACATACATATACACACATACATATACACACGTATGTGTGCTTGAGCTTTCGGGTGCACACCCTAATGCAATAGGCTGCGCATGCCTATGATCTGACCCCCAGCTGCACACCACATAGCCATCAGAGGATAAAACACAGGAGAAGCCTCATGGTGTAGTGGGTTATAAAATTTGTTTAATAAAAAGATATTGCACTAACATGGCAGACAATATGACAAGCAGAATAAACACTCCATGGGGAACCTGTTGGCGTACATGACATCACAGAAACAGCTTTTGCCAACAAGTTTCCCCTAAACAGGCATCACCGGTAAAGGAGGCTGGACTGGGATGTCAGATGACTTAAATAGCAGCTGCAAGCCCAGAGCAGAGTGCTAACCACCAATAAAAACAATTTAATAACAACATAAAAAATCCTCAGAACCGAATCAAAGCTTTATGAGGCTACTGCTCCAACCAGAATGGTTTCATTCCTGTGGGAAGCTGTTACCATCCCTCCTGGCTGAGAGCAATTCCAAAAGAACAGTTCCAAATAATTAGGAGGAATTACTCCAATAAGGAGGATTGTGTTGTTCAGGCTAATAATTTGAAGAGTAGATTCCTTCAAAAAGGATATCAGGAAGAGATGTTGGAGCAGGTAGTTCAAACTGTCGCTAACATCAAACCTAATTCTTTGCAGGCACCTAGGGTTAAAATGGAAGTGGAGTCTAATAATCATGAATGGGCTTCTTCGACCACATTCTCCACACAGCATAGGTGGGTAAACAGGGTGTTGAGAAAACACTGGAATGTTTCGAAAAATAATACAATTTTGGGTACTTTTCTTCCTGACGGAATGTAATATTCAGGAGAGCACGCACATTTAGGGATGCTAATGCCCTAAATTTGGTTGATAAACCTCCCAAAGTTAAGATGTTTGGTGATCTGAAGGAATGTTACCTCTGTAAAATATTTAGGTCTGTAGAAATTTTGATACGGTCTGAACTGCATCCATTTTCTCTAATGTCACTTGTAAACAATATGCAATACGTAACTTTATTACTTGTTGTACCAAGGTTGTTGTGTACGTTCTTCAGCACGTGTGTGGTTGAAAAATGTGGGCTGCACTACACGGCACTGAATTTAATGTTGGTGAGCATCTTACCAATATTTGTAATGGATTCAGGGGGCATAGCCTCCCCAAGTATGATCTTCAATATTGTTCTGCCCCCAGCAGGATTTTGATTACGTTGTTTTGCCTGCAATATCAGATCTGACCACAAGATGGAGCCAGTGGTAAATGTACTGTTTTTGCACAAACTAGAAACTGTTCACCTTTAACAAAAGTTCCCATCATTCTTTAGTCTAAGTCAGAGAAACGGGTGCATCCTGGGAACTCAGACTCCATCTTAGACACTGAAATAAGGAACCAGCTATCAGAGCACATTGTAAGAAAGGAAATGGCTGCACATCCAGGAATTCCGATTGCCTTTTATTGTTCAAAGTGATAACACAACAGACCACATGTTGGACTAAAACTTGAGACTGCTTTTATCCCCTAAATGCAGCATCGCTGGTGAGAATTAATTATCACCATCTACATCCTAGCTTATTCATTGTATTTCTGTATACTTCATATACTGATTATATGGATCCGTATTTGTTTTTTCTCAACAGTTTCACCCATCCTGTTTTGTTAATAAAGCTTCAAAATGACATTCAGTATGATCCCCCTGAGGATCCCCCTGAGAAAGACACCTGATTAGCCCTGTGTCGTCACATGTAGGGGAGGGGCCAGGACAGTGGAGGAGCTTGGATACATGCTTGTTTGTAAAAGCTGCTTACACATACAAGTTTGGAGAGGAATCCTATGCTTAATGCTTTTATAGTTTGGTGTGCTGGAAGCACCTAAAATGTGTGAGTACCCTGATGTTATGTTTTCTAAATACATTTTTAAACTAGCGATAATGCACTATCCAGCCTCTTTCTTGTTTTAAAATGGAGGACAACTTCTCTGGATTTTCCTGTGGGATCCTGCTGAGCCAGTTTCACTTAGAGCCCAGGAGTGGGCTTATGTGGACCAAACTTAAGTGTGCGGTCACACTGTTGGAGGTGAGCGCATTCACACGGGGGGGGGGGATGGGGTGCACGTGTTTGAAGTCACCCTCTTCTGATCAGGAATATCATCACTAGAGTCACTCTTTGGACAGTAATATGTATAATACCCCAATTTGCACTCTTGTCTCTGTGGATTGATGAAAATTGGGAGAAAAAAACTCTCTCTTTTTGGACACTTGATATTAAGGAATAATACTGCATTTATTTCACTGTGAGCTTGCTTGTTACACAAAAAATATTTATTTTATGTTCATAGTTACATTTTTTAGCAATATTGTTTATGGCACTATCTTAGCATTTGTAAGATTCAGTATCACACAGCGCTTCATTTTTTTGTTTTTTGATTATATATGAGTAGAATATCACTTCTACTGGGACACATGGGGGTTCATTTACTAAAACTAGAAAGTGCAAAATCTGGTGCAGCTCTGCATAGTAGCCAATCAGCTTCTAACTTCAGCTTGTTCAATTAAGTTTTGACAATAAAACCTGGAAACTGATTGGTTACTATGCAGAGCTGCACCAGATTTTGCACTGTCCAGTTTTTAGTAAATCAACCCCATGGTGTCTATTCCACATGTTCCTCGGGTATTCCCTTTGTATTTAATGTGTGTTTTTCGATGGTTGTGTTTGGGCACTGCTAAGTCGCCTGGGTTTTTCATCTAGTCCAGGAGCTGCGATGCGCACTGCTGGCTCCCTCTCTTCCTCCAAGTTGAAGCTGCAAAAGCCAGAGCAGCCTTTGTTAAGCAAGACATTCAGATAAAAAAAAAGAGAGTGCACGCTTAGAGGCTAAAAAGTAGGCTTAGAGGTGGAGAAGGCACAACAAGAAGTGCGATTACAGGTTGAGAAGGTACAACAAGAAACACAAATACAGATTGAGAAGGTACAATACAAAGCAGAGGCTAAGAGTGAGGTTAGAGGCTGAGAAAGTTTAACAACAGATTGAGAGAGTACAATTCGAAACGCCCTTGGAAATGCAGAAAGTCCTACTAGAAGCAAACATGGAGAAGCTTACTGTAGAGAAAGAATTGACGGTCACTAAAGCTGAAGCAGAGGTCCTAGAATTAACTGTATACCCTGATAGCGAACATAGTAGACTCAACAGTGTGCTCGGCCCAGAAGCTAAACCTCAAGATCCTCCACAAGCCAAGCAGCAAAAAAAAACTAGGTAGAGAAGACAAACCAAGGATGCTACATAGCGCCCCTGCAAGTCAGTGGCAAGTCTCAAATCTGTAAACAAGAGGACTCCAAGCAAAGTGACACCTCTTTCGTCAGACATCTTACATGCAAGGTACCAGAATCTACAGTACGCCAAGGACTGGGTTAAACCAGAAACTCTTAAAAGGTATGGTCACACACCACCTTTCCATTATTGCAATACACAGCCAGCTAATCAAGCCACGGTATACTTTGCCAGGTTCTTTGCACAACACAAGTAAAGCCTCGTACACACGATCGGATTTTCCGCAGACAAAAACTTGTCTTGCATACAAACAGCAAGCAATCGTTGGCCAACAAACACGAACGTACGTGACGTACTAGACGTACTACGAGACGATAAAGAGGAAGTTCAATTGTCATGCGCCACCCTTTGGGCTCCTTCTGCTAACTTTGTGTTAGTAGAAGTTTGATGAGCGTTGATTCGCGCTTTTCAGTTTGTGCTTTTCGCTTCGTTTCTGAATGGCCACTCGTCAACCAGCCATGTTGCGTATTCAGAGGAGAGAACGTGCTATCATTGGGCTTGGAGCTATTACTTTGACCCAAGTCCGGTCCAGGAACAGGAGGAGGAGGAGTTCTTGGACCAAAAATTGGTTGCTTAATCATGACCAATTATGTCATATGCCTTTGCTGCGGGAGCTCCAGGAGAATAATCCTGATGATTTTAGGAATTATCTCCAGATGACGGACCCCTGCTTTCACTGTCTCTTGGCATTGTTGACCCCCTATATTAAAAAGCTGGACACATGCATGAGGCTTGCCATTACTCCTGAGCAAAGGCTCATAGCCACCTTGCGGTACTTGGTGATGGAGAGAAGTATCCAGGACCTCAAGTTTACGACTGTGATCTTCCCCCAGGCTCTGGGACTCATTATTCCAGAGACGTGTTCAGCCATTATGCAAGTCCTGCAGAAGGACTGTATTCAGGTAAGTTTTTGCCTTTAACATCACATTCTATGAATGTAATGTTTGCTAATGTATTGTATTAATTTCTTGATTCCATAATTACCATTATTGTAATATGCTGTGAATGTCCTCTTTTTGTCCTCATGCATGCTGTAAGCTTTTTCTGCTCCTTTTTTGTCCTTAATGCATATTTTCCTTCACTAACCTTCCCAGCATGCTATCCTGGGCCCATACACACCTAGCCAAGTAACTTAACAATGTTTTTTGTCAGCTACATTTTTTGGCTTACCCTATAAACACCCCCTAAAATATGTCCAAATGTTATTGTTGTCCTCAAATTCAGGCAGAGTGCAAAAGGCCATTTGGAACCACCCGCCCCCAAATGCTAAGTCAACAGATCCAAATACTCTATCTGCTGACTTTGCAAAACCCATACACACTATACCTCTTTTGTGGTTTATTTCTGGATGAATTCACCAGAGCATGTAGTGCAAGGGCCTGCCTGATTACCTTCAAATTGTAACGTAGAAAGTTTTTGTCTCCTATTACCTTGATAGGTAATTTCTGAATGTCAAAATGTGCTTCAATTTGGACAGTGTGTATCCATATTTTTGGATTAGGACACTTCTTACTTGTCCACTGGGCTGCCAATCGTGTAAGTAAGGAGGGGCTGGCCAAAGTATCACACATTATTTATGCAAACAGCTCTCATGGAAGTGGAGAGGTTTACCTGTCCAAAACATCTACCCATTACCTCCCCCCACCATAACATTTTTAGAATGGGTCACCAGAGGGGGTGAGGAATCTGATAAGTTGACCTTACACTTTTGTCTTAAATACTCATTTAAGTTTTATACTTATGTTGGCCAAGAATGTTGTGTCAAATCTGCTTGCAAAGTTATGTGCAGAAGTAGTCATTTATTTTTTATATTTTTACACAGCAATGGCAGGATGTTGCAGCACTGTTCCAGCATAAGTGGGATTTTTCCAACTGTGGTGGTGCTATTAATGGTAATTAAATCAGGATTGTCCCACCACCAGTGTTGGTCATCTTACTTTAAAAAAGTAATTCGTTACAGTTACAAATTACTTCTCCCAAAAAGTAATTGCGTTAGTAACTCAGTTACTACATTGGAAAAGTAATTAGTTACTCAGCAAAGTAACTGTGATTTTTTTTTAATATTGACTGTGTCCTGTGTACCTCCCTGTGTCCATTGCAGCCTACCTGTGTCCTGTGCATGCCCGCCGATCTGCAGCCTCCGTGTGCCCATCTGCAGCCTCCATATGCCCATCTGCAGCCTCCCTATGCCCATCTGCAGCCTCCTTGTGCCCATCTGCAGCTCCGTGTGCCGTTTTGCATTCACTGATCAGCGTGTCATAAAAACATACGGCGGCCATTCCAGTATTCAAAAGCCACGCCTCCTCCTCGTCTGTGATAGGCAGAACACTCAATTTCCCAGCATTCAGTGTTCTGCCTATCATGGACATCCGCTCATCCTCATAACACGGACGAGGATGAGAGGATGTCCGATATAGGCGGAACATTGACTGCTAACACATAAGATACACATCCCCAACTCAGGAATTTACAAAGTTCGAGTTTGGTAAAGTGAAGGCCAAAAGAGACATTAGTATACCAAGTGTGGATGTTGACTTCCTCAGATGGTGTAATCTCACCCCTCCAAAAGCAAAATTTGAAGCCATGTACACGTAGAGGCATAACTCTTAAATGTCCCTTATGATCCCCTGCCGAAAATGTGTGTAGTTACAAACAGGTTAATTTCTAAATCCCCAAAACACAGTGTGTCAACATGTGCTATCTCCCATCACGGGGTATCAATGTACGCGTTTTGGGGGTGCAACCTCTTCCTCATGACTAAAGTACCCCTGAAACACGTCCATTGATACCCCATGATGGGAGCTAGCACATGTTGACACACTGGGGCTCATTTACAGACCGTTTGCGCCATGAGTTGAGGCACACGCCGAGGCGCAGTGTACATTTTGGTATTTACGAAACGTTTGCGCCAGTAACACAGCGCTATTCCCCATTTACTAAAGTGATCTCAGCGCACGGGAGGAGGCGATCAGTGCGCCACTATGGATATGGCACACAGCATCTTCAATTCAATATTTAAACAAGCTGGAAGTGCAAATATTATGGGGTAATGTGGGGTGATGTGAGGAAGTATAGTAACAACCACCCAAGTAACAAATATGTCCAAAATAGAATGAGAAATTAACTTTTTCTGAACAAGCCTGCTGCGCCTGCAAGTACGTTAAGAACTGCGTTGAGGTCTATTTATGCACTGCGCATGCGCAAGCGGCATTTGCAAAGGGGGTTTGTTAGTGGGGGTGGTATTTTTCACGTGGGGGTTCTTATTTTAAGCCTTTCCAGACCCAAATGGCCTTGTATGTATTGGGGGGGGGGGGGGGGCAGGCTATTTTTTTTGTTAAAATCTTGCAGCTGCAGAGTCGATTTGTAAGTTTGCTCTAAAGCCGCACATCTTTGAAGTAGCATTTTGGATACATGCTACAGATGCATCACTTTACAGGCAGAGTAACCGCCCCCCAAGTTTATAGCTTTAGGGCAAGTTCACGCTATAGAAACACAGTTCAGATGCTTTTCTGAATGTGCATTTTTGATGCATTTCTGTGCGTTTATGATATGTTTTTTGAGTTTTACAGCATTCCAGTACAGTCCAGTGTAGAAAAAATGCAGCATGTTCTACTTTTTTTTCTGGAACTGGAACGCACTGTGTGTGTGTGTGTACAGTCCTTTTAACTCCTGTTAATTTCCAATGCAAAATGGTCAGACCTCAAAAAACATATTCTTTTAGTGTCTCAAATTAACATACATGTTTTTTTTTTTTGCTTTCCTTGCTCTTTTCCAAGTCCTGTTTTGTCAACCAATTAAATTTGATGCAAATTTTGATGTTTGTGTATTTTGTTATTTTTCATGCAACAGATTTCACAGCTGCAGCTTAACTAGGCTGATTGGCATGTCAAAACAAAACGGTGTGATTTGTCTAAAAGTTCCTTTCCTGGTGCCTTCATGGTAGCATATGCATGGATTGTGTGTATGCTGCCATGGACAGTCACCAGGAAAGGAAAAATACAGAGCGGTAAGTATTCAATTTTCCTTTTTACTGCCATGGTTCTCAGCTTCAGCCCTCAAGTACCCCCGACAGGACATGTTTTGTTAATTTATCTTATCTAGAATAGCTGTCCAAAATACCAAGCCTTTGACTGTGATTGAAAGCACATAAGCAAGATGAAGAAAAACCTGCAAACATGGCCTGTTGGGGGTACATGAGAAGCACTGATTTAGAGCACTGCTCTAAAATTGAGCTCAAGGCAATCCTATTCTAATTGTGGGCATTTGAGGGAAACCAAGTGAGTGTTAGGACCCCTGCTTGTCTTTTTTAGGTTGGGTTTTGTGTCCCTTTTCTTAAAATTGGCTATGTGACAGGAAGTAAAGCCAAACAGGAAGTGAGGGTAAAACCCTACCAATGTCTTTTCTTGGGGACACACAGGTCAACCTAACTAGTGTCCCCATTAAGCAAAACTGCACTCTAGCACTTTGTGTGGCAACCCCAAATCATTAGGTAGTTTGGGGTTTAGGAAAGGCAAATCCACTCTGCAGTTCAAGTGTAGTCACTGAAAATCTGAGGGGAAGCACTGTTGATTTTAACATCCAATCATGTAGAAGCAAAGATGGTGTTTTTTTATTGTCCTTGCATGTCCCACTCGGATCTCCAGCAACTGCACTCGTAGTGCAAAGTGGATTGGCCTTTAGTGAATAAACCCCAAAATACCTAATAATTTGGGGTGTACACAGCAAAATGCTGGAGTCCAATTTACATAATGGGGAAACTATTTAGATTGACCTGTGTGTCCCCAAGGAAAGACATTGGTAGGGATTTACCCTCACTTCCTGTTTGGCTATGTGATAGGAAGTGAATAAATTTGAAGGAGAAAGTGGCAAAATTTGGGAGTTGTCTTCACCCTATCAGGGGTCATCTCCAAAAACTGACCAGACTTCAAATCCCTCTGCACTCTATCCCCAAGCAAAAATAAGAAAGGATTTAATTTAGTTTAACTTTGCAAAGACACATTCCTAAGTACAACTGTGATGCATGTCAATGGCCCATTTAGCCCTTGTTTAATAGAAAACACCAGTTGCCTTTCACTAGAAACATTTGTTAGTCCAGTCCTGGAAATCTGCATCTGCTTTACTATTAATTTCCATACAAATTGAGTCCCTGCAGCTAGATGCGCCAAATGCATGTAGATGCGCGTCCGCCGTGTATATGAGATGTGCAACTGCTGTGTGCGCACAGGTATGCGCATATGTGGTTCTCGTAAAGCGGTGGTCAGCACACAGGAATGACATCACGCCCCTACAGGAAGTTGCTTATACTGCTGCTAAGTTCTCTGAGGAAGAGATGATCCTTATTTGCAAATTAAGAATTTTTTTTTTTTAACATGGGGTGGTGTTTGTGTGGGTGCCTAACACACATTCATACATATAAGGGCCAATTTAGACAGTGTCTGATTTACAGCATGTTTTTAGATTGTGGGAGGAAACTGGAGTACCTGGAGGCAGAGGCGTAGCGTGGGGGGGCAGGGGGGCCGTGGCCCCGTGCGCAACATTTAGGGGGGCGCCATTCCGTGCCTCCGAGTCCTCCTAATTTTAATTTTCTGTGTCCGGGTGTCCCCGATCTCTGGCTGCCATGTTTAGTGTCCGGCGCCCTGTGATTGGGTGTATGGGGGTCATGTGCGGCGTGTGGCTGGCCTGTCTGTGATTGCTCTAGAAGTCCCGCCTCCGCCACATGACCGCCATACGCCCAATCACAGTGCGCCGGGAAACACTGAACATGGCAGCGGGAGACGTGCATTGTGTGAGCTGCCGGGGCCGCTATCTTCCCCTCCGCCTGTCCCTCTGCTCTGGTACGGCGCTGTGTGTCGAGCGGAGGGCGAGCACGGTGGAGATGGGAGCATGGAGCGGAGGTGCAGCCGACGTCTGACAAGGAGGAGCGGAGCCTCCACTACACTGACGAGGAGCGGGGCCTCCACTACACCTGGGGGTGCAGCCGGCGTCTGACATGGAGCGGAGGTGCGGGTGGATGGCGCTGGCGGGGAGTCCTGCACATCCGTCCAGATCCAGTGCTGAGGTCATGAGGAGAGTCCTGGCGAAGAGCAGAGAGGTAAGGAGGATGTATTGGCTGTGTGGAGGGGGAGGGGGGTGTGAGTAGTGCAGGAAGTAGGACTCCTACTGTAGGTGTAAGGTCAGGGGGTCAGTGTAGGTGTAAGGTCAGGGGGTCAGTGTAGGTGTAAGGTCAGGTGGTCAGTGTAGGTGTAAGGTCAGTGTAGGTGTCAGGTAGGTGGGTCAGTGTGTCAGTGTGTCAGTGTATGTGTCAGGGGGTCAGTGTATGTGTCAGGTAAGTGTGTCAGGGGTCAGTGTATGTGTCAGGGGGTCAGTGTATGTGTCAGGTAAGTGTGTCAGGGGGTCAGTGTATGTGTCAGGGGGTCAGTTTATGTGTCAGGGGGTCAGTTTATGTGTCAGGGGGTCAGTGTATGTGTCAGGGGGTCAGTGTATGTGTCAGGGGGTCAGTGTATGTGTCAGGTAAGTGTGTCAGGGGGTCAGTGTATGTGTCAGGGGGTCAATGTATGTGTCAGGGGGTCAGTGTAGGGGTCAGATAGGTCACATGTGTTCATAAAATGGAAAGAGTGCAGCTCTATGTGGTTAAAACCATGTGTGAAATTAATGTTAAACCTTGAAATGTAAACAAATGATATGTGAAAAATGTATTAAAAAGAAAACTAATGCAGAGTCCAAAAAGAACACAACATAGTCCGTGAAGAGTTCATTCCAAAAGCAAATCCGTGAAGGGTTAATTCCCCCCAAAAAAAGACAAATTGCTTGCCAAGAAAGTGAAGTTCGGTGAATAATAAGTCCCAAAATAAATCAGGGTATTGCCAGAGAAGTAGTGAGTGATAGAAATCTTCCCAAGAGCAGCGTGATTTTTCAGGTGTGACACCCAAGTGATTAATATCTTGCTTACCAGATAGCCGTGACTGATGCACAATCTGGTAAGCAAGATATTAATCACTTGGGTGTCACACCTGAAAAATCACGCTGCTCTTGGGAAGATTTCTATCACTCACTACTTCTCTGGCAATACCCTGATTTATTTTGGGACTTATTATTCACCCAACTTCACTTTCTTGGCAAGCAATTTGTCTTTTTTTGGGGGGAATTAACCCTTCACGGATTTGCTTTTGGAATGAACTCTTCACGGACTATGTTGTGTTCTTTTTGGACTCTGCATTAGTTTTCTTTTTAATACATATTTCACATATCATTTGTTTACATTTCAAGGTTTAACATTAATTTCACGCATGGTTTTAACCACATAGAGCTGCACTCTTTCCATTTTTTGCTATCTATCCTAAGTTTTTTGTACTGAACTTAAGTGCAAGCTGCTTTCTTATACACTTTATCATAATTTTTTTTATTATCATCTTAAATTAGCGCAGCGTTGGCCTTAGGGCTTCTTTTTTTCTAAGGTCACATGTGTTGCAGGGTAAAGTGGAGTCAGGGCGCAGCCGGGGTGAGGGCAGCAAAAATCCTTGCACCAGCCCTGGTGGTCAGTGTAGTGGCCAGTGTAGGAATCGGGTAGGTCAGTGCAGTGGACAAGTAGGAAAGTGTAATGGTCAGTTTAGGAATCATGTAGGTCCGTGTAGAGGTTAGTGTAGTGGTCAGTTTAGGAATCAGGCTGGTCAGTACTACTGTAGGAAGGGACTCAGGGAGTGCAAAAAGTCTGCAAGTTAGGGGGCGCAAATTTCTTGCCTTGCCCCGTGCGCTGACAACCCACGCTACGCCACTGCCTGGAGGAAACACACGCAGGCAAAGGGAGAACATGCAAACTCCAGGCAGATGGTGTCACGGCTGGGATTCAAACCAGCAACCCTTTTTGCTGCTAGGTGAAAGTGCTAACCACTACACCACTGTGCTGCACAAATATGTATCTAGAGATGTAGGTTTTTGTGTCCACTTGTGAAAATACAAGTGGGTCATGGCACATCTACATTCCAAATTTGGCACTTAAGATGGTCATGCACTATGCAATCTGATTGTCCAATCTCTATACAACTCGAGATTTTGGCAAAATAGGTAATAGGAATACGCATTTAAACAATTAATTAACATTTTTGGAAATCAAACAGGCTCTTGCCTAATCTAATTTTTATATTTTTTATAATTTTATTAAGATTGCAGTGTATGGTCACCTTTAGAGATTAAGATCTGAAAATATAAATTTATTGGGTTTAGAAACACTTTTCTGTTCTTTGTAATGTATTGAAATATTTGTGTACAAATAGAAAAAAAAAACATTTCAAAGATATATTAGAAGTAATAGGAATGAGATTAGCATCAAAAGGGTTAATTAAGTGAGAACACCTACTAATTGCCTAATAAGACACACCCAATGAGATGGGCTTGCGCTATTATCAATGAGAAAACAGCAGTTACCCTGGCATCAGTTGCCATTTACATATTTATTATCGCGTTGCGCGTCTGCGTGCGCCGGTTCGCATGCCCAATCAATCATTTATCCAGCGCACCAATTACGGTATGAACCGGTGCAATGCATTGTTCTTAGTAAATCAGCCCCATTGTGTGTTTTGAACTAGATGTAGGAAAAGACACACATTTTAGGCATGTGATCATGAGGAAAATAAGAATGTTTTGGCACAATTTGTGGACATCTTAAATTTTTGGCTTTGAGATTCTTAAAAACACATAAATATTACAATTAACATTACTTAGGGCAGTGTTTCCCAACTCTCCTTCTCCAGATGCATTCCCCAGATCATGTTTTCTATATTTTTTGCTTTTGGCACAGGTGATGATGTAATTTTCTAGGTTAGTAATTCACACAGTCGTTTTTATACTGCGGAAAATCCAGAAAACAGGACCTGGTGGTACACTTAGAGAAGTGGAGTGGAGAAACACTGACCTCGGACACTAAAGCCTAGGTTCACATTGGAGCGATTTGTCATGCGATCTGAGAGATAAAATTGCATGACAAGTCGCAGCCTATTGGAGGTAATGGCACTGTTCCAACCGGTGCGACACCAATTTAGCGGCGCTGCATCAATTTGCAAAGATAGTTCCTGCACTACTTTTTACGATTTCAGGTGCGACTTCAATAGACATCTGGGCATGAAGCCACACAAATATCTATCAAGTAGCACCTGAAATTGCGCTGACCTTGCTACTTAGAAATCGCGCTACTTCAAGTGAATTAGTGTGATTTCAAAGTAGCATCAATGTGAACCAGGGCTTAAAAGTAATAAAAACATGTGAAATATGAAAAGTGCAAACAGGAGCCAACAAGTGGAACAAAACTTCAGCCCAGGCCAGATGAACCTAAAATTTGGCAAGCATGTCGACATTATCACATATTCTTCTCTGTAAAGCAGTGGCAGCCTCCTTTATTTGCTCAAGATCATTCAAAGACTGCATCATATCTGCTCTCATTTGGCAAATTGTGCATCTTGGAAGTTCGTGACCTTGTAAGAAGAGAAAAAAGTATTAAGGGAACGATGGTCAAGTGGCTAAGGCCCTACATAGTGAATTATGGTCAAGTTACTAGTCAAATTGTGGAAATACTTACCTACCCGGGTCTATTGTTGCTTGCTAGGGATGAGCTCGGTGTTCGAGTCGAACATAAGTTCGACTCGAACATCGACTGTTCGACCGTTCGGCGAACATCGAACGATTTGGGCCGTTCGCGCCAAATTCGAGTGACGCGAATGGCCCACAATACACTGCGCCATTGCAGTGCAATCCCGGCGCTGTGATTGGCCAAGTATGCACTGTGACCCCGCATGCTTGGCCAATCACAGCGCCGGCAGCCAGGAGAGCCATAATTGGCCACAGGCAGGTTGCCTGTGGCCAATTATAGCTTAGGGGGTTTAGCACACGCCCCACACTATAAAAGGCCGCCAGCGCGGCGGCCTTGTGTAGTGTGTTCCGGCGCAGGGAAAGAGTTACATAGGCAGGGACAGTGTCAGTGCTATTTGTACCTCAAACTTGTGTGTAGGGAGAGAGAAGGATAGGCAGGGAGAGTGTCAGTGTCATATTCATTGCTAAACCTTGTGTGCAGGGAGAGAGAAGGATAGGCAGGGGACAGTGTCAGTGTCACATTCTTTGCTAAACCTTGTGTGCAGGGAGAGAGAAGGATAGGCAGGGAGAGTGTCAGTGTCATATACTTTGATAAACCTTGTGTGCACGGAGAGAGAAGGATAGGCAGGGGACAGTGTCAGTGTCATTGTTGCTAAGCCTCCTGCACATTATACACCTGAAGTTAGCCCGTATTGCTGCTTATTCCTGGTGTGTTACACCAACAGGCATTTGCAGCACTTACAGCAGGCGGAGTGTGCCTCCTGATCATATTACACCTGAAGTTAGCCTGTATTGCTGCTTTTTCCTGGTGTGTTACACCAACAGGCATTTGCAGCACTTACAGCGGGCGGAGTGTGCCTCCTGATCATATTACACCTGAAGTTAGCCTGTATTGCTGCTTTTTCCTGGTGTGTTACACCAACAGGCATTTGCGGCACTTACAGCGGGCGGAGTGTGCCTCCTGATCATATTACACCCGAAGTTAGCCTGTATTGCTGCTTTTTCCTGGTGTGTTACACCAACAGGCATTTGCAGCACTTACAGCGGGCGGAGTGTGCCTCCTGATCATATTACACCTGAAGTTAGCCTGTATTGCTGCTTTTTCCTGGTGTGTTACACCAACAGGCATTTGCGGCACTTACAGCGGCCGGAGTGTGCCTCCTGATCATATTACACCTGAAGTTAGCCTGTATTGCTGCTTTTTCCTGGTGTGTTACACCAACAGGCATTTGCGGCACTTACAGCGGGCGGAGTGTGCCTCCTGATCATATTACACCTGAAGTTAGCCTGTATTGCTGCTTTTTCCTAGTGTGTTACACCAACAGGCATTTGCAGCACCTACAGCAGGCGTAGTGTGATTCCTGCAAAATATACTCCTGAAGCTAGGCCTTATTGCTGGTTTTCCCATTTCCCTGCAGGCCATTAGAATGTCTGGAAGGCAAACAAGGAGAGGCAGACAGTCAGGAGCCAATAAAAGAGGGCAAGCAGGCTCTGTGTCTAGAGACAACAGTGCTGGTCGTGGATGCGGTGCATCGCCATCAGCACGTGGCCATGGGACACGCTTGTCGTCCTTTTCGGCAGCTGGACGTGTTGAGCCGCATCATGCCGAAGACTTGGTAGAGTGGATGACCAAGCCCTCCTCATCCTCCTCATCCTCTCTCACCCAGGCTCAGAGTACTGGCAAAGCAGCTGCCAAAGCGTCCTCTTCCCTGGTATCAATGTCATCATCAGTCACTCCTTCCCTAGACCAACCATGTCCTCCTGAGGAGTCCCCCGAACTGTTTGAGCACAGTGTTGGGTACATGCTCCAGGAGGATGCCCAGCGTTTCGAAGGGTCTGATGATGATACCCAGCTAGAGGAAGGCAGTAGCGTGAGAGCAGAGAGAGGGGATGCTCAAGAAGGACACCAATCTGGCAGTCATGTTCCAGCAGCTGCAGCATCCTGCAAGATTGGCTCCAGTGATGAGGAGGGAGGGGATGATGAGGTCACTGACTCCACGTGGGTGCCTAATAGGAGAGAGGAGGAGGAGGAGGATGAGGAGGAGGCACATCTCCAACGAGGCAGGATGCCCTCGGGGGGCCAGTGTAAGGGCAGCACACCGACGGAATCACACCGCAGAGCTCCGCCTGTGCAGGGCGCTGCCTCTGCCCGTTATTCAAAAAGTTCTTTGGTGTGGGCCTTTTTTGAGTCGAGTGCATCAGATCGCACAGCTGTTGTTTGCAACATATGTCTCAAGCGTATATCGCGTGGCCAAAACATCACCCGCTTGGGCACCACATGCTTGACCAGACATATGTTGACCTGCCATGCAGCTCGTTGGCAAGCCTACCTTAAAGACCCACACCAAAGAACAAAGCGGACCTCTCCTTGCACCGCATCAGCTGGGATCTCCAACCCCACTATACCTTCAGTCCTCTCTGAAACCTGCACTGAGAGGAATGAAGGTGTAGAATTAGGTGTGTCACAGCCAAGTACTTGCGGGCACTCTGCTAGCAGTACACCGACGTCCGATTCTAGCAGGCAAATTTCCCTGCCCCAGCTGCTGGACCATCAAAAGAAGTTCACTCCCAGCCATCCACATGCCCAGCGGTTGAATGCTAGCTTGGCTAAATTGCTAGCGCTTCAACTGCTGCCTTTTCAGTTGGTAGACTCGGCCCCCTTCCGTGAGTTTGTGCAATGTGCGGTTCCTCAGTGGCAGGTTCCCAAACGCCACTTTTTCTCACGGAAGGCGATTCCGGCTCTCTACCGGCATGTGGAAGGCAATGTCTTGGCCTCGCTGGACAGGGCGGTCAGCGGTAAGATGCATATTACCGCTGACTCATGGTCCAGCAGGCATGGACAGGGACGTTACCTTTCTTTCACGGTCCATTGGGTCACTCTTTTGGCAGCTGGGAAGGATGCAGGACAAGGTGCAGTAGTGTTGGAGGTTGTTCCACCGCCACGCCTCCAAAATGCTACTACTGGTTGTGACACACCTCTGTCCTCCACCCCCTCCTCTTCTTCTTCCTCCATGGCCTCTTCCTGTGGTTTGTCCTCTGAACCAGCGGTGCTCCGTAGGCATTCAAGGGGCTACGCAAGTACGCAGGCAAAAAGATGCCATGCCGTGCTTGCGCTGGTGTGTTTGGGGGACAGGAGCCACACTGGGGCAGAGGTTCTGTCTGGTCTGCAGGGGCAGGCCGAGAGGTGGTTGACGCCACACCAGCTTAAGCCAGGAATGGTAGTTTGCGACAATGGCACCAACCTCCTCTCCACTCTCCGACAGTGACAACTGACCCATGTGCCCTGTGTGGCTCACGTCCTTAACCTGGTGGTGCAGCGGTTCTTGGGCAGGTACCCGGGCTTACAGGATGTCCTGAGGCAGGCCAGGAAAGTCTGTGTGCATTTCTGCAGATCTTATAATGCCAGTGCTCGCCTGGCTGAGCTGCAAAAGGAGTTGAACCTGCCCAAGAACCGCCTTATATGTGACATGCCCACCAGGTGGAACTCAACATTGGCCATGCTGCAGCGGCTGCACACGCAGCAGAGGGCCATCAATGAGTACCTGTGCGACTACGGCACCAGGACAGGGTCAGGGGAGCTCGGTTTTTTTTCACCACGCCAGTGGGGCATGATCAGGGATGCATACACTGTCCTGGCACCATTTGAGGAGGCCACGAGGATGGTGAGCAGTGACAGTGCATGCATCAGTGACACTGTACCTCTTGTCCACCTGTTGGAACATACGCTGCATGGAATAATGGACAGGGCACTTGAGGCAGAACAGAGGCAGGAAGAGGAGGACTTCCTTGCCTCTCAAGGCCCCCTTTACCCAGACAGTGTTCCTTCTGTCCCATCCATCGCACAGGAAGAAGAGGAGGAGGAGGAGGATTGTGTCAGCATGGAGGTGGAGCCTGGCACTCAGCATCATCAGCAGCAGTCTTTTAGGGATGATTTACAGTCCCAAGAAACCAGTGGACTTGTACGTGGCTGGGAGGAGGTGGCTGCGGATCATGTCGTCCTTAGTGACCCAGAGGACTCCGGACCGAATGCCTCAGCTAACCTACGCTGCATGGCCTCCCTGATCCTGCAAAGTCTGCGGAAGGATCCTCGTATTCTTCGGATCAAGGAGAGGGACCATTACTGGCTGGCCACTCTCCTTGATCCACGGTACAAGGGTAAGGTTGTGGACCTTATCTTACCGTCGCAGAGGGAGCAGAGGATGAGACAACTCCGGGAGGCCTTGCAGAAAGGTCTGTGCAAGTCTCTGGGAGGTTACAAACTCCTGGTCCTGGACAACGAGTTGCTGAGGCTTCGGTCAGTCAAAGAAGGAGCGGTGGGGAAGGTGGCCGTCTGACCGATGCGTTCAGACAATTCTTTAGTCCGCAGCCCCAAGGTATGATCGGTTCCAGCAACCATCGCCAGCGTCTGATATACATGGTGCAGGAATACCTAGGGGCAAGGTCAGACTTGGACACCTTCCCCACCGAAAAACCTCTGGCTTACTGGGTCTTGAGGATGGATCACTGGCCAGAGCTTGCACAGTATGAAATTGAGCTACTGGCCTGTCCTGCATCCAGCGTTCTTTCAGAACGCACATTCAGTGCTGCTGGAGGATTTGTCACGGATCACAGGGTGCGCCTGTCCACCGACTCTGTTGATCGACTGACCTTCATAAAGATGAACCAGTCTTGGATCACCACCAGCTCCCAAACACCTGAAGCTGATATAACAGACTAATTTATTTTCAAATGTCACATCCCTTCAAGACTGATGCTGATGCTGAGAGACTGTCCTGTTATGTTGACTGACTATCCTCCTCCTCCTCAATGATCCGATTGATGATGATAGCTTGGAAGAACATTTTTGTTTCTGGGTGCCGCCACCAGTGGCTAAGGCCCAATTTTTCAGCCCCTGTTTAACAGGGGCATGTAATTACAATTTTTTATGCAATGCTTTGCAGCATGGCTCATTCCTGCACTCCAACTAGAGTATCTGGGAGAGGTTGCAGTGTCGTGGCAACAGCACCAGTGGCTAAGGCCCAATTTTTCAGCCCCTGTTTAACAGGGGCGTGTTATTACAATTTTTTATGCAATGCTTTGCAGCAGGGCTCATTCCTGCACTCCAACTAGAGTATCTGGGAGAGGTTGCAGTGTCGTGGCACCAGCACCAGTGGCTAAGGCTCAATTTTTCAGCCCCTGTTTAACAGGGGCGTGTAATTACAATTTTTGATGCAATACTTTGCAACAGGGCTCATTGCTGTGCTCCAAGTACAGTATCTGTGAGGGGTTGCAGTGTTGTGGCACCAGTGCCTAAGGCCCAATTTTTCTGCCCCTGTTTAACAGGGGCATGTAATTACAATTCTTGATCTAATAATTCACAGCAGGGCCCATTCCTGCGCCCACCAAGAGTAACTGTGAGGCCTTACAGTGTTGTGTCAACACCACCACCACCACCACCAAAGGCCCAATTTTTCAGCCCCTGTTCAACAGGGGCATGCAATTACAATTCTTGATCTAATAATTCACAGCAGGGCCCATTCATGCACCCACCAAGAGTAACTGTGAGGGCTCACAGTGTTGTGGCAACACCAACATGTAAGGGGCAAATTTCAGCTGAGTATATACGGCAGGCCCCTACTTTCAAACATCCAACTTACAAACGACTCCTCCTTGCAAACGGAAGGATACAACAGGAAGTGAGAGGAAATCTACCCCTAGGAAGGCAAATTCTCTCCTGTAAGAGTTAATATGGGAAAAAAAGTGTCTCCTCTCCACTGATGCTTTATCACCAATTCTTGTTTCAATAAAAAAACCAAATTTTCAAAAAACATTTGTCATTAGGACGGAAAGTGAGGTGAACTGTTCTGAACAGGTGCACACTGCACAGACAGCAAAACAAATGTTACAGGGGTGATAACCCTTCCCTATGTTTTCCAAAAAGCTTAAAAATAGATTTTTTGGCTGGAGCTACACTTAAACAATGTACCTGTTCAAAATTACAAACAGATTCTACATAAGAACAAACCTACAGTCCCTGTCTTGTATGCACTGCCTGTATACAGCTGTTCAGAGTACATAGGGCCTTTTTTATTTTGTGTGCGGGGTTCCCCTTAATATCCATACAAGACCCAAAGGGGCTGGTAATGGGCTGGGGTAGGGGCTGTGATGGGGTAGCTATGCCATTTTTCTTAAAGATTTTCATTTATATTACCGGGACCAGACATTACATTAAAGCCGCAAGCAGTTTTAAATGGCTTTTTTTCCTTTAGAAATGTAATTTTGTGCAGGGACAGTTCTAAACACGGGAAACACGTGGTACTTCACAGGCATACTTTAGACACCCCCCAGGTACGATATTTAAAGGAATATTTGACTTTTTTTTTCACTTTATGCATCATTAAAATGACTGCTCCCGAAAAACGGCCGTTTTTAAAACTTTTTTTTGGATTGATACATGTCCCCTGGTTGAGAAACCGGGTTCCCAAACCCTTTTTAGGACAATAACATGCATAATAGTCGTTATAATTAGCACTTTAGATTTCGAACATTCGCATCCATTGTATTTAATAGGGTTCTAAAGTTCGTGCGAACTTTCGGTCCATTCGCGGGTTCTGGTGCGAACCGAACCCGGGGGTGTTCGGCTCATCACTATTGCTTGCAACCTGCTTGCCCTTCAGACACCTACACTACTAGGAATGTACACACTGCAACTACTCTGAAATCTTGGCCCTGGTGCCTGGGTCTACAAAATTCAGGTACCTAGCAACACTGCCAGCTCCTTCCACCTGTTCCTTATCCATGCTAATGTTAAGGCACTACATACTTTGCTAATATGTGTAGTGGGTGTTTGGTTTGGACATCTAAACACTTGACATGTATACACATTTGAAGCCAGATTCAAAGAATACATACTTGCACAAACAAGAGGCTCACGAATAGTTTCTTCCACTTCTGGGTCTTTTTGGCCCTCTGTTTGACTTGCGTCAGGGGATGTTACATCAACAAGTGCAAGATCTGTGCTGTGTCTAGGAGTCAGATTCCACTCCTCAAACCAAACCAACATACTGGTTGAGCTGATCACACTCACTTGCCTCTAAAAATAAACAATACACCATTCATTAAGCCACCCCACATCACATCTGTTTCTAGAATCCATTTTGCTGCATTAGTTGACCAACCTTGCACTTGGGACAATGTTTGCTCCTGACTAGTGGACTCCACCATACTTTTCATTGAAAAATACATCAAAAAGGGAAGGTGATGTCATTTTACAGAGGGAAAACACTGGACAAGTGCCAACATTGAAAAACTCATGCAGTTGCCCCCACCCCTTTTGTGTCCTATGGGATAGGGTATATACGAGGATCATTAAAGCAGGCGTGACTCTGTGTGACTGTGATCCCCGGGGACTCTCCTCTACCCATGTCTACCCTGGCAAGGCTGCATTACTGGGCACTGATGAGCCAGGCAGCTACTAGAAAGTTTTCTTTACCCCTTAAGTTCCACCCTAAGCCCATGGCCTTTGGCCCACCTAGAATCCCCCCTGTCGGTGGCTAAATCAGTGTGTTTGAAGTTTCAATTTTGGGGGGAAGATCGCCTTGTCTCCCCTGTTGGGGCCAGAGTGAGGGTAGCCTCCCTTCGTCCCCCCTGGTGGCTTATCTGTAGCCTCTTTTTTTGTGCCTCCCTGTTGAAAGAAGAGAAAAAAAATTGTTAAAAACAAAACAAAATGGCAAAACAAAAATAATGAATGTTCATATCTGATTTATATTTAACTTCATCTTTAAAAAACAAATTCAGACAAAGATTAGAGAAAACATTATCTAAATTTTTCAAGACCTACTAGGAGAAAGCACATATACAGACAGCTAATTTGCACGTAGACATATTGGTTAGATACAAATATTGCTTACTTTTTTGGATTATGTGATGGATGGACTCCATCTGGTCTTGCTCGCGGTGCTTTAGATCAGACCATCGCTTTCTGATTTGGTCGTCGTTCGTTTAACCGAAAATTCTCCCTCCAAAACGGCGATGACCTTCTCCAAAATGAGGTCCTTTCGGCTTTTGGGCCTTTCGCAGTTGCACAGCTTGCAGTCGTAGTCATGCTTCTCAAGGATGCGCACCATCCCCACCATCTCACCCTTGCTCATGGGGGTTGCTTTGTGCCTCCTATAAGCTCCACCACCGCGGGGCTGCCTAGAAATTGCAGAATCCACCATGTTGTTCCTCCCAAATGTTCCGCCGTGTGTGTCGTATAAAGAAGAGAAATGGTCACGCCCCAGCGTCATGACGTACTAAGAGCGGAGGTTCACGCATGCGCAGTGTAAATAAAGCCATAACGCGCGTTTGATGTAACAGCCGTAAGAAACGATCTGGGAGTGGAGGACGAATGATCGCCATCACCAAAAGGAGCCATAAAACGAAGGTACAAGTGTAAATTGGGGCATCGGTGGTTAGTGGCCTATACTGCTTAGATTGAGGCCTATATTGGGACCAGATTATGAGTTAAGCCTGACATTATGGTTTGTCTTGTGTTCTGTCTTGCAGGCATCTGAAAATTTATCTGGCTGATAAATTCACTGCGCCTGACTTTTTGCCTCAATTTATAGACCAGTTCCGGGAGCTGAACTGCCTCTGGAAGGTGAAGAGTCTGTATTACTCTAATAAAATCAAGAGGAAAGCAGCGATGAAGAAACTGTTGGAATTGGTGAAGCCTCTGTACCCCAGGGCAGACCTCAATTATGTTAAGAGCAAAATTGGGAACCTTTGTAGTACATTTAATAGGAAGCACAAGAAGGTCCTGGACTCCCAGAGATCGGGAGCAGCAGCAGATGACTGGCATGTCCCCAGGCTGGCTGTGGTACTACAACAGCCTGTGTTTTTTGTCTGACCAAACCGAACCACGGCCATCGCTGTCAACACTCCCTTACACATCGGTTGAGGCCACAGCTCCTGAGGTCCACCCTGGTCCTTCTTCACAGGATAAAGATGTGGTGGAGCCCAGCTTGAACCAGGTATAACATTGTTGAACATATTTGTATCCAAAAATAGAATGGTGATAACTAGACCTTATTGTTCAAAAATTTTGGACTTAAAGTGGCTTCCATATCAATAGACAGTAGTGCTCAAAAATAATTGGGACAAGAATGAAAAATGCTGGGGTCAGAATGATAGTCTTTTCTATTCCTCCACATTCAATTTGCAACAGTCATGAGCTCAAAATTGTGTGTGATTGATGACCAAAAAAAATAAAGGAAATTAATTATGTCCCATTTTCATACACAGGAAAGTGTCAGTCAGGAGGAGCCCGTGGCCAGCAGCCACATAGAGTCCCAGATCCCTCCCCTACGCCCCCTGTTAAAAGGGCCAGGAAGAGCAGGAACCTGGACGAGGCCACAGCTTCCTTCCTCAGCCACGCCACTAGTGCCATCAGTACGGCCCCAGATGCAGCTGAGGCATTTGGGTGTCTGACGGCAAATAAGTTGAGGGAGATGGATGTGGAGCAAATGAGGATGTGTGAGGAACTAATCCTGCAGCCCCTCAACAAGGGGGGGGGGAGGGGACAAATTTCCTCCAAAACCCATATTTCCGATTTGGATGCCCCACCTCCACCTCCACCACCTCCACCTCCACCACAGCAGCCCCACCCACCACAGCAGCCCCACCCACCACAACAGCATGGCGGACAGTGGCAATTCCAGCCACAAGACTCCCAACAAGGCCGCTGGGCTGGGGATTTTCACCCCTACAATTAATAATTTGCTTTTTGTTTATTTTTTAAATTATGAATTTATTTGCTATACTTTATTTATTTTTCTATGCATAGATGCCCTTTTTGGTTAAGTTATTTAATTTAGATTTGCATGGCAGATAACATGTCTAATTTATTTTATTTTATTTTTTGAACAATGCACAATAAAAAAAATGGCCTCAGCCGATGTGGAAGGGAGAGTTGACAGCGATGGCCTGGGTTCGGTCTGGTCTGCCAAAAACCGCAGGCTGTTCTAATAACACAGCCTGGGGACATACCGGTCATCTGCATCTTCTCTCGGTCTCTCGGAGTCCAGGACCTTCTTGTGCTCCCTTTTAAATAAAATAAAAAATTGATTTGAAAAATACTTGGCTATGTGTTTTACTTAAAATGACAGTTTGGGAGTAGGCAGGTACATAAAAAAAAAAACTATGTAAAATTAACAAGGGACACCAACATAGTTTTATCTTTGATCTTAAAAGCTATGGGATAATGGTGTTGTGGTAACTTGACCCAAAATAAATAAAAATACAAATTATTATAATATATAATATAATATAATACAATATAATTATAATAAAATTATTATATCACTAGAAAAAAAAAGCCTTTTTAAATACGTTTGGCAGAACTCCATCAGTATCACCAGCAAAGCAGCTTCATTATTATCCCATCATAAAAAAGAAGAGAATGTGCACTGAATTTCGACATTTCGTAATTTGCTGCATCACGAATGTTGATTCTCCATTACGAACGCTAGTTATACAAGACCGACCGCTTCCGGCTCGTCCTTGCTTCCGAGCATGCGTGTTTGTACTTTGGACTTTTGTCTGACGGACTTGTGTACACACGATCGGAAAATCCGACAAAAGACCATTGTCCGCGTAAAATTTTAAAGCTTGACACCCAACATTTGTCTGCGGAAAATCCGACAATTGTCCGATGGAGCGTACAAACGGTCGGATTTTCCACCAACAGCCTGTCATCACACAATTCCTGTCAGAAAATCCGATCATGTGTACGAGGCTTTAGTCACAAAGAGACTTGAAAAGTTTATCGACCGCCCTGAAAGCTACAGAGCCTGGTAATCTTCTTTCCAAAACACTATCAGAGGTTTAGACCTGCCAGAAGCAATAGAAAATGCACTATTCAAGAAACTTGATAACTTTCCTAAGATACCTAACAAGGTTTATCAGAAATTTAGGGAACTAAGTGACTTACTAATGGAACTTCAGGTAGCCAAAGCCAAAGGGGACTTACAAAGACTTTCCTTCCGACACAGAGGTGTCAACCCCATTGTACAAAAGCTACCCTATAGCCCCATACACACGGCCGGACTTCCATCGGACTTTTCCGTGGATTTTTGCCTGAACGGAGTTGGCCGGGCACACCCATAGCATACACACCACAGGACTTTTCTGAAAACTTTCCCAAAACTTTTTGCAACATCACGTGTTTTTTCAGTTCTTTTCTGCTCTTTACCGCCACCCTTTGGTCCACTTCTGCTATTGTTGGTTGATTTTAACAATAGTTGTTTTGTCCATCGGACAAAAGTCCTATGGTTTTCTGTACACACGGTCGGACTTTGCTCCATCGGACTTTTGTTGGGCAAAAATTTGTCCGTTTGCAGACCCAACTTTTGTCCGATGAAAACACAAAAAAAAACAAAAAAGTTTGTCCGATGGAGCGTACACACGGTCGTATTGTTGGTCCAACTTGCTCAAAATGAAGTTTGTTGGCCAAAAGTCTGACCGTTTGTACGGGGCTTTAAACTTACAAGAGCAGTGGATCACACATGGCTCCAAATATAAAAGACAGTATAATGTTCCATTCCCCTCTTTCTCTGTTTTTGTGGACTTTGTAAGTCAGCAAGCTAGAACAAGAAATAATCCTAGTTTTGACTTCACATTGTCATGTGCTGCTCCTACAGGACTGAACCCTCGTCTCGTCGGACTGCGGACCTTTTTTTGCATATTCAGGTGTACCCACTTTGAAGTTCAGTCTCTACATTGGGTGAACTTGCATTTTGGGTGTTTCATGGACTGTGCATGTGTTTTCGATTGCCTCATTAGCACACAAACCTATGTTATATAAAGCTCACAGATAGCATCCTCTCCCTTGCCCTGAAAAGAGGCAAGTGTGTGTGCGTGCGTGTGTGGGGGGCAAAAAGTACATTTTGGTGTCCTTATCGAGTTTGTAACACATGCATTTTATTTGTTATGTCTTTGCAAAACAGGATGTTTGGTTTACTTTTGTGGATTGTATTTTTTTGTGTGGGGGAAATGTTCCCCTGAAATAATTTTGATGTTGTTAATGTGTCATTTGTTCACTTTGATTTAATTGTCTGTGCTGCATTATTTTGCCAAATCTTTCTCAAGATGTTGAGTCTGTAACTGTTTCAAATTGACCCTGTTTTTTATTTTTTTATTTATTTATTTTTACTATTCTTTGTTTTGTTGACCAATAAAATTTGTTGCAAAGTTTTGAGGTTTCTTTTGCGTTTTCTTTGCAACAAATGTGACAGCTGATTGTCATGTCAAAACAGGTGTGATTTGTCTACCCTGGTGCCTTCATGCTAGCATATGCATGTTTTGTGTGCTGCCATGGATAATCACCAGGAAATGAAAAATACAGAGCGGTAAGTATTCAATTTTCCTTTTTACTGCAGTGGTTCTCAGCCTCAGTCCTCAAGTACCCCCAACAGGACATGTTTTGTGAATTTATCTTATGGAGAATTGCTGTCCAAAATACAAAACCATTGACTGATTTAAAGCACATGTGCAAGATGAAGGAAAACCTGCAAACATGGCCTGTTGGGGGTACTTGAGAAGCACTGATTTAGAGCACTGCACTTAAAAATATCTCAAGGCAATACAATTCTAATTGTGGCCATTTTGAGGGAAACAAAGTAAGTGTTAGAACCCCTGCTTGTGTTTTTTTTTTTTGTAGGTTGGGCTTTGTGTCCCCTTTTAGTAAAATTGGCTTCACTTCCTGTCACACAGCTAAACAGGAAGTGAAGGTAAAACCCTACCAATGTCTTTTCTTGGGGACACACAGATCAATCTAACTAGTGTCCCCATTAAGCAAATTGCACTCTAGAACTTTGTTGTGTACACCCCAAATCATTGGGTAGTTTGGGGTTTAGTAAAGACAAATCCACTCTGCAGTAAAAGTGTAGCTGCTGAAAATCTGAGGGATCACTGGTGATTGTAACATCCAATCATGTAAAAGCAAAGATGGTGTTTTTTTTTTTTTGCTTGCATGTCTCCCTCGGATATCCAGCAAGTGCACTTGTAGTGCAAAGTAGATTTGCCTTTAGTAAATAAACCCCAAAGTCCAAAATACCTAATAATAATTTGGGGTGTAACCTGCAAAATGCTGGAGTGCAATGTACATAATGGGGAAAGTCTTTAGATTGACCTGTGTGTCCCCAAGGAAAGACATTGGTAGGGATTTCCCCTCACTTCCTGTGTGGCTATGTGACAGGAAGTGAATTATTTGGAAGGATAAAGGGGCCAAATTTGGGAGTTGTCTTCACCCTATCAGGGGTGCAGACATCCCCAAAAACTAGACTTCTAATCCCTCTGCACTCTATCCCCAAGCAAAAATAGGAAAGGATTTAATTTAGTTTAACTTTGCAAAGACACATTCCTAAGTTGAATTGTGATGCATGTCAATGGCCCATTTAGACCCTCTTTAATCACTTGAGATCAGCGCTATAACTGATCGACGGCCACAGCATGGTCCGCAATTGCCGGGAGTCCGTCAATAAACGTCCTCCCCTTCGCGCGCGCGCTGTGGTCACCGAGTCACTGAGACTCGGGTGATGACAGATCCAAGTAAGGGGCCGATACCTGCCCTTTACCATGTGATCAGCTGTCAGCCAATGACAGCTGATCACGTGATGTAAACAAAAGCTGGGTAATGGTTTTTGTTTTCTCATTGTGCTGACAGCGTGAGCATAAAAAGGCAATCACCGGCTTATGTGCAAGGGACATCGGGCCCGAAGAGGAAGAGGCAATTCTGCGTCATCTGTGACAATCAGTAGCCTCTGCCAGTGCCACCTATCAATGCCCACCACTGGTGCCAATCAGTGCCACCTGGCAGTGCTGCCTATCAGTGCCCACCCTTGCCACCTTATCAGTGCCCATCAGTGCAGTCTCATCAGTGTACATCAATGAAGGAGAAAAATTACCTTTTGTTAAATTTTCGAAATATTAACCACCTTCCTACCGCCCACCGTCAAATGACGTCCTTGGCTTTGTGCAGTGACATCTGAATGATGCCTGCAGTTGCAGGCATCATTCAGATATCATTCTTTTCAGCCGGCGATTCTGTGCACGATAAAAATGATCATAGCGGCAGTTCCGCCGCTTGATTGTTCTTATAGGCGGCGGGAGGGGACTATCCCCCCCCTCCCGCCGCCATCCGGTGCTTCTCCGGGCTCTCCCGTGCCATCTTGGGCTTGGAGAACGATTTGGCCGGCGCCGGATGGGAAGCATAGAGATGACTGGTGACCAGATGGTCACCAGTCATCTCTATGACCGTCGGAGGCCCGGGCACGACGTTATGACATCACGCCGGGTTCCCGTATGTAAACCAAGCCGTGATCTCGGCTGTCAGCATGAGATTGGTGAATTTTTTTGACCGATCTCATGCTTTCCAGCCTGGAGGAGAGATGTGGGGTCTTATTGACCCTGCATCTCTCCATAAGGAGGACCTGTCACAATAGATTCCTATTACAAGGGATGTTTACATTCCTTGTAATAGGAATAAAAGTGATCCAAAAAACAAAAAAGGAAAAAAAAGAGTAAGAAATACAAAAAAGTTAAAAACAAAAAAAATTATAATCAAAATAAAGAAAAAACGCCCATGTGCCCGGTAGCTCGCGCTCAGAAGCAAATACACACGTAAGTCCCGCCCACATATGTAAACGCCGTTCAAACCACACATGTGAGGTATTGCTGCGTGCGTTAGAACGAGTGCAACAATTCTAGCACTAGACCTCCTCCGTAATGAGAAAATGGTAACGTGTAAAAAAATTTAATCATCGCCTAGGGAGATTTTTAAGTACTGAAGTTTGGTGTCATTCCATGAGTGTGCGCAATTTTAAAGTGTGACATGTTAGGTATCTATTTACTCAGCATAACAACATCTTTCACATTATCCTAAAAAATTGGGCTAACTTTACTGTTTTGTAATTTTTTTACATTCATGAAACCATTTTTTTACCAAAAAAAAGGCGTTTGAAAATGTATTGCGCAAATACAGAGCAAGATAAAAATTTGCAATGACGGCCATCTTATTCCCTAGGGTGTCTGCTAAAAAAAAATATGTAATGTTTGGGGTTTTGAAGTAATTTTATAGCCATAAATGTATGATTTTTACATGAAGGAAAGAAGTGCCAGAATAGGCCCAGTGCTAAAGTGGTTAAAATATCAATTTTTTTTTTAACACGGTCTTTTGTATTTATAGAAAACTAAAAACCGCAGAGGTGATCAAATAGCACCAAAAGAAAGCTCTATTTGTGTGCCAAAAAATAATACATTTTCATTGGGTTACAGTGTTGTATGAGCGTGCAATTTTCATTCAAAGTGCATCAGCGCTGAAATGTGAAAATTGGTCTGGGCAGGAAGGGGGTTTAAGTGGCCAGTGCGCAAGCGGTTAATATAAGGCTACATGCACACGGACGTTTTTCCAGCCGCTTGTTTGAGCGTTTTTTGCAGCTTAAAAACGTCTCTCCATGTTAGCCTATGGCCTCATGGCCACCATGGCGTTTTTGAGCTGTAAATGGCATAGGCGTTTTTAGGCCCCATGTACACGGGACGCTGGTGCAAAGTGTTCAGAACTAAGGTTGAAAGCGGCGTTTAGAAAGGCGCACTTTGTGGCTTTTGCATGCCGCATTTTACCACATTTGCGTCTAAATGCGTTTAGTTAGGAAACATGATAAGGAGCCGCCCCAAGCTCCCATTATTAACCATTTCAGCTATTTTGTGAGACCAGAGTGAGTATCAGCAGCTGAGAGAGCAGCAGTGTAGTTGTATTTAGCGTGTCACTTGCCACATCACTTGCCCCAAGTTGTGGATTGTCCACTTGCCACGTCAGCTGCCCCAAGTTGTGGATTGTTCACTTGCAACGTCAGCTGCCCCAAATTGTGGATTGTCCACTTGCCACGTCAGCTGCCCCAAGTTGTGGATTGTTCACTTGCCACGTCAGCTGCCCCAAGTTGTGGATTGTCCACAATGCAATGGAAGCAATTTCTTTTTTTTGATAGATATATATATTTTTAATGGTTTTTCCTAAATTGCCATAATTTTTGAGTTTATCAATGTAAAAAAATAGGTCACCTTTAAAAAACGCTTCTAAACTAAAATGCGGCTAAACGCCGGTACCGCGTCTGAAACATGGAAATCTTTGGCGTCTGAAGGCATTTTTAGGCTTTGTGAAAAACGAGTTTAAAAAGCAACTGCAGATTTTTTTTGCCAGGCCAAAAACAGTGTTTTGGATGTAAGAGAATTCAATGGACCCGTATCCAAAACGCAAGTACCCCGAATTTGCAGCTATTTTTTCTTTTTTTTAACCTGTTTATAGCTGGTTGTTAAAGGAAATGTAAAAAAAATAAACATTGCCGGCTCTAAAAAAAAATAATCTAGAAAAAAACAGCGTGGGGTCCCCCCAGGTCAATACCAGGCCCTTGGGTCTAGTATGGATTCAAAGGGGACACCCCCCCCACCAAAATGAAAAAAAAATATGGCGTGGGGGTCCCCCCAAAATCCATACCAGGCCCTTCAGGTCTGGTATGGATTTTATGGGAAACCTTGCGCCAAATTAAAAAAATAGCGTGGGGGTCCCCCTACAAATCCACACCAGACCCTTCATCCGAGCATGCAACCTGGCAGGCCACAGGGGAAGAGGGGGGGACGAGAGAGTGGTCCCCCTCCCTCCTGAACCGTACCAGGCCACATGCCCTCAACATGGGGAGGATGTCCCCATGTTGATGGGGACAAGGGCCTCTTCCCGACAACCCTGGCCGTTGGTTGTCGGGGTCTGCGGGCGGGGGGCTTATAGGAATCCGGGAGCCCCCTTTAATAAGGGGGCCCCCAGATACCAGCCCCCCACCCTATGTGAATGAGTATGGGGTACATAGTACCCCTACCCATTTACCTGGTGGCAAAAAAAGTTAATAAAAAAACTCAACACAGGTTTCTAAAGTAATTTATTAGGCAGCTCCGGGGGTCTTCCTGCCGGCGCCCGCTATCTTCTTCCAGCTCATTTGCAAGCGGGGTCCCGGGCTTCCTCGTCGTCTTCTTCCAACTTCGGGGGTCTTCCTGCCGGGCGCCCCGCTATCTTCTTCCAGCTCATTTGCTAGCGGGGTCCCGGGCTTCCTCGTCGTCTTCTTCCGACTTCGGGGGTCTCTTGTTCTGTTCTCCGGTGTCGTCTCCGCGCTCTCCGGTTCTTCTCCTGCTCTCCGGTGCCTTCTCCACGATCTCCGGTTCTTTCTGCCTTCTGCCGGGCGCCCCGCTATCTTCTTCCAGCTCTTTTGCTAGCGGGGTCCCGGGCTTCAGCATCGTCTTCTTCCCTCTTCTCTCCGCCCGATGCTGCCTCGTCGCTGTCCGCCGTTACAATGCTCTGGCCGTGGAGCACACCCACTTATATTGTCATGGGGCGTGGTCACCGGGTGATGCCACCACTGACCCCGCCCCCGTATGATGTCACAGTTCCGTGGAATGATGGGACTGTAACGTGCTACAGGGGCGGGGTAAGCGGGTAGCATCACCCGGTGACCATGCCCCATGCCAATATAAGTGGGTGCGCTCCACGGCCAGAGCATTGTAAAGGCGGACAGCGACGAGGCAACATCGGGCGGAGAGAAGAGGGAAGAAGACGATGCTGAAGCCCGGGACCCCGCTACTCATTCACATAGGGTGGGGGGGCCGGCATCTGGGGCCCCCTTATTAAAGGGGGCTCCCGGATTCCGAAAAGCTCCCCCGCCCGCAGAACCCGACAACCAACGGCTAGGGTTGTCGGGAAGAGGCCCTTGTCCCCATCAACATGGGGGCAGGGTGCTTTGGGGTGGGGGGCCGTAGGTCGCCCCCCTGCCCCAAAGCACCAAACCCCCCATGTTAAGGGCATGCGGCCTAGTACGGTTCAGGAGGAAGGGGGGACGCTCTCTCGTCCCCCCCTCTTCCCCTGCGGCCTGCCAGGTTGCGTGCTTGGATAAGGGTCTGGTTTGGATTTTGGGGGGACCCCCACGCCGTTTTTCGGCTTAGGGGGTTCACCTTAAGACCTAAGGGCCTGGCATGCTCCTGAAGGGGAACCCATTCCATTTTTTTCATTAAAATTTGGCGTAGAGTTCCCCTTCATGATTCATACCAAACACGGGACAGCGAGGCTCCTGAGAACCAGCGCGATGCCATCGCGCTGGAGACATTCTCGACCAGCTAGTCGCCTCTAGGACACGACTTGAGCAGCTGCTTCACGCTCAGGTCGTGTCCAAGTTGCCTCGCAAAGTCGCGCTGTCCCTGTGTCAGCTGTCACACGAGTCACCCCGCAAATCGGATCGGCTTCATCCGACTTCCCGGGCGACCTCTATTCAAATCAATGGGCTTCCATAGGGAACCATTCATTTTCAATAGAGCGCCGCTGACATTTGTATTTACTATAACAGTGCGCTGCCGGTTCCTGCGCCCAATGAAGGAGTTATCCGGCGCACCAATTAAGGTATGAACCGGCGCAGCGCGCTGTTATTAGTAAATCAGCCCCAATGAGTATCTTAAAAAATGCTTTATTACATGTAAAAAATTAATACACTTCTAAAAACCACATACAATACCCCACCCAAAATTCAACACATTGTTCCTGAAGGGTAACCCCGTAAGGTTTCGGTTGGGGTATAGTATAATATTGCAGTTCCTCTACCGGTTTCGGACTCCACCGCTTCTTCAGGAGGAATTGATCTATATGACATATAATATAAGAGACAAAAAACATAATAAACAGCATGCAAAACAAAATTAATACATAGAATACAGAACTAATATACAGTCGTTATTTAGGAATATGAAGATCTGCTCACCCAATAATAGGACCATAGACCAGGACAGCTCAACAGTGCCCCCTGTGGCGAACGAGGGGGATGTAGGTGCCACTCTCTATTAAAATAATATAGCCAGATCTAACTTAGTGATCATAAGGGGAAACAACATTGGCTCGAGGCCAGGGTTGCAGGTGCAAGCAAGGGATTGAACCAATCCCTTGCTTGCACCTGCAACCCTGGCCTTGAGCCAATGGGTGTTACAGGTGCGCACATGCGCAGTTAAGCGCTTTGGCGCGCATCTGCCCTGTGTAGGTGAGCTGACCCCGTGACGTCAGACGCCGCTCCCAGCGGCGTGGCGTGACGGCCGCGGGGTTGGGGAGCTCATTTAACGGCCCATAACTGGACCGCAAGTGTCAGCAGTTTGCTGTCTCTCCCTGGGCAGACATGGTGGATTGTCTTCTAAATAGGTAAGTGAGGGCTTCTGTTTTGGGTTTATCCCTCCATGCGATCCCCTGCTGGGGAGCTACACTATTGTAGGTCCCTGCTATCCCCTTTCCCCCCATTTCCCCCTCCTCATTAGCCTCTCCCTTTCAGTTTCAGCAGCCTTACACTCTGCACCTGTAGAGTTGGGATACCAGGCATTCAGTGCTATGCTGACTATCAGCTATCAGCTATTGCTGTTTATTCAGCCAGAAGACTAATACGTCACCGTCCCTGCTATCACCCTGTCCTGAATATGTTTAGCCCTCTATGATCATTGGTAAGCTTACTTGTGGTTTGTTCAATTCTATGGTGGATGGAATTTTTCACTCATGATTTAATATCACGCACGGTCCATGCCCTGGCCTCTCCCACATCACGTGTCCTTCTCCCCCCCCATTCCGCTCCCCCTTCTTTCCCTTCCTTCCTCCCCCCCCCTCCTCTTCCTTCCGTCATTGGGGGAGATGTGGACATTACATAGGGGGAGATGTGGACATTACAGTGGGGGAGATGTGGATATTACGGGGGGGGGGAGATGTGGATATTACAGTGGGGGAGATGTGGACATTACAGTGGGGGAGATGTGGACATTACAGTGGGGGAGATGTGGACATTACAGTGGGGGAGATGTGGACATTACAGTGGGAGAGATGTGGACATTACAGTGGGGGAGATGTGGACATTACAGTGGGGGAGATGTGGACATTACAGTGGGGGAGATGTGGACATTACAGTGGGGGAGATGTGGACATTACAGTGGGGGAGATGTGGACATTACAGTGGGGGAGATGTGGATATTACAGAGGGGAGATGTGGATATTACAGTGGAGGAGATGTGGACATTACAGTGGGGGAGATGTGGATATTACAGTGGGGGAGATGTGGACATTACAGTGGGGGAGGTGTGGACATTACAGTGGGGAGATGTGGATATTACAGTGGGGGAGATGTGGATATTACAGTGGGGGAGATGTGGATATTACAGTGGGGGGAGATGTGAACATTACAGTGGGGGAGATGTGGACATTACAGTGGGGAGGTGTAGACATTACAGTGGAGAGATGTGGACATTACAGTGGGGGGCTGAGGACATTAAATTGGGGGAGGCTGAGGACTGTGATGTGGGGGAGCTGAGAAATGTAATGTGGGGGCTGCACTACCCGCAAGAAACACGGAGAAAGACGTCTTCTTCTTTTGCAAAATAGTGCGAAAGCAACATGCAGTTTGGCACATGCGAAAAGGGTAACGACATGATGTTCGGACCCATGCTGGTAGAAAATTTTGCTGACCGGACCTCAGTGAATTTTAATTCATTATCCCTGGATTAGGAGATCCACCTGTCCAAGACAATGGCACTATGTATCTACTGACCATAACCCTGCAGACCATGCTACAAGAGCTGTCGCTGCATGTCATCTTAAGGACACAACATGCCTCCAGTAGGATATTAATAAAAATGTTTGCCTGCAATATCAGATTTAGCCAGTGGTACATTTACTGTTTTTGCACAAACTAGAAACTGTTCACAAATGTTCCCATCATTCTTCAGTCTAAGGAAGAGAAACAGGTGCATCCTGGGAACTCAGACTCCATCTTATGCCCCATACACACGATCGTTTTTCTTGCCATTTTTTTTCTTGCCGTTTTTCACGTAGTTTTTTTTCATGTTTCCTCTCAAGCCTGTCTTGCGTACACACGATCATTTAAAAAAACGATCAAGCAAAGCGCAGTGACGTACAACACGTACGACGGCACTATAAAGGGGAAGTTCCGTTCGAATGGCGCCACCCTTCATGTTAGTAAAATTTGTTGAGCGACGATTCGCTCTTTTCAGTCTCGTGCTTTTCAGTCCGTGACTGCGTGACGAATGTGCTATCTCCATTACGGACGCTAGTTTTACCAGAACGAGCGCTCCTGTCTCATACTTGATTCTGAGCATGCGCGTTTTTTTTCACGTCGTTAAAGCATACACACTATCGTTTTTCACGTCGTTAAAAAAAACAACATGAAAAACGACGTGAAAAAAGAGAGCATGTTCGAAATTTTTAATGGCCGTTTTTCACGTCGTTAAAAATGCTCTGGAGCCTACACACGATCATTTTTAATGGCCATTTTTTTTTAATGGCATTTTTAACGGCATGAAAAACGATCGTGTGTATGGGGCATTAGAGACTGAAAGAAGGAACCAGCTATCAGTGCACATGTTGGACTAAAACTTGCATACGCTTGTGTAGCACACAAACCTTTTTCCTCGCCTGGCTCACTTGCAAGTCAAGGCAATCCGTGCTATATGCCCGTACCTCCTGTTTGAAGAGGTTAAGTGGTGTTCACAATTTTGGGTCTTTCAGCGAATTAACCTCTTCCGCTGGTTCTCTTCCCCAGAGTATGGGGTCAAGTCTCTATTTCTTCCCCCAAAGAAAACAATGTTCAGAAGTACTTTAACTCCAACAGAGAGTTTATTTTCTATTTGCTGCGTAGTAGATAGAGACAGATGGATGAAAGAAGGAATAGTGTGAGGAATAGATCTAGGCACAACCAGTAACCTCGTCGCCACTCGATCCCGAGTGGGTTTAGCTCACCCGGATAGTTCTCTCTCACAGTCCTAGCAGCCGGTGTGGAGCTCGAACAGTTCTGCCACCCTATCCCCTCCAGGGACGGGTACTAGAAATCCTCTAACCTCTGTAGACTTTAAGAACAAGATGATGCCAATGGGCACTCTACAGGTTAGCTTCCCTGAATAACGAATCCTTCCCTCTGACAGGTCACCAGGCCTTTCCCGAGACAGCAATCTTCCATTACTCATCTCCTCAATGGGACCGATCCTCCCCTGGCTTCCTCTCGGTCAGAGCGGGTACCCTCCCCCGGGCACCCTGGGACTCTTCTTTCGGCGGTAGGCTCTAGCCAAAGGTGTTGGGCCCACTAGTAGAGTTGCATCCCCCAGGCTAAAGGTGCCTGGGCCTGATCACATCCACACGTACCCCTGGCCATGAGGGCCACCGAAGGTGGGGTACGTGTCTCACTCCTACTCCTCTCCCAGAACCCCCACCAATGGCGTCTGCCCCTTAAGTACCCTCTCCCGGCATGCACAGCAGGTTGACCACGCCCACTGTACCGCTGCCAAGAGAGGACACCCCAAGGCATAGTAATTACACCCTTGGCTCAACCCTGACCTGATATGACAGCGCCACCTACAGGCCACAGTGAACCATATACCAGGCAGCATCACATAGGCAGAAGCAAATACCTAGCAATCAGAATGGTCCAAGCCTGGCTACCAGCTCAGACCAACCCCTAAATTTAGGCACATAGCACCCCTAAAAGTAAAGGGGCGCTACATACACCACCTCCTAAAATAGACACTGTCCCCGGTGTCTGCAATAAATGCACAACCCCTCAAGCCTGAGCAAGCGTTAATTTATTCCAGAAAACTATGTACAATTTGTTGTGTTATTGTGCCTGAATCAACATAAGGAAAAGGGACAAGAGAAAAGAAATAGAGAAGGAAATTATAGAGAACAAAAACACAAATATTGACATCCATTCTCAATGTCACATTTTCACATTAGACTGTACACATTCCACCCCCTCCTAAATAACTACTCTACCCATTCTCCAGCAGAATTGCTTGTAGTTCACCTGCGGAGAGAGAAAAAACACAACACACAAAAAAATCAAACATCCTAACTTCTAGAAACATAAGCAAACCATTCCCCCTGGAAGGAATGACCGGTTTCTGTAGCATAATTTCCTGCAGAACACTACCACCTAGTGGCAGCACACATTACTACACTAACCTTGGTGCGCATAGGCACGTTTCAATACACAAGGACACCCCCTTGATCATGACGGCTTCCTGCTTTGGCCCTGACTAATCTACCCAGTGTTCAGTTATTTTCTTGGGAAGAAAAAAAAAAACGTTCTCCTCTGCGGGACGGAAAAGAGGGAAAAAACAAACAGTCCTCCGATTTCTCAACAGAGTAAATTCCCTCTTGAGCAGAGAGTCAGATCAGCAGTTCAAGGCAAGTTCCCTGAAGTGGAAATAATAATAAAAAAAAAAAGTTCTCACTTCAAAGATAGTACGTGGGATCAGGGAGAACAAGGGTTTTCCACTGCTTGTCCAGTGTTTCTACATAGTAAAAACAAAAAAAACAAAAAACAAAAACATGTCCACCGCCCCCATCTATAGCTGGCTATCACGGTAAGTAGCATTGGAAGGCTAAAGCAGATAACAACATGGCCTGGGGAATGCCCAGGGAAAAACCAAGCCTACTTACCGACCAGCTCGCTGACAACCAATTAACCTGTCTAACAGTATGCGTTAAAAACAGGGGTTTGTCCGCACGCATTTGCAAACGCATGCGTGAGCCACAGAGCCACGCCAAGGCCCCCTGGAGTCTGTGGTCCTACACTAACATTGAGTGTCCCCACAATGGAGGCACATGCATTCTGATGGTTAGATGAGGGCAGGTGGTCTAACCATCAGAATGCATGTGCCTCAATTGTAGCCTTCCAATGCTACTTACCGTGATAGCCAGCTATAGATGGGGGCGGTGGACATGTTTTTGTTTTCACCTATGGTGCTTGTATTGGTCCAGCAGTGCACCAACACCTTTGCTGCCATTGTGCTACGCTGGGTGTTTGGTGTGCTCCTGTACCTTTAAGGAGGGGTGGCTCCCCTTCAGTCCACCTCCCCTCATCTAACCATCAGAATGCATGTGCCTCCATTGTGGGGACACTCAATGTTAGTGTAGGACCACAGACTCCAGGGGCCTTGGCGTGGCTCTGTGGCTCACGCATGCGTTTGCAAATGCGTGCGGACAAACCCCTGTTTTTAACGCATACTGTTAGACAGGTTAATTGGTTGTCAGCGAGCTGGTCGGTAAGTAGGCTTGGTTTTTCCATGGGCATTCCCCAGGCCATGTTGTTATCTGCTTTAGCCTTCCAATGCTACTTACCGTGATAGCCAGCTATAGATGGGGGCGGTGGACATGTTTTTGTTTTCACCTATGGTGCTTGTATTGGTCCAGCAGTGCACCAACACCTTTGCTGCCATTGTGCTACGCTGGGTGTTTGGTGTGCTCCTGTACCTTTAAGGAGGGGTGGCTCCTCTTCAGTCCACCTGCCCTCATCTAACCATCAGAATGCATGTGCCTCCATTGTGGGGACACTCAATGTTAGTGTAGGACCACAGACTCCAGGGGGCCTTGGCGTGGCTCTGTGGCGGCGACCTTTTTGTGCAGGAGCCATTGCAACCAGGCTAGGTGTGGCATGGTGGCCCCGTCTCCTGCTTCTAGGAAGACAGAGGCGTCCGAAGACCTTCTCAATGGTGCAGGCTTCAGCGGCGGCAAAGGTGGCCGTAATGGTGCCCGGGCATCCGCAACAGCAGGCACAGAAGACGCCGGAGCTGGCAAAGCGGGCGTAAGATCAGTCTCCTCCCTTGCCGTAGAGACTTCCACTCGGGGTGTAGTATCCCCAGAGTCCATTTGCGAAACTCCACCTAAGCTGCGGGCTGAAGTTACCGGGATTCTATCCCAACCCTTTTTTCAAATACTTCATCCACATCACGATCATCTCCCACATCTGAAGATGAGTCCAACTCAGAAGTATTATACTCCTCCGCCGGTAGATAGCTGACGGTTGAGACAGACACAACGTCGCTGAAAATGGAGGGTCTTTGTGGGCTGGTTGTCCACACATTACCTGTAGCGTGGGATGTGGGCTTCCCTTCCCTCTCCAACAAAGTCAATGTCCCTTTTCTCCCAGCCTCCTTACCTTACCCCGACGCGGATCTTCTGGAGGTCCCTCCGGCTGGAAGATCCGGTTCAGGCAGGCGCTGGGGCAGGCTTCAACCGCGGCCGCAGGAGTCCTTTACGTATCCCACCTTCCGCTTGGTGGGTGGGAGAGAGTTCTCTGTTGTAACGGAGACAGCATCCGCGATGACCTCCGTTGCAAGCTCTACAATGGTCGGAACTCCATCCTCCACATCCGTGGCAGTCGGAGCGGTGCGCGTGGGCTCGACTGTGGGAGTACTGGTTTCCTCTTCAAGAGTAGCGACACCTGTAAGGCAATTGATCCGATAACCCTTTGGTTTCTCCGTCAGCTGGTCCACCTCAAAAAGGAACTCTCCACACGTAGCACACCTTCCAAAAGGCCGAAGTTGCAGCGCCAGTCCTTTGCACTTAGGACAGAGCATGCCCAGGGCCTCCGCAGTGGCCCCTAGGCTTGACCCAAATCCCTGTATCCATCAGGGGGGCAGCGAAAGAAACAACGTCCATGGCTGTGGTAGGTGGGAACACCCGTGGTCCCGGTGAAACAGAAATCCATGGGGCGGCAGACATGTTGCTTCTTCACCAGTTCAGCTATACTGTCCCTTGGCACCAAACTGCCACGTGCAACACAAGTTGGCGGGGGCTCCTCCCCCTTTTCTTCTCTTTCTGCACGTAGCTCGCAGGCTTTTCTATACTTCAGACACGCCCGCGAACTACGCAGTTAGAAAATCCAGCATAAGTCTTAGCCTGTACCTCCATTTCTCTTCCAAGTGACGCAGTTCACTTTTCCCGAAATGACCGGCCTCCACAGATTCCCCCTGGGGGAAAAACATAAAGTCCAGCTTCAGGGCAGCTGAATCCTGGACTCAAGCCCCCACGTGTAGCACACAAACCTTTTTCCTCGCCTGGCTCACTTGCAAGTCAAGGCACACCGTGCTATATGCCCGTACCCTCCTGTTTGAAGAGGTTAAGTGGTGTTCACAATTTTGGGTCTTTCAGCGAGTTAACCTCTTCCACTGGTTCTCTTCCTCAGAGTATGGGGTCAAGTCTCTATTTCTTCCCCCAAAGAAAACAATGTCCAGAAGTACTTTAACTCCAACAGAGAGTTTATTTTCTATTTGCTGCGTAGTAGATAGAGACAGATGGATGAAAGAAGGAATAGTGTGAGGAATAGATCCAGGAACAACCAGTAACCTCATCGGCACTCGATCCCGATTGGGTTTAGCTCACCCAGATAGTTCTCTCTCACAGTCCTAGCAGCCGGTGTGGAGCTCGAACAGTTCTGCCACCCTATCCCCTCCAGGGACGGGTACTAGAAATCCTCTAACCTCTGTAGACTTTAAGAAAAAGATGATGCCAATGGGCACTCTACAGGTTAGCTTCCCTGAATAACGAATCCTTCCCTCTGACAGGTCACCAGGCCTTTCCCAAGACAGCAATCTTCTATTACTCATCTCCTCAATGGGACCGATCCTCCCCTGGCTTCCTCTCGGTCAGAGCGGGTACCCTCCCCCAGGCACCCTGGGACTCTTCTTTCGGGGGTAGGCCCTAGCCAAAGGTGCTGGGCCCACTAGTAGAGTTGCAGGCCCCAGGCTAAAGGTGCCTGGGCCTGATCACATCCACACGAACCCCTGACCATGAGGGCCTAAAAGTAAAGGGGCGCTACACTTGCATCCCCTAAATGCAGCATCGCTGGTGAGAACTACTTATCGACATCTACAGCCTTCTTATTCATTATATTTCTGTATACTTCATATACTGAATATATGTATCTGTATTTCTTTTTACTCAACAGTTTCACCCACCCTGTTTTGTCAATAAAGCTTCAAAATTACACTGAGGCCTCGTACACACGGCCGAGATTCTCGTTGAGAAAAACATGTCGTTTTTTTCGACGAGATTCTTGGACAAGAAACTTGTCCCGGCCGAGTGTACACACGGTCGTTTCAAAGAACCCGCGGTTCTTTGAAAGGAGTGTACGCGGTGACGTCATCGACTACGTCGAGCATGCGCTCGTCACATTCGATGCCGTCGCCGCCATCTTGTTACACCCTACGTATGCCTAGGAAGCTACCGCGCATGTGTCAAATTCATTTCGAACATGCGCGGGCTTCCGGGCGGACAGGTAAGTGTACACACACTCACTTTTCTCGTCGAGAAACACGCCGAGGAGAATCTCGACGAGAAAATAGAGAGCAGGTTCTCTATTTTCTCGTCGAGGTTTCTTGTCGGTTTTCTCGACGAGAAACACGCTAGCAGCGTACACACGACCGATTTACTCGGCAAGACCTCTCTGCCAGCAAGTTTCTTGCTGGTTCTTGCCGAGAAAATCGGTCGTGTGTACGAGGCCTCAGTCTTGCTTATTGCAGAATAGGAGGTAGGGTTGCCACCTTTTCTTCAAGCCAAACCCGAACACTTTAGTGGCGCGTGGATTTTTTTTGTAGTAAACAAAACGAATGAAGAACGAAATGTAGTACAAATAGATGTAAAACCTGTATAACCTTTTAAAAAACTCTGCTGCACCAAAATGCATGGTATTTTGTTACCATACGTTTTGCTGTAGGTGAATGAGCACAAAAGCAAGGTGTGTGGTTGTGCCATTAAGACTTAAAGGCACCACTGCACACCTGCAAAAGGGCTGTGTGTGTGTTTGTGCATTGCAGGAATGAACACAATTGTGCACACATTCCTGCAACACAAAAATGTCCACCTAGAGCAGGGGGAATAAAATGAAATTCAAAGAGGTCCAGTTGCTAAAATTTTCTTCCAGCTGAGGTCTGAACTGCTATATAATATAACATAAAAGTAGGCCAATCACATCCATATTTCAAGTACAAGAAAACAGAACCACTTTACATCTGGTGTCCCCATCAGAATGCCCCCCTTACATCTGGTGTCACCATAAGAGTACCCCGCTTACATCTGGTGTCCCCATCAGAGTGCCCCCTACATCTGGTGTCCCCATCAGAGTGCCCCTTACATCTGGTGTCCCCATCAGAGTGCCCCATTACATCTGGGGACCCCCATCAGAGTACCCCATTACATCTGGTGTCCCCATCAGAATCCCCCCTTACATCTGGTGTCTCCATCTGAGTTCCCCCTTACATCTGGTAGTCCCTTCTTACATCAGGTGTCCCCACTAGAGCCCCCTTTGCATTAGATGTCCCCATCGAACAGTTCTGCCACCCTATCCCCTGGTGCCCCCCTTACATCTGGTGCCCCCACCAGAGCCCCCGGTTACATCTGGTGCTCCCACCAGAGCTCCCCATTACACCAGGTGTCCCCATTAGAGCCCCCCTTACATAAGTTGCCCCCACCAGAGCCCCCCTTACATCAGGTGACCCCACCAGCACCCCCCTTACATCAGGTGTCCCCATCAGAGTGCCCCCACTTACATCTGGTGTCCCCACAAGTGCCTCCCTTACATCAGGTGTCCCCATCAGAGCTCCCCCTTACATCAGGTGTCCCCACCAGAGACCCCAGTACATCAGGTGCCCAGACCAGAGCCCCCTTACATCAGATGTCCTCCTTATATCTGGTGTCTCCACTGGTGCCCCCCTTACATCAGGTGTCCCTAGTAGATTGCTTCCTTACATCAGGTGTGCCTCCACACATCAGAGTTGCCCCTTTCCCCCTGTACTCACAGATCACTAACTATAAAGAAGCTTCTCATTTCTCTGTCCAGTTTTCACAGTCTGTCTTCATTCCTCGGCAGTGCCGCTGAGTCTGAGTTCTCAGTCTGTGTCAGCTCTCTATTGCCGCCTGCAGGCTGGAGGGAGGAGAACACTTGATCCTCTCTCCAGCTATCAGCCACGGTCCGGGGTAAATAATGTGTCCGGTTTTCAGGCAGTCTGAAAACCGGACACATGATTGAAAACCTGGACTGTCCGGGTGAATCCCGGACAGGTGGCAACCCTAATAGGAGGTTTTAGCTGCATGTCAAGCTACATACAGGGAAACGTGTAGCAGGGACAGAACAGATATCATAACAAGAATCCCTTCTCTTTGCGACTGATAGGATTTGAAAAATTTAGCTCCCTATTGGCAAGGTAGTGATTTATAAAAACAAATACCACAGCAGGAAAACCCACTGGATATTTTATCTTAAAGTGTTTGGACCTTTGGAATTAAACATAGATTGGGATACAAACTGTTATATTGATAACAGTTGATCTCCAGTACTGTCAGTATCTGTTTTTATATTTGTTTTTATACTCTGTATTATGTGTTATTTTAAGCATGCATTATGTGTCATTATTATGATGTATTTTATTTTTGTGACACATGTGAGGCTCAGAGCAAACCGCCTTTTTGTAGAATCGCTACTAGGGGGTGTTTAGTCTCCATAGTATGGTATATTATTATTTTTAATTGATTTAGTTTAATCTTTATTTAGGAGCATGTATATAATGGCGTTTTTCTCCCATAATGCCGTGTACACACGATCAATTTTCCCGTCGAGAAAAATGTCATTTTTTCCTTTGGACGAGAAAAACGATTGTCTGTGGGCTTTTTGTCATTTTTCCCATCGGGAAAAACGGCATTAATCACGACGAGAAAAATTAGAACATGCTCTAATTTTTCTCGTCGTGATTCCCGTCGTTTTTTTCCGCGGCAGTTTTCCCATAGGGAAAGACTGCCGCGGAGCCCACACACGGTCGTTTTTCTCGACAAAGAGAAAAATGTCGGGAAAAACGGATGTGTGTAGGGAACCAAGCCGTTCCCTCGTTTTTCCCGTCGTGATTCACGGCGGTGTTTTCACCGCCGTGAATCACGATCGTGTGTACGCGGCATAAGCCTTTGATTCAGTTTTGAGGAGTTTATTTGTTGTTATTAACCACTTCGCGCCCGCGCTATAGACAAAAACATCTACAGCACGGCGCTCAATTGCCGGGAGGGCGTCCCTTACTAGTTCCCTGCGCGATGTCCGCCAGGTACCCGCAATCGGCATTTACAGAGCCAGGGACGTGGATCTCTGTGTGTAAACACAGAGATCCACGTCCTGTCAGGGAGAGGAGACCGATGGTGTGTCCCTTGTACATAGGGACACCGATCGGTCACCTCCCCCAGTCAGTCTCCTCCCCCCCACATCACTCCCTAGGAAACATATTTAACCCCTTGATCGCCCCCTAGTGTTAACCCCTTCCCTGCCAGTCACATTTATACAGTAATCAGTGCATATTTATAGCACTGTTCGTTCGCTGTGAATGGTCCCAAAATAGTGTCAAAAGTGTCCGATCTGTCTGCCGCAATATCGCAGTCCTGACAAAAATCGCAGATAACCGCCATTACTAGTAAAAAAAAAAAGTAATAAATCTATCCCCTATATTGTAGGCACTATAACTTTTGCGCAAACCAATCACGATACGCTTATTGCGTTTTTTTTTTAACCAAAAATATGTAGAAGAATACATATCGGCCTAAACTGAGAAAAAGTATATACCGTATATACTCGAGTATAAGCCGAGATTTTCAGCCCTTTTGTTTGGGCTGAAAGTCCCCCCTCAGCTTATACTCGAGTCAGTGTACCTTGAGCGTCCATTTTTTTAATTTCGCGCTCCCTCCCGGTCCCGTGCGGTTCCGTGATATGTGATTGACACTGTGTTTAGTGATCCGCCAATCACGGACCTTCTCCTCTTGTTCGAGGATGAAAGAACGTCCATGATTGGCGGATCACTAAACACAGTGTCTGCTGAGAAAGTCCGGGGATGAGAAGATGGCCGTGATAGGCGGAACACTGAACACAGTGTCAATAGCCTATCACGGAACCGCACGGGACCAGGAGGAAGCCGCAAATTTAAAAAAATGGACGCCCGCAGCGCGATGGACATGGGAGGTGATCCTTAGAAGCCTGATCTTCGCTGTAGCAAGCAGAAGGTAAGTGTGGAGGGTAATAGGCACAGTGAGGTAATGGGCACAGTGAGGCAATGGGCACAGTGAGGTAATGGGCACAGTGAGGTAATGGGCACAGTGAGGTAATAGGCACAGTGAGGTAATAGGCACAGACAGTGATGTAATGGGCACAGTGAGGCTGCAAATGGGCACAGTGAAGCTGCAAATGGGCATTGTTGACCCTCTTTTCCGCTTACAGTAGCTGCTGCATTTTTACCCTAGGCTTATATCGAGTCAATAAGTTTTCCCAGTTTTTTTGTGGTAAAATTAGGGCCTCGGCTTATACTCGGGTCGGCTTATACTCGAGTATATACGGTATATATTTTTTTTAAATTGGGATATTTATTATAGCAAAAAGTAAAAAAATTGTGTTTTGTTTGTCAGTCTTTTTTTGTTTATAGTGCAAAAAATAAAAAATCGCAGAGATGATCAAATACCACCAAAAGAAATCTCTATTTGTGGGAAAATAGGGACATCAATTTTGTTTGGGAGCCACGTCGCACGACCACTCAATTGTTATTCAAAGCGTGACAGTGCTGAAAGCTGAAAATTGGCCTGGGCAGGAAGGGGGTGAAAATGCCCGGTATTGAAGTGGTTAATGTTGTTTTCATTTGTGGTTAGTGGTCTGCTCTGAGCTTGCAGCTACTATTTAAGTAATGTATCTATCTGAAGTCCCAGGACTAGCCTCCTTTCCTAATGATGCCTGTTTAAAGGAAACGCGTTGGGTGGAGCCGTTTCTGTGATGTCATCATGCACGCTGGTGGTGCTTTGGAGTGTTCATATTACTGTTTGCTATGTAAGCGCATTATCTTTTTTATTAAACTCATTTTATAATGTACTACACAATGAGACCTCTCCTGTGTTTTATCATCTGATAGCTATGTGGTATGTGGCTGGGGGTGAGATCTAATACTTCTCTAATAATCTCTCTGGTGATAAAAGCACTGGAGCCAGCCACTGGAGTTTCGGTTACAATTAAAATGCAGTTCATCTCCCTTTGTTGAGATTTCAGTGTCCAGTTATAGGCTGTACATGAAGGACAGCACCTGAGCCCTGGAGCATTTTTTTAATAGATTGGCACTGTGATCATCTTATTTCACGAGGTAACAATTTGCTGCTGGAGTAAGGACTTTCTATATACTGTACATAAATTGTGGACTATTTATATTTATTTATAGTTATTACATTTTCTATATGAACTGAATTTTTGAGGCATATTTATTTATTTGTAGGAAACCTTTTTTGCTGTATAATTTTTCTGTATATGTCCGGTATTCAGACACGGTCAGGTGCTGCAATCTCTCTGACATACTGAGTGTGAGTTTCTCTTATTATTTATGTTTAAATGTTACTTTGACCTGTCTTCATGTTGGATTGTAGCATTGGTACAGTACAACCCAGACCCCAGACACTCTTGCATGTAGACACGCTACATCCTGTTGCTTAGTGCGCTTGCCAGCAAGGCTGGCTTGTCTCTGTCCAACATTTTTCTCACATTTTTATTTTTGCTACAGTATGCTGACATAATGTAAGTTCACATGTGGATCTCATTGATTTTGCCCTGCTCTGTAATGTGATCAAATGCATACTGGTATGACTATTATATTTTATATGCAGCATTGAGAATGTATTATCACTCCCCATGGTGTGCATTAAAGGGACAATACAATGAGAAAAGTGAAATCTCCTACTGAGACAATTTTCTGTGGTGCAAAAAAAACAATGTTCTGTATTGCAATATTGACAATTACTAAATCATTTTAAAATGATATCTGCAACATTACTTTATCTTAGATATTCATTTTACTGCTGTTCATATGAGAACAATACAAGATAAAAAAGACTGCTGCCCCTTTTCTAATTCGTTTCTGACCAGAAGTCATTGATGTCTGAATGCCCAGGCCAAATTTAGCAAAAACAGCGTGTGTCAATTAGGTTAGCAGTAACTCTGTGGCTAATTTGCATGTCTAAAATTAGTGCAATTGATTCTGACAGTTACACTATTAATAAATGGCACCATAGAGGAACACTACAGCCTGAAGGTGGCAGTGCAGGCTTTATTTTTTGTCACTGAAGCCTCCGGACTGCATGTGATCACTCTGTCAGGACTGACATACTGGTCACATGATTAGGAGCCACTCTTATTGGTTCTTGACATCAGTCGGACCTCAGTTAGGAGCAAGCACCAACTTGGAGCATCAAGTGCTTTTTCTTTCTGTTCAATAAAATGTATTTTTTTCAAAAAATAGCACATAACAAGTCAATGCAAGATGTGTAAAACCGGAACAAGGCATGCAGGGCAATTAATGATACAATAGTGGTCAGCACTGACAGGTGTAGACACTAGACAGCATAATGTAGGAAAGAATGATCGGTGTATGACTGCAGGACCCTTGCACAGTGTCAGCTGATGTGCAATTAACAGGCGAGAGAGAGAAACAGAAGTGAATAGGAAGATAAAGAAGAAGAAGGGCGAGGAGTAGAAAGAGAAGGGGGGGGGGTCAGGTGGTGCAGGAGTTGGGAGAGAGGAGAGGAGGAGCATTGTGAAAGGCTTAATGGTATCTGTGCAGCCTCGGGTAGTAGAATGACTGCTCACAGATCTAGAAGACAGCGATCGAAGTTTGCAGGCGTACATTAAAAAAATTAATGGTTCCCAGGTCTTATGAAAGATACGCATGGTGTCAGTAGGTTTAGCAGTTAATTTATTGTTCATGAGCATCCAGCGCACCTTCGATTTTACCACTTCCAGAGAGTGTGTTTGTCAGCCATGCTCTGGATATAATTTGCTTGGTGGCTCTGAGTATACAGATCATAAGCCTAAATGGGCATTGAGAGAGTCCATCTGGCTGTTTCATGGGACTAATAAAACCAAAAAACAATATATAGAAACTTTGGTCCCTCCCCTGCTCAATGCTGCAAAAGCTTTGATCCCAAATAAATGGCTTCAAGTAGAGAAGCCAACTATAAAAGAATGGATGCAGAGAGTGGATCACATCTGTCAGATGGAGTACTTGTGCAGCAGGGAGCAGGGAACGGAGGAGTATGCAGTGGCTATGATAGAAACGGATAGGCCTGAAATAAGCTAAGAAGGTGAAAGTATCAGATCTAGGGAGGGGGGAGGCGGTGGGAGGGAAGGGGTAAATAAATTTAGGAGGTTTTGTAAAGATTTTATGTATATGTATTTTGTATGATGGAAACAATCCTTAATAAAATAAACTTTAAATTATAAAAAAGAAAAAAGAGAGAGTCCATCTGATTGCAGATTAAGCAATGACACACCTGGTACCATCAAAATATCAACCGCAAAAAGTATGTGTAGCATATTATGGACCTGAGTCCATAAGGCCTGGACATTTGGGCAAGTCCACCACATGTGCATAAATGCCTGGTTCTGAACAGCCCCGAAAACAGGTCCCAGCATGTGCCACTAATTTAATATCAACATTTAACAAGGATATCTGACAGAAATTCACCTAAGTAGTATGAACGTGTGGGGTTGTGGGATCATGCAAACCGATGCTAAGAGGGATTCTGAACAAAAGCGGTGTCCGTGTCTTAAATCCTTTACAGCTTCTACCAAAAGGTGGGGAAGTAAGTCACAATATTTCTTATAATACATTGCTGTGTACCTGTCTGGGCCCGGTCTTTTGTTTGACTTTACTTCTCTTTTAATTTTTAGAAATGTCCTATAAAATACATGTGTGTCACTGCTAGTATGAATGAGGTCTTCCTGTTTATCTGTTTTAGAGAAACCCAAGGTTTTCTGATTTTTTTTTGTATCCACCCTGGGGGATTAATATACTGTATATACATATAAATGGAGTTCCAGTTTGCTACCTAAGTTTACAATAACAATAATGTTTTTAGCCCTATGACGAGCACTCCCATCTTGCCTTTCTATAATATAATCATGTTGCACAGTTTCCACGCTGTTAAACTTGAAAAAAGTCAAAACAAGAATTTTTCTCTTACATATGATTATTCATCCAGGATAAAAGAAACATGAACCTTCTTATAGCCAGCTTTAATTTGTCCCAGCTTGGGAAACTAAATTCAGTATTATTCTTTAAATAACTGAGCTCTCTTTCTGGTTAACATTATCCTATATATAGTTAAAGTGGTTAGAGTTTTGGATACCTTCCTGTCCTAAAAAAATAAAAAAATAACTAAAAATACCAGGACTTCTTAAAAATATCTTATGTGTCCACCCACCCCACATCCTTTGGCAGCACATTCCACTTGTTTACTGTCTCACTGTGAAAATATTCTGTTTGTGTTGTGCAAGTCAGACTAGTGTCACACAGTGTTATAGAGCTTCGTGTTTATCCATCCAAAAATATATTGCATTCCAAAGTGGGTTTATTGACATGTGGAAATTAATGTGAGATACTGATTCCTTGTGGCTTGGGCAAGGACCAGCAAATGTATCCTAAACCTATGAGCCAGCTCCAAACCTAAAATCAAAACAAATCATCATGTGGAACATGTAGCATGCCACACTGAAAATGCAAATGAAACGTGGCCTGAATGTATGAGTGTGGTATAGTAAGTGGTTATGATTGATATCCAATCCTTAACTGGTAATGTTGTGATCATTGCCACTATTTAGGCTCTAATGCCGCGTACACACGACCATTTTTCTCGTCAGGAAAAATTAAATTTTTTCTCTTTGACGAGAAAAACGACTGTGTGTGGGCTTTTGGTCATTTTTCCCGATGAGAAAAACGTCATTTATCACGACGAGAAAAATTAGAACATGCTCTGATTCACTGCATTTTTTTCCGTGGCAGTTTTCCCATAGTGAAACACTGCCGGGGAGCCTACACACGGTCGTTTTTCTCGACCAAGAGAAAAAATTACGGTAAAAACGGCCGTGTGTAGGGGAACAAGCCGTTCCTCGTTTTTCCCGTCGATTCTCTCGACTGTGTTTTCATAAGAGTTTTAATGTGGTGTTCTTTACCCAGGGTAGTGGCTTAAAATTATATGCATACTTACAAATTAAAATTTTTAATTTTGCCACCAGGCTGCCCAGCCAAAAACTAGACTTGGTTGGTACCTATCTCCTCATGAAGAGATAGGTTACACTGTCTAGCTTGCCTGGAGCTATACCATCTGCAGAGTTACAATCCTAGGCATGTGGAAAGCTGGAAATGGGATCTGGTCAAAGACAATAACAGCCACTCTATCTAGTCCCTGTCTTTGGCTCTAAGCATTCACTAGACATACTGCCATTATTCTCTAGGCCAGATATAGTGTCCACTTAAAAAAAAAATATGTCCCAGCATTGGGCAGGCTAGGCAGTGGAAACTGCCTTCCCATGAACAAATTATAACTGTTGATATTTATTAAATGGCTTAAGATGCCTAAGAAGGGATAGTGTGGTTGTGTGCATGGGATGATTTTGCTTCTTACAAAAGTTCTAGTAACTTTTAACTTCTTCTACTAAATGAACACAATTTTTTAAGATAGCTAAAAATGTATGTTCCGCCATGGCATGTTTTTAACTTTGAAAAGAGCGATAAAGGATTAGTTGCTTAACCAAGAATAGATGGGTTTATATCAATCACGAGATACATAATTTCTATGGGTACCATCCCTAGATTAATTTAAAAAAAATCACTCTCAACCCAAAAAGCGAGGGAGCCCAAAAATGGGACCAAAAGGACCAAATTAGCATATGTATGTTAAAACATAAATGTATTACAGATTTAAACTTCATCAAATTAAAGAAACATAAGCAATACACTTCCAGATTGGTATAAATATTGTTTTGTGCCTGGGATTGATGTGTTTCACAATGTATTTGCTTCCTCAGGAATGGATCCACGTAGAGATAATTATAAATGTGTCAATCTTATGTAGATGGGCTAACAGTCTAGGCATACTGCTACTACTGTTACTGTTACATTAAGGATTAACCTCATATTCCAAATGTTTAAACCTTCTAGGTTATATACAATATATGTATAAAGCGACCTCACCCTTTACTCCCTTCTGACACTTGGCTCTCGTCTAGGGGACCAAGGAGGAGAGTGTGGCGCACCACCAGCTCACACCATACTGTATGCAAAGATGGAGCTAATCAAACTATACCTTCGGGTCTGTGTTTCCATCCAGAGCCAAACCTTCTCTTGAGAATGATTTCCCACCGTCCATGCAGGTGGAGGTAGGACCCTTAGCTCCCAGTAAGTTACTGTCCACACCACTGAAAGTCACTTATTTATTCATAGCAATAAACAGTCTCTGTGAGAGCAGACAGGTTGTAACACATTCAGTTCAGATAAGGTGGGGAAGGAAGGTCCAGGCACAAACTTTAAACTTGGGTTTCTCTTGTTCTGTATAGCACCAACAGGCTTGACACAGTCGCTGCCACCGACCGTAAGAACTTGAACTACCTTCTAGAAGCGATGGCCCTTGTCAGGGAAAGAAAAGACATCCATCCGGACGGTCACCAGAGGCCCCACCGTCACCAGTGAATGCTGCACCAGGTCTTCGGATAGGGTTACCTCCCTGGCCTCCCTGTCCTAGATTCGGGCATCCACACCGGGGGACACCCTAGGAGCCCTCGATCCCTCGCGGAACCCAGTCGAAGGTACTGGACCCCAGGCCTCCAGAAAGTACATCACCCCAGACCGAAGGTGTCTAGGATGAGACTGCAGCTCCGTCTCCGGGCCTAGGGCACCCGGAGACCACCATCACTCACACCCAGGCCGATGGTGCCTGGGCGTGGACCCCGAGTGGAAGACGTCTGTCCCCTTTATACCCTCCCACAACAGGCACAGCAGGTTCCCCACCCCGCTGTACTACTGCCGCAAGAGGACACAAAGGGTACAGCCCTCCAATGGTGGTTCAACCCCGGCTTATGGTGACAGCGCCACCTATAGACCCCAAGGAACTGGACACCATTGATATTCCCCACTGGCATAAATTGGTCCATGAATCCTAACAATTATTGCATCTGAGTCTGTTACCACTCAGATGCTTCCCCTAAATATGACCACCCGCTACATGTATATACAGTACTGTGCAAAGATTTTAGGCATGTGTGAAAAAATGCTGTAAATTAAGTATGCTTTCAGAAGTAGAAGTGTTAATCCTTGTGAATCCTCCTAAATGAGCAGAAGAGAAATTCAAATTAAATCAATATTTGGTGTGACAACCCTTTGCCTTCAAAACAGCAACAATTCTTCTAGGTACACACAGTGCTTATGCACAAACATGGAACACATGGAACTCGGCAGGTAGGTGGTTTCAAACACATTGGAGAACTAAACAAAGATCTGTGGATGTAGGCTGCCCCAAATCCTTTGGTCTCCTCATGTAATCTCGGACAGGCTCGATGCTATTGAGATCAGATAGTTTGTAATGTCATTGGCTGGGGTCAATAAATTTGGGGCCAATTTTTACGCCTCCCTGATGGTATGGCATGATGAATAAGTATCTGCCTGTATTTCTCAGCATTAAGGACACTATTGATTCTGACAAAATCTCCAACTCCATTTGCAGAAATTCTTCCTCAGACTTGCAAGGAACTGACCACCATGCTTCACTGTTGCCTGCAGACACTCATTATTGTACCACTCTCCAACCCTTTGGCAAACAAACAGCCTCCTGCTACAGCCAAATATTTCACATTTTGATGCATCAGTCATGAGCACCTGCTGCCATTTTCTGCCCTTTAGTTCCTATGTTTTAATGCATAGTTGAGTCACTTAGCCTTGTTTCCACATCAGATATATAGTTTTTGCTTCCATAAAGGCCACTTCTGGCCAGACTTCTCCAGACAGTAGATGGGTGTCCCTTGGTTCTACTGGTTACCACTAGTTTTGTTCTGATGGCACTGCTGGACATCTTTCAATGTCGAAGAGAAGTAAGCATGATGTGTCTTTTATCTGCTGCATTAACTTGCATTTTCTTGGCCGACTATTGCATCTATGGTCCTCATCATTACCTCATCATTACCTGTTTCTTTGTTATTCTTCAAAAGAACTTGAACAGTTTGCTTTAAAATCTTTGTCTGGCAAAGACCTTGCTGATGTGGTATAACTACCTTGTGTCTTGTTGCTGTGCTTAGTTTTGCCATGGTGTATGACCTGTGATGGAACTGTCTTCTACCACCCCACCTTAGTAGTAGAGTCTGGCTGATCACCAGACAGTTTTAAGGCTCCTACACATCTGTTTCTGTGTTTCAAACTACATATGAATTTGATGATCATTGGCACCTGCTTGGTATAATTGGTTAATCATACACCTAACTCTAACCCTACAAAATCCCTGACTTTGTGCAATTGTACAAAGTTAACAAGTATAAGAATTTAGGCTGGTTTGAAGCCAAAGGGTAGTCACACCAAATATTGATTTGATTTAGATTTTTACTCCCTTTGCATTTTGTGAATTGTTAAAAATAAATAATTAAAATGTATACAGTATTTTTGAAAGCATTTATATTTTACAGCATTTCCTCACACCTGCCAAATCATGTACCCATTAGATGGGTCTCTGACTGATATGCCGAGACTTGTTTTCACATCATAAATATATGTTGATTAGAATTACATGTGAATGTGTTCACCTTCATTCTTCAGGTGATTGTGTCATATGTAGGAGGTCCAGGTCCAAATGGGTGATTTGTCCACATTCTTTTTTTAGTAGTAATAATTTATTATATTAGCCCAAAATGTACAGTATAAGTATTTATTGTACTTTACCTATAGAATAAGGCTTATTTGAGTGAGTTTAATTTGGTTAATGTAGATAGCGTGTATCCCTGGTGGTTGTCAAACTTAAGTGTGGGTGGTAATGCTATCTACAGGACATATAAAGCAAGTGCAAAACTGTGCTACAATGTGAATATGTATGGATTGGATACTACTCTTAAGATAAAAGTTATGGATGAAAGAAATACTGTATATGTATGTGTATAATAAAGTGTATTATTATATACAGATAGCTAAAAAATTCTATGTATTAAAAGTCCACACAATATTTCCATATATGTAGTGATAAATGAATATATTGTACAGGACGCCAAGGTTGGGTCCTGGACGGGTGCTATATAGCACCAATATTTGGGTTATGGTCCCTTTAATGAGTAGTAATGGTGCTCAGGAGGTCGCCCAGAATTGGTGAGGAGTTCCGGGCAAAATAAATAGCCCAGAGAGGACTGGCTCGCAGTCCTTTTTGTATTAATAGAGAGGTATTTGGGGCCCGGAATTTCGGAGGCTCTAAAGTGACATTCGGGTGGGATAGAGCCTCCACTCCTGACCACTGAGAGTCAGCACACAGGGGGTTAAGGGCTTCCAGGAAAACAGCTCATATAACAAGAAGTAGTGCTAGAGGTGTGAGAGAGGAGTATGAGGATTGCACCTGAGATGAGCTGTGTGTCTGCTAGGAGCTGGTAAAGTTCAGCAAGAGCCCTGGAAGTTCCCCTACAAACTGTATGTGCCTTTTTCTTTGATTTATACTTGTGCTGAAGACAAGCCGGACTTTGTTTTGATATTTTTCTGTGTGCTGAATCAAGCTTGTTTCTTTTGGTTTGTTCACGAATAAAAGCCTTTCTGCTCAAAGTACAACGGTTTATGCACTTAGTCCCGTGGAGCTATAACCCCCAAAGTTTACAACTGGTGCCTTGGATGCGTGCAAAGTGCATTTGCAGCTGCAAAAAACGTTTAAAACAAACTGACATTTAAAGAGACAGGGTGCTTATGGCATGTCTTGGGTGAAGTCAGCTCAGACATTGCAGACAGCAGACAAAGGCATGGAGGAGGTCATCAAGGCTTTGGCACAAGCCACTGTGACCCAACAGCAAGCCACTGCGGCCCAACAACAAGCTCTAGCAGAGGCAAACCGTCGCCATGAGGAAGCGATGGCTCAGCAGCAGGAAAGTACACGGCTGCTAGCCGCCCAGTTTACGGCCCAGCAGGGGTCCACTCAAGCACAGGTGGCCGCATTGCAGGAGGCAGTACAGCGGCTGGCTCAGGGACGAGAGCAAATGGTCGTTGCCGCTGGCAACCAAGTGTCCGTGAGAGCCACTCATTTTTTACAAAAGCTAACACCCAGTGATGACGTAGAAGCTTTTCTCACTACCTTTGAAAGGATAGCAGAGAGAGAGGGGTGGCCCCGTGACCAATGGGCTGGTATTATCTCCCCTTTTCTCACCGGTGACCCGCAAAAGGCTTATTTTGACCTCCCATCTGAGCACATCAGCGACTATGAGCGGCTGAAAGCAGAGATCCTGGCCCGCTTGGGAGTGACCACAGCCGTCCGGGCTCAGAGGGTGCATCGCTGGCGGTACAAACCTAACCGACCACCTAGGTCCCAAATGCACGAACTAGTGCAGCTGGTGAAAAAATGGCTGCAGCCGGAAAAATTGTCGGGCCCACAAATGGTAGAACGGGTGGTGATGGATTGGTACCTGCGGTCCCTCCCAGATGACCTACAGCGCTGGGTAAGCCATGGAGACCCTGCAACTGCTGACCAGCTGGTTGAGTTGGTCGAAAGGTACACAGTGGTAGAGGACCTGCTTGGGCCTGCCAAGCGTCGGGAACCCACACCAAGGGCAACCAGACCAGCCACAGCACCTAGGAGAGAAGCCCTGCCTGACATTGGAACCCGCAAACCTGCATCATCTTCCGCAGAACCACGAAGGTTGGTTCCCGTCCCACGGATGGGGGACCTACAGTGTTGGCGATGTCGGTCCTGGGGGCATACCCGGGCACAGTGCCCACTGCAGGAGGAGCCTATGGACTGTGGGACCGGTTGGAGAAGCTCCTATGTTCAAAGAGTGTGTGCCACTCATCTTGATCTGGCTGAAGGACGGTTTGAGTGTGAAGTGTGGGTGAACCACCTTCCTGCTAAAGCGCTACTGGACTCCGGTAGCATGATAACACTGGTACATGCCAGGGTGCTCGGGAGACTCGGCCCAGTGAATAAGACTCTACGGGTAGTGTGTATCCATGGGGACACCAGGGAGTACCCCCTGGTCCCGGTAACGGTTTCCTATGGCCATATTTCAGTTACACAAGAGGTTGGGGTAGTAAAGAGTTTAATACATGACATCATAGTGGGGCGGGGCTGTCCACTATTCCTTGAACTATGGAACCAGGTTCAGATAGGGCTGCCCGGAGAACTGGGGACACTGGGCCGGGAAGGGACAGAGTCTGAGGGATCCGGGCCGGAAACCTCCACAAATATGGAGCTACCTGTCACTGACAATGAAGTTACAGAAAATACTAATTTGGATAATAATGTTTCTGTTCCAGGTCTTAAAACCGAGTGGATCTCTGAGGGGGGGGGAAGTTTTCCCATTACAAGTCATGCTGGGGGAGGAAGATGAGGAGCTCTCTCCGGCTGAGGAGGAGGAGGGGGAAACATCCTTCAGGCCAGTGCATCCAGACCTGGATGTATCCAGGGGTGCATTTGGCACCGCCCAATTACAGGATCCTACCTTGATTAATGCTCGAGAGCAGGTTTCTGTCATTGATGGGGTCTCACAAGTGCCAGGGGCAGATCAGAGGTTTCCTCATTTTGCGTTGAAGGGGGACTTGGTATATCGGGTAGCTGAGAGCCGAGGGGAAACTGTAGAGCAGTTGCTAGTTCCCCAACTATATAGACGGATGCTCCTTGATCTAGCCCACAACGACGCACTGGGAGGACACCTGGGGGCAGAGAAAACAGAGGCCAGGATAACCGACCGGTTCTACTGACCAGGAGTGAAGGTCGAGGTTAAAAGATATTGTGCATCTTGTCCCATTTGCCAGTTAACCGCCCCAGTGCCCCACTATAGAAACCCTCTAGTACCCTTGCCAATTATTGAGGTCCCATTCGAGCGGATCGCTATGGATCTGGTGGGACCCCTGGTAAAGTCGGCAAGGGGGCACCAATACATATTAGTCATCCTAGATTACGCAACTAGGTATCCAGAAGCAATCCCTTTGAGGAAAGCTTCCTCTAAGGCCATTGCCCGGGAGTTGTTTCAAATGTTCTCACGAACGGGGTTCCCCAAAGAGATGCTGACGGACCAGGGCACCCCTTTTATGTCAAAGGTGATGGCGGACTTGTGTAAACTGTTTCAGATTAAGCAGTTGCGGACGTCCGTTTATCACCCGCAGACCGATGGCCTAGTCGAGAGGTTTAATAAAACCCTAAAGTCCATGTTGAAAAGAGTGGTCCAAAAAGACGGGAAGGATTGGGATATGTTACTCCCTGCCTTGTTGTTTGCCATCCGGGAGGTTCCACAAGCATCCACGGGCTTCTCACCGTTTGAGCTAGTGTATGGACGAAGGCCCCGGGGGTTGCTCGACCTAGTAAAAGAAACGTGGGAAAGTGAGTCCTCACCACATAAAACCGTGGTAGAGCATATCTCTCAAATGCGAGAGAGGGTGGCTAAGGTGATGCCGCTGGTGAGGGAGCACATGCAGAAGGCTCAGGATGCCCAAAGAAGAGTGTACAACCGGTCGGCTAAAATTAGACAATTTCAAGTAGGAGAACGGGTTGCTGTTCTAATACCCACGGTGGAGAGCAAATTCTTAGCCAAGTGGCAAGGTCCGTTTGAGGTAGTAGAGAAAGTAAGTGAGGTGAACTACAAAGTCCACCAGCCAGGGAAAAGAAAACCCTACCAGATCTATCACGTGAATTTATTGAAACCCTGGAGAGACAGAGAACAGGTATCTGCGGTGGTAGGGGTACAGTCAGGGGACCATGCAGGGATCGACCTGGTGCAGGTTGCTGCCACCCTGACTAGACCCCAAACCCAGCAAGCAAAAGAGTTTCTGCAAAGAAATAGGGTCATGTTTTCAGAATTGCCCGGGCTCACCAACGTCATCAGACATGACATCGTAACTGAACCAAATGTAAAAATCCGGTTAAAGCCTTACCGTATCCCAGAAGCTCATAGGGTGGCGGTATCTGATGAAGTTAAAAGAATGCTCGAACTTGAAATCATTGAAGAGTCACAGAGCGAGTGGTCGAGTCCAATCGTGTTGGTACCCAAACCCAACGGCACCCTCCGCTTCTGTAACGACTTTAGAAAACTTAATGAAGTCTCCAAATTTGATGCGTATCCCATGCCACGGGTAGATGAGCTAATTGAGAGGTTAGGTCCTGCCAGGTACATCACCACGCTGGACCTCACGAAAGGGTACTGGCAGATCCCCCTGACCAAGGAAGCCAGGGAGAAAACAGCCTTCTCCACCCCGGAAGGCCACTTCCAATACAAAAGGATGCCATTTGGTCTACACTCTGCCCCTGCCACGTTCTAAAGGGCCATGGACAAAACGTTGCGCCCACATCAACAGTACGCTTCTGTCTACTTAGATGACATAGTCATCTTCAGCACTGATTGGGAGTCCCATCTTCCCCGGGTTCAGGCAGTGGTAGACTCCTTGAGAAGAGCAGGGTTCAATCACCATCAATCCGGAGAAGTGTGCCATTGGAATGGAGGAAGCCAAGTACCTAGGGTATATTGTGGGTAGGGGGTTGGTGAGGCCCCAAATGAGTAAGGTGGAAGCTATACAGGACTGGCCCCGTCCCCTAACCAAGAAGCAGGTCAGAGCGTTTTTGGGCATAGTTGGCTATTACAGGAGGTTTGTCCCCAACTTCGCCACCATTGCTGCACCGCTGACTGACTTGACCAGTAGCTCCGGACTTCGCAAAAGATTTTGTAGTGCAGACAGACGCTTCAAGTGAGGGATTGGGAGCAGTCTTGTCGCAGGAAAGCAATGGGGAAGAGCATCCCGTAGTTTTTCTTAGCAGGAAGCTGACGGCAGCTGAGAAAAACTACGCTGTGGTAGAGCGGGAGTGTCTGGCCATCAAGTGGGCTTTGGACTCCCTACGATATTTCCTCCTAGGTAGGAGGTTTCGCTTGATGTCAGACCACGCTCCTCTTACCTGGATGAGACAAAACAAGCACACCAATGCCAGGGTGACAAGGTGGTTTCTTTCTCTCCAGGAGTTCAATTTTGTGGTAGAACACAGACCCGGGAGACAACATCAGAATGCCGATGCCCTCTCCCGAGTCCATTGTATGATATCGAGTGGTGCCTCCAACACCTCCGCGTTGAGGCAGAGGGGGGGGGGATATGTACAGGACGCCAAGGTTGGGTCCTGGACGGGTGCTATATAGCACCAATATTTGGGTTATGGTCCCTTTAATGAGTAGTAATGGTGCTCAGGAGGTCGCCCAGAATTGGTGAGGAGTTCCGGGCAAAATAAATAGCCCAGAGAGGACTGGCTCGCAGTCCTTTTTGTATTAATAGAGAGGTATTTGGGGCCCGGAATTTCGGAGGCTCTAAAGTGACATTCGGGTGGGATAGAGCCTCCACTCCTGACCACTGAGAGTCAGCACACAGGGGGTTAAGGACTTCCAGGAAAACAGCTCATATAACAGGAAGTAGTGCTAGAGGTGTGAGAGAGGAGTATGAGGTTTGCACCTGAGATGAGCTGTGTGTCTGCTAGGAGCTGGTAAAGTTCAGCAAGAGCCCTGGAAGTTCCCCTACAAACTGTATGTGCCTTTTTCTTTGATTTATACTTGTGCTGAAGACAAGCCGGACTTTGTTTTGATATTTTTCTGTGTGCTGAATCAAGCTTGTTTCTTTTGGTTTGTTCACGAATAAAAGCCTTTCTGCTCAAAGTACAACGGTTTATGCACTTAGTCCCATGGAGCTATAACCCCCAAAGTTTACAATATATACAAATTTATGTTAAAAAGTATTGGTATATTTAGGACTTGAGTGTGTGTACACCTATTTTGGTTGCAATGTTAATTAGTGATGTGTGCAAACAACAAAGAGCTAACTAAAAATAATGTAAATGTGAGTTGACGTGTTAGGAAAAATGTGAAGAATTGTTCCGATAAACTGTCGTGTGTGGGCTTCATGATATGGAGGCCAATGAAACAATCTTGTGTATGGATGATAGTTTCTTGTGTGGAATGCATTCCAACATGTCTGCTCGCAATTAGCCGCGATGTCGCCTCTATAATGTGCGCTCGTTTTATGCAGCTTTGCCCATGTCTATCAGCCACTGCATGCAGAGGAATACATAGAAACATAAAAGTATATTGTAAAAACTTCACGCTAAAAAAGCAGAACATAAGTTATATTATACTAAATAAAAAGTTGCTCCATGAGATATCAGATATTAGCTCCCACTTTGAATAAATGATAGATCAAACATGACTATAATGTAAAGGATTCAAGTGGCGAGTATCTAGAAAATCTCTGGACATGTTATTTGCCATGAAAAAATGATGATTGGTTGATCAAAGGATCACAACACGGAAAATCTGAGCGACATGTGTACACGTCGCCAAGTAAGCTGTGTGAAGATGTGCAATAGTTAATGTAAAAAAAAAATAAAAAAATATGTATTTGTTTCCTGCGAAGAAGAGAAAAGAAAAAGGGAAAAGAGAAGAAAAGAGAACCGTTTATCTGTCATTTCTGTATCCTCCATGAATTTGGGAAATATGTGAAGCACAGATTTAATAGGTATGATATGGTGTGTGTGTCATACTCTAAACTCCTGCTGTCCAAATAGATGTGTGGGACAATAATGCCTCCATATAGACCCAGTCTAACTGAGTTGTGATTGTGGACATTTATGCAGGGGATAGAGACGATCGCACATGTATGTGCAGAACTCTTAAATCCGTAATGGTAAAAGAAAATGGATACTCATAGACTTTTAACAAATATATATATGGTGTATACTTGAGAAGGACTTCCAGAAAAATGGAAAATAACAAAAGGAACATGAGCTGATCTATCAATAGATTAATGGATGTCTTATTGACAACACAGGTCATATGATTCAAATGAATACCTGGTTAACAAGAATTTCTATTGATGCAAGTTCAGAACGTGTGCAAGAAGCAAGCGTGAATGAAAACAAAATAAAATAAAATAAATTGGAGCTTAAAGGAGTTACTTTGGAAAAGACTAATCATAATAGTGGGACACGTCCCACTCAAAATGTAATCCTAATGGAATTCTTGTGTGTAACGAGAATATCCTGAATACTTCACGTTTGCACAACATTCTGAACTTGTCCCCACCTCTAATGGGAACCTTCATGTATTCGATGCCCTGTATCCGAAGATCGGAAGTGTCTTTTGAATGTATAGCATTCCAATGTTGGGCTACGTTAGTTTTTTTATTGATTTCAATATCATATAAATTATCTCGTAAGCGATCTCTGAGCCTGCGGATCGTGCGTCCCACGTATTGTACATTACATGATTCGCAGATTATTACATAAATCACATATTTGGTGTTACTATTGATAAATTGTGTGATATCAAATGTTCGTCCATTGGTGCAAGATGTAACCTGATCACCCCTTTTGATGAAACGACAATAGTCACAGCTGTTAATGCCACACCTAAATGTGCCTTTGAACTGGAGGCAGTTTTTACCTGGGGTTTTGCTGGAAAAAAGGCTTGGTGAAAGGGAACCCCCCAATGTAGGTGCTCGTCGGGATACCGTTTTTATGCCCTTAGACAATATTTCACTATATGTGACATCATTGAATAAAATGGGAAGGTATTTAATGAAGATGTTTTTAATCTTAGTGTACTCAGTGCTGTACGGAGTAGAAAAGACAGGAATGTTGCTGTAAGTGTCAGATGTAGTTTTTGATCTTCGAGTGTTCGTTAATAGACTATCCCTCTGTATGGTGTCTGTAGCTGCAAGGGCTCTATCTATAATGTGTGATGGATATCCCCTGTGTTGGAAACGTAAAGCCATTTTCTGGGCTTCCTCATTAAACGTGTGTGGCTCACTGCAGAGGCGTTTTAGTCTGAGAAATTGTCCATAGGGTACCCCCTTAATAGTGTGACTGGGGTGCGCCGAGTCAGCTCTTAGCAAGGTGTTCCCTGCTGTAAGTTTCCTGTGTAAATTAGTGGTTATCTCTCTGCCGGTACCTGTGAGTGTTACATCTAGGAAGTCCATAGTACACTCATGGAGTTTTCCTGTAAATTTTAGGTTTAAAGAATTATCATTGAAGTAATTTAACCACTCACTGAGATCTGCTTGACCATCTGATGAGATGAACAGCAGGTCATCTATGTACCGACAGTAGAACGCTGTATCCACTCGATGGGGGCTATCATGTCCAAAGATGCGGGACCTCTCCCACCAGCCCATAAAAAGATTGGCTAACGAGGGGGAAAATTTGGCTCCCATAGAGGCCCCGCCTCTGGAGATAATAGACCCAGTCGAACATAAAAAAATTGTGGGTTAGCAGGTATTCCAAGGCTTCCAGGATGAATTCCTGGAGAACCAAGGAGAATCTGCCCGATTCCTATAAAAATGTAGCGACCGCTCTCACACCTGGACCATGGGGAATGCTCGAATATAAGCTAACCACATCACAGCCAACCCATCTGAAATTGTCTTCCCAAACAAAATGATTCAGTTTGGACAGAAGCTGTTTGGTGTCCCTTAGATAACCAGGTAAGTCCACCACCACCAAGAGTTGGAGCTGACTGTCCAACCACTCGCCGAGGCGTTCGTTAAGTGAACCTATCCCCGCCACAATGGGTCTGCCTACAAGGGGGTTTAACCCCTTGTGCACCTTTTGGCAGGTGGTGAAAAACCGGAGTTATGGGACATTCAGGGATAAACATATCTCTCTCCTTTTCTGTAAATATACCTGCGAGTACAGCTCTATCTAAAAGGGAACACAACGCTTTTTTGAAGGGTATAGTGGGATTACCTTTTAATACCTGGTAAGTATTCAGGTCGGACAATTGACGCATTGCATTATCCCTGTATGCAACTGAATTAAGGATTACCACCGACCCCCCTTTATCAGCATTCCTGATGACTATGGTTTTGTCTAGTTCTAATTCTTTGAAAGCTTGTTGCTCCTTAACTGATAGATTGTTGTGTTGGTTGGGTTTCTTGTGACAGTTGCGATCCAGGCGAGTCAAATCCCTCTCTACCATCTTTTGGAATAAATCTAGGTCGTTGCCCCTAGATCCCACCGGATAAAAATCTGACCTTAATTTGAAAGAAACAGTGTTAGGTACATCGGTGGGGTCTATAGGGCACGGATCCGATTCACATGCCAATTCAATCAAATCCTGTAGCATACAGACATCTTTAAATAAGATAGGAGAGGGAGGTGACTCACCCGTTTGTGTTATGCTTTTCTGGACATCTACTGGATCAGCCAGGGGTTCAAAATAATGTTTCTTAAGAGTGATGCTGCGAGAATATTTATTGACATCTAAGAGTGTCCCAAATAAATCAAAATGCCTGGTAGGGCAAAAGTTCAATCCTTTAGATAGCAAGGTCAATTCTTCATTGGTCATGATTCTGTCCGAAAGATTCATCACATACTTTTATGTTTCTATGTATTCCTCTGCATGCAGTGGCTGATAGACGTGGGCAAAGCTGCATAAAACGAGCGCACATTATAGAGGCGACATCGGGGCTAATTGCGAGCAGACATGTTGGAATTAGGGATGAGCTCGGTGTTCGAGTCGAACATACGTTCGACTCGAACATCGGCTGTTCGATCGTTCGACGAAGATCGAACGATTTGGGCCGTTCGCGCCTAATTCGAGTGACGCGAATGGCCCACAATGCACTACGCCATCGCAGTGTCATCCAGGCGCTGTGATTGGCCAAGCATGCACTGTGACCCCGCATGCTTGGCCAATCACAGTGCCGGCAGCGAGGAGAGCAATGATTGGCCACAGGCAGGATGCCTGTGGCCAATTATTGCTGAGGGTGTTTAGTACACGCCCCACACTATAAAAGGCCGCCAGCACGGCGGCCTAGTGTAGTGTGTTCCGGAGCAGGGAAAGAGAAGCATAGGCAGGGACAGTGACATTTTTTTTTCTTGCTTAACCTGGATTCCTTTAGTTTAGGGAAAGAGAAGGATAGGTAGGGAGAGTGTCAGTGTGTTTTACTGTGCGAATCCTTGTTTCTAGGGACAGGGAAGGACAGTGAGGGAAATTCTCCTTGTGCTATAGTGTGCTAAAGCATTGATCATCAACCATCTTTAAAAAAACATTTTTTCTAGGGACAGAAAACTATAGGTAGGGAGAGTGTCAGTGTGTTTTACTGTGATAATCCTTGTTTCTAGGGACAGGGAAGGACAGTGAGGGAAATTCTCCTTGTGCTATAGTGTGCTAAAGCATTGATCATAAACCGTCTTTAAAAAATCATTTTTTCTAGGGACAGAAAACTATAGGTAGGGAGAGTGTCAGTGTGTTTTACTGTGATAATCCTTGTTTCTAGGGACAGGGAAGGACAGTGAGGGAAATTCTCCTTGTGCTATAGTGTGCTAAAGCATTGATCATCAACCATCTTTAAAAAAACATTTTTTCTAGGGACAGAAAACTATAGGTAGGGAGAGTGTCAGTGTGTTTTACTGTGCTAATCCTTGTTTCTAGGGACAGGGAAGGACAGTGAGGGAAATTCTCCTTGTGCTATACTGTGCTAAAGCATTGATCATCAACCATCTTTAAAAAAACATTTTTTCTAGGGACAGAAAACTATAGGTAGGAAGAGTGTTAGTTTCTTTCACTGTGATAATCCTTGTTTCTAGGGACAGGGAAGGACAGTGAGGGAAATTCTCCTTGTGCTATAGTGTGCTAAAGCATTGATCATCAACCATCTTTAAAAAAACACTTTTTTCTAGGGACAGAAAACTATAGGTAGGAAGAGTGTCAGTTTCTTTCACTGTGATAATCCTTGTTTCTAGGGACAGGGAAGGACAGTGAGGGAAATTCTCCTTGTGCTATAGTGTGCTAAAGCATTGATCATCAACCATCTTTAAAAAAAATTTTTTCTAGGGACAGAAAACTATAGGTAGGAAGAGTGTCAGTGTGTTTTACTGTGATAATCCTTGTTTCTAGGGACAGGGAAGGACAGTGAGGGAAATTCTCCTTGTGCTATAGTGTGCTAAAGCATTGATCATCAACCATCTTTAAAAAAACATTTTTTCTAGGGACAGAAAACTATAGGTAGGAAGAGTGTCAGTTTCTTTCACTGTGATAATCCTTGTTTCTAGGGACAGGGAAGGACAGTGAGGGAAATTCTCCTTGTGCTATAGTGTGCTAAAGCATTGATCATCAACCGTCTTTAAAAAAACATTTTTTCTAGGGACAGAAAACTATAGGTAGGAAGAGTGTTAGTTTCTTTCACTGTGATAATCCTTGTTTCTAGGGACATGGAAGGACAGTGAGGGAAATTCTCCTTGTGCTATAGTGTGCTAAAGCATTGATCATCAACCGTCTTTAAAAAAACATTTTTTCTAGGGACAGAAAACTATAGGTAGGAAGAGTGTCAGTTTCTTTCACTGTGATAATCCTTGTTTCTAGGGACAGGGAAGGACAGTGAGGGAAATTCTCCTTGTGCTATAGTGTGCTAAAGCATTGATCATCAACCGTCTTTAAAAAAACATTTTTTCTAGGGACAGAAAACTATAGGTAGGAAGAGTGTCAGTTTCTTTCACTGTGATAATCCTTGTTTCTAGGGACAGGGAAGGACAGTGAGGGAAATTCTCCTTGTGCTATAGTGTGCTAAAGCATTGATCATCAACCGTCTTTAAAAAAACATTTTTTCTAGGGACAGAAAACTATAGGTAGGAAGAGTGTTAGTTTCTTTCACTGTGATAATCCTTGTTTCTAGGGACAGGGAAGGACAGTGAGGGAAATTCTCCTTGTGCTATAGTGTGCTAAAGCATTGATCATCAACCATCTTTAAAAAAACATTTTTTCTAGGGACAGAAAACTATAGGTAGGAAGAGTGTCAGTTTCTTTCACTGTGATAATCCTTGTTTCTAGGGACAGGGAAGGACAGTGAGGGAAATTCTCCTTGTGCTATAGTGTGCTAAAGCATTGATCATCAACCGTCTTTAAAAAAACATTTTTTCTAGGGACAGAAAACTATAGGTAGGAAGAGTGTCAGTTTCTTTCACTGTGATAATCCTTGTTTCTAGGGACAGGGAAGGACAGTGAGGGAAATTCTCCTTGTGCTATAGTGTGCTAAAGCATTCCTCATCAACCATCTTTGAAATCCTTGTTTTTTGGACAGTCAGGGAAATTGTCGTTGTGCTATTCTGTGCGAAAGCAATCATCCTCAACCATATTTAGAAATCCTTAAGTAAAGGGACAGAGAAGGACACCTGAAGGTAGCCCTTATTGCTTTTTTCCCATCTCCCTTCAGGCCATCTATTAGAATGTCTGGAAGGCAAACAAGGAGAGGCAGACAGTCAGGAGGCAATAAAAGAGGGCAAGCAGGCTCTGTGTCTGGGGGCAACAGTGCTGGTCGTGGACGCGGTGCATTGTCATCAGCACATGGCCATGGGACACGCTTGTCCTTCTTTTCGGCAGCTGGACATGTTGAGCCACATCATGCCGAAGACTTGGTAGAGTGGATGACCAAGCCCTCCTCCTCCTCCTCATCCTCTCTCACCCAGGCTCAGGGTACTGGCAAAGCAGCTGCCAAAGCGTCCTCTTCCCTGGTATCAATGTCAGACTCATCATCAGTCACTCCTTCCCTAGACCCACCATGTCCTCCTCCTGAGGAGTCCCCCGAACTGTTTGAGCACAGTGTTGGGTACATGCTCCAGGAGGATGCCCAGCGTTTCGAAGGGTCTGATGATGAAACCCAGCTACAGGAAGGCAGTAGCGTGAGAGCAGACAGAGGGGATGCTCAAGAAGGACACCAATCTGGCAGTCATGTTCCAGCAGCTGCAGCATACTGCCAGATTGGCTCCAGTGATGAAGAGGGAGGGGATGATGAGGTCACTGACTCCACGTGGGTGCCTAATAGGAGAGAGGAGGAGGAGGAGGATGAGGAGGAGGCACATCTCCAACGAGGCAGGATGCCCTTTGGTGGCCAGCGTAAGGGCAGTACACCGACGGAATCACACCACAGAGCTCCGCCTGTGCAGGGCGCTGCCTCTGCCCGTCATTCAAAAAGTTCTTTGGTGTGGGCCTTTTTTGAGGCTAGTGCATCAGATCGCACAGCTGCTGTTTGCAACATATGTCTCAAGCGTATATCGCGTGGCCAAAACATCAGCCGCTTGGGTACCACATGCCTGACCAGACATATGTTGACCTGCCATGCAGCTCGTTGGCAAGCCTACCTCAAAGACCCACACCAAAGAACAAAGCGGACCTCTCCTTGCACCGCATCAGCTGGGATCTCCAACCCCACTATAACTTCAGTCCTCTCTGAAACATGCACTGAGAGGAATGAAGGTGTAGAATTAGGTGTGTCACAGCCAAGTAGTTGCGGCCACTCTGCTAGCAGTACACCGACGTCCGATTCTAGCAGGCAAATTTCCCTGCCCCAGCTGCTGGACCGTCGAAAGAAGTTCACTCCCAGCCATCCACATGCCCAGCGGTTGAATGCTAGCTTGGCTAAATTGCTAGCGCTTCAACTGCTGTCTTTTCAGTTGGTAGACTCGGCCCCCTTCCGTGAGTTTGTGCAATGTGCGGTTCCTCAGTGGCAGGTTCCCAAACGCCACTTTTTCTCACGGAAGGCTATTCCGGCTCTCTACCGGCATGTGGAAGGCAATGTCTTGGCCTCGCTGGACAGGGCGGTCAGCGGTAAGGTGCATATTACCGCTGACTCATGGTCCAGCAGGCATGGACAGGGACGTTACCTTTCTTTCACGGCCCATTGGGTCACTCTTTTGGCAGCTGGGAAGGATGCAGGACAAGGTGCAGTAGTGTTGGAGGTTGTTTCACCGCCACGCCTCCAAAATGCTACTACTGGTTGTGACACACCTCTCTCCTCCACCCCCTCCTCTTCTTCTTCCTCCATGGCCTCTTCCTGTGGTTTGTCCTCTGAACCAGCGGTGCTCCGTAGCCATTCAAGGGGCTACGCAAGTACGCAGGCAAAAAGATGCCATGCCGTGCTTGCGCTGGTGTGTTTGGGGGACAGAAGCCACACTGGGGCAGAGGTCCTGTCTGCTCTGCAGGGCCAGGCCGAGAGGTGGTTGACGCCACGCCAGCTTAAGCCAGGAATGGTGGTTTGCGACAATGGCACCAACCTCCTCTCCGCCCTCCGACAGGGACAACTGACCCATGTGCCCTGTGTGGCTCACGTCCTTAACCTGGTGGTGCAGCGGTTCTTGGGCAGGTACCCGGGCTTACAGGATGTCCTGAGGCAGGCCAGGAAAGTCTGTGTGCATTTCCGCAGATCTTATAATGCCAGTGCTCGCCTGGCTGAGCTGCAAAAGGAGTTGAACCTGCCCAAGAACCGCCTTATATGTGACATGCCCACCAGGTGGAACTCAACGTTGGCCATGCTGCAGCGGCTGCACACGCAGCAGAGGGCCATCAATGAGTACCTGTGCGACTACGGCACCAGGACAGGGTCAGGGGAGCTTGGTTTTTTTTCTCCACGCCAGTGGGGCATGATCAGGGATGCATGCACTGTCCTGGCACCATTTGAGGAGGCCACGAGGATGGTGAGCAGTGACAGTGCATGCATCAGTGACACTGTACCTCTTGTCCACCTGTTGGAGCACACGCTGCGTGGAATAATGGACAGGGCACTTGAGGCAGAACAGAGGCAGGAAGAGGAGGACTTCCTTGCCTCTCAAGGCCCCCTTTACCCAGACAGTGTTCCTTCTGTCCCACCCATCGCACAGGAAGAGGAGGAGGAGGAGGAGGAGGAGGAGGATTGTGTCAGCATGGAGGTGGAGGCTGGCACTCAGCATCATCAGCAGCAGTCTTTTAGGGATGATTTACAGTCCCAAGAAACCAGTGGACTTGTACGTGGCTGGGAGGAGGTGGCTGCGGATCATGTCGTCCTTAGTGACCCAGAGGACTCCGGACCGAATGCCTCAGCAAACCTACACTGCATGGCCTCCCTGATCCTGCAAAGTCTGCGGAAGGATCCTCGTATTCTTCGGATCAAGGAGAGGGACCATTACTGGCTGGCCACTCTCCTTGATCCACGGTACAAGGGTAAGGTTGCGGACCTTATGTTACCGTCGCAGAGGGAGCAGAGGATGAGACAACTCCGGGAGGCCTTGCAGAAAGGTCTGTGCAACGCGTTCCCAGAGACTGGGAGGTTACAAACTCCTGGTCCTGGACAACGAGTTGCTGAGGCTTCGGCCAGTCAAAGAAGGAGCGGTGGGGAAGGTGGCCGTCTGACCGATGCGTTCAGACAATTCTTTAGTCCGCAGCCCCAAAGTATGATCGGTTCCAGCAACCATCGCCAGCGCCTGATAAACATGGTGCAGGAATATCTAGAGGCAAGGTCAGACTTGGACACCTTCCCCACCGAAAATCCTCTGGCTTACTGGGTCTTGAGGATGGATCACTGGCCAGAGCTTGCACAGTATGCAATTGAGCTACTGGCCTGTCCTGCATCCAGCGTTCTTTCGGAACGCACATTCAGTGCTGCTGGAGGATTTGTCACGGATCACAGGGTGCGCCTGTCCACCGACTCGGTTGATCGACTGACTTTCATCAAGATGAACCAGTCTTGGATCACCACCAGCTACCACACACCTGATGCTGATATAACAGACTAATTGATTTTAACATGTCACATCCCTTCAAGACTGATGCTGATGCTGAGTGCCTGTGCTGTTATGTTGACTGGCTATCCTCCTCCTCCGAGTCCTCAATGATACGATTGATGATGATAGCTTGGAAGATCATTTTTGTTTATGGGTGCCGCCACCAGTGGCTAAGGCCCAATTTTTCAGCCCCTGTTTTACAGGGGCGTGTAATTACAATTTTTTTAGCAATAATTTGCCATAGGGCTCATTGCTGTGCTCCAAGTACAGTATCTGTGAGGGGTTGGAGTGTTGTGCCACCAGTGCCTAAGGCCCAATTTTTCAGCCCCTGTTTAACAGGGGCGTGTCATTACAATTTTTGAAGCAATACTTTGCAACAGGGCTCATTGCTGTGCTCCAAGTACAGTATCTGTGAGGGGTTGTAGTGTTGTGCCACCAGTGCCTAAGGCCCAATTTTTCAGCCCCTGTTCAACAGGGGCATGTAATTACAATTCTTGATCTAATAATTCACAGCAGGGCCCATTGCTGCACCCACCAAGAGTAACTCTGAGGGCTTACAGTGTTGTGGCAACGCCACCACCACCACCACCACGAAAGGCCCAATTTTTCAGCCCCTGTTCAAAAGGGGCATGTAATTACAATTCTTGATCTAATAATTCACAGCAGGGCCCATTCCTGCACCCACCAAGAGTAACTCTGAGGGCTTACAGTGTTGTGGCAACACCACCACCACCACCACCACCACGAAAGGCCCAATTTTTCAGCCCCTGTTCAACAGGGGCATGCAATTACAATTCTTGATCTAATAATTCACAGCAGGGCCCATTGCTGTACCCACCAAGAGTAACTGTCAGGGCTTACAGTGTTGTGGCACCAGCACCACCATCAAAGTCCCAATTTTTACTACCACTGTTCAACAATTATATGTAATTAAAATTCCTGATATAATAGTTGACAGCAGGGCGTTCCAGCACCAACCAAGAGTAACTGTGAGTGCTTACAGTGTTGTGCCAACACCAACAACTAAGGGGCCTATTTCTGCAGAGTATATACGGCAGGTCCCTACTTTCAAACATCCAACTTACAAACGACTCCTACTTGGGGCTGGTAATGGGCTGGGGTAGGGGGGGGGGTCATGGGGTAGCTATGCCATTTTTCTTAAAGATTTTCATCCATATTACTGGGACCAGACATTACATTAAAGCCGCAAGCAGTTTTAAATGGCTTTTTTTCCTTTAGAAGTGTCATTTTGTGCAGGGACAGTTCTAAACACGGGAAACACGTGGCACTTCACAGGCATACTTTAGACACCCCCCAGGTACGATATTTAAAGGAATATTTGACTTTTTTTTTCACTTTATGCATCATTAAAATGACTGCTCCCGAAAAACGACCGTTTTTAAAACTTCTTTTTGCATTGATACATGTCCCCTGGTGCAGAACCCGGGTTCCCAAACCCTTTTTAGGACAATAACATGCATAATAGTCGTTATAATTAGCACTTTAGAATTCGAACGTTCGCATCCATTGTATTTAATAGGGTTCTAATGTTCGTACGAACTTTCGGTCCGTTCGCGGGTTCTGGTGCGAACCGAACCCGGGGGTGTTCGGCTCATCACTAGTTGGAATGCATTCCACACAAGAAGCTATCATCCATACACAAGATTGTTTCATTGGCCTCCATATCGTGAAGCCCACACACGACAGTGTATCGGAACAATTCTTCACATTTTTCCTAACACGTCAACTCACATTTACATTATTTTTAGTTAGCTCTTTGTTGTTTGCACACATCACTAATTAACATTGCAACCAAAATAGGTGTACACACACTCAAGTCCTAAATATACCAATACTTTTTAACATAAATTTGTATATATATTCATTTATCACTACATATATGGAAATATTGTGTGGACTTTTAATACATAGAATTTTTTAGCTATCTGTATATAATACACTTTATTATACACATACATATACAGCATTTCTTTCATCCATGTCACATAACTTTTATCTTAAGAGTAGTATCCAATCCATACATATTCACATTGTAGCACAGTTTTGCACTTGCTTTATATGTCCTGTAGATAGCATTTCCACCCACATTTAAGTTTGACAACCACTAGGGATACACGCTATCTACATTTTTTTGAATGGTGACTTATTTTTTTCCTTTTTTTTTTTCTCTTTTTTTCTTCTTTTCTTCTTCCTCTTTCCCCTTTTTCTTTTTCTAACACAGGTGTGTGTTCTTCTTCACAATCACATTACTCACTCTAATTACCTTCACATGTTACACCCAACATTTTACCAATTAACCAATTGGAACTTTGATTATTTTTTTCACTTGTCATGTGAATAGAGGTATATATTTGATGTGAATTGAGTGTATGTTAGCTATGATTAAGCACTAATTTGCAGTGTGAAACATGTCAGCTACTCGCTGTTTTTTGCTGTCATATGTGTTGATGTGACCTTGTTTTTTTAAATAAAGAACCAACAAATTTTTTGGAGTGCGGCTGTCCAAGCTTTTCTTTAGTTTCTGCATTGTTATATGCAATCGCCTGCACCCACGGCTTCGGATCCAGTGAGCAGATCAACAGCCACGTCTGAGCGGTAACTTCTTTCTACGGCGGCATCGGTGATAAAGCTTTAAGTTTAGTTTTTGCGGCGCTTTAACGTTGTTTTTTACGGCGCCTTTCGGGCGCTAGCGGGGCGCTTTTAACCCCCGCTAGCAACCGAATAAAGGGTTAAAATCACCCGCAAAGCAGCGCCGCTGAGGCGCTTTGCAGGCACTTCGGCGGCGCTGCACATTGATTTCAATGAGCAGGGGCGCTTTAGGAGCGGTATATACACCGCTCCTAAAGCGTCTCAAAGAAGCTGGACTTTTTTTGACGTCCTGCCAGCGCAGTGCTCCAGTGTGAAAGCACTCTGGCTTTCACACTGGAATTGTAGATGAAGCTTTTTTCAGGAGCTTTACAGGCACTATTTTTAGCACTAAAGCACCTGAAAAACACCTCCAGTGTGAAAGGGGTCTAATTTTCATGAATTCTAGACAGATTTTTTGAATCTCACCTTACCTAGGAAAGCTGATGTACCTTTTGGTATTGCTACATGGATGACAAGATTGCTTCACTTAAAAAAAAAAGAAAAAGCAAACCATTTAAAAATGTAACATTTGCTTATGCATTTTTTACCCCATTATGATTTTTCTGAACTATAGAGCAAAGGTGGTAAAGTCACAAGCCAAAAGGTCGTAGTACTTTTCATTCTAGCAAACAATGAATTTACTAACCTCTCTAGGTAAGTTAAATAAATCACACAAATTGTGACAAAATACATTTCTGCTCTGTAGAAACTGAGTCAGATCATTCAAATAAATTCCTTACACTCAGAGATATGGGAGTCAATTAAAAATTCAACCCTTTGTTGTAATAAAATAAAAACTACTTGGAAAAGCAGTAAGACAATCACATGAGAAAGAAATTATAATTTGGGATGTTCTGCTCATAAACTGCATACAGAACATTCTCAGTGTATCAAAAATGGGACATTTGAATATTTTGGCAGTTTAGCAAGTCATAGCTGTCTAGAAATTTACATGGAAACAAAATGTTTACAACATTAACCACTTGACCTCCGGAAGATATACCCCCCTTCATGACCAGGCCATTTTTGCGGCATACGACACTGCGTTACTTTAACTGACATTTGTGCGGTCATGCATTGCTGTACCCAAATAAAATGTATGTTTTTTTTTCCTACAAATAGAGCTTTATTTGGTGGTATTTGATCACCTCTGCGTTTTTTATTTTTTGCTCTATAAACAAGACCGAAAAATAAATAAATATATTTTTTACTTTCTGCTATAAAATCTATTCAATACGGGGGTTAAATACGCCAGAAAAAAGGAGGATGCTCCTGCATGATTTGCGGCATCTGGAAATAGACATCGCTTTCATACAGGAGACACATTTTAGAGAGGATAAAACCCAGATTTTTAAAAAAATCGGATGTTTCCAACAGTATACCATTCGACCAATCAAAAAGCCAAATCAAAAGGGGTCTCTATTCTCCTAGCGGGGAGAATACCATGGACTTATATAGATTCTATGAGAGACCCAACAGGACGATATATATTCGTGAAGGGTAAAATAGGAAGTACAGGGGTTACATTAGCAACTATATATGCACCCAATGACCACCAAGAGGCCTTTCTAGATAAAGCGATTAAATGCCTGATGGGATTTACAGAAAGTCAATTGATCTTAGGGGGAGACTTAAATATAACAATAGTTTCGAAAGAGGATACTCCCTCGGGATTATCATCAATTCCCCTCAGTGCGCGAAATTGAGTAGCCCAAATTTTACACAAAAATCAACTGATTGATGTATGGCGGCTGTTTCACCCTAAAGAGAAAGATTTTACGTTTTATTCCTCTCCCCATAAAACATACTCTCGGATAGATTTTTTCCTTGTTCCCCACTTCACTTAGTTAAAACGACTAAAATTGGCTTGATCACGTGGTCAGACCACGCACCTATTTTTCTGACCTATGAATTACAGGATTCCACTCGGACTAGATTTAATCAATGGAGATTAAACAAAAGTCTTTTACAGGACAAAGAGATCCTGGAAGATGTGATTAAAGAAATAAAATTTTACTTTCAAATTAACGATACCCCAGACTGTGACCCAGGAATTATCTGGGAAGCACACAAGGCGGTTATTCGTGGAGTGCTGATAAAACATGGAACAAGGATTAGGAAGGAACGTACAGAACAGCTAAAAAACTTACTAGAGGAATTAGCTAGGCTAGAGTCAAAACATAAACAGACACGTTCATTATCATTGGAGAGAAATCTCATTGATAAACAAATACAAGTCTCAGATCTTCTCTATTACAAAACTAAAGCAGCCCTACAGATATGCAGGAAGTTCTCATACGAATCAGGGGATAAATGTGGGAAATTATTGGCCAGAACTCTACAAGAACAGAAGTTAAGTAACTATATACCACACATTATCTCCCCAAATAAATCTAAGGCAACGAAACCACAGGAGATAGTAAGAGAATTTCAAGAATTTTACCATACCCTCTATAATCTAGAGAGTAAACATCCTACGCAAGAGCAAATAGACTGCTACCTCTCAGCGTCATCAATGCCAAGACTTTCGGAAATAGACAGAGAGAAATTGGAGGCTCCTATAACCAGAGAAGAATTGGAAGAAGCCGTAGGCTCTATGAAACTGTGGAAAGCCCCGGGACCAGATGGCCCTACGGCACAATACTATAAAACATTATTTCCCTATATATTTGAATATATGGTTACGCTTTTTAATGACCTAGGGTCTTCAGCTACTTTAACAAAAGATACCCTATTAGCGTATATTACAGTGATACCAGAAGAGGGGAAAGATCCAGCTGCATGTGGAAGCTATCGTCCAATTTCTCTGTTAAATTCTGATCTTAAACTGTTTTCTAAGGTCCTGGCGAATAGGATTCGACAGTATGTTCCAAATCAGATACATCTAGACCAAGTGGGATTCGTCCCCACAAGAGAAGCTCGTGACAATACAACGAAAGTCATTAATCTCCTACAGATAGCTAATAAAACTCAGACGCAATGTGTATTTCTGAATACAGATGCAGAGAAGGCCTTTGACAGGGTTAATTGGAAGTGGATGCGGTCAGTCCTCCAACATGGAGGGTTTGGAAGCAAGATACTACGGTGGATTGCTGCTATATATTCCTGTCCAACGGCTCGGGTCCGTGCGAATGGAATATTATCAGAACCCCTCCCTTTTACAAACGGGACAAGACAGGGGTGCCCCCTGTCCCCACTCCTCTTCACCCTGTCACTGGAACCGTTTCTCTGCACAGTGCGATTGAACCAGGACATTTCAGGGATTCAAATAGGGAATATTCAATGTAAAATTTTGGCTTACGCGGATGACATGCTGTTTACCCTTACCAACCCCTGGATTACGATCCCGAACCTGATGAGGGAATTTGAGAAATATGGGGCACTCTCAAATCTTCGTATTAATTTTAAAAAATTTGAAGCAATGGGGGTTCATTTAATATCTACATCGCTAACACAGTTGAAACTAAATTTTAAGTTAAAATGGACAGACAGAGCCTTAACATATTTAGGAACTTTAATCCCAAGGAATATAGCCAAGATTTATGAGTTCAATATTCCCCCTCTACTGCAAAAGGTCAAGATCCTTTTAGATAAATGGAGCTCTGGCTTCCACACATGGATAGGACGCTGTAATATCATTAAGATGAATATGCTTCCTAAATTCCTATATTTACTACAGGCATTACCAATAAATATTTGAATATATATGGGCACATAAACAGCCAAGGATGCAACGGAAACAATTAATGTATATTAAGAGACAGGGAGGACTGGCTGTACCGGATATACAGAAGTATTACCAAGCAGCACATTTGAATAGAGTTGTTGACTGGAACAGACACGTAGACACTAAACTATGGGTACAAATTGAAAATGCGCAGTCTTCGGTACCCTTAAGTGGAGCACCACTACGCTGCACTAGTTACAGTGCGAAACATGTCAGCTGTTACCCCGGTTATGCTGTGATTTTTTGGTGTATTTTATCCGATCCTTTACAATAAAGGCGACCGTCAAGGTTTTTTGGAGTGCGGCTGTCCATATCCTTATTTTCCTTTTCATATGCTACGCTGCACTACCTAGAGAGATGACTGCCAGCCCGGTGGTGGGCAACACGGTCAAGCTTTGCTCGACCTTGTTTCCCACTATTGGAGTAACACCTATGACTTCCCCTTTATATCCAATATTAGGTAATCCTCTCTTCCAGCCAGGATGTGAAGAGAGCGCATTTCAACATTTAATGAGAATGGGATACACCCGAGCACTTAAATATATTCATAATGGAACATGGTTCACAATAAAAGGAGCTGATGGAACAAGGAAATACTTTTAGACAAAAATTTTGGAATGCTCTACAGATTACCGTATATACTCGAGTATAAGCCGAGTTTTTCAGCACATTTTTTGTGTGCTGAAAATGCCCCCCTCGGCTTATACTCGAGTCACCTTTCTGCACCTAATCTCCCAGACTTTGGGGACCCGGTACCGGCCGGCCGTAGGTCCCCTGGACCCCAAACTTGGCACATATTGCCCCACTCTTCCTCTACAAGTGTGCAAAGTTTGTTGTCCAGGGGACCTACGGCCGGGGAGCACCGATTTTTCAAAGCCGGGCGCCCCTTCCATAGACTCCCATGTTAAACTTTAATTTCTCTGGTGATTTTGGGGACCTGGTACCTGCCGGTTGTAGGTCCCCTGGACCCGAAACTTGGCACACATGTAGCCCCAAATCTCCTCTACAAGTGTGCAAAGTTTGTTGTCTGGGGGACCTACGGCCGGGGAGCACCAATTTTTCAAACCCGGGCCCCCCTTCCATAGACTTCCATGTTAAACGTCAGTCTAGTCATGGATACAGTGTGGCATGGGCACAGTGAGGCATGGGCACAGTAAGGCATGGGCACAGCGAGGCATGGACATGGACACAGTGAGGCAAAGTGAGGCACAGTGAGGCATGCAGATGGACACAGTGAGGCATGCAGATGGACAACCTCGGCTTATACTCGAGTCAATACGTTTTCCCAGTTTTTTGTGGTAAAATTAGGTGCCTCGGCTTATATTCCGGTCGGCTTATACTCGAGTATATATGGTACTAATTTTCGTGGCACCCTCCCGAGCCCGGGACAGTTTGACAGACCCCTTACTACATTTGAGAAACTTTGTAACGAGAAGAGAGCAATATCGCATACACTCTCCGTATGCTATGGACTCTTAATCACACAGCCGGAAACTTACCCCCTGAAATGTGTGCAGGACTGGGAAAAGGAACTGGGGAGGACCTTTAGCCTGGAACAGCGAAAGAAGATGTTTAGGTTGACACATGAGACATCAATATGTGTTAAAATACAAAAAAACTATTTTAAGATTTTCTCTAGGTGGTATAGAACACCAGAGAAACTTAGGAAAATGTTTCCGGAGGTCTCAGATCGCTGCTGGAGATGTCAGGAAGACAAAGGCACTATGCTACACATCTTCTGGGACTGCCCCAGGCTAAGGCGTTATTGGCTGGGGATTAAACAGGTCCTCCAACGCTGTACGGAGCTAACAATACCGGAGGACCCAGCGTTTTTCCTTTTACATGTTAATCAGGTACCCGAGAGGATATACAAAGAAATCATGCATTTCTCATCTCTTAGATGCGGCAAAGGCATGTATTCCGTTAAAATGGAAATCATCATCGCCACCGACAATAGAGATGTGGATTCGTAAGGTGAAGGAGGTCAGCAAACAAGAAGATCTAGTCCTCTCCGCACGCCAACAGCAGGGAAGGTATTCCGAGACCTGGTCTGCTTGGAACGCCTTCCTTGCTTCGGATGAGGGGAAAACCCTCCTTGAGAAAACGTAGGAAGGGAGGAAGAGACTTAATGAGCTCTAAGTATATCCATGGTGGTCATAGAGGGAGAGAGAAAAGGAGGGAGGGGATTTCCGTTTCTGTTTCCCTTTCCAACCCCCCCCCCCTTTTTTTTTTTTTCTTTCCCTTCTTTCTTCCTCCTGGAATAGGAGGTTATGTTTTAGATGTTTCCTGTTGTTGGGTCAGTGGAATTATGGATGGGAAACTTGGAATTGTATGTATGTTTGGATATTCTGTATTCCTTTGTCTTGAGAAAAATAAAATAAATTAATTGAAAAAAATATATCTATTCAATAAAAAATTGAATTTCTTTATAAATTTAGGCCAATATATACTCTTCTACATGTTTTTTGGTAAAAATACATTAGTAATGGTGGCGATCAGTGACTTATAGCAGTACTGCGATATTGCGGTGGACATTCTAAAAATAGAAAATAGAAAATGTATGGGGACCTGGGTACTGCCCTAGAGGACATGTATCAATGCAAAAAAAAGTTTTTAAAACAATCGTTTTTTCAGGAGCAGTGATTTTAACCACTTCCCACCCGGCCACTGTATATATACGGCCGGGTGGGTGCTCTCTCCTTCTGAGTGGACGTTCCTGAACGTCCTTCAGAAGGAGCGTGATCGCGCGCGCGCAACCCGCGCGATCCCGATGCGCGCGTGTCCCGCGGACACGCCGCATCTCGGAACAGCAGGAGGGCACTGTGATTCGCCCTCCTGATCGGCACGATGGCTGTGTGTAATCACAGCCATCGTGATGTAAACACAGAGAGGGGGGGCTGGCACTTGTGAGGGGATCGCGCCGCCACGTGCACGCGCAGCGGCGCGATCCCGATCTGCCTGTACCCCCCAGAGATAGAAGGTGTGTGCAAACAGGAGGGCCATGTGATTGGCCCTCCTGATGACATGACGGCTGTCCAATGACAGCCGTCATGTAATGTAAACACAGAGCAGTTGTAACTGCTCTGATCTCTTCCTCTCCTCACACAGAGCCTGTCAGTGAGGAGAGGAAGAGACAATCTGTGCTGCAGCCGGGAGATCAGTGAGTTTAATCAGTGAGATTAGCTGTTTGTCTGCTGTTTACCCACTGATCACCCAGCTAGTGTCCCCAAAACAGTGTCCCCAAAACACAGTGTCCCCAAAACACAGTGTCCATAAAACACAGTGTCCATAAAACAGTGAAAACATCTGCCCGCCAACATCTTGCGCATCTGCCCGCCAACATCTTGCGCATCTGCCCGCCAACATCTGGCACAGCTGCCCGCCAACATTTGGCACAGCTGCCCGCCAACAGCTGCCCACCAACATCTGGCGCATCTGCCCGCCAACATCTTGCGCATCTGCCCGCCAACATCTTGCGCATCTGCCCGCCAACATCTGGCACAGCTGCCCGCCAACATCTGGCCGCCAACAGCTGCCCACCAACATCTGGCACATCTGCCCGCCAACATCTGATCGCCAGCATCTGACCGCCAACAGCTGCCCGCCAACAGCTGGCACATCTGCCCGCCAACATCTGCCCTGCCAACATCTGGCACATCTGACTCCCAACATCTGGCAGTAAACATCTGCCCGCCAACAGCTGCCACATCTGCCCGCCAACAGCTGCCACATCTGCCCGCCATCTGCCCGCCAACAGCTGCCCGCCAACATCTGGCACAGCTGCCCGCCAACATCTGATCGCCAGCATCTGACCACCAACAGCTGCCCGCCAACAGCTGGCACATCTGCCCGCCAACATCTACCCTGCCAACATCTGGCACATCTGACTCCCAACATCTGGCAGTAAACATCTGCCCGCCAACAGCTGCCACATCTGCCCGCCAACATCTGGCCGCCAACATCTGACATCTGCCCGCCAACATCTGACCGCCAACAGCTGCCCTGCCAACATCTGGCACATCTGCCCGCCAACATCTGACACATCTGGCCGCCAACATCTGACCGCCAACAGCTGCCCGCCAACATCTGCCCTGCCAACATCTGGCACATCTGACCGCCAACATCTGGCACATCTGCCCACATGGCTAAACGATTCTACAGCAGCGAGGAGGCTCTCCAGATACTCCAGGGTATGTCGGACGAGAGTAGCGAGGAACTCTCTCTGTCAGAATCGGATAGTGAATATTATCCAGAGGAAAGTAGTGGCTCTGAAATAGAAACTGAGGATAGAATCGTAACAAGTGAGATCAGGAGTTATGAGCAGGCGCCGCAGACATCCACCAGCAGCGCAGCACTCCAGGACATCCACCAGCAGGCATCCACCAGCAGCGCAGGACTCCATGATGATATGCAGGCATCCACCAGCAGCGCATCACGCCAGGATAGGCAGGCATCCGCCAGCACGCATCACGCCAGGATAGGCAGGCATCCGCCAGCAGCGCATCACGCCAGGATAGGCAGGCATCCGCCAGCAGCGCATCACGCCAGGATAGGCAGGCATCCGCCAGCAGCGCATCACGCCAGGATAGGCAGGCATCCGCCAGCAGCGCATCATGCCAGGATAGGCAGGCATCCGCCAGCAGTTCTGCAACTTTTCTAGAGGATAGGCCAAATGCTAGCAATGGGGCGTCCCATCAACAACGAGGCAGGGCCCATACTAGCCTCCCCGATCTTCTACTGTATCCAACATGGCTGCCCGATACGTCAGTAGAACCTATCATTCCCCCTTTTACAGCCCAACCAGGCCCTCAGATACAGTCGGAAAATGCTACCCCGATTTATTATTTTGAATTATTTTTTACTGATGATATCCTAACCTACATTGTGGAGCAGTGTAATCTATACGCCAGTCAATATATAGCCAACAATCCAAATTCTTCCTATGCCCGTCCTTTTGTTTGGAAACCCCTCACCGTGGAAGAATTTAAAATTTTCCTTGGCCTAACCCTCAACATGGGGCTGACAAAAAAAAAATGAACTCCATTCCTACTGGTCTACCCGACCTATCTACCACATGCCAATCTATTCATCTTTTATGAAAAGAACCCGTTACGAGATGATAATGAGGTTTCTACACTTCAACGACAATGCCCAATGCCTCCCTCGAAATCATCCCAATTATGATAAATTATTTAAAATTCGGCCCCTAATCAATTTTTTTTGCGCCAGCTTCAAGCAGATGTTTACCCCTGATGTAAATATATGTGTAGATGAATCATTAGTACACTTCACAGGAAGACTTGGAATAAAGCAATACCTCCCCAGTAAAAGAGCCAGACGTGGGGTAAAATTTTATAAGGCATGTGACAGGGCCACGGGTTACACATATGATTTTATAATTTATGAGGGAAAAGACAGACAGCTAAACCCCCCTGGATGCCCTACCTACATGGGAACAAGTGGCAAAATTGTCTGGCAGCTGATTGAACCATTGCTTGGGAAAGGTTACCACCTATACGTAGACAATTTCTATACAAGTCTCCCACTTTTTCGCCATCTGTACCAAAAGAAAACTGTGGCCTGTGGGACAGCACAGACCAACCGTAAAGGCTTCCCACAGAGATTGGTTGCCAAGAAACTGAAACAGGGGGAAATGGCCAGTATGCGGACTGAAGAGGTCCTAACATTGAAGTGGAGAGATAAAAAAAGAGATGTCTACATCCTTTCCACAATGCATGATGACACCTTGGTGGAACTGCAGAGAAGAAGAGGCCCCGTCCAGAAGCCAAAATGTGTGCATGACTATAATCTTTACATGGGGGGGGGGTGGATATGAATGACCAGATGATGCAGCCCTACTTGGCCACCAGGAAATCACTGTTTTGGTACAAAAAAGTTGCCATTTATTTGATGCAACTAGCCCTTTTCAATTCTTATATCATTTTTTCTAAGTGCACCCAAAGTTCCCTAACCTATCTAAAATTCCAAGAAGACTTGATCGAAGCCCTTCTCTATCCCCATGGCCAAGCCCCTCAACTAATTTGCTCTGATGCAGTAGCCAGACTCCACGAAAGGCACTTCTCCGAAATCCTCCCTCTTACCGAAACAGGTTGCAAACCCCAAAAAAAATGTTGTGTGTGTTCAAGTAGAGGAATTCGTCGTGACACCCGATACTACTGTCCCCAATGTCCCTCCCAGCCAGGCCTTTGTATTGGAAAGTGCTTTCAGAGCTATCATACTTTACTAAACTATTAGTAAAGTGAAGATGATTTTTTTTCCAGTTTCCACCATCTGCCATTTCTGTGAATGACCCGGACTGTTTTCGACTATGCCTCTGCCAACCATGTTTCTGCCTTCAACGTGAATTGACCTCGGCCTGTTAAATGACCATGCTTTTTGCCTGCCTCCTAAACTGATCATTTGAGTACAGCACAGGGGTCTCACATATTTGAGGGGCTCCAGAAAAGAGTTTCCGAGTGGAGAAAATGTTTTTCTCCAGGTTTTGTTTTTCTCGGATTAGGGTCTGGAGACTCTGAGGCTTCGTAGAGATTTGGGTGGGAAGAAGCCTCTACCCCTGTTCTTAGGTCTTTCCTGACCAAGGCCTAAATGTTATAGTGCTGCCACCTGAACTGGCCGTGCCTCTGCCTGCCACCTGAACTGGCCGTGCCTCTGCCTGCCACCTGAACTGGCCATTCCTCTGCCTGCCACCTGAACTGGCCATTCCTCTGCCTGCCACCTGAACTGGCCATGCCTCTGCCTGCCACCTGAACTGGCTATGCCTCTGCCTGCCACCTGAACTGGCCATGCCTCTGCCTGCCACCTGAACTGCCTGCTAAACCATGGACCATGTTCATAGGTTTCCATATCTCTGTTTCCCTGCTGGACAATTCCTGGACATTTCCTATGGCTGTCTGGACCAATGCTTTGACTGCTCTGGAACGGTATTCCTGCCTGCTAAAACCATAGGTGAGCCTTTTTTTATTACCTTTTGCTCAGCAGAATGTATTTTGGGGTGTAATTCTTGGTGTGTACATGCTATGTGTTAGAAGCCTGAAGGTGCTACTTGCATGTTGGGCCTCTGTATGTGGCCAGGCTGTGGAAAAGTCTCACACATGGGGTATCACTATACTCAGGACGAGTAGCAGAATGTATTTTGGGGTGTTATTTTTGCTGTGTACATACTATGTGTTAGAAAGATCTTCTGAATTGACAACTTTGTGAAAAAAAAATATGTTTTAATTTTTTTTCCACACTTTCCAAAAACTTTTGGAAAGAAATTACATGTTCAAAAGACTTATTATGCCTCATAGAAAATACATTGGGTTGTTTTCTTTCCAAAATGGGGTCATTTTGTGGGTAATTCCATTGTCCTTGTTCTCCAGGGCCTTCAAAAATGTGATAGGTACTCAGGAAATGAAATGTGTAATTTATGCCTTTAGAGCGCCTGATGGTGCTACTTGGATGTTTGGCCTCCGTATGTGGCCAGGATGTGGAAAAGTCTCACACATGTGGTATCGCCATACTCAGGACGAGTAGCAGAATGTATTTCGGGGTGTTATTTTTGCTATGTACATACTATGTGTTAGAAAGATCTTCTAAATTGACAACTTTGTGAAAAAAAAATATGTTTTAATTTTTTCCCACATTTTCCCAAAACTTTTGGAAAGAAATGACATGTTCAAAAGACTTATTATGCCTCATAGAAGATACATTGGGTTGTTTTCTTTCCAAAATGGGGTCATTTTGTGGGTAATTCCATTGTCCTTGTTCTCCAGGGCCTTCAAAAATGTGATAGGTACTCAGGAAATGAAATGTGTAATTTATGCCTTTAGAGCGCCTGATGGTGCTACTTGGATGTTTGGCCTCCGTATGTGGCCAGGATGTGGAAAAGTCTCACACATGTGGTATCGCCATACTCAGGACGAGTAGCAGAATGTATTTCGGGGTGTTATTTTTGCTATGTACATACTATGTGTTAGAAAGATCTTCTAAATTGACAACTTTGTGAAAAAAAAATATGTTTTAATTTTTTTCCCACATTTTCCCAAAACTTTTGGAAAGAAATGACATGTTCAAAAGACTTATTATGCCTCATAGAAGATACATTGGGTTGTTTTCTTTCCAAAATGGGGTCATTTTGTGGGTAATTCCATTGTCCTTGTTCTCCAGGGCCTTCAAAAATGTGATAGGTACTCAGGAAATGAAATGTGTAATTTATGCCTTTAGAGCGCCTGATGGTGCTACTTGGATGTTTGGCCTCCGTATGTGGCCAGGATGTGGAAAAGTCTCACACACTGGGTATCGCCATACTCAGGATGAGTAGCAGAATGTATTTTGGGGTGTTATTTTTGCTATGTACATACTATGTGTTAGAAAGATCTTCTAAATTGACAACTTTGTGAAAAAAATATATGTTTTAATTTTTTTTCCACATATTCCCAAAACTTTTGGAAAGAAATGACATGTTCAAAAGACTTATTATGCCTCATAGAATATACATTGGGTTGTTTTCTTTCCAAAATGGGGTCATTTTGTGGGTAATTCCATTGTCCTTGTTCTCCAGGGCCTTCAAAAATGTGATAGGTACTCAGGAAATGAAATGTGTAATTTATGCCTTTAGAGCGCCTGATGGTGCTACTTGGATGTTTGGCCTCCGTATGTGGCCAGGATGTGGAAAAGTCTCACACACTGGGTATCGCCATACTCAGGATGAGTAGCAGAATGTATTTTGGGGTGTTATTTTTGCTATGTACATACTATGTGTTAGAAAGATCTTCTAAATTGACAACTTTGTGAAGAAAAAAAAAATATATATATTTCTTAATTTTCCAAGGCATTGTGGGAAAAAAATTGCAACTTCAAAAAATTCACGATGCCTCTTACTAAATACCTCCGACTGTCTTCTTTCCAAAAAGTGGTCATTTGGGGGGTATTTGTACTGTCCTGACATTTTAGGGCCTCAAGAAATGAGATAGGCCATCAGTGCATTAGGATTGATCAATTTGCAATAATGCGTAGCTTAGTTTGTAGACTCTATAACTTTCACACAAACCAATTATCATACACTTATCAGGATTTTTTTTACCAAAGACATGTAGCAGAATACATTTTGGTCTAAATTTTTGCCGAAATTTGATTTGTTTGGATTTCTTTTAAAACAGAATGTAGAAAATGTTGTTTTTTTTCAAAATATTCGCTCTTTTTTCGCTTTTATCGCAAAAAATTGAAAATGAAATTGTGAACAAATACCACCAAAAGAAAGCTCTATTTGTGTGAACAAAATGATAAAAATGTCATTTGGGTACAGTGTAGCATGACTGAATAATTGTCATTCAAAGTGCGAGAGCACTGAAAGCTGAAAATTGGTCTGGGAAGGAAGGGGGTTTAAGTGCCCAGTATTGATGTGGTTAATAATGCTTAAAGTGAAACAATAAAAATGAAATATTCCTTTAAATATCATGCCTGGGGGTCCCCTTAGTCTGCCTGTAAAGTGGTACATCTGTGCGGTGTAGAACAGTGCAGCAGCAATAATGAAATTTCTAAAGAAAAAAATATAATTTATAATTGCACGCGGCTGTAATGTATTGCCGGCTCCTGGCAATATAGATGAAAAATCAAGGACAAAAATGGCGTAGGGTCCCCCCAGTCCATACCAGGCCCTTTGGGTCTGGTATAAATTTTAAGGGAAACTCCACGCTAAAATAAAAAAAAATTGGCGTGGGGTCCCCCCAAAATTCACACCAGACCCTTATCCGAGCATGCAGCCTGGAAGTCAGGATAGGGGGGGATGGACGAGCGCCCACCCTCCTGAACCATATCAAACCACATGCCCTTAACATGGGGCACCCCAAAGCACCTTGTCCCCATGTTGATGTGGTCAAGAGTCTCTTCCCGACAACCATGGGCTGTGGTTGTCGGGATCTGCGGGCGGGGGGCTTATCAGAATCTGGAAGCCCCCTTTAACAAGGGGACCTCCCAGATCCCAACCCCCTCTATGTGAATGGGTATCGGGTACATTGTACCTCTACCCATTGACCAAAAAAGTGTCAAAATGTAAAAAACCACAACAGACAGTTTTTGACAATTCCTTTATTAAAAAAGAGAAGAAAAAAAGTGTCCCATGATGTCCATCCATCTTCAATCACGCTGCCCGATGGACCCGAAAGAATTGTCATAAACTGTCTGTTGTGGTTTTTACTTTTTGACACTTTTTTTGATGAATGGGTAGGGGTAAAATGTACCCGATACCCATTCACATAGGAGGGGGCGGGATCAGGGGGTCCCCTTGACAAAAGGAGCTTCCAGTTTCCAATAAGCTCACTGTCCACAGCCCCCATCAACCACAGCCCAGGGTTGTTGGGAAGAGGCTCTTGTACCCATCAACATGGGGACAAGGTGCTTTGGTGTGGGTGGTGCAGAGCCCCGTGCCACAAAGCACCCACCCCCTATGTTGAGGGCATGTGGCCTGGTGTGGTTCAGGAGGGGGGGCGCTTGCTCATCCCCCCCATCCTTACCTTCAGGCTGCATGCTCAGATAAGGGTCTGGTATGGATTTTGGGGGGACCCCACGTTGTTTTTTCAAAAAAAATTGTCATGGAGTTCCTCTTAAAATCTATGCTAGACCCAAAGGGCCTGGTATGGATTTTGGGCGGGACCCCACGCTGTTTTTTCAAAAAGTTTTGGTGTGGAGTTCCCCTTAAAGTCTATAACAGACCCGAAGGGCCTGGTACGAATTTTGGAGGGGGACCCCACGCCATTTTTTTCTTATAGCTGAGGTCCACACAAAAATGGAACCTCCGCTTTTTAGAACCCTCCCCCCTCTGGTGTTACATTTGGCACCTTTCAGGGGGGAGGGGGTGCAGATACCTGTATACGTCACTTCCCGTCCCCCCCGCTGTCTTCTGGGAGACACACGGGTCCCAGAAGACAGAAGGGACCATTTGGATTGCGCAGCGCGACTCGCACATGCGCAGTAGGGAACCAGGAAATGATTCCCTTAACGATGAGGGTGGCAGCAGCTTCCAAGGACCGAGCGACCGGTCGGCCTCGGGTGCTGACATCGCGGGTGCCCTGGACAGGTAAGTGTCCTTATTTTAAAAGTCAGCAGCTGCAGTATTTATATGACATTAATTCTGTCATAGGGTTCCCCTTAACCACGTCAATTCACGGTATTATATACTCTGCACTATATTCCCTGCACTGTATTATTTATACTACACTGACTGCAGTATATATTCTTCACTATATTATTTGTACTACACTGACTGCACTATATACTTTTCACTGTATTATATATACTACACTGACTGTACTATATACTCTGAACTGTATTATACATACTACACAGACTGCACTATATACTCTTAACTGTATTATATATGTAGTGGTACCCTCGTAAGGGCTGCTATGTTTTGTGGCCCACATGTCCAGCCCAACATTCAAGTACTCAGTCCCTCCAAGGCAATGAACAGTCCATAATTTAATTTAGATAATTTAATAATAAGAAATTTTTGTATAAAAGTGGGTACACACAAAATGCAACTGACAAAAGGCCATAAACACAGTGCATGGACATGCACAGAACACGGGTACACTAAAGTGTTTCGGGGGCGAACCCCTTAAAAATACATGATTAAGCACCGCAGCTGAAACCTTACATAAGAAATGAAAAATAAAAAGATCCCTCAATCACGGCGCTATGTAATAAACAAATATACACTTCCACACAATATCACAATAAAGCACTAAAGCAATAAACAATCAGTGATACATGAAAACAGTGCAATTGTCTTTCCGCAGCCTCCTTAAATTCATAACTGAAATATGCAAATCTAAAGAAAGTGGAGGTGCAGAGTATCTTAACAAAAAAAGTTGAAAGTGTCCAAAAAAAAAAAAGAAAAAACATCTGGAAAGGTGTGTGCAAGCTGCTGCTTTGAATATCAGGAAAACTCCAAATGTGCACATTTACACCTCCAAAAATCACCCTTAGTGCTCCACTTAAAGCTTGGCAAACTCAGCTTCATTAATAATACACCTCCTGGTATACAGCTTGGCTCACAGATGATCCACTTTTTTAGGTCATGAGATCTCGGCCTCAGAGCGGTTTCTTACCGGTGAGCTCTGAGGCTGAGATCTCATGACCAAAACTAAGGGGGTTTGTGGTGGAGCACTAAGGATGATTTGTGGAGGTGTAAATCTGCACATTTGAATTTTTCCTAATATTCACAGCATCAGCTTGCACATTGGGATTTTGGACACTTTGAACTTTTTTTATAAGAGACCCTGCACCTCCTAATCTATGGATTTTCGTTTGATTTGTATATTTCTTTTAAAAAAAGATTGAAAAGATATGATAACTCGTAACATCAGAAATGCTCTGACAGCAAAAAGAATATATCCTCATATTAAAAGACACACATTAATATCATAATGCTTAAAAATACAAAAGATGTTGGTAAGAGAAGCAGATAATACATATACTGTATATATACTGTATATGTATGTATAAAAGGACTCATAATTATGAGGCACCCCACTAAATATATTAATTATTCTTCTAAATCACCTATAGATAACCTCTGTTACCATATGTATGTATATAAACAGTCCTGAATGACAAGACATATGATGTTATACTACGTTATGGATTTCTAAATCCACATTAAGGCCATTAGGGACCATGATGTCAAGTTTATAACTCTAGAAGGTTTCCCTTCTGCAAAGAAGGAAATGTCTTTGTAAGTTAATGACCTAGCACAGAAGCTTTCAATTACCATAACACTTAGAAGATTGATATATTTATTATGGTATTGAAGACAATTTTGAGGGACACTATGTTTGTCACAGTCATCCTTGATGGACCAGCGATGTTCACCTATACACTTACGTAGCATATGCTTTGGACCAGTGTTTCTCAACTCCAGTCCTCAAGGCGCCCCAACAGGTCATGTTTTCAGGATTTCCCTCAGATGAAACAGCTGTGGGAATTACTAAAGCAGTTAAACCGATCAAATAACCTGTGCAAAACAATGGAGAGCCTGAAAACATGACCTGTTGGGGCGCCTTGAGGACTGGAGTTGAGAAACACTGCTTTGGACAACCAATGTAAAGCACATTTCATGGGCAACGTAAAACATAGATGAAAAATTCGGTTGAGCAACTGATAAATTGCCTAATTGAATATTCAAATATCTGAAATATTGGACTGGCCATGGCAAATGAAATGACGTGTCAAACAAACACTTTTACGACATTAGAAAATCCCTGTTCTATTATCAAAATAGAGGCGAATAACCATGGCTCTATGTTTGGACTGAGAAGTTTGTTTGCAAGGAGCCAATTTTTTTTTTAAAGCGGAGCTCCGCCGTAAAAAAATATTAAAAGCAAGCAGCTACACATACTGCAGCTGCTGACTTTTAATATTAGGACACGTACCTGTCCTGGAGTCCAGCGACGTCGGCAGCAGAAGAAGAGCGGCTGCCCCCACCGCCATCATGGGTGACGGAATCAGGAAGTGAAGCGTTGCGGCTTCACTTCCTGGTTCCCTACTGCGCATGCGTGAGTAGCGATGCGCGTCTTTCACTGGTCCCCGCTGTGTTCTGGGAGCCGTGTATTTCTCAGAACACAAAGGGGGGAACCGGGAAGTGACGCACTACCCACAGTCTACCCGCAGAGTGCATACACGGAAGTGGGTGCAAAATACCTTAGACAGGTATCTACACCCCCTCCCCCCAATTGTGGCACCGGAGGGGGGGAGGAATCCGATGAGCGGAAGTTCCACTTTAGGGTGGAGCTCCGCTTTAATGTACGTGCCCTTCTAAAGGTGATAATGGGAGCTGGGGGTAACACTGAGCTAAATTTTGGATCAAGTTGCAAAATTTTCCAGTGTTTGTAAAAAAAAATTGGAGATGGATTTATATTTGTGATTAAATCCAGTAGTAGATCTAACTGCCGTGGGATTATCGCCTCACTTACTCTGAGACTTGGGTGGAATGGAATGGTACTTGGCTTGTGCTTCCTCAATTAAAGATGTTGGATAACCTTTTTCCTCCAGTTTTTTCATTAGTAATTTACCATGTTGAACGTAATCAACAGTATGTAAACAATTTCTCCTGATTCTATGGAACTGTCCACCTGGCATGTTGTTGCACCATGCTTGATGGTGGCAACTAGAATAATGCAGGTACTGTAAGAATTACCTGCTGTTGTGGAACAGTTCCAGATCAAGGAAAAAAAACATTTTAAAAAGAAAAACGACCGTGTGTGGGCTTTTTGTCATTTTTCCCGACGGGAAAAACGGCATTAATCACGACGAGAAAAATTAGAACATGCTCTAATTTTTCTCGTCGTGATTCCCGTTGTTTTTTTCCACGGCAGTTTTCCCATAGGGAAACACTGCCACGGAGCCCACACACGGTCGTTTTTCTCGACCAAAAAAAAAATGTCGGGAAAAACGGACGTGTGTAGGGAACCAAGCCGTTCCCTTGTTTTTCCCGTCGATTTTCTCGACGGTGTTTTCACCATCGAGAAAATCGATCGTGTGTACGCGGCATTAGAATCTTTCATAAGGAAGAAACACAATGCTATCAGGCCTACCTTATGGGGAATTGATGTGTGTAATGATAACTAGACATATGCACGCTGAAATATTTCGTTTCGGAATTTCGTTTTCGTCCGAAAAATAAATTTATTTAGTTACTCCCGAAATTCGTTTTTATTAATTTTGTTTTTCGTTAGAAATTGCATTCGTCCGAAAATCTGAATTAATTAAGGTCGAATCTGTCATTGAAGGCTTATGGTGTCTGTTCAAAGAAGATTCGACGGAGCAGCAAAACTTTATGACGCCGCATTCATAAATTCGCGGTCGAATGATCCGCCTACAAGCTATAGTAGAATTCTAATGTTGTATGACTAGTAATAATTATATTTATTAATTATTATTACTAGTCAACCAACATTAGAATTTTTCTATAGCCTACGGGCGGATGCATTTGACCGGAAATGTACGATTGCAGCGTTGTACTGCTTAGCTGCTCCGTCGAATCTTCTTAGAACTTTCGGCAGACACCATAAGCCTTCAATGACAGATTTGATGTTTGTATGTTTTTCGATGCTTTGTCGAATCTTCGTCATTCATGTTGAATTGTCAAGTTAGTTCTAGTTATTTTACTGCTCCTCCTCTTTGGTTACAATCAGCCAATAACATTCATCATCATCATTATTTTTATTTTACTTCCCCCACCCAATTCCAGCAGCGATCTTTTCTCTCTATGTCTAATCTTTTCTCTCTATAACGTCGAATCTTTTCTCTCTATGTCAAATCTTTTCTCTCTATAATGTCGAATCTTTTCTCTCTATATTGTCGAATCTTTTCTCTCTATGTCTAATCTTTTCTCTCTATGTAGAATAATCTTGGACTAAGAGTTAAGGTTAGGCACATTCGACCACAGGTTCGATAGACACAGATTGTTATTGTCAGCGCCATGTCGAATCTCCTATCTATATCGAACTGTTGCCGCAACGAAAACGAAAATAAAGCATTTGTTTATGTCGGATCTTTCGGTTTTCAGATTCTGTACTTTCGTTTTCGTTTGTTAAAACGATAACGAAAATACCTGAAATTCGGACGAAAATGCATTCGTACGAAAACGAATGCACATGTCTAATGATAACACACCTAGAGAGGCCCAATAATAGTCCTCTTCCCATGAGTAAGCTTTTAGGGCCTCAATCACCTGTCCCAAATCACAAATGTATGAAGGTAAGTTGGCTACCATCGGTTGAAGATAAAAATCTATGTATTGTGAAACGCCACTAAGGAAGCTTTTGGTGATAGCCACAATATGCCTTTTTGGGGGATGTTCTAGGGATTTATGCACCTTCAGGAGGTGGTAGAAATAGACAGTCCTGCAGTTGGAGGGAAGCAGAAACTGCTTCCCTCTTTTGTCCAGCACTCCATCCCTGTAGGCAATGTCTACTAAAGATTTGAGTGCCTTTTGAAACTTGGGAAGGGGGTCTCCTGGCAGTTTACAGTAAGTATTTTTGTCAGATAATAACCAGTATAATTCCTTAAAATAATCCGTCTTGTCCTGAATGACAAGACTCTCACACTTATCAACTTGTTTAATAATAATTGATTTATTGGATTCCAGCTGTTTCAAGGCGATGTCTTCTGAAAAAGTTAAATTATAGGAAATGTCTTTTCGAAGACTTGGATAACACCAAAAGGTCTCTATAGACGATTTCCAGTCTCATCTCCCTATCTCATGTCCTCCTTCTCCTTCATCCCATGTCCTCTTCCTCCTCCAGTCCCATCTTCAACATACTCAGTAATGACACATCAATGGATTATATTTATAGACCTGTACTTCTCCATGGAATGGAAGGAGATATCAGTATGTATAGCCTCAGTGTGAGCCCTCTGCCCCCCATCTTCTTCTTACCTGAGGTTGAGGATGGCGGCCAGCAGCTGCCCACACAGGACCATCAGCCTCCAGTGCCTCTCCCACCTCATGTCTTTTCCGACTTCTCTCTCCTCTCAGCCGTCCACCACGCTCCCTGATTTCTGGGGCAACGCCAAGCTCTCCACTCAAGGGCACCACTGAGTGGACACCCCAGAATGCACTCTTGCTGCAATTGGCAGAGTGGGAAGGTGGGCGGAGATGAGTAGCTACCACAGCTGTCAATCATCCAGCCTGCAGGCAGCAGATAAAAATACCTCTGGCTGGGGCCCATGTCCCTCGGGATGCCTGGGCCCCCTACATGTGTATGGGCTTTCCCCCCCTGATGGCGGCCCTGGGCACAGTACCTTATATGATCTTACACTGAAGCAATACCGCAATGCAGCTCAAGACATGGGAAGTGTGCTGCTATTTTTCAGTAAGAATTCAAGAGAAAATGTTGATTTTATTTAGGGTTTTGATAGACCCAATCCAGGCAAAATACAAGAGTTTCTTGAATAAGAAATAAGCTTCCCTTATCATATGTATAAATCTTCCATTTACAAACTCTACTTCATTTGTATCTGTTGATCCTGCCAGTGCTTCTGCTGTGGCCTCATTTCCTATGTTGGGCTAACAACGGCACTATACTGCTTTTCAGTTTGCAGCATTGTCAGCCTTTTATACCTTTGTCATCATTCAGCCAACGCTGTATCTTGGCCTAGGCCGACCAGACCCAGGCCTAGGGCGGAAATTTTCAGGGGGCGGCAAAAAAGCTGCCCCCCAAAAAGAACAGCCTCCTCCCGACTCCTGCACGAAGAGTCCCCGCCAGTCTTATGAGGCGGACTGGTCTGGGGGCAGGGTCCAGGAGGCAAATTGGTCTGGCACCCCCATAAAGCAGCCACACTGCTGCCAGTACGATAATGGCTGGTGACTGGCCCGACATTCGGACAGACCAGCGGCCGCACTCAATACAACTAGCAGCCGCCAATACTGTAGTGGTACCAGTGTGGTCAGATTAGCATTGTATGTCCAATAATCCACAAATCTAGATTTAGCCCAACCCTATCTGCTGGCCCAATGTGATGTCATTTAGGGATATTTTAGCAGTTGAATATGAGCACATCCACCACTGGAAGAGTCTTTGTTATCACTGGCATGTGTTCTGACATCAGTTTAAGATGTTTCAGTAATCATTCAGAATTCATTGACAGGTGCACTTGACTTCCTTCTGACCTGCATTTACCTGTGCTTTATGCAGATTTTTGCATTCCAATAGACATGCATAGGTATGGAAAACCTACTTGAAGCAAGCAAAAGCCTCTCAACACAGGAGCTTAAGATCTATTCACACCAGCAGCTGCGTTGGTGGAGCCTAAAGAGGAAGGAGTGTAGTTTACAGGTGATGGTGCAGGTCTTAAACATGAAGGGGTGTGGTTATGACAGAAAGTGGTGGTCATATTTAAATTAGGGGGTGCACAAGTTTAGTCAGGCTTGGGGCAGCACAAAACCTAAATACACCACTGCATTTAGCGACATACATCCTCACAGAGGAAGTGTTGGCCAGCAGACACTTTACTTACTGCTCCACTTCTCCTCACAGCCTCTCAGCTTTAATCAGGGGCAGATCCAGGGGGGCAACGGGGCAATTGCCCACCGAAAATATTAATGACTCCCTTTCCGAGTCTCTCTCACATCAGCGGCACCAAGAGAGAGAGAGACCGTGTTCTCTTCATGCTGTGCTGGAGCCTGGAGAAGATGGAGGGAGGACTCAGAGGTGGGTGGAGCCGCGCTGGAGCCTGGAGAAGATAGAGGGAAGACTCGGAGGTGGGTGGAGCAGCACGACAGGCCTGGCCTCTCTAATGCCCGCTGTACTGGTTGCTAGCGCCTGTGCCGCCTGGCGTCTAGCAACCAGTGACGTCAGATCAGTCACGTCCCAGCCGCTGCTGAGGGGGAGGAGAGCGAGGCGCCGCATTCAGAGCCTTCTTCCTCCTCTGTGTGAGAGTGTTGGCTCCACCCACCTCCTCCCTCCATGATCTTCTCCAAGTCTCCAGTGCAGCGTGAACATTAAGACAGTAACACTGACACTCTGGATGAAGAAGGCATGAAGGCTGAAGTGGCCGTGTGTCATGTGAAGTGATGGTGATTGGCGATGCTGCCTGCAATCCCGGATCCTGCTCATCTCTATTGGTCCTTGAAAGCCCCTCCCCCCACAAGAGCACCAAAGTATAGGAATTAAAGTGAGTACAAAAAGTAATGATTGTGTAAAATCGCAGAATACATGTATGCCAATTATTTATGAAGAAAAAAGAAAAACTTCCCTTTTTGTATTGACATTTTCGTCTTGTTCAATCTTAACCACTTCACCCCCGGAAGGATTTGCCCCCTTCCTGACCAGGCCATTTTTTGCGATTCGATACTGCAACGATTTAACTGACAATTGCGCGGTCATGCGACACTGCACCCAAACAAAATTGATGTCCTTTTTTTCCCCACAAATAAAGCTATCTTTTGGTGGTATTTGATCACCTCTGCGGTTTACATTTTTTGCGTTATAAACAAAAGAAAATCAACAATTCTGAAAAAAATAATATATATATTTTTTACTTTTTGCTATAATAAATATCCCATTTTTTATTTTTTTTTATCTATTTCTTTATCAGTTTAGGGCGATCTACCGGTATATTCTTGTACATATTTTTGGTAAAAAAATCACAATAAACATATATTGATTGTTTGCGCAAAAGTTATAGCGGCTACAATTTTTTTTAATCTTTATTTATTTTTTACTAGTAATGGCAGCGATCATCGATTTTTAGCTGGACTGCGACATTGCGGCAGACAAATTGGACACCTAACTGACACTTTTGACCCTTTTTGGGGACCAGTGACACTAATACTATGATCAGTGCTAAAAAACATGCACTGTTACTGTACTAATGACATTGGCAGGGAAGAGGATAACATCAGGGCGATCAAAGGGTTAAGTGTGTCCCTAGGGGGTGCTTGCTAACTGTTTGGGGGATGGATTCACTAGATGAACAGACTGCTCCATTTTCCTTGTTAGCAGGAACACAAGATCACTCTGTTCATCTCTGACAGAATGGCGGTCTGCCTTGTTTACATAGGCAGACCACCATTCTAACTCTGTGAGGAGAGATCGCGGGTAGCCGGCGGACACCACTTTAGTTGGAACCGCTGATTGGCTCCCCCTCTGTCCAATCAGGACTGTATGATACGTTAAATACAGTTCTGTAAGCAACGCATTATTTTCTGGCAGTGCCCCTCCCGAGACTAGACTCTGGATCGGCCGCTGGCTTCAATAGATGCTGCCCACTGCCCCGACAGGAAGAGAAGATAGAAAGGTATCTGTGGTCACATGACTGTGATAAATGGTTAAGAAAAAACAAACTTGCAAGCTTTCTTTTAAATAAATAAATGATTGGTCAATGAATACCAGTAATAATGAAGAACTTAGTGATATGTTGTTTAACCAATTCACTACCTCCGACCGTCAAATGACGGAGGGACGAAGAGCCTCTCGTTCCGGGCGGACGTCATATGACGTGATCGCCTTCCCGAGCCACTAGGGGGGACCCGATGCGCGGGCCCGGCGGCCGCGATGTCCGCCGGGCACTCGCGATTGCCCAGTAACCGAGCAGGACCGTGGATCTCTGTGTGTAAACACAGAGATCCACGTCCTGTCAGGGAGAGGAGACCGATGGTGTGTCCCCTGTACATAGGGACAATGATCAGTCACCTCCCCCAGTCAGTCCCCTCCCCCCACAGTCAGAATCACTCCCTAGGTAACACAATTAACCCCTTGATCGCCCCCTAATGTTAACCCGTTCCCTGCCAGTCACATTTATACAGTAATCAATGCATTTTTATAGCACGGATCGCTGTATAAGTGTGAATGGTCCCAAAAATGTGTCAAAAGTGTCCGATATGTCCACTGCAATATCGCAGTCACGATAAAAATCGCAGATCGCCGCCATTACTAGTAAAAAAATTATAATAATAAAAATGCTATAAATCTATCCGCTATTTTGTAGACGCTATAACTTTTGCGCAAACCAATCAATATACGCTTATTGCAATTTTTTTTTACCAAAAATATGTAGAAGAATATGCCTAAACTGAGGGAAAAAAAAAGTTTTTATATATATTTTTTGGGGGTTATTTATTATTGCAAAAAGTAAAAAATATTGTTTTTTTTTCAAAATTGTCGCTCTATTTTTGTTTATAGCGCAAAAAAAAAACAACACAGAGGTGATCAAATACCACCAAAAGAAAGCACTATATGATAAAAATGTCATTTGGGTACAGTTTTGCATGACCGCGCAATTGTCATTCAAAGTGTGACAGCGCTGAAAGCTGAAAAATGGCTTGGGCAGGAAGGGGGTTTAAGTGCCCTGTATTGAAGTGGTTAAGGAAACTTTGTGGAGACTTGCCTTCTAATTTTGTAAATTTTCCCTGTAATATAACATATATAAAATTTTTAGTGTTCATCCATGTTAATCACTTCCGGACCGCCCACCGTGGATTTACGTTGCTACTTTGACATTAAATACCGTTGTTATGGCAGCAGACAGCTGCCATAACCCAGTATTTTCTTTAACGGGTAGTGGTCCGATTAAAGATAAGACGGTCTCCACGGCGGATTCACCCCGAGATCACTTTTATCAGAGGCGGGAGAGGTGCCCACTCCCCTCCTGCCGCGTTCGGTCGTCTCCACTGCTTACTGGATCCTTTGGTAGCGGCGGTGACGATCTGATCCTTTCCCCTGATAGACAGGAAGTTGAGTGAGGGAATGATGGCCTCCACTCGACTCTATGCCATTGGATGATGGGAGCGACGTCAAACATCTTTTCCGCCCAACGGCCTTAAAAGGGACACTTTTTTTTATTGCTTTTAAGTGTACTGTAAATGTGAGATCTGAGGTCTTTTTCACCCCAGATCTCACATTAACTACTTACCAATAGGGATGAGGTTCGTGTTTGAGTCGAACCCATGTTCGACTCGAACATTGTCTGTTCGGCTATTTGCCGAATTGTGAACATTATGGGCCGTTTGCGCCAAATTCGAGTGGCGCGTCACGGCCCATAGTTCACTGCGGCATCGCAGTGCATTGCTGGCTGATGATTGGCCAAGCATGCACTATGACCCGCATACTTTGGCCAATCACAGCGCGGTAAGAACGGAGAGCCGTAATTGGCCAATCATGGCTCAGATGAGTAGGTACACGCTTCACATTATATAAGGCCGTGGAGTTGTGTTGGAGTTGGTTAAAGAGAGAGCTTACAGAGAGAGAGAGAGAGAGACAGTATCATTTATATTGAGTTAGATAGAGCAGGCAGGCGAGTCAGCTAGCTGCTGTTACAGTGTGTAGAGGATATATATGCATCCTAGGTGTTGTATATATATTTATACACTGTATTCAGTTTAGCTAGATCCGTTCCTGTTATTCTCTATACTGTGACAGGCAGGCAGGTGATTGTGCTAGCTGCAGTCAGTGTTTCACTTAGTGTACGGTGTGCTTTGCATAGCGTTAACCTAAAATGTACCTGAATACAGTTAGTGGTGTTCTCATAATAAAACCACAGGCAGGGAACAGCTTTAATTTCATGTTGTGTACTTCTGTTCTTTGCACAGCGTTCACTTAAAGGAACCTGAATACAATTTGTTGTGTTCTCATAATAAAACCACAGGCAGAGAGCTGCAAGCATTTTCAGTTAGTGTACTGTGTGCTCTGCACAGTGTTCACCTAAAACTAACTGAAGACAATTGCTGCCTTTCTCATACTAATACCATAGCAGGCGGTTGATTCTGATAGCTGCATTATCAATACAGAGATGTATATATATATATATATATATATTACATCCCACCTTTGTGCAGCTACATCTCACTGCAGGCCATTAGTATGTCTGGAAGGCAAACAAGGAGAGGCAGACAGTCACGAGGCAATAAAAGAGGACAAGCAGGCTCTGTGTCTATAGGCAACAGTGCTGGTCGTGGACACGGTTCATCCTCATCAGCACGTGGCCGTGGGACACGCTTGTCCTTTTCGGCAGCTGGCCATGTTGAGCCGCAACATGCCCAAGACTTGGTAGAGTTGATGACCAAGCCGTCCTCATCCTCCTCATCCTTTCTCACCCAGGCTCAGGGTACTTTGTCTGGCAAAGCAGCTGCCAAAGCAGCCTCTTCCCTCGGCTCAATGGCATCAGTCACTCCTTCCCTAGCCCCACCATGTCCTCCTGAGGAGTCCCCCGAACTGTTTGACCCCAGTGTTGGGTACATGCTCCAGGAGGATGCCCAACGTTTTGAAGGCTCCGATGATGGAACCCAGCTAGAGGAAGGCAGTAACGTGAGCCCAGAGAGAGGGGATGCCCAACAAGGACAGCTATCTGGCAGTCATGTTCCCCCAGCTGCAGAATACTGCCAGATTTGCTCCAGTGATGAGGAGGGAGGGGATGATGAGGTCACTGACTACACGTGGGTGCCTGATAGAAGAGAGGAGGAGGAGCAGTGGCGGCCCGTCCACAGGGGGCGCCCGGGCGCCGCCCCCCCTCCTGTAGTCACCAAAAAAAAACATAAAAAAAATATATATATTTTTTTTAAAACTGCCCCTTTAAGAAAAAAAAAATGTTCTTTAACTAACTGTGCTATGTATGGGCGCCGGCCACGTGCATTATGGGAAGCGCCAAGTCAATGCAATCTCGAGATTGCAGACGTGGCGCTTCATTTGCGGGCTTTTAACCCGCCTTGCGGCGCAATCCAAAGCGCTAATTAGCTTCCGCCCATAATATCACTATGGGCGCCGGGCGGGAGCATTGTTGGTTTGAACTGAGAGATTACTTCCGGGTTTCGTGGAGTACACGAAAACCGGAAGTGACATCAGCAGCTCCGTTCTGTGCATAGCCCGAGCGGAGCTAAGAAGCAAGGTAAGAGAGAGAGACAAATGCTGTCTTCCTTGCTAAACCTATATACCCGGCCCCTCAATTACTTTCCATGCAGTCCTCCAGAGTCCACACACTTCCCTGCTCGCCTCTCAGACAGCACTCTGGGCAACAGGACTCACATAAAAAAAGGATTCACCTCGGGGCTGAGGACAGGAGGCTGTAAGATCTGCTGATTCCATTCACATGGCACACACAGGACACTGAGGATGATGGTCAGCACCTGCACAGTGCACAGCTCGCATTATCACTGTCCTGCACATATATGGATGATGGATCTCTTGGTTTTATTTATTTTTTACTTGGGCTTACTTTATTTATTTAATCTTTGCTGACTGTTGCCGTGACCAGAGGTCTGCCTTTCACATTGCTAATGTATTGGTGGGGGAGGGAGGGAGGATAGATAGGAGGCACTGCTCTCTACCTGTGGAGCCTGTTTCCCCTCGTAGTGTAATGTGTTACACAGGGTAGTAATAAAAATAAAGGAATGTGTGCTGTGGTGGTGCTTTGCAGAGGCTGGAGTGTGTAGGATTGTGAAGTGTTCAGGAATCAGATGAACACTGAGCATACCTCCCAACTGGCACGGATTGTGCGGGTTTTACCCGCAGAGGCTCCTCCTTCCCGCACTCCCGCGAGACTATCATGTTTCCCGCACAGCAGGAAACATGAAGAGAAGAAGAGGAGCAGCAGCAGCAGGTAAGACCCCCCCCGCGATCGGCGCAGTAGTATGCCCCCCGATCGGCGGCCCCCCGCCGCGCCCCAAACCCCCCATGTTCCGACGGCAACCATCACCCGTTTTTTTTTGCCAACCCCCCCCCGCTCAACAACTCTGGTTGGCAGGGGAGAGGGGACATCAGAATGTCCCGCGAAGGGACTTTACAAAGTTGGGAGGTATGCACTGTTTTTGTGTGTTTTTATATGTATAGCCCTGACTATAGATCACCCATGACTCCTTCACTAGTGTCATTTCCTGTCTCCATATTAGATTGCAAGCTTTATAGGACAGGGAAGGCACTTATCCCACCATTACTAACCTGCCATCTGTACATGAGACCCATTTATAACAGGACCTGCTGGTGTTTAATGTCTAGCCTTAGCTAGGGTTGCCACCTCATCCCTTTAAACCCGAACATTTATTAATTACACAGGTTCTGTGGCTGATTAAGGTGGTAATTAAACTCACTTGGTGCCTCATCTGCATTAAATTAGCCTCATAACCTGTGTAATTCATATGTGTTCTGGATTAAAGGGATGAGGTGGCAACCCTAGCCTTAGCCTAGGTTCTCACTGATGCGATGCAGGAACCAGTGCGATTACAGAACCGGTTCCCGCATCGCTCCACTCCCGCAGGCAGTTCACACTGCCTTGTGTGAACCGCTGTGAGTGTCATTAACAAAGTTAATGTCACCCCCAGTTTTGTTCACAGTGCGCACTGTGAACTCGCAAAGGAATCGGATCACATAGGTGACAACACCCATGCGATCCGATTCTAGTGCAGGGAAAAACAAGTCCCTGCACTTTCTTCTGTGCGAATTTAATGCGAGTGCAGCCATACAACTGTATGGCTGAACTCGCATTGCTCAAAGATTGCATGTGATCGGCACCTGCAGTGTGGGTCCGAATCACATGCGATCTCTGAGATCGCATCAATGTGAACCCAGGCTTACACTATGGAAATAGAAACAATTAATTATTTTTGTCTGTCTATGGAGACAAGGGGCAGGATTTGAACAATGATCCCAAAGTTGACCAGTTATTTTGTCCCGGCCAATGTCCCGGCCAATCCGTTTTTTCCCGGTTTCCACGACTTTGGCCGCCGCGGGCCGACGCCGCTAGAGGTCCACGGCCGGCGGAGACGATGTCTCCGCCGGCCGCCATTTTAAAGAAGACCAAAACCAGGATGTAGTACAATAGAAAATAAAGCTGCTGCGGCGCCGCCCATACCCCGCGTCTCCCCGTGGGTGGGCGGCGCCGCAGCAGCTTTATCTTCTATTGTACTACATCCGTGTTTTGGCTGGCCGGCCGGCCACCCCCCCGCCCCGCCCCGCCCGGCTGCAGGTCTGTCTGTAATGGAAAGGGGCGGGGGTGGGCGGCGCCACAGCTTAATTTTTTGTGCAGCCACGCGGTCGGCTCCGCCTCTATTTTGTTCCCCCTCGGGGAAGGGGAAACAGTAATGGCGGTCGAGACAGGAGACACCTGGTTAAGGGGGGACTCCGCTGGGGACGCCTGATGTAAGGGGGGACTCCGCTGGGGACGCCTGTTGTAAGGGGGGACTCCGCTGAGGACACCTGATGTAAGGAAGGACTCCGCTGGGGACGCCTGACGTAAGGGGGGACTCCACTGGGGACGCCTGTTGTAAGGGGGGACTCCGCTGGGGACGCCTGTTGTAAGGGGGGACTCCGCTGGGGACGCCTGATGTAAGGGGGGACTCCGCTGGGGACGCCTGATGTAAGGGGGGACTCCACTGTGGACGCCTGATGTAAGGGGGGACTCCACTGTGGACGCCTGATGTAAGGGGGGACTCCACTGGGGATGCCTGATGTAAGGGGGGACTCCGCTGGGGACGCCTGATGTAAGGGGGGACTCCACTGTGGACGCCTGATGTAAGGGGGGACTCCACTGTGGACGCCTGATGTAAGGGGGGACTCCACTGGGGATGCCTGATGTAAGGGGGGACTCCGCTGGGGACACCTGATGTAAGGGGGGACTCCACTGGGGACGCCTGATGTAAGGGGGGACTCCACTGGGGACGCCTGATGTAAGGGGGGACTCCACTGGGGACGCCTGATGTAAGGGGGGACTCCGCTGGGGACGCCTGATGTAAGGGGGGACTCCGCTGGGGACACCTGATGTAAGGGGGGACTCCACTGGGGACGCCTGATGTAAGGGGGGACTCCACTGGGGATGCCTGATGTAAGGGGGGACTCCGCTGGGGATGCCTGATGTAAGGGGGGACTCCGCTGGGGACGCCTGATGTAAGGGGGGACTCCGCTGGGGACACCTGATGTAAGGGGGGACTCCGCTGGGGACACCTGATGTAAGGGGGGACTCCGCTGGGTACGCCTGATGTAAGGAAGGACTCCGCTGGGTAAAGCTGATGTAAGGACGGACTCCATTGGGGGCACCTGATGGCATCTGGTGGCAGGCGACGTGGCAGGTGACACACTTGGGGCTTACAGTGATTCGGCATTATGGTGAGTTGAATGATTTAATTTTATATTACAATGTAATAATAGAAATAATGCGCTTCAATTATCCTGACACCATAACAAACATGGTGTCGGGATGATTGAAGCGCCAACAGGTGTTTTGGAGTATCCTTATCTGCCAATTTTGTTACACATTTCTATTGTGGTGTAGGATCTGGCTTCTTTCTTTCTATTTCTTTCTCTCTCTTTCTCTCACCTCGGACTGTAGCCACACCCCTTTGAACCACGCCCATTTAAGCCACACCCACTATCGTGCGTAAACCACGCCCATTTTTCGCCGCAACGCGCTCCGCGCGCCGCATTTTTCATTTCAGCATGACACGCCTACAAACGAATGCCCCGCCCCTAATTATAGCAAGGCTCCGCCTCAATACAAAAAAAGTGTCCCAGATGTTTTTTTTCCAATGTTGGCAACTATGCTGAGGTGACCATACAAAGTGTAGACATACACGGTACAGTCGGTGTATAAAGTGCATATTACCGTATGTGATAGAGAATGTGTGTCCTCTGCTTGTCAGGTGGCAAAGTGCTAAGTTGCAGAGGGGGAGGAGAATGTGGCCTCCTAAACACACACACAGCCTATAGAGAGATATATAGAAATAAATTAATACAATACCCATATTAATAGGGCTAATCGGGGCACCAGGATGGTGAAGGCAGAAAAATATGAATCTCCAACCACTTGCTGGGAATTTTAAAACGCATCTCTTCCATCCCCTAATTCTGCATCCTCTCTCTTGTGCCAGCCAGTGATGGGAGGAAGGGAATGCATAACCCTGCCCCATCATTACGCACTGCTGTAACAGCTCAGCACAGCTTCAATGTTCAATGCTGTATGACATCCATCACATTGCAGGCACAATGTGAAGGAGGTACCAGCATGGCAGTGCAGGGTGGCAGGAGGGGGTGTGTGTGTGAGTGTGATGGGGGGGGCGGCAAAATGCACCTTTGCCTAAGTAGACAGAAAACCTTGCAGCGGCCCTGCTTCCTGTATAGAGAGACTCTATACAGGAAGGAAAAAGGTGTGTGTATATACACAAATTGTGAATCTGTGAGGCTGAGCTGTTATACCCTGATTTGTAATGCTGAGCTATATACTCTGATCTGTGAGGCTGAGCTATATACTCTGTCCTGTCTATACTCTGTCCTGTGAGGCTGCGCTATATACTCTGTCCTGTGATGCTGGGGCTGTATACTCTGTTCTGTGATGCTGAGCTGTATACTCCTGACACTATGGGTGGAAGCAAGTGGAATACAGGGGACGGAGTGTGTGGATTCTATAAGGGGTGTGGCTTATGAGGAATGGGAGGGATCAAAAAGGAAGGGCGGGGTCTGGCGCCCCCCCATCCTAAAACTTCACCAGCCGCCACTGAGGAGGAGGAGGAGGAGGCACATCTCCAACGAGGCAGGATGCCCTCCAGGGGCCAGCTTAAGGGCAGCACACCGACTGCATCACACCGCAGAGCTCCGCATGTGCAGGGCGCTGCTGTCTCTGCGCGTTATTCCAAAAGTTCTTTAGTGTGGGCCTTTTTTCAGATGTGTGCAGCAGATCGCCATTTGCAACATATGTCTAAAGCGTATCTCGCGTGGCCAAAATATCAGCCGCTTGGGCACCACGTGCTTGACCAGACATATGTTGACCGGTCATGCAGTTCGTTGGCAAGCCTACCTAAAAGACCCACACCAAAGAACAAAGCGGACCTCTCCTTGCTCCTCATCAGCTGGGATCTCCAACCCCACTATACCTTCAGTCCTCTCTGAAACCTGCACTGAGGGGAATGAAGGTGTAGAATTAGGTGTGTCGCAGCCAAGTACTTGCGGGCAATCTGCTATCGGTACACCGACATCTGATTGTACCAGGCAAATTTCCCTGCCCCAGCTGCTGCACCACCGAAAGAAGTTCGGTCCCAGCCATACACATGCCCAGTGGTTGAATGCTAGCTTGGCTAAATTGCTAGCACTTCAACTGCTGCCTTTTCAGTTGGTAGACTCTGCCCCTTCCATGAGTTTGTGGAATGTGCGGTTCCTCAGTGGCAGGTTCCCAAACGCCACTTTTTCTCACGGAAGGCGAATCTGGCTCTCTACCGGCATGTGGAAGGCAATGTCTTGGCCTCGCTGGACAGGGTGGTCAGCGGTAAGGTGCATATTACTGCTGACTCATGGTCCAGCAGGCATGGACAGGGACGTTACCTATCTTTCACGGCGCATTGGGTGACTCTGCTGGCAGCTGGGAAGAATGCAGGACAAGGTACAGTAGTGTTGAAGGTTGTTACGCCACCACGCCTCCAAAATGTTACTGCTGGTGATTCTGACACACCTCTCTCCTCCACCCCCTCCTCTTCTTCTTCCTCCATGGCCTCTACCTGTGCTTTGTCCTTGGAACCAGCGGTGCTCTGTTGTAGGCGTTCAAGGGGCTACACACAGCAGAGGGCCATCAATAAGTATCTGTTGCAATATGGCACCAGGACAGGGTCAGGGGAGCTTGGATTTTTTCCCCACGCCAGTGGGCCATGATCAAGGATGCTTGCACTGTCCTGGCACCTTTTGAGGAGGCCACGAGGATGGTAAGCAGTGACAGTGCATGCATCAGTGACACTGTCCCTCTTGTCCACCTGTTGGAGCACACGCTGCATGGAATAATGGACAGGGCACTTGAGGCAGAACAGAGGCAGGAAGAGGAGGACTTCCTTACCTCTCAAGGCCCCCTTTATCCAGACAGTGTTCCTGCTGGCCCGGCTATCACACACGAAGAGGACGAGGAGGAGGAGGATTATGTCAGCATGGAGGTGGAGACTAGCACTCAGCATCAGCAGCAGTCTTCAAGGGATCAATTACAGTCCCAAGACACCTGTGGACTTGTACTTGGCTGTGAGGAGGTGGCTGCGGATCATGTCGTCCTCAGTGACCCAGAGGACTCCGCACCGAATGCCTCAGCAAACCTACGCTGCATGGCCTGCCTGATCCTGCAAAGCCTGCGGAAGGATCCTCGTATTCGTGCGATCAAGGAGAGGGATCATTACTGGCTTTGCAACCCTCCTTGATCCACGTTACAAGGGTAAGGTTGCGGACCTCATCTTGCCGTCGCAGAGGGAGCAGAGGATGAAGCATCTTCGGGAGGCCTTGCAGAAAGGTCTGTGCAACTGGGAGGTTACAAATTCCTGGTCCTGGACAACGTGTTGCTGAGACTTCGGTCAGTCAAAGAAGGAGTGGTGGAGAAGGTGGCCGTCTGACCGATGCGTTCAGACAATTTTTTAGTACGCAGCCCCAAGGTATGATTGGTTCCAGCAACCATCGCCAGCGTCTGGTTTACATGGTGCAGGAATACCTAGGGGCAAGATCAGACTTGGACACCTTTCCCACCGAAAATCCTCTGGGTTACTGGGTCTTGAGGATGGATCACTGGCCAGAGCTTGCACAGTATGCAATTGAGCTACTGGCCTGTCCTGCATCCAGCTTTATTTCAGAACGCACATTCAGTGCTGCTGGAGGCTTTGTAACTGATCACAGGGTGCGCCTGTCCACCGACTCGGTCGATCGACTGACCTTCATAAAAATGAATCATTCTTGGATCACCACCAGCTACCAAGCACCTGATGCTGATGTAACCAATTTTTTTTTTTTAAATGTCAGATCCCTTCAAGACTGCCTATGCTGATGTTGAGTGACTATCCTGTTATGCTGAGTGACTATCCTCTTCCTCCTCAATGATCATGCTGATAGCTTGTAAGAACATTTTTGGTTCTGGGCACCGCCACCAATGGCTAAGGCCCAATTTTCAGCCCCTGTTTAACAGGGATGTGTATTTACAATTTTTGATGCAATGCTTTGCAGCAGGGCTCATTGCTGCACTCCAACTACAGTATCTGTGAGGGGTTGCAGTGTTGTGGCACCAGCACCAGTACCTAAGGCCCAATTTTTCAGCCCCTGTTTAACAAGGGCGTGTAATTACAATTATTGATGCAATGCTTTGCAGCAGGGCTCATTGCTGTGCTCCAACTACAGTATCTGTGAGGGGTTGCAGTGTTGTGGCACCAGTGCCTAAGGCCCAATTTTTATGCCCCTGTTCAACAGGGGCATGTAATTACAATTCTTGATCTAACAATTCACAGCAGGGCCCATTCCTGCGCCCACCAAGAGTAACTGTGAGGGCTTACAGTGTTGTGTCAACACCACCACCACCAAAGGCCCAATTTTTCTGCCCCTGTTCAACAGAGGCATGTAATAACAGTTATTGATCTAATATTTCACAGCTGGGCCCATTCCTGTGCCCACCAAGAGTAACTGTGAGGACTTACAGTGTTGTGGCGCCAGCACCACCACCACCACCACCACCAAAGGCCCAAATTTTCCTACCACTGTTCAACAATGGCATGTAATTATAATTCTTGATATAGTAGTTCACAGCAGGGTGTTCCAGCACCCACCAAGAGTAACTGTGAGGGCTTACAGTGTTGTGGCAACACCAACACCTAAGGGCCAAATTTCTGCAGAGTATATACGGCAGGCCCCTACTTTTAAACATCCAACTTACAAATGACTCCTACTTGCAAACGGAAGGAGACAACAAGAAGTTAGAGGAAATATACCCCTAAGAAGGGAAATTCTCTCCTGTAAGAGTTAATATGGGAAAAAGGTGTCTCCTCTCCACTGATGCTTTATCACCAATCCTTGTTTCAATAAAAAAAAACAAATTTTCAAAAAACATTTGTCATTGGGACGGAAAGTGAGGTGAAATGTTCTAAACAGGTGCATAGACAGCAAAACAAATGTTACAGGGGTGATAACCCTTCCCTATGTTTACCAAAAAGCTTAAAAATAGATTTTTTGGCTGGAGCTTCACTTAAAAAATTTACCTGTTCCAAATTACAAACAGATTCTACTTAAGAACAAACCTACAGTCCCTGTCTTGTTTGCACCGCCTGTATACTGCTGTTCAGAGTATATAGGGCCTTTTTTTTAATTTGGGTGCGGGGTTCCCCTTAATATCCATACAAGACCCAAAGGGCCTGGTAGTGGGCTGGGGGTGTACCCATTTTTCTCAATGATTTTCATCCATATTTCCGGGACCAGACATTACATTAAAGCCGCAAGCAGTTTTAAATGACTTTTATTCCTTTAGAAATGTAATTTTGTGCAGGGACATAAACACAGGAAACACATGCCACTTCACAGGCATACTTTAGACACCCCCCAGGTATGATATTTAAATGAATATTTCACCTTTTTTTTTCACTTTAAGCATCATTAAAATCACTGCTCCCGAAAAAACGTCAGTTTTTAAAACTTTTTTTTGCATTGATACATGTCCCCTGGGGCAGAACCCAGGTCCCCAAACCCTTTTTAGGACAATAACTTGCATATTAGCCTTTATAATTAGCAATTTTGATTTCAAACGTTCGAGTCCATTGTATTTAATAGGGTTCTAAAGTTTGCGCGAACTTTCGGTCCGTTCGCAGGTTCTGGTGCGAACCGAACCGGGGGGTGTTTGGCTCATCCCTACTTCCCAACCAGCCGCCGCAGTTGTAATGTGGCAGGTTGGCATGGCTGCGCGAATTGCCATCATTGCACGTCGGCCACTTTAAGAAGCTATAGGTGGTGCGCGACGCCGGAGCCGATGCACAATGTCCGCCGGCCACCCGTGATCTCTCCTCAAAGAGCTAGTGATCAGGAACAAAGATATCTCTCCTCCTCTAGTCAGTACACTGCCCCCACAGTTAGAAAAACGTCCCTAGGGAACACTTAACCCCTAATGTTAACCCCTTCCATGCCAGTGACACTTATACAGTAATCAGTGGGTATTTTTAGCTCTGATCGCTGTATAAAGGTTACTGGTCCCAAAAAAGTGCCAAAAGTGTAAAATCTGTCTGCCGCAATGTTGCAGCCCTGATAAAAATCGCAGATTGTAAACACTATAACTTTTGGGCAAACCAATCAATATATGCTTATTGCGATTTTTTTTACCAAAAATATGTAGAAGAATACATATTGGCCTAAACTGATGATACTTTTTTTTTTTTCGGGGATATTTATTATAGCAAAGAGTAAAAAAAATTTTTATAGCTCAAAAAAATAAAAACCGAAGAGGTGATCAAATACCACAAAAAGAAAGCTCTATTTGTGGGAAAAAAGGACATACATTTTGTTTCTGTACAACGTCGCATGACCGCACATTTGTCAGTTAAAGCAACGCAGTACCATATCACAAAAGATTGCCTGGTCATTAAAGGGGCAAATCCTTCCGGTCCTTAAGTGATTAAAGAGGTCCTGTCATGCTTTTTTTCTATTACAAGGGATGGTTACATTCCTTATAATAGGAATAAAAGTGATCCAAATTTGTTTTTTTTAAAGGGACAGTGTAAGTTAAATAAATAATAATAAAAAAAGCATAATTTAAAGCGCCTCATCCCTCCGTGCTCGTGCGCAGAAGCACCCGCATATGTAAACGGTGTTCAAACCACAGATGTGGGGTATTGCCGCGATCGTTGGAACGAGAGCAATGATTCTAGCAAAAGACCTTCTCTGTAACCCAAAACTGGTAACCTGTAGAAATTTTCGCCTATGGAGATTTTTAAGTGTCACAGTTTGTCGCCATTCCACGAGCGGGCGCAATTTTGAAGCATGACATGTTGCGTATCAATTTATTTGGTGTAACATTATCTTTCACAATATAAAAAAAATTGGGCTAACTTTACTGTTTTCTTATTTATTTGTACTCATTCTACTTTCTTCCATGGGCTCTACTTGTGCCTTCTCCCAGTCCACTTTCTTCTTATTGTACAGGATTTATATAGCGCCAATAGTTTGCGCAGCACTTTACAACATGAGGGCAGACAGTACAGTTACAATACAATTCAATACAGGAGGAATCAGAGGACCCTGCATGTTAGAGCTTACAATCTAGGAGGGAGGGTCAAGTGATTCAAAAAGTAATAACTGTGGAGGAAGAGCTGATGGAGAAAATAAAAGTACAGTTGTTAGGTGTGGGCAGGATTTCTTCCTATGAACTTATTGAGCCTTTCTTCTCATTATTCTCAGAATTTTTACCACTCTTTTATTCATTCTAATGTAGCGGGGTCTTCTTTAAGGCCCCGGGACTACAGTACCCAGAGCCCCATTCGGCCTCAGGGCGGAGGTTCCGCCGCAGAGACTCATGGGAGAGGTTACTTAAGAGAAGGGCGGGGGGAAGCTCGCTCTCTTGGGACAACGCGCTTCAAGCAACAAGTCATCCTGCGCGGATCTGCTGTGGGTTAAGGCCGGAAGCCTAAGGCCTTACCCGAAGTCCGAAGAGCCTTTCACCGTCCTGCGGAGCCTGGGCGGATCCTGGATCGTCAGTGTAGGACTCCAGTTGGATCGGGGACCCGATCGGTTGCAGACGCTGTGTGCGACGGACACACGCGGTGAAAGACCCAGGCTGGGATTGCGCCTGGAACGGTGAGCGGGCACCTGCCCATATCCATAGACTGAGTTATATTCAGGCCTATAGACTGCCTAGGCCCACTGTTCGCTCACCAGTGTTCTTTGGGGGTCGGATAGTTGGGACAGAGTTGAAGTGCCTATCCCCCCTTGTTTGCATACTGTTGCTACGAGTTACCACCCTTTTGGATTACAATTGGTTCATTTCTTCAAGTGCACCAACGAAAGCTGGCTGGTGAAGAAAATCTTACTCCCTTAGGGAAAGGGGACTCTTTCATACACTGTCAGGCCTGACATAGGTGGGGAAAGTTATAAAGTTTGTGTTGCTGTGTCTTAGGGCACGCACGCCATAATAGCCCCGCGTGGTGGATACTGGGCGGCGCCATTTTATAGTGCTGCCTCTGTTGCATTGGTTGATACAGGGTTCTGCAGACCCATGTACGTGTTGCATGTCATGTTTTTATGCCACCATTTTATAGTAAAGCTATTACCTATTCATATTCCTGCCTCAGAGTGTTGTCTGTCTATTTAGGAACTGTTCAGTATCATACACCTGAGAGTGATAGGAAGCTTCCCTAGACTAACTGTGCCAGAGTGGGTCGAGCCAGATTGCCGGGGGTTGGCGGTGCTGTATACAGGGCCCGAGAAAACAAACCAGCGGCTCTCTTAACTGGGGGTAGCGCTACACGTGGGGGCTCTTGAGTCCGGGATTCTGTTGCAGCAAATAGCAGCCAAAAGGTACCAGCATGGACCCACTAGAAATAGCAAAGTGGTGCGCAGTAGTAAAAACAGATCCACATGAAGTAGTGATCATAGAACTTGCAGGGACCTGGCAAGATGATGCAGTGAAACAGTTAGTGGCGTCACTGTCCCCGCAACAAAAAGCATACATAGTGGATGTCAGATCAGAACCTCCTTTGACATATGTACTGGTGAAGTGGAAGGATGGAGTCCCAGAAGACTTCAAGAAGCTGAGCATAGAAACGGCGGATAAACAAATCTTTAAGTTAATACGCGCTCCACCTGACTTAAAAGATGTGAAGACAGAGATGAATCCTGGGTCGCCACAGGGCGCTCTCAGCACAGAATTATGCGCGGTCCTAGGGGAAATCATAGCGCGCTGCAAGAAAGATCCTGCGGATTATCAAATGTCAGGATACCGGAAACTTAGAATGTTTTCAGGAAGGAAGCCTGTACCTTCAGGTGAGGAAGGATTTGAGGAGTGGTTAGATGGCGCTACTCAGGCCTTAGAGGAGTGAGAAGTCCCAGACCACAGAAAGAAGCAGAGAATTGCTGAGAGCTTAAAGGGGCCTGCCCTAGAGGCCATACGCAGCCTTAAGATGAGCAAGAAAGACTGTGTTGTGCAAGACTATCTAGACATTCTGCAGAATGTGTTTGGAGGAACAGAAAAGATCACTGAGCTTACCTACCAACTAGAGCACTGCTACCAGAAGGCAGGGGAGAAGCTATCAGAGTTTATGATGCGTCTAGATAAAATACTGCACAAGATGATCTTAAAGAAGGGGATTGACCCGAAGAAGGTGGATGAGGCCCGGGTCCAGCAGGTCAGGAAAGGATCTCAACCCCTGGATCCCATCGCACTGGCGCTACGTACAAGACAGGACGGGAAGAGCCTGGAGTACCCTGACTTGATCCGAGTAGTCAGAGAAGAAGAAGCTATGCTGGAGGAGAAGAAAAGGAGCCAACCAGTTGAGCTGGTGCAGCCCCCTCCATTGATGGTCAGGGCCGCCACGACCTTAGAAAGAGACGCAGAGGTGGATACCTTAAAGTCACAGATGTCCCAAGTGTTAGGAATGTTGACCTCCCTGATGGAAAAGGAGTCACGGGTACCTGAGAGGAACAGCCCAAGGAAGGAGTTGTTCCCAAATACTTCAGCACCCGCATCCCTGGAAGATAGGGGGGATATGATCTGTTTCAACTGTGGAGGAGTTGGTCACGCGGCCAGAGTGTGTTCCAGTCCCAAAAAGAGGAAGATGAACAACCGCAAGCCGCCGGAAAACTTCAGCGGGCCTCGGTGAAGGAGTAAACCGGGTGCCCATCATTCTTACGGAACTCCATACTGAATAAGAAGCACATGAGAGAAGGGGCCAGGACCCCACATAAGAAACCAAGGGTTCCTCAGAAGGAACGCACTCCAAAGAAGCATAGTAATGTCCCTCAGCGGGTAGCTACACCCAGACAGAGGAGGGAAATCAGTACATACCAGGCCCAGGAGAGACTTAGGTCTAGGGACAAACGAGAGAAGAAAAGTCAGAAAGGGAAATGCAAAGATCAGAAGAAAGAGACCCCTTCAAAGCAGTACCCAGAGAAGCTGGTGGGCCCTTCTCCAATCGTATCCATTCAAGTGGAGGGAATCTATACAAGAGCCCTGTTGGATACTGGGGCACAGGTGACTCTGTTGTACCGAGACTTCTACGACAGAAACCTGAGTCACTTGCCCATTCGAAAGCTTGAAGACTTGGAGATATGGGGAATCGGAACGGAAAAGTTTCCTTATGACGGATACCTGCCCATCAAATTGACTTTCGACCCATCCATAGCTGGGAAGGGGGAAGTGTTTGACACCCTGGCTGTGGTGTTCCCCCGACCGCCTGGAGCCAACAGGAGCTCCTTGATAATAGGGACCAACACGGATCTGGTCAGGAGATTTTTGGTCCCACTAACAAAAAGGGAGAACCCCACAGTCACTGAGATCCACCCAATGTTGAAGACCGCCTACCAACGGTTGATCTTAGAACAAAAGGCCCCGGAAGAGGGGGTAGGGAAGGTCTGGAGGCTGGGAAGGAAAGGGATGGTACTGCAACCCGTTGAAGTAACCTGTTTGAAGGCCACAGTGAAACTCACTTGGGAGCAGCCGGGCCCCTTTGTGATGTTGGAACCCGATCCAAGGGAAGAACCCTCGGGCCTGGAAGTAATACCGGAAGTGGTCCCGGTGAGGGTCCTGAAGAAGGCCCATTGCAGGGTGCCAGTGAGTGTCAGAAATACCACGGATGGTCCAATGGAAATCCCAGCCAGACTGTTGCTAGGTCGAGTGAGTTCAGCCACACCAGTTGCCTCCTCAGATGTAGAGAAGACAGATGGAGAAGGTACTGTGTGGGAAAAGCTGTCTATGGAGAATCCAAACCTGCCCAGGGCTTGGAGAGAGAGAGAGCCCGGAACCAGTTGACTCGATGGAAGAGGATCTTCTCCCATGATGAGTTTGATGTGGGGTGTGCTAGGAGTGCCACCCATCGAATCTGCCTCCATGAAGACAAGCCCTTCAGGGAAAGGGTGAGGCGGGTTCCATTGGCAGACCTCGAGGACTTAAGGGAACAGCTTGCCAAGCTCAAGCGAACAGGGGTAATCCAAGAATCCAGAAGTCCGTATGCCTCCCCCATAGTGGTGGTACGAAAGAAGAACGGGTCGCTAAGGTTGTGTATCGACTATAGGACCCTCAACAGGAGAACCACTCCGGATCAGTATACCACTCCAAGGATAGAAGACGCCTTGCAGAGCTTGTCCGGAGCCAAATGGTTCAGTGTTATGGACCTGAAGAGCGGGTATTATCAGATCCCGATGCACCCAGAGGACAAAGAGAAGACGGCTTTCATAACCCCAGTGGGGTTCTTTGAATTCAACCGGATGCCTCAAGGTCTGTCTGGAGCCCCAGCCACATTCCAAAGACTTATGGAGAAGACTGTGGGAGACATGAACCTCATCAAGGTCCTTGTATACTTGGATGACATCATAGTCTTCGGAAGAACTTTGCAGGAACATGAAGGGAGGCTGGAGAAGGTCTTGAAGAGACTGAGTGAGGAAGGACTCAAGCTCTCCCCTGAAAAATGTCAATTTTACCAATCCTCAGTCAACTATCTGTGACACATAGTGTCTGAAGATGGGGTGTCTATGGACCCTGAAAAACTGGAGGCTGTCACCTCCTGGCCAAGACCCACCACCGTAACAGAACTTAGGTCCTTCTTGGGGTTCTATTCTTATTACAGAAAGTTTGTGGAGAGGTTTGCTCGAATAGCAAGACCCCTGAATGAGTTGCTGAAGACGGAGGGGGAAGAGGATGACTCGGGCCCCAGGAGGCCGGGAGAGTCAGTCAAGGACCAGTGGAACGAGAAATGTGAAGATGCCTTCCAGATGCTGAAAAAGAGCTTGACCACTGCTCCTGTCCTGGCCTATGCGGACCCAAAGAAGCCTTACGAACTCCATGTGGATGCCAGCCATGATGGACTGGGAGGAGTGCTCTATCAGGAGCATGAAGGACAGCAGAGACCTGTTGCATATGTGAGCAGCAGCCTGACCCCCTCCGAAAAGAACTATCCCACCTATAAGCTGGAGTTCCTGGCTCTCAAGTGGGCCGTAGTCGACAAACTTAGAGATTACTTGTATGGGGCAGACTTCACGGTCAAGACGGATAACAATCCTCTCACCTACCTGTTCACCACAGCCAAGCTGGATGCCACCGGACATAGATGGTTGGCGGCACTGTCTGCTTTCAATTTCAGTTTGAAATACAGGCCTGGGGTGGGAAACCGAGATGCGGACGCCCTGTCCAGAAGGTCTCATGTCCCTACATACAGTGTCAAAGACTGGACCCAAGTAGCACCTGACGGGGTGCGGGCCCTCTGCCAAGGGGCTGAACTCCAGGCCAGGGGAGGCTCAAGAGCGGAATAGATAGGGGTCACTATCGTAGGAGTCCCCAAGCAGTACTGCGAAGTAGCCCAACTGGGAGAAGACAACTTACCCAGACTAACAAAGAAGGAGTTGAGATCCGACCAATTGGAAGACCCTGTGGGGAGGTTGGCCCTAGAAGCATTGGAGAATCAGGATCCAAATGTACTCCTACGTCATCCCTCAAAGGAAGCTCGCCTACTTAAGAAAGAGTGAGACAGACTGCTGGTGCGTCAGGGGGTGGTCTACCGAAGGGGCCCCTCTGATGACCAAGAAGACAAGTGGCAGTTGTTCCTGCCGGAGAAACACAGAGAAATTGTCATGATTGCTCTGCACGACAACCATGGACACCTAGGAGTGGAAAGGACTTTCCAACTTGTTAGAGACCGTTTCTATTGGCCTTGCATGAGGTCTGAAGTTGAGGAATACTGCCATTCCTGTGCACGGTGCATACAGAGAAAGACACTACCCCATCAAGCAGCCCCAATGGGCCATTTACAAAGTAAAGGTCCGCTTGACCTGGTATGTATTGATTTCCTCTGCCTCGAACCCGACCTGAGTGGACAAGGAAATGTTCTGGTGATAACCGACCATTTCACCCGATATGCACAAGCCTTTCCTACCAAAGACCAGAAGGCCTCCACTGTGGCCAAAACACTCGTGGAGAAATACTTTATACACTACGGATTGCCAAAAAGGCTTCATTCAGATCAGGGAAGGGACTTTGAGAGTAAACTCATACGGAAGCTCCTGGATGCCTTGGGCATCAAGAAAACCAGGACTACCCCTTATCACCCACAAGGCGATGCTCAACCGGAGAGGTTCAATCGAACCCTGCTCAACATGCTGGGAACTTTAAGTAGCGAAAGGAAGCAACATTGGAGTAATCACATAGCGGCCCTTGTGCATGCTTATAACAGCACTGTCAGCGACGCTACAGGGTATTCCCCTTACAGACTTATATTCGGGAGGGAAGCTAGATTGCCAGTGGATCTTGCCTTCGGCACTTCCATAGACCATTGTTCTGCTGCTTCCCACAAGGGATATGTGGATAGACTTAGGCACAATCTGAAAATGGCCTATGAGCAAGCCCAGGCCGCATCGGATCAACGGAGGGCTCGCAATAAGAGAAATTTTTACCTAAAAGTTAGAATCCAAGATTTGCAACCAGGAGACAGAGTATTGCTGCGGAACCTGGGAGTCCCTGGAAAACATAAGCTTGCGGATAGATGGAGACACAAACCTTATGTCATTTGCAAAACACTACCGGGCTTACCCGTTTACAAACTTAAACCTGAGAGAAAGTTGGGGCCATTGAAGACTTGGCATCGGAATCACCTACTTCCTCTGGCTGAAGCGGTTCGGTTACCTCCTAGCATGGATTCCCTTGAACCTATGTCCATTCTAGACACCCCTAGACCCAACACTCGGTCTCAGACCCCTCGGATGGGGGATACAGAGGATTCAGAAATAAGTGAAGATGAGGGAGAGGAAATTGGCTGGCTTTGGCCTTCCCAGGGACCAACGACTTCTGCTATTGATCTTCCGCCTGACGAAGACACCGAGGATCATACACTGAATGCAGAAGCAACAGAGTTTGTCCCTTCCTGTCCTTGGTTGGGTGCCTGGGAAAGTGCCAATGAACCATCTGATAAGGAAGATCCAAGAGAAGCCATGTACCTTCCTGCTCCGGAACCAGATGTTCCCGAGGAAGGGGGAAGTCCTGAGTTAGCAACAGAAGAAGAGTCGGCTTCAACAGAAAGCCCAAGAGGACAGAGGAAGCGGAGGGCAATAAAACCTCCCAGGAGACTAACCTACCCACAGATGGGTGAAAGTGCGGAAGACACTGTAGTCACTGCTAGAAGGAGTATGGAAGACCATGACCCTCCCGCTGTTCATTTGGTGGGAGGCAGCCCCAGCTCACTCTCTGGCACAGTTAGACAGGATACTAATGTTAGTGTGTCCTGTGGGCAGGGGAGTTCACTGCCTCGTTTTTGGTGGGAATTTCCTCTGCCGACATCATATGAAGGATTGATGGATGTTATGAGATCTGTAGTTGGAGATTATGTTATCTTTGGGGACCAAAGAGTTCAGGTGGGGGGAGTGTGTAGCGGGGTCTTCTTTAAGGCCCCGGGACTACAGTACCCAGAGCCCCATTCAGCCTCAGGGCGGAGGTTCCGTCGCAGAGACTCATGGGAGAGGTTACTTAAAAGAAGGGCGGGGGGAAGCTCGCTCTCTTGGGACAACGCGCTTCAAGCAACAAGTCATCCTGCGCGGATCTGCTGTGGGGTAAGGCCGGAAGCCTAAGGCCTTACCCGAAGTCCGAAGAGCCTTTCACCTTCCTGCGGAGCCTGGGCGGATCCTGGATCGTCAGTGTAGGACTCCAGTTGGATCGGGGACCCGATCAATTGCAGACGCTGTGTGCGACGGACACACGCGGTGAAAGACCCAGGCTGGGATCGCGCCTGGAACGGTGAGCGGGCACCTGCCCATATCCATAGACTGAGTTATATTCAGGCCTATAGACTGCCTAGGCCCACTGTTCGCTCACCAGTGTTCTTTGGGGGTAGGATAGTTGGGACAGAGTTGAAGTGCCTATCCCCCCCTGTTTGCATACTGTTGCTACGAGTTACCACCCTTTTGGATTACAATTGGTTCATTTCTTCAAGTGCACCAACGAAAGCTGGCCGGTGAAGAAAATCTTACTCCCTTAGGGAAAGGGGACTCTTTCATACACTGTCAGGCCTGACATAGGTGGGGAAAGTTATAAAGTTTGTGTTGCTGTGTCTTAGGGCGCGCACGCCATAATAGGCCCGCGTGGTGGATACTGCGCGGCGCCATTTTATAGTGCTGCCTCTGTTGCATTGGTTGATACAGGGTTCTGCAGACCCATGTACGTGTTGCATGTCATGTTTTTATGCCACCATTTTATAGTAAAGCTATTACCTATTCATATTCCTGCCTCAGAGTGTTGTCTGTCTATTTAGGAACTGTTCAGTATCATACACCTGAGAGTGATAGGAAGCTTCCCTAGACTAACTGTGCCAGAGTGGGTCGAGCCAGATTGCCGGGGGTTGGCGGTGCTGTATACAGGGCCCGAAAAAACAAACCAGCGGCTCTCTTAACTGGGGGTAGCGCTACACTAACATAGGTCCAGGATTAATCCCAGCAATTATAATAATGTCCAATATACTTAAAGTGATACTATAGGTTTTTTTTTTTTTTTTCAATAACAAACATGTCATACTGTACTTACCTCAACTGTGTAGCTGCGTTTTCTGGGGTCCCCCGGTGGCTCTCTCATAGGATGCATTAAGGTGAAAAAACAGGAACCTTTACAATCCCTTTAACTCATCAGTATTGTGCAATATACTTACCTCACCAGTGTTTCCATTCAACTTCTGAGCAATGACATTGTTTTAAACATTCTTTCGCTATGGGCAGTAGGTGGATTACTGAATTACCTAGCAAGCAAAACTAGGGCAAACTCCACGGTAAAATTAAATGGTGATATGGTCAAGGCAGGTTTCACAGGGAACTAACCTTGAAAATCAGCAGTGCTAATTCTACCAATTAGCTTTTGAAACAGTAACTGGAGGCAGGTTTCACAGGGACCTAACCTTGAAAATGAGCAGTGCTAATTCTACCAATTAGCTTTTGAAACAGTAAATGGAATTCATTGAATAAAGTGCATCCAAATACACATTTCCTAGTATCTATTAAATTTGGGTTATAAGCGTCCCCCATCATGTCTGGGAGGCCAACAAGGGGAGGCAGATGTTCCCATGCCACTATGAGGGGCCCAGCAGTGTCTGTGCCCACAGGCAATGGTGGATGTGGTCCTTCCTCAGACAGGGCACCTTTTTCTCAGTTTAGTAAGGTTGCCCATGCTATCAAACCACAGCATGCAGAGAATGGTGGACTGGATTATTATAACAATCTTCATCCTCCTCATCAGGGTTGCCAACTTTCAGTATATTTACAAACAGTTTGTAAAATCCATAATTGTTGCATCTGTCCATGAATGTCAGTTATGAACATGCAGCCTACATGTCCGTAATAGACATTCATGGACAGATGCAAAAAGTACAGATTTTACAAACTGTTCATAAATTTACTGAAAGTTGGCAACACTGCTCCTCATCCCTATGACCCAAGCTGACACTAATGCGCAGTCCAGTGCAGCTGCCAGAGTGCCTTATTCTGCCTCCTTGTCCACAGCTACTCCTGCCATAGCCCTGGCATCATACATGGAGGAATTAGCTGAATTATTTGAACACAGTGTAAGCCACTTTCTTCTTGAGGATGCATAGACATTACTTGATTCTGATGTTGGTAGAGGAAGGGAGTAACGTGAGCCTACAGAGAGGGAAGAACAACAAATTGGCAGTCATGTTCCCCCAGCCACAGCATATTGCCAAGTTGGCTCCAGTGATGATGAGGATGGAGGGGATGATGATGACAAGGTCACTGATGCGACTTGGGTGCTGGATTGTCAGGAAAGGCGTTTCCATAATCTGCCTGGCAACAGCAGTGTCAGGAGAACCATCCGGCACATGCGAGTGCGCAATAGCACAACAGGCGCACGCGCGGTGACAGCGCTTGGCGTCAGGATTGCCATTTAAACCATTCTGACACTCTGCTCCTTGCTGTCTGGTCTACAGCGTTCCTGAGACCCCTGCTATCCGACTTCTGATCCTGAATACCAGTTATCTGACCCGGCTCAGGAGATCTGCAAAAAAAATTATATAAATGCTAATAGTCTGCAGGAGATTGGATGGAAATAAATAGTAATCTGCAAAAAAAAATTAAAAAAATGAAATAGATGCTAATAGTCTGCAGGAGATCTGCTGAAATAAAGGAAATGGCTGCTCTAATGCAAAAAAAAGAAAAAGAAAAAAAATGAAATAGATGTTAATATACTGCAGGAGATCTGATGGAAATAAATAGCATCTATTTAATATTTTTTTTGCAGATTACTATTTATTTCCAACAGATCTCCTGCAGTATATTAACATCTATTTGATTTTTTTGCAGATCTCCTGCAGACTTTTAGCATCTATTTCATTTTTCTTTCCTTTTTTTTTTTTTGCATTAGAGCAGCCATTTCCTTTATTTCAGCAGATCTCCTGCAGACTATTAGCATCTATTTCATTTTTTTTTTTTTGCAGATTACTATTTATTTCCATCCGATCTCCTGCAGACTATTAGCATTTATATAATTTTTTTGCAGATCTCCTGCAGACTATTAGTATCTATTTCATTTTCTCATCAGATCTGCAGACTATAAGCATCTATTTCATTTTTTTTGTTTTTTGCAGGTCTCCTGCAAACTATTAGCAGCTATTTCCCTAGTCTAGTCTATTTCTAGTCTATTTTCTATATCTATTCTAATCTTTTCTTATTGGAATTTGAATTCATTCTATAAGAAATTTGAATGTCGGAACAGGGTCTTTTCTATTCGGTTGGAATAATTTTGAATCCGGTTGAAATATTATCGAATTTGGTTGAAATATTAACGAATGCGGAAGAAATATTATCGAATCCGGTAGAAATATTTTCGAATTTGGTTGAAATATTTTCGAATGCGACCGATTTTTCAAATTCCAATTAGAAAAGATTAGAATAGAAATAGAAAATAGACTAGAAAAAAAATAGAACAGAATAGAATTAAATATAATATATATATATTGTATTTTATTCTATTCTGTTCTATTGTTTTTCTATTCAATTCTTTCCAATATTTTTGATTCTATTCTAATTGTTTTCAAATTCGATTCGACTAGAATTTGTTTCGAATTCAATTAGAATTTTTTTCGAATTCGATTTGAATTTCGTCCGTGGTTTTGAATTCGTTAGCATTGTAATTAGTTAATTCGGATGCATCCGAACATTCGAATAATGAAAATTCGTCCGAATTTCGATTCGGAACAAAACAAAATGCACATGCCTACCTCCACATAGGCCCTATGACTGCCCTATCGAACTCCTCCCTGGGGCAGAGGTTCCTTTTGGAAGGATCTTCCCCCTGTCCGAATTGGAGCTTGGGACCTTAAAGACATATCTGGACGACAACCTGGAGAAGGGATTCATACGTCCCTCCACCTCTCCCGCAGGAGCCGGAATATTCTTTGTAGAGAAGAAAGACCACTCTCTACGCCCCTGCGTGGACTACAGAGATTTAAACAAAATAACTATTAAGAACAGGTACCCCCTTCCACTGGTACCTGAACTCTTCCAAAGACTCGGGACAGTGGTCATCTTTACCAAATTGGACCTCCGTGGGGCCTACAACTTGGTCCGTACTCGTGGCGACGAGTGGAAGACAGCGTTCCGTACCAGATTCGGGCACTTCGAATACCTGGTTATGCCCTTCGGCCTTTGTAATGCTCCCGCCACTATCCAACAATTTGTGAACGATATCTTCAGAGACTACCTAGACCTATTAGTCATAATCTACTCTGAGGGGGTTAGCTCGGCAGCGGGTGTGTGTGACCCCCGGGATGGGCTCCCCACACAAAACAGGCCCAGCAAACGGAGGTTGTGGTTTTCAAAATCAAAAAGGTGCGGTTTATTTTCTATTTACAGTGACAAAACACAGCAAAGCAAAAGAAACATAACCAAAATAAATCCTGGTCAAGTTGACCTCTGACTAAACATACAGGTTTCCTAACTAACAACTGGGATCAGCCTAGTGCTGTCCTAGTCCCTAAGTCCCTGGTTTTAAATGTCCAAGCAAATAGCCACACAGGCTTTGTCTCACCGCACAGGGGTTCACTCTCCCTAGACAGTCCACACAGGTCTGGTTCCAGGCATGAGCTAACATCTAATGAAGCTGGGAGTTCTTATAGAGGCCTAAATGAGCTGACAAGCTTCAGCTGGTCTCATCAACTCCCTGTCTGCACGACGCCCAGCCCTCTCCCTAGAGGTATGAGTCATCCATGAGCCCACTAGCCTTATACAACTCTCCACCTAGTTGTATAAGTCGGCGTAAAGCCTGAATCTGGGCGAAATATATCTACCCCCCTGGATGCAACCAGGTGACTTTAACTTCCTGCTGTCACATACCCCCCCCTCTTGTTTTAACCTCGGGGTTGGAACACCAGCAATCAGGCATTCATGTACTCGAGACAAAGCATCCACATTCCCCATTTGAACGCCAGGGCGATGCTTTACTGTGAAGTTGAATTCCTGGAGGGCCAGGAACCACCTATTCACTCTTCTATTTGTTTCCTTGTTTTGAGCCATCCACTTTAACGGAGCGTGATCCGTAACCATGTCAAAGTGCCTACCTAGCAGGTAGTACCGAAGGGAATCTAGAGCCCACTTCACCGCTAAACACTCCTTTTCAACCGTGGCGTAATTTACCTCATGGGACTTCAACTTCCTGCTGAGGTAAATGACTGGGTGCTCTTCCCCGTTCCAGACCTGGGACAATACTGCTCCTAACCCCACATCTGACGCATCACTTTGTACGACAAAGTCTTTAGAGAAGTCGGGTGAGTACAACACTGGCTGGCTACATAAGGCTTGTTTCAAGAATTGGAATGCTGCCTCAGCCTCGGGGGTCCATTTAATCATGACCGACCCTTTCCCCTTCGTCAGGTTGGTTAGGGGCACAGCCTTAGAAGCAAAGTGGGGAATGAATCGCCGATAATACCCAGCGATTCCCAGAAAGGCTCGTACCTGCTTCTTGCTGTTGGGACGTGGCCAACTCTGGATGGCCTCGACTTTGTTGAGTTGGGGTTTTATTACTCCCCTCCCAATGGTGTACCCAAGATATTTGGCCTCCTCCTGCCCAATGGTACACTTCTTGGGGTTAGCCGTAAACCCCGCTTCCCGAACAGAGTCCAGGACTGCTTGCACTTTTGGCAGATGTGAGGCCCAATCTGTGCTATGGACAATTACGTCATCCAGGTAAGCCGCAGCGTACTTCCGATGGGGCCTCAGCATCTGGTCCATTTTCCGCTGGAATGTGGCCGGCGCATTCTGTAACCCGAACGGCATTCTTTTATATTGGAACGCCCCGTCTGGGGTTACAAATGCGGTTTTCTCTTTGGCCGACTTGGCCAGGGGGATTTGCCAATACCCTTTTGTGAGGTCAAGAGTCGTCATGTATCGGGCTGTTCCCAGCCGGTCGATCAACTCATCTATACGTGGCATGGGGTAGGTGTCAAATTTTGTAACTTTGTTCAACTGACGAAAATCGTTACAAAATCGCCAGCTCCCATCCGGTTTAGGCACCAACACGATGGGACTAGACCAATCACTTTGGGACTCCTCTATCACCCCTAAGTTCAGCATTTTCTGTACTTCCTCCCGTATTGCCTCCCGTCGAGCCTCTGGGATCCGATAGGGTTTTAACTTCACCCTTTCACCGGGCGGGGTAATGATGTCATGCTCTACCCCAGATGTTTGTCCCGGCAGCTCAGAGAATACCTCCTTGTTGCGAAGCACAAACTCCTTAACCTCCTGTTGTTGGGGTTGTGACAAGGTGGCTGCTATTCCAACCTCAGGAATCACGCAACCAGTTTGAGCTGGTGACCAAGTGTCTGCGACTAGGGACTCTCTATCCCTCCAGGCTTTCAACAGATTAACGTGATAGATCTGTTCGGGCTTTCGCCTTCCTGGTTGTCTGACCTTGTAATTCACTTCGCTCACTTTTTCCATTATCTCGTAGGGGCCTTGCCATTTGGCAAGGAATTTACTTTCAACCGTAGGGACAAGTACCAATATCCTATCCCCCGGGGAAAAGGTACGGGTCTTGGCTCCACGGTTGTACACTCTCTGCTGTGCCAACTGCGCTTGGGCCAAATGTTCCTTCACGATGGGCATTACCTGTGCAATTCGATCTTGCATCAGGGCGACATGCTCAATCACACTCCTGTGGGGAGAACTCTCACTTTCCCAAGTTTCCTTGGCAATATCCTCTCTCGGGTTTTCTCTGTCCCCAGATGACCTCCAAGAATGTGCCCATGGGCCAACTCCAACACCAACTTCCTGTAAGGTTTGGGCACCACAAGCTGCTCAACGGTTTCTTCTGCCCTTTTTGCCACCCGATACAGTAGGTCCTTCTCTACGCTGAAGTATGGGTAAGTGCAGGTATTATCTGGGTTCACTAACTCGCCATCTATTTTCACTACGTTTTCCCGTGCCTTTATTAGGGCGGGGTCTTTCAACTGTTCTGTGGCAAAGTTTTCCCTGTGAACCTCAAGATCAGAAAACTCCACAGACGGTAGGTTTTCGTCTGAGGAGGTGGGCTCCTCTCCAGTTTCTTGAGTCTCCCCTGCCAATACTGATAAGGGAAATTCCGGAGAGTCCTCACCACTCTCAGGGGAGTTCTGGCTATCACATTCCTGGTACATAGGGGCACCAGTGAGGGGCTCAGGATCATCCCACAGTTCCCAGAACTTCGGAAAATCCCTTCCCACAATGGCGTCATGCGGTAACTGAGATACTAAGCCCACTGGATGAGAGAGGGTACCTTTGGGGGTCTCGAAACACACTGTAGTCACTGGATACTCTCGGGTGTCCCCATGCACACAAATAACAGCTACCTTGCTATTCCCAGAGACCTCTGTTTTAACTAACTCAGCCTTTATCAGGGTCACAAGGCTACCTGAATCCAGCAATACCACAACATTTCTACCATTAACACACATTTTGCATAAATGTTTCTCAGTTCCTCGAATGGCAGTGCATGCGACTGTCGCACACAGCGACTGACGTCTGCCCGTCAGAAAGTCACACTGCATGGGTTCCTCCACAACCGGGCAATTGGCTGCAATATGTCCCGCTTGCCGGCAGCGGTAGCAAACGATCCTTCTTGCCGCCTCTTGAGCCGCTGATTTCCCAGGCTGTTCTCGCCAAACTTGGGGTAGAGCTCCCACCCTCTCACTCTCTCCACCCTCACCCCTTGGAATCCTCTTATCCGCCCCTGGGGATGGTCTGGTCTTAGGGTGGAAAGTCCGAGTGTCTCTGGAAGAGGCCGTCAGGTTCTCTGTAGCCAAGTATTTCTCCACACGATCCACAAGACCATCGGCCGTCTCTGGGTCTCCATGGCTTACCCACTTTTGGATGGCAGTAGGAAGGGCTCTCAAAAACCGATCCATTACAACACGTTCCACAATCTTTGGTGCGGACAAAGTCTCTGGCTGTAGCCACTTTCTGCTCAGGTGAATGAGATCATACATTTGAGACCTGGGGGGTTTTCCAAGCTGGAAAGTCCAGTTATGCACACGCTGAGCCCGGACAGCCTGGGTGACACCCAGCCTTGCCAAAATTTCAGCTTTTAGCATCACATAGTCTTTTGCTTGGTTAGGCTCTAGGTCATAGTAAGCTTTCTGCGATTCACCAGTTAACAGAGGAGCCACCAGTCCAGCCCACTGCTCCTCAGGCCACTTTTCTCTTTCAGCGGTCCTTTCAAATGTGGTCAAAAATACCTCTGGATCATCCTCTCCAGTCATTTTTGTCAATAAACGACTCACCCCAAAGGACGCGGTATTAGTGGGACGGCTTTCCTCACTGGTCTGCGGACGTTGCTGCATTACTGCTTCCATTTGTTGTAGTCTCTGCTCTTGCTTCTGTAACAGGTCTATGAAGCGGGCCTCAGATTGCTGCTGGGCTTGTTGCTGAGCTTCCAGACTCTGTTGGTGAGCTTGCTGCTGGGCTGCAAGGCTCTGTTGATGAGCTTGCTGCTGGGCTGCAAGGCTCCTTTGCAAACCTGCATTTGTCTGCTGTTGATTGGCATTTGCTAGAGCCAGCTGTTTCAGTATCTCCTCCATGCTGGCTTAAAAAAAAACTGCCACTGGTTCTCCACCAACTGTGAGGGGGTTAGCTCGGCAGCGGGTGTGTGTGACCCCCGGGATGGGCTCCCCACACAAAACAGGCCCAGCAAACGGAGGTTGTGGTTTTCAAAATCAAAAAGGTGCGGTTTATTTTCTATTTACAGTGACAAAACACAGCAAAGCAAAAGAAACATAACCAAAATAAATCCTGGTCAAGTTGACCTCTGACTAAACATACAGGTTTCCTAACTAACAACTGGGATCAGCCTAGTGCTGTCCTAGTCCCTAAGTCCCTGGTTTTAAATGTCCAAGCAAATAGCCACACAGGCTTTGTCTCACCGCACAGGGGTTCACTCTCCCTAGACAGTCCACACAGGTCTGGTTCCAGGCATGAGCTAACATCTAATGAAGCTGGGAGTTCTTATAGAGGCCTAAATGAGCTGACAAGCTTCAGCTGGTCTCATCAACTCCCTGTCTGCACGACGCCCAGCCCTCTCCCTAGAGGTATGAGTCATCCATGAGCCCACTAGCCTTATACAACTCTCCACCTAGTTGTATAAGTCGGCGTAAAGCCTGAATCTGGGCGAAATATATCTACCCCCCTGGATGCAACCAGGTGACTTTACCTTCCTGCTGTCACACTACCTAGACGACATTCTGATCTTCTCCTCTTCCTTGCCTAATCACCGTGAGCATGTCTGGAAGGTATTGACCCGGCTTCGCCAACATGGCTTGTACGCCAAACCTGAGAAATGTGAATTCGAACGGCGGAGTATCCAATTCCTAGGACTGATTATCTCGGTGGAGGGCATTAAGATGGACCCCCAGAAGGTCACGGCCATCTTGGACTGGCCAGCTCCCACCGATAAGAAGGGGATCCAGCGCTTTGTGGGATTTGCAAACTTCTACCAGAAGTTTATTAAGGGATTCTCCACCATCATTTCCCCTATCACCAGTCTAACCAAACAAGGTACCCGGTTCCACTGGTCTCCTGAAGCTCAGGCCGCCTTCACTACCCTCAAGAACCTGTTTATCTTAGCCTCTGTCCTGAAGCACCCCGATCCGGCCTTACCCTACATCTTGGAAGTGGATGCCTCTGAGGTGGCGGTTGGAGTGGTGCTTTCCCAGAGACAGGGTCCCAAGGCCTTGCTGCACCCAGTTGCATTCTTCTCCCGTAAGCTAACGGAGGCTGAGAGGAATTACGATGTTGGGGATAGGGAACTTCTTACAATAAAATCTGCACTCGAGGAGTGGCGTTATCTTCTGGAGGGAGTGGCACACCCTATCCTGATTTATACCGACCATAAGAATTTTGAATACCTGAAAATTGCCAAGAGACTAAGACCACGCCAGGCCAGGTGGGCACTCTTTTTTACTCGATTCTCATTTCATATTACTTACAGACCAGGATCCAAGAATACGAAACCGGACGCTCTTTCCCGGATGTTTGCCGAACCCGAAGCTCTCTCACCTCCAGATACCATCCTAGCCCCCGGAAACTTTCTCTTACTGCAGGAGGATCTCTTGTCTCAAATCAGACAAGTTTCCTCAGAATCTCCTCAAACTTCAGAACTTGCCCTTCAGTTTAAGGATGGCCTGTTGTGGAACAAGGACAAGATTTTTGTGCCTCAGCAATTACGGGTGGCCGTCTTGAAGTCCTGTCATGATCACCAACTGGCTGGCCACTTTTGTGTTTACAAGACCTCGGAGCTCCTTCAGCGGAGATTCTGGTGGCCGCAGTTACTCCAAGATTGCAGGAGCTATGTGAAGTCTTGCACCATCTGCATCCAAAACAAGGGCAGCAGAACCAGAGCCTGTGGGCTGTTAAAGCCACTACCTGTCCCGGAGAGACCATGGAGGATGATCTCTATGGACTTTATAGTCGAGCTACCTCCATCAGAAGAGTTTACCACCATCTTTGTGGTAGTTGATAGGCTCTCTAACAGCGCTTGGTGCCAGGATTGCCATTTAAACCATTCTGACACTCTGCTCCTTGCTGTCCGGTCCACAGCGTTCCTGAGACCCCTGCTATCTGACTTCTGATCCTGAATACCAGTTATCTGACCCGGCTCGCCTCCGATTATCCCCGATTGCTGCCTGTCCTGATCTCGGCTTGTCTTGACTACTCTTTTGATCACCCCCGAACCTAGTTGCTGCCCGCCTGATAACCTGACCCAGCCTGGACTTGACCACTTGCACCTCCCAGCTGCTGCAGAACAGTCTCGGACTACAGTGCACCTCCCTGTGCCCTTCTTGTTGTTGCAGATCAGTTCTGGACTATAATACACCAACCTGCTGTTGTATCCAGTCCTGCACTACAGTACACCTCCCAGCTGCTGCAGAACAGTCTCGGACTACAGTGCACCTCCCTGTGCTCTTCTTGTTGTTGCAGATCAGTTCTGGACTATATCACACCAACCTGCTGTTGTATCCAGTCCTGCACTACATTGCACCTCCCAGCTGCTGCAGAACAGTATCGGACTACAGTGCACCTCCCAGCTGCCGTAAACCTGCTCCAGTCTACAGTGCACCACCTGTTGCTGCATCAGCCCTCTACCCAGCTGACCCACCAGGCACTTGTGCCCTTTGTCCTCCGGAGCCCCTGTCTGCTCTATCAGGGGTTCTCGAGCCAGAGGCTTACAAGAGGCCACTCCCTGCACGTTGGGCTCCACTACCAGGTACGTGACATGGATAGAATAGAAGTAGAAGAGGACAGTGAGGGGGAGAAACAACCCCAATGAGGCAGGATGTCCTCCAGAGGCAGTCATCATAGAAGGGTAGAGAGTAGCCTCCCTATTCCATTAGATTGTGTCATCTCCTGGGCCACTTCCCACAGTTTAGCTGTGTGGCCTTTTTTTAGCACATGTGCAGCCGATCGCACTGTTGCAACAAGCGACCAGGCATTTAACCTCCCACCAATCAGCCCATTGGCAAGAGCACCTGAAAGCCACACACAAGGGACACACAATCTTTTGCTCCCCACTCCTCACCTCTAATGTCTATCTCCACTATATATCCTGACCTCTCAGCAGCTTCCACTGACAGGGATGATGGTATAGCAAAGGGTGTCACAGGTCCTTGCAACACATCTGCCAACAGCAAACCACCAGTATAGCAGGCAAATTTCTCTACTCCAGCTACTGCAGCGAGAAAAAAATACACTCCCTGCCACCCACATGCCCAGTGTCTAAATTCCAGCTTGTTGGCTTTACAACTCCTCCCTTTTCGTCTGGTGGATTCTTCCCCCTTCCATGAATTTGCATAATGTGCTTACCACAATGGCAGGTTCCCAGTCACTATTTCTTTGCACCTAAGGCCATTCCCAGCTCTGTACCAACATCTGGAAGGCAATGTTTTGGCATCATTGGGCAAGACAAACAGCCACAAGGTCCACCTTACGGCTGTCACGTGGTCCAGCAAGCATGGTCAGCAACGATATATTTTGTTAACAGCACACTGGGTAACTCTGCTTGCAACTAGGAAAGAAGCAGGACAGGGCTCAGTGCTGGAGCTTGTTTTGCCGCCATGTCTCCATACAGCTGGTGGTGATGATGCGAGGTCTGTCAGCTCCACCTCCTCCTCCGTGATCATCTCTGTTGGATTGATCTATGAACCACCAGTACCCCCTAAGTGTTCAAGGGGCCATTCAGCGAGTCAGCCTAAAAGATGCCATGCAGTGCTTCAGCTGGTCTGTTTAGGGGACAAGAGCCACACTGGAGCAGAGATTTTTTCAGCTCTGCAGGGGCAGGCCCAGAGGTGGTTAATGCCATGGAAGCTTGAGCCAGAAATGGTGGTGTGCGATAATGGCACCAACCTTCTGTCCACCCTTCGACAGGGAAAGTTGACACATGTGCCCTGCTTGGCACATGTCCCCAATTTGGTGGGGCAGCATTTCTTAAACAGGTACCAGGGTTTGCAAGATCTTCTAAAGCAGGGCAGAAGAGTCTGTATGGAAAAAATAGAATTGCACTAAACCTAAAATGTGACAATATATAACTGATTAATGGATGTGAACATAAACACATACTGTATATTGTGAAATGGCATAAAGCCTCCAAGTGATGATGATAAGGTCTGTTGGTCTGCGAGTGCACGCAGGTCTGCGAGTGCACGCAGGTCCGTTGGTCTGTGAGTGCACGCTGGTCTGCGAGTGCATGCGGGTCCATTGGTCTGCAAGTGCACACTGGTCTGCGAGTGCACGTAGGTCCGTTGGTATGCGAGTGCACGCTGGTCTGCGTGTGCACGTACGTCCGCTGGTCTGCGAGTGCACGTAGGTCCGCTGGTCTGCGAATGCACGTAGGTCCGCTGGTCTGTGAATGCACGTAGGTCCGCTGGTCTGCAAATGCACGTAGGTCCGCGAGTACCTGTGTATTGTCTTGTTGAGTACCTGTGTATTGTCTTGTTGAGTACCTGCGTATTGTCTTGTTGAGTACCTGTGTATTGTCTTGTTGAGTAGTTGTGTCAGGAAGCTAGTTGTTAGGTAATTTGGACAGGGTATAATCTCTCTAATCCTCATTAAATTAATAGGTACGATGCCTGGCGGGTGTGGCGAGGCGACTCTGTGTACATCTTGCGGCATGTATGCGTTCCTTGATCATCTGATCGAGGGTGATTACTGCTGTGCAAAATGTAAGCACATTGTTTCCCTGGAAGCCAAGGTTCTGAATCTGGGGAAGCAACTGTCAGCACTGGGAAGACCCTCCACAATAAAGGAGAGCGGGAAACGTACCTGGCAGGTGATAGCAGGGGACAGCACAGAGGTGGGTGGAGACAAATAGGTGCAGGCACTAGAAAATAGTAGATGGGTGACAGTCAGGAAGGGTAGAGGGGGAAGTGCCAGGGAGGCCGATCCAGGGCTGGAGCATCCCAATAAGTATACTCCATTGAGAGACATTGGTGAAACCAGTCAGGGACCAGCACTGCTGGAGCTGAGGGACTCTCCTAGCTGCCGGGGGAAGAACTCCTCCAGTGAGAGTGGGGGGGGGAAGCGAAGGGAAAGGAAAGACAGATTCTGGTGGTAGGGGACTCAATTCTTAGAAGGACTGAGAGGGCAATCTGTAACAAAGACCTGAAGCGCGAACTGTATGTTGTCTACCGGGCGCTCGGGTTCGGCACATCACGGATCTGGTGGACAGATTACTGGGAGGGGCTGGATAAGACCCAGCTGTCATGGTGCACGTTGGCACCAATGACAAAGTCAGAGGCAGATGGAGTGTCCTAAAGAACGATTTTAGGGACTTGGGAGCTAAATCCAAGGTAGTAATCTCAGGAATACTACCGGTACATCGAGCCACACCAGAAAGGCAGAGGGAGATTAGGGAAGTGAACAAGTGGCTGAAGAGCTGGTGTAGTAAGGAGGGGTTTAGGTTCCTGGAGGACTGGGCCGACTTCTCAGTCGATAACCAGTACTATAGAAGGGACGGACTGCACCTAAATGAGGAGGGTGCAGATCAGCTGGGAATAAGGATGGTCAATAAGTTAGGGGGGGGTTTTAAACTAGGCGACGGGGGGAGGGTCCAGAGATAGAGAGAGTCAGCGTGGAACATATTCCAGAGGGTAGTATTAGGGGCAATAGTGGTAGGGTAACCAAAGCACATAAACCCAAGGTAAGTATAGTAGCAAGTCCTAGTTGCAATCTCGGAACACCCAAGAGGATAGTATGTGACCGGTCAAAATATATTAATGCATTAAAGTGTTTGTTCACCAATGCCAGAAGTCTGCCAAGCAAAATAGGTGAGTTGGAAGCTCTGGTGCATGAGGAGAGCTATGATGTAATTGGTATTGCTGAAACTTGGCTTCATTCCTCACATGACTGGGCTATTAATATTCCTGGCTATACACTCTTTAGGAAAGACAGGGTAAAAAGGAAAGGTGGAGGGGTCTGTCTCTATGTGAGAAGTGATCTCAAAGCGAGTGTGAAAGAGGACCTGGTGGATGGAGAGTTGGATAAGTCTGAAGCATTATGGGTGGAACTGCATACAGATGTGCGTAGTTCAAAGTTAATCATTGGAGTTTGTTATAGACCACCCAATGTTAATGAGGAGGTGGAGACTCAGTTCCTTGTACAGATGGAAAGGGCTGCAAGGGCTGAGACGGTAATAATAATGGGGGATTTTAACAACCCATAAATTGACTAGAGTAATGGCACTGCTGGGACAGTTAAAAGGCAAAAATGTATAAACCTATTGCAGGACAATTTTATGGTCCAATTTATTGAGGCCCCAACTAGGAATGATGCTCTGTTGGACCTGGTAATCTCAAACCATGCAGAGCTTATTACTAATGTTCAGATAAAGGAACACCTGGGTAGCAGTGACCATAACATGATTTCATTTGATGTTAGCTGTAAGCAAAAATCACATACGGGAAAGATAAAAACACTTAATTTCAAGACAGCAAATTTTCCAAGGATGAGGGCTGCTCTCCAGGACTTAGACTGGGAGGGAATATTGGCATCAATGGGCACAGAACATAAATGGGAATTCTTCAAAAAGACTGTGAACTCACTGCAAAGTATATTCCCATGGGCAATAAGTTTAAAAGGCTAAAAATAAAACCTATGTGGCTCACGGCCAAAGTTAAAAAAGCTATAAACTATAAGAAAAGAGCTTTTAAAAAATATAAAAATGAGGGAACACTAGTGTCATTTAAACGTTACAAAGAATATAAACAGGAATATGTAAAAAGGAAATCAAGGATGCAAAAATTCAAAATGAACGACAGATTGCAAAAGATAGTAGGACAAACCACAAAAAATTCTTCAAATATATTAATAGTAAAATGGTCAAGTCTGAGCATGTAGGCCTTTTACAAAATAATCTAGAGTGGGTGACTGGGGATAAAGAGAAGGCTAATTTATTAAATACTTTCTTCAGCTCTGTGTATACAAAGGAGCATGGGGGAGCTCATGTCCAAAATGGGGGTGGTAATGACACAGCCCCAAATCCACAATGGCTCAAAAGTGATATGGTCCAGAAATATTTAGACAGAATAAAGGTGGATAAAGCACCTGGACCAGATGGCATACACCCACAGATCCTAAAAGAATTGAGCTCTGTAATTTCAAAGCCATTGTATCTAATTTTTAGGGACTCATTAATGACAGGAATAGTACCACTGGATTGGCGCAGGGCCAATATGGTGCCTATATTTAAAAAGGAAACAAAGTCTTTACCAAGTAACTACAGACCTGTTAGTTTAACTTCTATAGTTGGGAAGATACTGGAGAGATAAACCTGATTTCTTTTTATGAAGAGGTAAGTAAAACCTTGGACAGAGGGGTGGCGGTGGACGTGGTATACTTGGATTTTGCAAAAGCGTTTGTAGCACACAGATCCTTTACCCTGCTTACCTCCACAAGCAGAATGGGACACACCATGCCACAAGCCCAATATCCTCCTGATAAAAGAGGGTGAGCGGTGTTATCTGTTTTGGGTCCTGCAGTGAGTTACCTCCTTCCGTTGGTTCTCTCACCTAGAGTGTAGGGTAAAGTCTATTCTCTCTTTGTATTCAATAAGGCAATTGTCCAGACAGTATTAAACCCAATAAAGAAAGGTTTATTTTGCTTGCGTAGAAACTTGATAGGAAAGTTGGAGATAAAGAATTTAAAAGGGAGGCAGGTTCAGGCACGCGGCACTTAAATGTCAGTTATCTCCACTCAGTCCTGAGTGGGCTTTGCTCACCCGGATAGTCCCCTCTCACGGTCCTAGCAGCCGGTGTGGAGCACAGAACATTCACTTTAAATTTCCTAAAGGATACGATCAGGATATGACCTTCTGAATCCCGAACTTCCCAGCACTTGTAACACTTGAGACTTTAGGTGCCAGTGGGTGACAGCGCCCCCCACAGGTCAAAGGGAACTGTACTGCCAGGCAACATCACAACAAAGCACAACAAAGCAGAAACCAATTTAAAGAATTCAAATAGCCTGAGCCTGAGCCTAAATATTTGCTCAGACTACCCCTTAAATTTAGGCATAGCAACCCCAATTGGGGGGTCCGCTACACGTTCGATACAGTTCCCCACACACGGCTCATGTGTAAGGTAAAGTCTACAGGATTTGAAATATCAGTTTGTAAATGGATAGAAAACTGGCTAAGAGACATAATTCAGAGAGTAGTGGTTAATGATTCTTACTCTGAATGGTCTAAGGTTCTCAGTGGTGTACCCCAAGGTTCAGCGTTGGGACCCTTACTTTTTAATACCTTTATAAATGATATTGGGTCTGAGATTAAAAGTAACATTTCTGTCTTTACAGATGACACTAAGCTATGCAGTGGAATCCTTACAGGATGTCTCCAATTTACAAGCCGACCTCAATGCTCTATTTGGGCGACTATGTGGCAGATGTTGTTTAATGTTGATAAATGTTATGCACTTGGGGGCTAAGAATATGAATGCATCATACATACTAGGGGGAGTACAACTGGGAGGATCCGTAGTGGAGAAGGATCTGGGGGTTTTGGTAGATCATAAGCTCAATAATGGCATGCAATGCCAAGCTGCGGTTTCCAAAGCAAGTCCTTTCTTGTATTAGGAGAGGTATGGACTCCAGAGAGAGAAATATCATTTTGCCCCTGTACAAATCATTAGTAAGACCTCATCTGGAATATGCAGTTCAGTTTTGGGCCCCAGTTCTCAAAAAGGATATTGGGGAACTGGAGAAAGTGCAGAGAAGGGCAACCAAACTGATAAGAGGCATGGAGGAGCTCAGCTATGAGGAAAGATTAGAGGAACTGAATTTATTCACTCTTGAGAAGAGGAGATTAAGGGGGGATATGATCAAGATGTACAAATATATAAGGGGTCCATATAGTGAACTTGGTGTTGAGTTATTCACTTTACGGTCAACACAAAAGACAAGGGGGCACTCTTTACGTCTAGAGGAAAAGAGATTTCATCTCCAAATACGAAAAGATTTCTTCACAGTAAGAGCTGTGAAAATGTGGAATAGACTCCCTGCAGAGGTAGTTCTGGCCAGGTCAGTAGATTGCTTTAAGAAAGGCCTGGATTCTTTCTTAAATGTACATAATATAACTGGGTACTAACATTTATAGGTAAAGTTGATCCGGAGAATATCCGATTGCCTCTCGGGGGATCAGGAAGGATTTTTTTCCTCTGCTGTAGCAAATTGGATCGTGCTCTGCTGGGGTTTTTCGCCTTCCTCTGGATCAACTGTGGGTATAGAATTAGGTATATGGGATTGCATGATATTATTATTATTTTTTTTTATGGTTGGACTGGATGGACTTGTGTCTTTTTTCAACTTGACTAACTATGTATGTAACTATGTAATCCACCCGTGCACAAATCCTTGAACAAGTGAAGTCCAATCTCTTTAGATGTGGAAAGAAAACCAATGTGATGTCCGCCACCATAAGACAAATAGTCTGCTTACCAGAGCCCCGTGGTCCCCTGTTACGGAGGACCCGGAAAAGCCTTTAGTAAATCACAGCTGTGATATGGCAACACCGAGGACCCACCGCACCTTTAATCAGCATACTCCATGGTGGTAGAGACCAATTGCCGATGATGTGGCATGTAAAAACATATTGCCTCGATAGTGTAAAAACCTTTAGCGTTTTATTAAAAGTAAACAAAATGTTGCACTCACAATGCTAAAATGACAAATAAGCCCTAAGCCTGCTGCGCCGGCCGGACGCAAGCAGGCAGACCCGTTCGTCTGAAAGTACGAGCAGTAGTGGATGGTGACGTCAGTGCGTCGCTCGTTCCGCCCTACTAGTTTTGTGATAGGTCATGTCATCCAGGGGCATGGGCGGCGCACCGCATCACCTCCCTATACACAAAAACATCAAACCCAAGCCTTGTTATGAGCTCCAATGCGCAGGCGCGCTCCCACCCAAAGCAATCAAGCCTCGTTCTGGGTCGCTATCCGTGTAGTATCCCGCGTCATGGCAGTCGCGTGATCCCGCGATAGTTGGTGAACTCAAACAGGGGCAAATGGGAACCTCCAAATCCAAGCTTGGCACTGCTCCCAATTGGTACATATAATCCTAACACAAAAATCTATGTAAAAAAACTTAGTTAAATGAGTATTAAAAGAGAGCCAAGCATCTCCCAAATGGCCAAATATAATTAAACTTGACCCAAGAAGGAGACAGGGATGCTTGACACAAAAATGCCATCAGGAAATGGCTCCAATGACCACCATGGTGTCACCGGCAGCCACAGGATGCCGTGACCCCTGGTGGGCAATGGATAAATAGCATCTACAGTACAAAACCCAGTCAAGAATTCAAACGCGAGGGCCCAATAAAGGAACACCCCTGAAGTCTACAAACCAGAAAGGCTGATATATGGGTAAACATGGAACAACCGTAAGGGTTCATCCAAAAAAAAACTCCAAGTAGCACCTCTGGATACAGAGACCACAAATATGCCTAAAATTTGGAAACTATAGTAAAGGTAATTACCAATATAGATAGTTGCAAATTTATTAACAAAGGCCCAAAAAAGGATCTAAGAAATATTTTAGAGCATATATTGCTATGCAGGATCAAATTAAAAATGTAATTATTTATGTATAGAAATTTAGAATAAAGTTGAGAATGGAATTAGGTTACTATTAGTTGCGGGAGACATTGGACAGAGACCCAGACCAAAGGCCAGTTACAAATATGGCATCATCCAACTGGAAGAAATCCTATTCCCCCTACATCAACATAATTGTAAATTAACTGATGAAAATAAAATTACAAATTAACCTGATTGGGGTACTTATTATAAGGACTCAAGAATTGTTGATAAAAGCATTAATATCAGTATCAACGTTGAGGCCAAATGGAACGTATGTTTTCAAACGGTACACCCAAGCCCTTTCTTGTTTAGAAATTTCCCTCACTACTGAGATGCCTCTCCAATGGGGTCTATATTTATCTATTCCCAAGAACAGCGTGTTAGCGGGATCCCTATTATGTACTTGGTCATAATGTCTCGACACCGAGTGTTTGTCAAAACCCCTCCTGATATTGGCGATGTGCTCATTAAGTCTTACATGGAGCGCCCTTTTGGTCCTCCCCACGTATTGCAGGCCACAGGGGCATTGGATGAGGTAGACCACCCCCTCTGACGAGCAGGTGATGAACGGTTCTACCTCATACGTCCGGTGGGTGCTGGTAGATGTAAAATTACAAATCTTCCTATCCTGGCACCTGTTAATGGAGCAGACCTGACACTTCTTGCATCTAAAATAGCCCGTGAGCTTCTGTAAGAAGGTTCTGTTCTCTTTTGGGGGATCCTGAACACTCGGGGCCATCTGGTTGGACAGGGAAGATGCACCTTTGAACACGATCTGTGGTCTCTCAGGCAATATGGGGGCTAGAACCTGATCACTTGCCAGAACATGCCAATGTTTCCGAATCAGCCTTTTTATACTCTGATGCTGTACTGAAAAGTTGGTGACAAATGGTAGGGAGAACTTGTTATCCCTACTCACTTTAGGCCGTTCACCTAAAAGTGACACCCTCTCAGTTTCCCTGGTCGCTTTAACCAATTGAGACAGCAGAGTCTGATCATAGCCCTTCTCTACAAATCTGTTGGAGAGCACCAATGCTTGGCTGTCAAGGGATTCAACCTCCGTCCAATTGCGTCTCAACCGCGTGAATTGTCCCTGAGGCACTGCTTTCAACCACGGTTCATAGTGACAGCTGTCAAGCGAAATATAAGAGTTTCTGTCAGTTGGTTTGAAAAAAAACGTGGTTGTCACGAATCTCACATCCTTGATAGAAATCCTTTGAAGAAATCCTTCAAAATTGAACCTAATGCCCCTGTTGTCATTGAGGTGCGACATGAATTGGTGCAGGTCAGATTCACTGCCATCCCAAAGGAGGAGGACGTCGTCAATGTACCTGGCCCAGAGGACCACCTCCGGTCTCCGATAGGCATCGACAACGTCCTCCTCGCATTTGGCCATGAACAGGTTGGCCAGGCTAGGGGCATATTTGGCCCCCATTGCCACGCCCCTATCCTGGCGGTAAAACTGGTTGTCAAACCAGAAGTAGTTATGACTGGCTGCATACTCCAGTAACTCCACGATGAAGTCAATCTGGAGTGGGACCAAATCCGAACTTCTTACTAGGTATGATCAGACTGCCTCCAGACCAAGCTGGTGGGGGATTATGGTGTAAAGTGAGGTCACGTCTGTCGTGACCAACCACAACCCCTTCTTGGGTATAACATTGGCTAACAGTTAATAACCTGTTTAGTATCCCTTAGGTATGAGGGGATTTTTTGAACCAATGGTTGCAAGAAAAAGTCAATATACTTGCCCACTCACTATGGGATGTCCCGGGGGGCAAGTCTGGCTCTTGTGTAGAGTCTGTAGCCATTTCAGGCAGTCATACACAGCCAGTGTTTGGTTGGCTGTAATTCAGCCGGAATGCCACCTGCCTGTAAACCGCCCGATTTGTGACATGCCCACCAGGTGAGACTCAACTTTGGCAATGCTGCAGCAGCTGCACATGTGGCAGAGGGCCATCAACGAGTACCTATGTAAGTATGGCACAAGGACAGGCCAATGGCAACTGGTAAAAGATGCATGCACTGTACTGTCATCATCTGAGGAGGTGACAAGGATGGTGAGCTGTGACAATGCATGCATCAGTGACACAATCCCTCTTGTTTTCCTGCTGGAGCATACTCAGCATGGCATTATGGACAGGGCACTCGAGGCAGAACAGCAAGAGGAAGAAAAGGGCTTCCTTTCCTCTCAAGGCCTGCTTTATGCAGACACCATTCTTGCGATGCCACAGAACACCCAAGAGGAAAGGGAGAAGGAGAAGCTTTTGGAGGCATTGAAGCAGAGGAAGACATATGTCAAACCTTAAAGTAGAGCTCCACCCAGAAGTGGAACTTCCGCTTATCTGATTTCTCCCCCCCTCCGATGCTACATTTGGCACCTTTTGTGGGGGGGGGGGGCTGGAACCTGTTTTTGCCAGGTACCCTGTCCCCACTTCCGTTGGACCTCACCACAGTGAGGTATGCCACGAGTTCAGCCCCCTCCTCCTTCCCCTGCTACCGGGCCAGTGGGAGAGTGCAGCATGCTTAGCGCATGTGTAGCAGGGACCTGGCTGTGAAGCCACAAAGGCTTCACTAGAGGGTTCCCTTACTGGCAATAGCGACGGCACCCCACTTCGGCTGGGGTGCTAACATTGCTGGATTCCAGGACAGGTAAGTGCCCGGAAACCTTGATAGTAGTATGTGGCTAGGAGAAATCAGTTTTAAATACTGTTATCCTCAGTGACCTTGAGGACTCCACTTCTCATGCCTCCGCAAACTTGCAGTGCATAGGCTCCCTTAGTCTTCAAAGCCTGTGAAAGGACACAAGAATTGGCATCAAGAATAGGGATCATTATTGCTTGGCAACCCTCCTTGACCACTGTTACAAGGGGAAAGTCTCGTAACTCATCCTGCCCTCGCAGAGGGAGCACAGGATGAAACATCTTGAGTACGCCTTATAGATGAGTTTATGCAATGCCATTCCAGGCTCTGGTAGGATATAGTTTCATTGAAAAGCTAGTTTTGAGCCTTCTGTTGGTCAAACGAGGAGCGGTCCAGATGGGGGCTGCCTCAGTAATGCATTTAAAAAAAATTCTAGTCCTCTGTGCCCAGGGCTGTCAGCTTCAACATCCCATCTGCAGCTTCTGCATCAAATGGTGGATGATTATCTAGGGGCAAAAACAGACATGGGGAGCTTTCCAGTAGATGATCCACTGAGTTTCTGTGTCATGAGAATAGACCACTGTCCAGAACTTGCCTAGTATGCAATTGAGCTGCTGGCCTGCCCTGCATCCAGCATGCTTTCCAAACGGGCATTTAGTGCTGCCGGAGGTTTTATGAAAGATTAAAATGTCTGTCCAAAGACTTTGTTAACCGGCTGAGATTTGTCAAAATGAATCAGTCCTGGATTTGCAGCAGCTATCAAGCCCCTGATGCTGATTTCACTGATTAAGTATTATTGGCATTTCAAATCTCTGCAAGACTGTCTATGCTGCCTAGCTTTGTGGGTGTTGATTTTATCTTGAAGTAATTTTTTGGTATAGATTTCATTGGCCCAATTAACGCCCAAGGACCGATTTTTCCACACCTGTTTGACAGGTGCATCAAACTGAAATTTTTCACAGCAAGGCCAATTCTTGCTTTCATCTAGAGTACCTCTAGAACGTTATGGGGTGAGGGCAGCACCAACACCCAAGGCTCAATTTTTCCGCACCTGTTACTTCTATCCAAAGCCTGCTAAAGAGACACCAGACTTTATCTAAAAAAATACATTCTTAATCTATGCCTGTGTGTACTATAATTTGGCTTTTTTACATAAGAAGTGCTAACTGTGGTGCAAAACTTTGTTATTTCCATCGAAAGTCTGCCAAAGAGAAACCATAATGTATACAACAAATCTCTAATCTTGTTCCAAGTGAACTAAATTGTGGCCTCATACAGACTGGCTCCCCAAGCCAATGTTTACAAAATAAATAAAGCAACATAAATGTAATTTTTTTCTTTATATATGTCAGTTTAGCTGCAGCGGGTTCTATAAACAGTACAGATGTGCCACTTTACAAGCAGACTAGGGGGACACCCGGCACTATATTTATTAAAGTATTTTTTTCATTTTTTGTGTTTCACTTTAACCACTGCCTGACCAGCCGTCGTAATTATACTGCGACAGGTCAGCTCTATTGCACAAATCGCAGCAGGTGTACGTCAATTCATGCAATAGATACAGTGGGCGTGGCGCCAGAGCAATGTCTGCCGGCCACCTGCGATCGCTCCACAGAGAGCCTGAACGGGGATCTGTCAATGTAAACAAACAGATCCCGGTTCTGTCAGGGGAGTAGAGAGAGATCATCTGTTCCTAGTGATTAGGAACAGCGATCTCTCTGTACTCCCTGTGAGTCCACTCCCCCCACAGTTAGAAACGCCTCCCAGGGAACACATTTAACCCCTTGATTGCCCATAGTGTTAACCCCTTCCCTGCCAGTGTCATTTATACAGTAATCAGTGCAATTTTATAGCACTGATCGCTGTATAAATGTCACTGGTCCCAAAAAAGTGTCCGATCTGTCTGCTGCAATGTCGCAGCCCCGCTCAAAATTGCTGATCACCGCCAAGTACTAGTAAAAAAAAAAAAAATATTAAAATGCCATAAATCTATCCCCTATTTTGTAGACACTTTTGCGCAAACCAATCAATATGCGTTTATTGCGTTCTTTTTTACCAAAAATATACCAAGAAGAAGAATACATATTGGTCTAAACTGATGAAGAAATTAGTTTTTTTGCTTTTTCGGATATTTATTGTCGCAAAAAGTAAAATGTATTTTTTTTTCAAAATTGTCAGTCTTTTTTTGTTTAAAAAAAGCACATACATTTTGTTTGGGTACAATGCACAATTGTCAGTTAAAAGCGACGCAGTGCTGTTTCGCAGAAAAAATGGCCTGGTCGTTAAGGGGGTAAATCTTTCTAGGGCTGACGTGGTTAGGAATCATTAAAATAACTGCTCCTTTAAAAAAAAAAAATTTTTTTTTGCATTGGTACATTTCCCTCCAGGGCAGTACCTGGGCTCCCATACCCTTTTTATGGCCAATTACTTGCATATAAGCCTTCAAAATTAGGACTTTTGATTTTTCCTGTTCGGTTCCCGTAGACTTTAATGGGGTTCATCGTTCAGGTCCAAACTTTTGCGAAGTTCGAGACTTCTGGCGCGAACCAAACCGAGGGGTGTTCGGCCCATTTCTATGTATCAGTTGTATCCTAGATGTTTTATCAGTGGGTGCATTATCTGTAAAAATGTTAGACCAACACATCTGTAGTACACAATCTACAGGTCCATTTTATTTACTCTGCACTTCAACATGTTTGATGCCTCTCAATTTGCTTCAACAAAACTCAATCAACTGAGTGCAACTCTTCTCTTGTAAAACTCAAACTTCTGCAGCCTTTCAGTCTGTTTCATTTTCAAGCAAAGATTAAAAAAAACTCAGATCATCTTCTTTTTGTTCAGGCACCTTTTTTGTGTGTTTTTTAAATTATATTTGCATTATGCTATGCCTCAATGATGACATATGTAATATTGCTGCTTAATAAATTAAGTGAAAAGTGAATGAAAATCCGGCCTTTATTATTAATTTATATCAATCTCTTAGAATAATTGTACCTCAGGAACAAACTGAACACTGACACATTTTCGGGGATTTTAATACTGAAGTGGTACATGGATTCCAGGTGCCCTCTGCTGTCTAAATGAAGGAATAGCACATCCTGTATTTTTAACAACACTTGCACATACTGTTTTTAAAACCACAGCAACCAATTGCACTGGTATCACTGTACATGGAAAATGCTTTTGTACCCTAATTTTATAAGTAAGCTATACAAAATGTGCTCCTGGGGTTATAAAAATCCTTATTCATTTTAGTACAGAAAAAGTTCTGAATTAATAATTTTCTTATATCAACTAAAATACAAATTATTGCCAAGATAATTGATTTATTGTATGGGGATGTTGATCAAATCAGACTAACCTATAAAGGAACTTATTTGTTTCTCTGTATATTCGTGGGTTTACTCCCATAAAATATATTAGTAGGCTAGCAGTTAGCATTTTGCAAGTGGCTTGCTATGATGGGCCCTTGGCAGGGTGGAGGAGTGGAGAGTGCTAGCGAGAGACCCCAGAAGAGGATGAATGGGGCTGCTCTGTGAAAAAACATTGCACAGAGCAGGTAAGTAAAACTTGCTTGTTATTTAAAAAAATATCCTTTAGAATCACTTTAAAATGATCGAATGGCTAAACTATTATTTCACCCTTACCAATTTTATCTGAGCATACATGCTTACATTACAGACACCATTAGTGCTGCTTTTATGTTTACAGGAACAATTGATGGTCAGTGGGAATGGACTGGAGTTGCTGACTCTTTATAGACAGGGTACTATAGCGAGCTCCACAACGGAATAAATTTTTTCTGAATTCATAAAGCTCAACTCCAGGATATTAGCACTTCTGTTGAGAAAAAAACATTCCCCTCTGGTAAAATCCTTGCAATATACATAGATCACCCAAACTTTGTTGCAGATTTCTAACTTTTGTTATTTTGAAGAAATCACTGTGTGTTTGCAGGTGTCCGTGTGGGAAAATTAGTCTAATGGAATAAACTTTCATAATTATCAATCATCTGTGCACCAGGGCTCTAAGGCCCCTTTCACACTGAGGCGTTGAAAAAACGCATAAAAAATATGACTTTTTTTACCGCGATTTTACCGCGTTTTTATCGCGTTTTTACTGCGTTCGCGGTAAAAATAGCGCTAACGCATATGCGTTTTTAGCGCGTTTTTACTGCGTTAGCGTCTGTTAATAACCCTACCCCCTTGCATCATATCCTGTGTACTTCCTGGTTTTGTACAGAACGTGGAGAAGATGGAGTTTCATGAGCTACTGTTGTTGTTTGTGCTCCATGTTTGGGAACATTTTCTGCAACAGCAGAGATCACAACGTCGATTTTGGGTGCATCCAATCCAACAAAGGCACTGTGATAGAGGACAATTTGCCATTCTCTATCATGATCTGAGAGAGCACCCTGACAAGTTCCGAAATTACACTCGGATGAGCATTGCAACGTAAGTATATGCCAGTTCTCTAAACCCACACCTAGTAGTCCCTAAACCCCTAATGCCAGTCTCGGCAGTCCCTAAACTACACCCATCCCATCCCATCCTCCCAACCCTAATCCCTCCACTCATAGTCCCAAAATCCTTAATCCTATCCCACACTCCCAACCCTAATCCCTCCACTCCTAGTCCCAAAATCCTTAATCCTATCCCACACTCCCAACCCTAATCCCTCCACTCCTAGTCCCAAAATCCTTAATCCCATCCTCCCAGCCCTAATCCCTCCACTCCTAGTCCCAAAATCCTTAATCCCATCCCATCCTCCCAACCCTAATCCCTACACTCCTAGTCCCAAAATCCTTAATCCCATCCCATCCCATCCTCCCAACCCTAATTCCTCCACTCCTAGTCCCAAAATCCTTAATCCTATCCCACACTCCCAACCCTAATCCCTCCACTCCTAGTCCCAAAATCCTTAATCCCATCCCATCCTCCCAACCCTAATCCCTCCACTCCTAGTCCCAAAATCCTTAATCCCATCCCACACTCCCAACCCTAATCCCTCCACTCCTAGTCCCAAAATACAAACCATAATCCCACACCTGTATTAATAAAAAATTAAAACATAACCTTTCCCCTACCCTTACCTTACTTTTATCGTCTCCAAATCTATGTATTTCCATAGATTTGACTTTCTTCTTGACCTGCTGTCACCTGCGTTGTTGAGACAAGATACTAATTGTAGGGAAGCAATACCGCCATGTGAACGCTTACTTGTAACGCTGAGGTGAGTAATTTTAGAAATGACAATTTTTTTTAATCATTCTGAATTAAAAAACATTTTACAAAATTTTTTGGGTAAAAATATATTTTATTGGTCAATTTACACAACATGTGTAAAAATAAAACATTTTTTTGAAAAAAAAACCATAAATATTAAATTTCGAACAAGAAATATTTTTATTTTGAACAGTAAATATTGAACTAGAAATAATTTTCTTTTTTGAACAGTCAAATTTTTTTATAAAACAACAAAAAATATATATAATAACAATTTTTTTTTTAAAACTAATTTACTCTGAAAAACATACAGTAGTTACAAATCATGATAAAATTGGGGGTGAGGGTGTAAATCATCTCTAGTGTTTCCCTGAGGAGTAGGAGTAGGAGCAGGAGGAGGAGTAGGCAGAGGAGGATGAGGAGTTTGACAGCGAGGGAAATAATTTTGGCCCATACCGTATTGGGATGGAAATCTGGGACGGATATGGGGATTTGGGCCATAGGGATTGTAAGATGGTGTTGGAGCATCTTCCCACTGGTGTCTATAAGTTGTATTCGTTATTTGTGTGCTCAGTTCAAAGGGTTGGCCACGGGAAAGGGGGGGATTATTTTTAACTTGGTACGATTTTATTACTTTTAAAATATCGATACGCAAATCGCATTGATGCTCTTTAGGGATTTCTGCAATCTGGGGAACTAAACTCTTAGTAAAGGCTTCAATTTCGGGGTGGTCACTTTTTTGTGAATCCATTAATTTTTTCACCACATCTATAAATTGTTGGCTTTCCTTTGCCTTTGTTGTTGGTGTTCTTACGATTCGTCTTGGCGGCTCTGGGTCACAAATGTCCCCCTCCTGCTGCTGTTCTATTTGTTCTTCATTTGCCGCTGGTCCTGCCGGTTGACTGTCCTCCTCCTCAGTACTGCTGAAATTATTCTCAGTTCTGTATACAATAAAAATAAGTAGAAAGTGCAAAATTAGTAATGCTCATTTATATACATTTATAAAAAATATAAACACATTGAACATTTTAATACATACTGTCTCTCTTGCATCACCGGTCGCAGAAAGTCCAATTATTGGAAATGGCAGTAGATTCTGCCTTTTCTTGATCCAGATCCACTTCGAACTTGGTTTTGTTTTAATAGTTCCCTTTTGAAATTGTCGCGAAGCGTCTTCCATCTCTTTTTTATGATTTTTACTGAAATTGAATAAAATTATTTTATTTTGCAGATATCTTGCCACTGGAAATACATACACATCACTGCAATATGAATTTAGGATTGGTATATCGACCATAAGCAACATTGTGAAGGAAACATGCAATGCCATTTGGAATCTCAAAAGTACATTTATGCCTGTCCCGAATAAGGATAAATGGGAAGATGTAGCCCAGCGGTTTTTGAATAAAACTAATTTTCCACACTGTCTAGGAGCTATTGACGGGAAACATATTCGACTTATAAAACCATGCCATAGCTTTAGTCAGTACTACAATTATAAAAAATTATTTTCGGTAGTTTTAATGGCTGTGGTGGATGCAGACTATAAATTTATTTTTGTAGATATAGGATCATTTGGGAGCAGTGCAGACTCCGCTGTTTTCCAGAAAACCAAATTTGGAAAAAGACTTGCCTATAACCAGTTGGATTTACCCGAAAACAGACCTCTGCCTGGAACAGAAGGACCCGAAATGCCGTTTGTGTTTGTAGCGGACGATGCGTTTGCCATTCACGAACATTTGATGAAGCCGTATTCGTTAAGAAATCTGGATACCCGAAAGAGGATTTTCAACTACAGGCTGTGTCGGGCACGTAGACTTGTCGAATGCGCGTTTGGAATACTGGCTAACAAGTGGCAAATTTTACTGAAACCAATTAACCTCAGTGTGGACAATGCATGCAAGTTAATCAAAGCCGCATGTATACTACACAATTTGGTGAGAGAAAGGGATGGAGTTAATTTTGAAGATACACTGTCAAACAGCATTGAACCGGCAAATTTCCTTCATGTTCGTGGGCCCATAGTAGGATTTACAATTCGTGATACTTTTGCAGACTATTTTATGAGTCCGGCTGGTGCACTAAGCTGGCAAGAAAATATGATATAAAAATTCTGTATACAGCCTTCACTTTCTTTCTAGTTACATATTTCATGCAGAATGTTTCATGTATGTTAAGTAAAAACTTTTTTTCATTCTGTAATGTTAAATGAAAAAATAAATGATTATTCTAACAATGTGTGTTTGTGTCAATTAGATTTAATTACTATATTGCAAAATAAACGTTCAAAAGAACATGGGGTATACTTTTTTTGGGATGGGATTATGGTTACAGTGGGTTAATCTGGACTTTGAAGGGTGGGATTATGGTTACGGTGGGGGATTTTGACATTAGGAGAGGTGGGATTATGGTTACAGTAGGTGTTTTGGGACTATTATATGTGGGATTATGGTTACAGTGGGTTAATCTGGACTATGATGGGTGGGATTAAGGTTGTGGTGGGTGGTTTGGGACTATGATGGGTGGGATTAAGGTTGTGGTGGGTGGTTTGGGACTATGATGGGTGGGATTATGGTTGTGGTGGGTGGTTTGGGACTATGATGGGTGGGATTATGGTTGTGGTGGGTGGTTTGGGACTATGATGGGTGGGATTATGGTTGTGGTGGGTGGTTTGGGACTATGATAGGTGGGATTATGGTTGTGGTGGGTGGTTTGGGACTATGATGGGTGGGATTATGGTTGTGGTGGGTGGTTTGGGACTATGATGGGTGGGATTAAAGTTGTGGTGGGTGGTTTGGGACTATGATAGGTGGGATTATGGTTGTGGTGGGTGGTTTGGGACTATGATGGGTGGGATTATGGTTGTGGTGGGTGGTTTGGGACTATGATAGGTGGGATTATGGTTGTGTTGGGTGGTTTGGGACTATGATGGGTGGGATTAAGGTTGTGGTGGGTGGTTTGGGACTATGATGGGTGGGATTATGGTTGTGGTGGGTGGTTTGGGACTATGATGGGTGGGATTAAGGTTGTGGTGGGTGGTTTGGGACTATAATAGGTGGGTGGTTTAGGACTATGAGAGAGCTCTATTAGGTTAGGGTGGGGGGTATGGTTCTATGAGGGGTGGGATTAAGGTTTGCTGGTTTTGGTCCTATGGGGATGGGGGTTTGGGACTAACAGCATACTGAATAGGGTAATGAAGGACTAGAGTAGGGACTAGATTGGGATTGCAGCTACTTACTTTTCTCAGTTTTTGACATGCTTGATAAAGATGTCCAATTTTCAATGTGCTGGGCAGCAACATCATTCCATCCTGCTCGTTTTTTTAGACGGTTTGCATAGTGAGGGCTTCTTTTGTCCCATAGTTCAGGGTGCCTCCTCATACTGTCAATGAACTCCTCCGGATCAGAGGTTCTTTCATTTGATTCTCCACATGCTTCTGCAGATGTGGCCTGCATTTCACTATGCTCTGCCATCCTTCTCCTGTTCTCAACAGGATTTCCTGATATCCCACAATCCTCTACTGTACTGCGGTCATGTGACCTTCCCCACAGCTTCTGTTATTTTTTACCGCGTTTTACCGCGGTTCCCATTCATTTCAATGGGGATAGGCGTTTTTACAGCGCTATTTTATGCGCCCTAAAGTTGCTGTAAAAAAGCTGTTTGCAGGATTTTTTTCAACGCCCAGCCAGCAAAACGCCTCAATGTGAAAGCCCTCAGTGATTTTACATTGAGAATGCTGGGGCAGGATTATTTCAGGCGTTATTACAGCGCTATTTTTAGCGCCAAAACGCTGTAATAACGCCTCAGTGTGAAAGGGGCCTAATAGGGAAAGCTGATGGGCCTGCATCCCTTTAGACTTGATTTCCTATTGAAAGTATCTCGGCAAAAATTTTATTTTTACATTTTTAAATCTGACTTGTAGCTTAGAGCAGACTTCTGGGAAAATCAGTGAGCCAATCACACGCAGGAAATTACACATCTGGGGGGCGTTCTGTACACATCCTGTGTACAGAACACCTCCAAGTAGACGTATTGCATTGCATTTTCTGAAAATTACAGAGCTGCAGATTAAAAAGGAAAGGTAATTTTTAATAACATTCAATACAATATGACTTGTGTCGCAATTGTATATGCTATATTATTTTTTCTTTATTTGCTTAATTCTTTTCCCCACAAAAGTTTAGTTATTCTTTAAACAATGCTCATGTGACAATCCTTATCCCTTCTTCTGTTTACTTCCTGGAGTCCTACTTATGGTCTCCTATTGGTGGATGCAACACTTTCAAGACCAGGTCCTCTCTCATAGGTTCCAGAGAAAGGAGAATGGACAGGGGCAGTGGTGGGACCAGTGCCTAAAAAGAAAATGGAGCAGGGAAAATGCCTGGTCTCCAGAGCAGGAAGTTAGCTTGGCTCATAGAGAAAACTGACACTGATGCACAATGCATTTCAATATCATTTTTTGCCTGTTGGGTTTTAAATATAGTAAAAAGGAGATATGGGTCTGTCCTATCTATCTATCTACAATATATACAGTATCTATGACAACTAATGACAACTAATGAAAAAAGCATTAGATGCACTAATGTTAAAATATCTAACTTTTGGACCATGACCTACATTGTGAGAACAGAGTGCAATCCATACAAAACATTTTAGAAATGCTAATTTCAGGCAGTTTGAAAATGCAGTCTGCATATAAATATTTGTGTATTATTTCTTTTCCTGCTTGGGATATTGAAAATATCACCATATGAATTATAATATATAAATCTTGAATTGTTAAAAGCATTAGAAGTGGATATATTCAATGACAACAAAACAAGTGATTTTGGTATACACACAGAACAATGGATGGGCCTTTCAAAGCAGGAGCAATGGTTATGTCATTATCATAACAGAATTACTGTTTCAGACCATAATTAATAACACTAAACACATTTTAGATAGAAAGTCTTTTTTTTTTTTGGATAGCACCCTCGCCAGACAATAACCTGAGATTTCGGCTCACTCAGTCACTTGACAATAATAACAGAGGCGAGTTAACACAATTGCTCCAGGCTGTAAAGCTGCATTTTGCTTCCACATATAGGATGACGGATCTGAGTTATTTAGAAATCAACTTAGTTATGACAGATTATCAGCATTATTGCCGCCTTTAATATTTGTGACAGTAGCAAGGAGATGTATCACAGGGTGGCAGTTATTGGTCCCAGGCATCAGTTAAAGGGGCATGTTATTTGATTTGAATAACAGCTCCAAGCGGCATTTTAGGACTGGAAGTATATTAGCTAGGAACAGCCTCATTTAATAACACAGAAACCAATAAAAGAAAAGGATTCTGCCTGTTTTCAAATTGAATTTATGAATATTGTGTGGCTAGATTAATGACCGGAAGGGGGGTTGACCACTTATCCATGTCTTGTTTTATTCCCATGCAAAGGCGTTGAAGTGGGCAGATGTATAAAATGAATCTTTTCAAATTCTAATATGGTTTTCTATTTTAGATAGTTAAATTGGTTTAATTAAGAGATTGTATATCAAATGTGAATGGTTTAATTCTCCTTTGCTTTGTAGTTTTGTTAGTTATTTAATATACTCATATTTCACATAAAGGAGCACGGCAACAGCTTGTGCCAGGGTTGTTACTTGTACATCCCTATCATTTTTACAGTAGTGAACTCACATTTATAAGTTGTAATAACAAATGGTAAATTGTATATTTTACTGCATGCTACTGCAATGGAAATGAATATACTGGCCTATGTTTGTTTTGGTGACATGCCATTCTATGGCACATCATCACACACACCTCACAATGCCTATGCATCTTAGCCAACTTACAACTCATGATTCCTGATGATGTCTGTTAGGATGAAACATGTCAGACAAGGTGGATTATAAAAGCTAAACACTGCTTTAGTTTTTTTTGCCTTCTCTTGCATTCTTGCTTTTTTTTTTTTCATATGCCATTGGTGCAGTTTTTAAAGGATCTAATGGTGACTAACAAACAATCGTTTATTATTGAAATTGTTTCCAAACAGGTTTTTTTTTAAAATAAAATTGGGTTGAAGATTTACTAAGGTCAGATGTGTGTATAGTATAAGCTCTGTCTGGCTCACACTATTGAGCCTTTTTTTTTTCTCCTTTTGACATTCTGGATGCTGGATTGCATTAGAGTGCATTCACAAGTGCATGGCGTCAGTCTAATTAGAGGCAAGCACACAGCTAGAGTCAAGTTTATTCTCTGTTGCTATACTCTTATATGTAGTGGGTACAGGGTGAGTGGGTTGTGATTCTGAAGTCATACTTACCTGTGGTTGATGACAATGACAGGATTTATGACTTGGACCTGACCTATGTAATACTGTGGGGTCTAACCTTTTGGTGAGTGTTCATTCTTTTCCATGGCAACTGGATGTCCTTAGGTGAACTCATATTGCATGTGATGTGAAGCAGATAAGAGCTCTAAGACACTGTCTTTATGTTTAACCACTTGCCGATATACGTCGGCAGAATGGGACATACAGGCAGATTAACGTACCTGTACGTTACCCTTTAAGACGCGGCTTGTGGGCGTGCGCGAGTTCGACCGTGGGTCCCGCAGGATTCAATGTCCACCGGGAGTCCTGCGATCGTCTCACGGAGAGGAAGAACGGGGAAATGCTAATGTAAACAAGCATTTCCCCATTCTTCCTAGTGACAGGACACTGATCACAGCTCCCTGTGATCAAGAGCGGTGATCAGTGTCGTGCCACACATAGCCCATCCCCCCTACAGTTAGAACACATCCCTAGGACACACTTAACCCCTTCCCTGCCCCCTACTGGTTAACCCCTTCACTGCCAGTCACATTTACACAGTAATAAGTGCATTTTTTATAGCACTGATCGCTGTATAAATGTGAATGGTCCCAAAATGGCGCCAAAAGTGTCCGATGTGTCCGCCATAATGTCGCAGTCACGATAAAAAAAAAAATCGCTGATCACCGCCATTACTAGTAAAAAAAAAATATTAATAAAAATGCCAAAAACTATCCCCTATTTTGTAGACACTATAACTTTTGCGCAAACCAATCAAACGCTTATTGCGATTTTGTTTATCAAAAATATGTAGAAAAATACATATCTGCCTAAACTGAGGAAAAAAATAATTTTATATATTTTTTGGGGATATTTATTATAGCAAAAAGTAAAAAAATATTGTTTTTTTTTTCAAAATTGTCGCTCTATTTTTATTTTTAGCGAAAAAAATAAAAACCACAGAAGTGATCAAATACCACCAAAAAGGAAGCTCTAATTGTGGGAAAAAAAGGATGTAAATTTTGTTTGGGAGCCACGTCGCACGACCGCGCAATTGTCATTTAAAGCGACGCAGTGCCAAATCGCAAAAAGTGCTCTGGTCTTTGGCCAGCCAAATGGTCCGGGCGGAAGTGGTTAAAAAGAAAGAAGATTGGGGCATCATGTTTTTGCTCTTTAAGTGCTACATGTTTATGATTACTTTCCAATGTGAACACTCTATGCTTTTTAGTGCACTGCGTTGAAAAAAGAGCAGGTGCGTAAAAAACTTTCTTTGCATGAATGAGCTGCCTTAATACAACGCACATAAACATGCCAAAATAATGTAAAACCGAATTAATAGTAGACACATCTTCTCAGACCACTCCCACCCAGAAGCAGCAGCTACAATCTTAGATTTCACTGCTAATTCCAGTGTAGGTGACAAGACTCATGTGTTCAGACATAATGGTAATCTCATCTAGGGATATAATAAAACATTAATTTGTGAATGTTACTAATGTACAGTATAAATGACTAGTTGCAGAAGCGGGTATACCTAAAGAGATATTATTATTTATTGGGGGGTGTGGTCTGCGCATGTCTGGGTGAGGGACGAGAGGCCAGCTCTAGGTGAAAAAAAATGAGCGGCGTTAGCGGTGCCCCAGCGTGGCCCGAGCCGGATGACATAGCGGGCTATCGCGCTGACACACAGCTGATACACAGGAGCAGTATGAGTGCGGGGAAACAGCGGTAAACAAGAACCACCCGCAAAGCAGCACAGACAAGGAGAACGTGCAGAGAAGGGGATCAGCAGCCAGAGATACACCGCTACTTCCCCACCATACAAGAAGTGGGTTTGGAGCCAGGGGTTGAGAGAGGTGAGAGCAGTGAGATAGACACGCCGCTGCAGCTTGGGGGTAGATTACTTATGCAAAAAGTACCCATGCAGTCAAACCAGACACAGATGGCGGTTAGAGCCAGTGTGGAAGCCTTACTGACCAACCCACAGAGCCCCCGTATGACAGCTGCAGTTGCCAGGACTAGGGATGAGCCGAACACCCCCGGGTTCGGTTCGCACCAGAACCTTCGAACGGACCGAAAGTTCGCGCAAATTTTCGAACCCTATTCGTTATAATGGACGCGAACGTTCGAAATCAAAATTGCTAATTACAACGGCCAGTATGCATGTTAATGTCATAAAACAGGTTTGGGGACCCGGGTCCTGCCCCAGGGGACATATATCAATGCAAAAATAAATTTTAAAAACTAACGTTTTTTCGGGAGCAGTCATTTTAATGATGCATAAAGTGAAAAAAAAAAAGTGAAATTTTCCTTTAAATATGGTACCTGGGGGGTGTCTAAAGTATGCCTGTGAAGTGGCATGTGTTTCCCGTGTTTAGAACTGTCCTTGCACAAAATGACATTTGTAAAGGAAAAAAAGAAGCCATTTAAAACCACTTGCGGCTTTAATGTCATGTCTTGTCCTGGCCGCCATATGGCTGAAAATCCTTGAGAAAAATGGCATGGCTACCCCATCACCCCACCCCCCACCCCAGCCCCTTTGGGTCTTGTATGGATATTAAGGGGGACCCCGCACCCAAAATAAAACCCTATACCTACAACCCTATATACTCTGAACAGCAGTATATAGGTGGTGCAAACAAGACACGGACTGTAGGTTTGTTCTTAAGTAGAATCTGAACAGGTACATTATGAAGTGTAGCTCCATCCCCAAAAAATCTATTTTTAAGCTTTTTGGAGAACATAGGGAGGGGTTATCACCCCTGTAACATTTGCTGTCTTTGCACATCTGTTCAGAACATGTCACCTCACTTTCCGTCCCAATGACAAATGTTTTTGGAAAAGTGGGGTTTTAATTGAAACAAGGATTGGTGATAAAGCATCAGTAGAGAGGAGATACCTTTTCCCCAAATTAAATCTAACAGGATAGAATTTCCCTTCCTAGGGGTAGATTTCCTCTCACTTCCTATTTTCTCTTGCCGTTTGCAAGTAGGAGTCGTTTGTAAGTTGGATGTTTGAAAGTAGGGGCCTGCCGTATATACTCTGCAGAAATTTGGCCTATTAGATGTTGGTGTAGCCACAAGACTGGTGGGCACAGGAATGGGCCCTGCTGTGAGTTAATAGATCAAGATTTGTACTTGCATGCACCTGTTGAACCGGGCAGAAAAATTGGGCCTTTGGTGGTGGTGGTGGTGGTGGTGGACGGTGTTGCCACAAGACTGTAAGCCCTCACAGTTACTCTTGGTGGGTGCAGGAATGGGCCCTGCTGTGAGTTATTAGATCAAGATTTGTAATTGCATGCACCTGTTGAACAGGGCAGAAAAATTGGGCCTTTGGTGGTGGTGGTGGTGGTGGCCGGTGTTGCCACAAGACTGTAGGCCCTCATAGTTACTCTTGGTGGGCACAGGAATGGGCCCTGCTGTGAACTATTAGATCAAGATTTGTAATTACACGCCCCTGTTAAACAGGGGCTGAAAAATTGTGCCTTAGGCATTGGTGCTGGTGCCACAACACTGCAACCCCTCACAGATACTGTACTTGGAGCACAGCAGTCACACCTGTTGCGAAGCATCTTTTTAAAAAATTGTAATTACACGCCCCTGTTATACAGGGGCTGAAAAATTGTGCCTTAGGCACTGGTGCTGGTGCCACAACACTGCAACCCCTCACAGATACTGTACTCTGAGCACAGCAATGAGACCTGTTGCAAAGCATTGCCTAAAAATTGCAATTACACGCCCCAACAGGGGCTGAAAAATTGTGCCTTAGGCACTGGTGCTGGTGCCACAACACTGCAACCCCTCACAGATACTGTACTTGGAGCACAGCAGTCACACCTGTTGCGAAGCATCTTTTTAAAAAATTGTAATTACACGCCCCTGTTATACAGGGGCTGAAAAATTGTGCCTTAGGCACTGGTGTGGTGGCATGGATCATTGAGGAGGAGGAAGAGGATAGTCAGTGAACATAACAGGACAGTCACTCAGCATAGGCAGTCTTGAAGGGATGTGACATTATAAATTATTCCGTTATATCCGCTTCAGGTGTCTGGTAGCTGGTGGTGATCCAAGACTGATTCATTTTTATGAAGGTCAGTCGATCAACCGAGTCGGTGGACAGGCGCACCCTATGATCGGTGACAAATCCTCCAGCAGCACTGAATGTGCGTTCGGAAAGAACGCTGGATGCAGGACAGGCCAGTAGCTCAATTGCATACTGTGCAAGCTCTGGCCAGTGATCCATCCTCAGGACCCAGTAAGCCAGAGGATTTTCGGTGGGAAAGGTGTCCAAGTCTGACCTTGCCCCTAGGTATTCCTGCACCATGTATATCAGCCGCTGGCGATGGTTGCTGGAACCGATCATACCTTGGGGCTGCAGACTAAAAAATTGTCTGAAGCCTCAGCAACTCGTCGTCCAGGACCAGGAGTTTGTAACCTCCCAGTTTCTGGGAACGCGTTGCACAGACCTTTCTGCAAGGCCTCCCTGAGATGTCTCATCCTCTGCTCCCTCTGCGACGGCAAGATAAGGTCCGCAACCTTACCCTTGTACCGTGGATCAAGGAGAGTGACCAGCCAGTAATGGTCCCTCTCCTTGATCCGAAGAACACGAGGATCCTTCCGCAGGCTTTGCAGGATCAGGGAGGCCATGCAGCGTAGGTTAGCTGAGGCATTCGGTCCAGAGTCTTCTGGGTCACTGAGGATGACATGATCGCCAGCCACCTCCTCCCAGCCACGTACAAGTCCACTGGTTTGTTGGGACTGTACATCATCCCTAAAAGACTGCTGCTGCTGATGCTGAGTGCCAGGCTCCACCTCCATGCTCACACAATCCTCCTCCTCCTCCTCCTCCTCATCCTCATCCTCTTCCTGTGTGATGGGTGGGACAGAAGGAACACTGTCTGGATAAAGGGGGCCTTGAGAGGCAAGGAAGTCCTCCTCTTCCTGCCTCTGTTCTGCCTCAAGTGCCCTGTCCATTATCCCACGCAGCGTATGCTCCAACAGGTGGACAAGAGGTACAGTGTCACTGATGCATGCACTGTCACTGCTCACCATCCTCGTGGCCTCCTCAAATGGTGAGAGGACAGTGCATGCATCCCTGATCATGCTCCACTGGCGTGGGGAAAAAAAGCCAAGCTCCCCTGACCCTGTCCTGGTGCCGTAGTCGCAAAGGTACTCATTGATGGCCCTCTGCTGCGTGTGCAGTCGCTGCAGCATGGCCAACGTTGAGTTCCACCTGGTGGGCATGTCACATATTAGGCGGTTCTTGGGCAGGTTCAGCTCCTTTTGCAGCTCAGTCAGCCGAGCACTGGCATTATAAGATCGGCGGAAATGCACACAGACTTTCCTGGCCTGCCTCAGGACATCCTGTAAGCCTGGGAACCTGCCCAAGAACCGCTGCACCACCAGGTTGAGGACGTGAGCCATACAGGGCACATGGGTGAGCTGCCCCTGTCGCAGGGCGGAGAGGAGGTTGGTGCCATTGTCAGAAACGACCATTCCTGGCTTAAGCTGGCGTGGCGTCAACCACCTCTCGGCCTGCCCCTGCAGAGCTGCCAGAACCTCTGGCCCAGTGTGGCTCCTGTCCCCCAAACACACCAGCGCAAGCATGGCATGGCATCTTTTTGCCTGCGTACTCACGTAGCCCCTTGTACGCCTACGGAGCACCGCTGGTTCCGAGGACAGAGCACTCGAAGAGGACATGGAGGAAGAAGAAGAGGAGGGGGTGGAGGAGAGAGGTGTGTCACAACCAGTAGTAGCATTTTGGAGGCGTGGTGGCGGAACAACCTCCAACACTACTGCACCTTGTCCTGCATCCCTCCCAGCTGCCAATAGAGTGACCCAATGGGCCGTGAAAGAAAGATAACGTCCCTGTCCATGCCTGCTGGACCATGAGTCAGCGGTAATATGCACCTTACCGCTGACCGCCCTGTCCAGCGAGGCATGGACATTGCCTTCCACATGCCGGTAGAGAGACGGAATCGCCTTCCGTGAGAAAAAGTGGCGTTTGGGAACCTGCCACTGAGGAACCGCACATTGAAAAAACTCACAGAAGGGGGCCGAGTCTACCAACTGAAAAGGCAGCAGTTGAAGTGCTAGCAATTTAGCCAAGCTAGCATTCAACCGCTGGGCATGTGGATGGCTGGGAGTATACTTCTTTCAACGGTCCAGCAGCTGGGGCAGGGAAATTTGCCTGCTACAATCGGACGTCGGTGTACTGCAAGTACTTGGTTGTGACACACCTAATTCTACACCTTCAGTCCTCTCAGAGCAGCTTTCAGAGAGGACTGAAGATATAGTGGGGATGGAGATCCCAGCTGATGAGGAGCAAGGAGAGGTCCGCTTTGTTCTTTGGTGTGGGTCTTTTATGTGTGCTTGCCAACGAGCTGCATGGCAGGTCGACATATGTCTGCTCATGCTTGTGGTGCCCAAGCGGCTGATGTTTTGGCCACGCGAGATACGCTTGAGACAAATATTGCAAATAGCAGTGGTGCGATCTGATGCACTCGTCTCAAAAAAGGCCCACACCAAAGAACTTTTGTGATAACGTGCAGAGGCAGCGCCCTGCACAGGCGGAGCTCTGCGGTGTGGTACAGTTGCTGTGCTGGCCTCTAGCTGGCCTCCAGGGGGCATCCTGCCTCATTGGACATGTGACGCCGCATCCTCCTCCTCCTCCTCCTCCTCTCTCCCTTCAGGCACCCACGTGGAGTCAGTGACCTCATCATCGCCTCCCTCTTCACCACTAGAGCAAACCTGGCAGTAATCTGCAGCTGGTGGAACAGTACTGCCAGATTGCTGTCCTTCAGCATCCCCTCTCTCTGCGCGCACACTACTGACTTCCTCAAGCTGGGTATCATCATCCGAGCCTTCGAATCGTTGGGCATCCTCCTGGAGCATGTACCCAACACTGTGCTCAAACAGTTCGGGGGACTCCTCAGGAGGACATGGTGGGTCTAGGGAAGGGGTGGCTGATGATGTCATTGAGTACGCGTTGGCAGCTGCTCTGCCAGTACCCTGAGCCTGGGTGAGAGAGGATGAGGAGGATGAGAAGGGCTTGGTCATCCATTCTACCAAGCCTTCGGCATGATGCGGCTCCACATGTCCAGCTGCCGAAAACAAAGACAAGCGTGTCCCATGGCCACGTGCTGATGACGATGCACGACCACGTCCACGGCCAGCACTGTTGTCTCTAGAAACAGAGCCTGCCTGCCCTGTGTTCTTGCCTCGGCACGCTCTGCCTCTCCTTGGCGGTCTTCCAGCCATTGTAGTCGGTAGTGTATATAGTATAAAAAATAGAGCTCCTATGTGTGCTCACAACACACTGTAGGTCCTATGGGTGCTGACACTAACACACTATAGGTACTATGTGTGCTGCTGACAAGAAAATATAGGAGCTCTGTTTGCTGCCACTAACACACTAGAAGTCCTATGGGTGCTGCTGAGAAGAAAATATAGGAGCTCTGTGTGATGCCACTAACACACTAGAAGTCCTATGGGTGCTGCTGAGAAGAAAATATAGGAGCTCTGTGTGATGCCACTAACACACTAGAAGTCCTATTGGTGCTTCTGAGATGAAAATATAGGAGCTCTGTGTGATGCCACTAACACACTAGAAGTCCTATGGGTGCTGCTGAGAAGAAAATATAGGAGCTCTGTGTGATGCCACTAACACACTAGAAGTCCTATTGGTGCTTCTGAGATGAAAATATAGGAGCTCTGTGTGATGCCACTAACACACTAGAAGTCCTATGGGTGCTGCTGAGAAGAAAATATAGGAGCTCTGTGTGATGCCACTAACACACTAGAAGTCCTATGGGTGCTTCTGAGAAGAAAATATAGGAGCTCTTTGTGATGCCACTAACACACTAGAAGTCCTATGGGTGCTGCTGAGAAGAAAATATAGGAGCTCTGTGTGATGCCACTAACACACTAGAAGTCCTATGGGTGCTTCTGAGATGAAAATATAGGAGCTCTGTGTGATGCCACTAACACACTAGAAGTCCTATGGGTGCTGCTGAGAAGAAAATATAGGAGCTCTGTTTGCTGCCACTAACACACTAGAAGTCCTATGGGTGCTGCTGAGAAGAAAATATAGGAGCTCTGTGTGATGCCACTAACACACTAGAAGTCCTATGGGTGCTTCTGAGATGAAAATATAGGAGCTCTGTGTGATGCCACTAACACACTAGAAGTCCTATGGGTGCTTCTGAGAAGAAAATATAGGAGCTCTGTGTAATGCCACTAACACACTAGAAGTCCTATGGGTGCTGCTGAGAAGAAAATATAGGAGCTCTGTGTGATGCCACTAACACACTAGAAGTCCTATTGGTGCTTCTGAGATGAAAATATAGAAGCTCTGTGTGATGCCACTAACACACTAGAAGTCCTATGGGTGCTGCTGAGAAGAAAATATAGGAGCTCTGTGTGATGCCACTAACACACTAGAAGTCCTATTGGTGCTTCTGAGATGAAAATATAGGAGCTCTGTGTGATGCCACTAACACACTAGAAGTCCTATGGGTGCTGCTGAGAAGAAAATATAGGAGCTCTGTGTGATGCCACTAACACACTAGAAGTCCTATTGGTGCTTCTGAGATGAAAATATAGGAGCTCTGTGTGATGCCACTAACACACTAGAAGTCCTATGGGTGCTGCTGAGAAGAAAATATAGGAGCTCTGTGTGATGCCACTAACACACTAGAAGTCCTATTGGTGCTTCTGAGATGAAAATATAGGAGCTCTGTGTGATGCCACTAACACACTAGAAGTCCTATGGGTGCTGCTGAGAAGAAAATATAGGAGCTCTGTGTGATGCCACTAACACACTAGAAGTCCTATGGGTGCTTCTGAGAAGAAAATATAGGAGCTATGTGAGATGCCACTAACACACTAGAAGTCCTATGGGTGCTGCTGAGAAGAAAATATAGGAGCTCTGTGTGATGCCACTAACACACTAGAAGTCCTATGGGTGCTTCTGAGAAGAAAATATAGGAGCTCTGTGTGATGCCACTAACACACTAGAAGTCCTATGGGTGCTGCTGAGAAGAAAATATAGGAGCTCTGTGTGATGCCACTAACACACTAGAAGTCCTATGGGTGCTTCTGAGATGAAAATATAGGAGCTCTGTGTGAAGCCACTAACACACTAGAAGTCCTATGGGTGCTTCTGAGATGAAAATATAGGAGCTCTGTTTGCTGCCACTAACACACTAGAAGTCCTATGGGTGCTGCTGAGAAGAAAATATAGGAGCTCTGTGTGATGCCACTAACACACTAGAAGTCCTATGGGTGCTTCTGAGAAGAAAATACAGGAGCTCTGTGTGATGCCACTAACACACTAGAAGTCCTATGGGTGCTGCTGAGAAGAAAATATAGGAGCTCTGTGTGATGCCACTAACACACTAGAAGTCCTATGGGTGCTTCTGAGATGAAAATATAGGAACTCTGTGTGATGCCACTAACACACTAGAAGTCCTATGGGTGCTGCTGAGAAGAAAATATAGGAGCTCTGTGTGATGCCACTAACACACTAGAAGTCCTATGGGTGCTTCTGAGATGAAAATATAGGAGCTCTGTGTGATGCCACTAACACACTAGAAGTCCTATGGGTGCTGCTGAGAAGAAAATATAGGAGCTCTGTTTGCTGCCACTAACACACTAGAAGTCCTATGGGTGCTGCTGAGAAGAAAATATAGGAGCTCTGTGTGATGCCACTAACACACTAGAAGTCCTATGGGTGCTTCTGAGATGAAAATATAGGAGCTCTGTTTGCTGCCACTAACACACTAGAAGTCCTATGGGTGCTGCTGAGAAGAAAATATAGGAGCTCTGTGTGATGCCACTAACACACTAGAAGTCCTATGGGTGCTTCTGAGAAGAAAATATAGGAGCTCTGTGTGATTCCACTAACACACTAGAAGTCCTATGGGTGCTTCTGAGATGAAAATATAGGAGCTCTGTTTGCTGCCACTAACACACTAGAAGTCCTATGGGTGCTGCTGAGAAGAAAATATAGGAGCTCTGTTTGCTGCCACTAACACACTAGAAGTCCTATGGGTGCTGCTGAGAAGAAAATATAGGAGCTCTGTGTGATGCCACTAACACACTAGAAGTCCTATGGGTGCTTCTGAGAAGAAAATATAGGAGCTCTGTGTGATGCCACTAACACACTAGAAGTCCTATGGGTGCTTCTGAGATGAAAATATAGGAACTCTGTGTGATGCCACTAACACACTAGAAGTCCTATGGGTGCTGCTGAGAAGAAAATATAGGAGCTCTGTTTGCTGCCACTAACACACTAGAAGTCCTATGGGTGCTGCTGAGAAGAAAATATAGGAGCTCTGTGTGATGCCACTAACACACTAGAAGTCCTATGGGTGCTTCTGAGATGAAAATATAGGAGCTCTGTGTGAAGCCACTAACACACTAGAAGTCCTATGGGTGCTGCTGAGAAGAAAATATAGGAGCTCTGTTTGCTGCCACTAACACACTAGAAGTCCTATGGGTGCTGTTGGGGTGCAATGCTGTGCTAACAGCACTGCGGTTGGTACTACTGCAATACTGTACTAACAGTAAGCACGCATCAGACTAATCCCCAGCAGCAGCTAATAACACACTAACTGTGCAATCAGCAGCAATGAACGATCAATGACTTAGGTAGCAATGGTTTAGCAAAGAAATAGCCAATGGTTTAGCAAAGAAGAGCAAATCTTTCAGTATCAAGCAAAGACAGAATCAGCAGACTGATCTCTCCTAAAGCCGGAACTCTTGTGACCGGGGCCGACGGCGTGGCGGCCTTTTAAATGGTGGGGTGTGTACTAAAGCCCCTGAGCTGTAATTGGCTACAGGCGTCCTGCCTGTAGCCAATTATTGCTCTCCGAGTTTCGGGCGCTGTGATTGGCCAAGCATGCGGGGTCACAGTGCATGCTTGGCCAATCATCAGCCAGCAATGCACTGCGCCGGCCGCGCCGGCCGCAATGCATTGCGGGGCCGCTCGCATCACACAAATGTGATGCGAACGGCCCAAATAGTTCTGGGCTCGCCGAGCGAGCGAACGCCCGGTGCTCGATTCGAACGTGGGTTCGAATCGAGCACCGGGCCCATCCCTAGCCAGGACTATACCAACCCCCCCCCTACAAGGGGAGACAGAGGCAGGGGGGCTAAAAATTGAGGATTTGAAAACACTTATCCAGGCGCTTCCTACAAGAGCTGATATAGAAGCCCTGATTGCAAAAGTGGAGGAAGCGCACTGTAAGGAGCTGGAGATGGTCCGGGGAGAGCTACTGGTATTAACAGATCGCGTAACAGAAGGCGAGAGTGTATCCCAACGTCTGGAACAACGGATGAATGTACTGGAAAAGGCCAGCCACTGTCAAGGGGAGGCGTCAGTGACCTTACAATTACAGCTGGAGGACCTCCAGGACCGAAGAAGACGTAACAGCGTACGCATACAAGGTATTCCAGAAGCAACGGACCAGGAGGATCTCCAGGAGGTGGTAAAGTGTATTTTTCAAAAATTATTGAAAGACGCTATGCCTTTAAATTGTGAGCTCAATAGAGTCCATAGAGCACTGGGCCCCAAGTCTAAAGATATTAAGCGCCCCCGCGACGCGGTATGCTGCCTGCATTATTTTGCGCATAGGGAGGCAATATTACGGAAAGCCTGAGAAGCAGGAACATTAGACTTTAATGGGGCTCAGTTGAAGATCTTACCTGACTTATCAAGGGCCACACTGCAGCGCAGGGCCTTGCTATGCCCAGTATTACAACGGGTGCGGGACTGGGGGGGGGGGAACATACCAGTGGAGATTCCCAATCTCAGTATTGATAAAAAAGGGTTCGCTGGCATTTTGGTTATGATCTAGAGCGGATTTACCAGATCTTTATGCCTTTTTGGGAACTGAACCATTTGCGGTCCCAGATTGGCTGCAACTAGACCCGGGAAAGCCTAGAGCATAGAGAGACCGGACTAATATAGCAGGGCTAACACATCAGGGAAAATTAAGCTACTTTTGTCTTCTTTCCCGCTTTCTATTGTTCTATTTTTATTTTATTTTTTGAAGGAGCATCCGGAGGAGAAGCTGGAGGAGCAAGAGTGAAAGGACTGGGAGGGGGGGGGGTATGGAGTATATGGACGAGGGGGGGCGGTGGAGTTTTCTTTTTTTTTGTGGTCTTGTGGGGGGGGGGAATTTTTCTTTTGTTGGTCATCCCTCTTCCACCTGACCCATAATCTCCTACTTACCTTTTTACAAGTTAGGTACAAAGGACCGTATAGGTGGATTGAATGTCCAGGATACCTTGGCCCCTTTCCTATGTTTCTCTTTTTCGCTTCTTCTTTTTTGCTTCAGCTAGACTTTGAGGTACAAGGGGCGGTATCTTGGAAAAGACTGTTCTGGATTTTTTTTTTGTTAATACAATATATTCCACCATATTCCACTCCCATTCTTGGAGTTTGTTGTGGGAGCTCCTCGTTGGATCGTCACTTGTGTAATTTGTTTTGTTCCTTCTGAGATTAGATGAGCGAGAATAAAGGTGTAAGGATTGGATAAAGGTCTCATGTTTAAGCGGGAGAGAATATGTCCGACTGATACTAAATGGTTGTTTTAAGTGGGTACCGAGAAGTGGATAAGAGGATCTGGAGGAGGGGTCGGGGACACCTCTCTTGGGAATGTGCGCAACCAATCCCCCCGAGTAGGTTAACACTCAGGTAGGGTAAGGGATTAGGAGTGTTTAAAGCTAATTAGCTTTGAATATCATTTGGGGAGGGGAAACAGAAGTGCCCCCGCTCCTTTTCATATTAGATTAGGGGGGTCTTTTTTCTTTTTTGGGGGTTTTCTTCGCTCTCTCTCCCCTAGTGACCTCTAGTTGTTTTTTTTGGTAGGAAGAAAACTTCTGAGTCAGTATACGTGTACAGGGATTTCTACTCCATTTTTTCCGCTTCTGGGTATGATAAGAAATGGATATGTTATCAATTATGTCAATCAACGCAAAAGGGTTAAATACCTCAGAAAAAAGACGGATTTTATTGCAGGAGCTGAAACGAATGGGAAGTCACATAGCATTTGTTCAGGAAACACACTTTAGAGAAGGTGGTCTCCCCTTTCTTAAAAACAGATTTTATCCGACTGGATACCATGCGACTAACCCTGTGGCTAAGAAGGGGGGAGTATCTATTTTGATCTCGAGTAGGATTCCATGGTCATGTACAGACTCCCTGGTGGATGCCGGGGGACAATATCTGCTGCTGAAAAGGTACGATCGAGGGGTCAGGGGTAACACTGGATTCTTCTATGCCCCGAATACACAACAGGGTGTATTCTTTGGGAAAATTTTGGATAAACTTTTGGGCTTCCAGGAAGGCCAGCTGATTTTGGGGGGGGGGGTTTAAATATTCCGCTGGTCTCCAGGGAAGATACCTCGGCGGCTCCGCCGGGTACCCAGAAACGGACTTCCCGGTTGTTACAGAGAGCGAGGCCGGTGGATGTATGGAGGTTGTTACACCAGGAGAGAGGGACTATTCTTTTTACTCCACCCCCCATAAAACATATTTCCGTATAGATTACTACTTTATTCCACACAATCGGCTGCATGCAGTTAAAGAAGTTGAAATTGGAAGAATCACATGGTCAGACCATGCACCAATTTCTTTGAATTATACCCTCTCGAACTTCCAACTTCCTGGTTCGACAACCTGGAGGCTTAACGAAAGCCTCTTACAGGACGCCGCTGTATTGGAGGATGTCCGGAGAGAAGCAACATGGTACTTCCAAACCAATGACACACCAGATTGCGATCCAGGGGTGATTTGGGAGGCGCATAAAGCGGTGATGAGGGGAGTATTAATGAAACATGGGGCAAGGATTAAGAGGGAAAGAGAAGCAAAATTAGCGGCCTTAATGGCAGACATTGCTCGCTTAGAAGATTTACACAAACGGTGCCCTAACCCAGACCTGGAAAGAGATCTTATGACGACTACAGAGTTTCTATTGTATAAAGCAAAGAGGGCAATACAGACAGGAAGGAAACAGAGTTATGAATTTGTCAATAAGTGTGGGAAGCAATTGGCCAACTCTTTGAGGGAACAACAATAAAAGACATACGTATGAATGATTATGGGGGCCGGAGGCGAAAAAAACGTAGGTTACTCAGAGAGATATCACAGCAGTTCGGAGACTTTTATACATCTCTGTACAATTTGCCGTCTAGTTCTCAGAACCAAGCCGTTCTAGAAGAGTACAGTCACAATAGAAGAAATTCAGGATGCAGTAAAAAGGGGGAAGGGAGGTAAGTCCCCTGGCCCAGATGGTTTTACCATTCAATACTATAAACTCCCTCTCCCTATTTTAGGACCTTATCTTGTAAAAATGTTTAACGGACTAGGAGATACAAGTTCCTTCCACACAGAATCCTTGAAATCCTTGATTTCGGTTATACTTAAGGAGGGTAAGGACCCATCGCAATGCGGGAGTTACAGACCGATATCGTTACTAAATCCAGATCTGAAGCTTTTCTAAAAGATACTGGCAATGCGACTTCAACAGCAGATACCCGGACTGGTCCATAAAGACCAGGTGGGGTTTGTACAGACGCGAGAAGCTAGAGATAACACGATAAACATTTAATCTGATTCACTTGGCGAGTACATCCCGAACCCCATGTGTCTTCCTGGGGACAGATGCGGAGAAAGCTTTTGATCGTATTAATTGGCAATTTATGTTCTCGGTTCTGAGACACATGGGATTCGGGAGAAATATGCTACAGTGGATCTCGAGTATCTATACCTACCCCTCCGCCCAGCTTAAAGTAAATAGAACTATGTCTCCACTTTTCAAGCTATCTAATGGGACTAGACAAGGGTGTCCGCTATTTCTGGAGACATATGGTTCTTTATCTAATTTCAAGATACATTTTTCAAAATCTGAGGAGATGGGGGTTGCTATTCCCCAAGAAGAGCTGAACACTCTGAAGGCGAATTACAAATTTAAATGGACAGACCGGGCACTGAAGTACCTGGTAACCTCCATTCCGGCAGACCTCTCGCTCATATACAAGCTACATTTTTTACCATTATTAGCTAAAGGTACGGACCTTCTTGGAGCGATGGCAGAAGGGGTTCCACTCGTGGTTTGGGAGGTGCGATATTATTAAAATGAATATTCTACCGAAATTCCTGTATCGCTTTCAAGCACTTCCCATTGCCCTACCCAAACATTTTTCCAAACAAATTCATTCCCTTTTTGGTAGATTTGTATGGGCAAATAAACATTCAAGAATCAGGAGATCTTTGTTGTCGTTACCAAAACGATATGGAAGTCTGTCTATGCCAGACATATATAAATACTACCAGGCAGCTTTATTGAGTCGTCTGATTGACTGGAGCCAACATAGGGAGGGGAAAATGTGTCCGGATTTAGAACAAGCTCAGTGTAATTTTACTATTGCACCGAGCGGCATGGTGTTATAGGGACCTCCCGAAGAGTATGAAGGCACACCCCCTGATAGGTCCTTCCTTTCGGATGGGATACAGACTTTTTGTGAGGGGTAAACTATCGACACTAGACTCACCCCTATTCCCCATTCTAGGGAACCCGCAGTTTGGGCCATGTCTGAAGAAGGGACCTTTTGGCAGATTGATAGACCAGTGACTGTTTCAAGCCTCCCATTTTGTGAAAGTAGGAGCGTGGCCCACGATACAGGAGATGATAACAGATCCCACACTATACCAATTAGACTTCTGAAGGGCACTGCAGCTGAGACATTTCTTTGGCACTCTAAGATCACTGAGTAGATATGAACGAACGTTAACAAAGTTTGGGGAGTGGTACATTGCATCAAACCCTTTCCAAACTGAGTGGATTGCTGAATATACCCTCCGAGAATTTTAGGCTGCCCTTTTTCAATAGATGGGAGACGGAGTTAGATAGGGTTTTCTCGGAGGAGCAACAGAACAAAATAATATGTACCATGTTTGAATCCTCAGTCTGTATAAAAATACAGGAGACAAATTTTAAGATCATATCGCAGTGGTACCGTACCCCAGCCATCCCAAACAGATGTTACTCAGACATACCAGATAAATGTTGGCGGTGTGGAGAAGGTGGGACATTAATACATATTTTTTGGACATGCCCCAGAATAAAGAGCTTCTGGAGGGACGTCCGGGAAATTGCCCAAAGGTTTAGAGATCAGGAGATACCGGAGGACCTGACTTTTTTCTTACTACAGGATTCTGATATTCCGGTCAAACAATATAAGAAGTCGATCCTGTGTCATCTCCTGAATGCAGCAAGAGCATGTATCCCAGCAATGTTGAAACAGACCCACCCTCCATCATTAGGGATGTGGCTCAAACAAGTAGAATATCTGAATATGATGGAGGATCTGGTCTGGACCTCCCGGCAGAAACGGGGGGTCTATTTGGAGACATGGTCCCAATGGAATCTTTTTAAATACTCTGATAAGGGAAGAAACCTCATAGATGTGAACTGAGCAGATGCTATTGGTAGATACTGGGGATGCGACGGGGAGAGAGAGAGGGGGGAGGGGAGGTTGTTTCTTCCTTCTTTTTTTTTCTGGGGGGGTGGGGGGGAGGGGAAAATATGAAACAAAGAGAGAAGTACAAATAAAAAAGGGACGGAAGGCCCCCCTAGACCTGGGGACAAGGAGCAGGACCCAGGAGGAAGGGGGGATGGATGCTCACTGAGATGTGTATTGAAAAGCAGAGGACTGAGATTTGATGTAATAAGGTGATAGGAGGTGATTAAGGGTACGAAGAAACAGGAATAAAGTATAGGAAAAAAGAAGCCCTAGGGCTAACGTAGCGCTAGTGATATTAAATGAGCAAACTAATATTGAAATAGACAAAAAGCAGCTCGCATAAATAGTCTAATACAAAAAACTATAAAACAGTAAAAAATATATGGAGGAATGCAGCGCTTAAAGAATGAAAAATAGGGACTAAATGGAATGATCAAGCCCTAGTATGGGTAGGTGGTGTGATCTAACCCAAGGGTGGGTAAATAGTCTAAATCGTGAATGACCACAAAAAAAGAACAACTTCATATACGTGAACCTAACAAAAAATCCACAAATAAAACCCTGTGAAGAAAAGAAACAAATCCGATAAAATGATTAATCTAAAATAAGTCTATAGCCAAAAAAAATTTGAATTGACACAAATGTAAGATGTGGTCAACTGAATGAATGATAAAAAAGGCAATCAAATACTGATGATAAATATAAAAAATTAAATAGAATAAAAATACAAAAAAAATCGGCCAATCCCCAGTTGATGTCCAGTGGTGACGAAATGCGTAGGGGGCCGGTGATGTTATTACGCTCTGACTACACACAAGGGAGACCCACGGAACACAGGAACCCGGGAAGGATTTGAAAAGACGCCGGATCTTTTATCGTTATATTGCTGCACATTACACTGCTGATCTTCGCTGATTAACTACAGTGATTCTGTAAGTGCAACCCTTACGTTTTATTAAAATCGTGGTTTTATTACTACACCATGGAGGCTTTCTTTTTTTTATTTTGAGTATTCATCTGACGGCGAGCCACTGACTAGGAGATTATCAAGCTGTGGGGAAGCCTCATTCTCTGAGCTGGGTGAGACTGTGTCATACAGTCAAGGCTATCTGTATTCATCTGACGGCGAGCCACTGACTAGGAGATTATCAAGCTGTGGGGAAGCCTCATTCTCTGAGCTGGGTGAGACTGTGTCATACAGTCAAGGCTATCTGGTAAGCAGTATCATCACTCACTTGGGTGTCACGTCTGTACCCTGGCACAGTTCTCTTGGGAAGAAGCTTTCTCCTTCACCATCTCTCTCTGGATTTGCTTTTGAGATTTTTTTGGACATTTTTTTGTATTTTTATTCTATTTAATTTTTTATATTTATCATCAGTATTTGATTGCCTTTTTTATCATTAATTCAGTTGACCACATCTTACATTTGTGTCAATTCACAATTTTTTTGGCTATAGACTTACCGTATTTTAGATTAATCATTTTATCGGATTTATTTCTTTTCTTCACAGGGTTTTATTTGTGGATTTTTTGTTAGGTTCACGTATATTAAGTTGTTCTTTTTTTGTGGTCATTCACGATTTAGACTATTTACCCACCCTTGGGTTAGATCACACCACCTACCCATACTAGGGCTTGATCATTCCAGGAATAAAGTATATGATGGTATATCACAAATAGCAGATAAAGCTGGATAATGTGTTATGTATGAGATGTACGAAATGTACCTTGTTTTTTTTCTCTTGTTGAGGTTTGTTTCAAAACAAAATAAAAAGGAAAAATTGGAAAAGGAAAAAAAAAAAAAAAAAAAGATTATTATTTATTTATATATTTATTTATTTCTATGAAACCAACATCTCCATTACAAAGTAATGTATATAATTTAAGAGGGTAACATTGGTAATACATATACCGTATAAATGTTCCAAAGTCAAGTATATTGGTTTACTAGACAATTATAGTTAAAGCAAGCCTAATTTTGCACTCTCTAGCTTTATTAAATAAACCCCATTGTGTGTAATAAACAATCTTTTTTTTTTTAAATAAATACAATTTTCACCAATTTCATGCTGTGTTGTATTGCATTGCTGCAGATTGCCTGTAGATTTATTTGTGGTTACTTCTCGTGTGTAGCAGTATAGGCATTTGTTTCTTAGAACCTTAATAAAGCTGCACCTTTTATGCTGTAGTGCAGGGATATGCAATTAGCGGACCTCCAGCTGTTGCAAAACTACAAGTCCCATCATGCCTCTGCTTCTGGGTGTCATGCTTGCTGCTGTCAGAGTCTCGCTATGCCTCATGGGACTTGTAGTTTGGCAACAGCTGGAGGTCCGCTAATTGCATATCCCTGCTGTAGTGCATTGATTTTGCCAGCGGGGTGTACACAGTGGTTTCCTAAAATGTATCATCTGCCAGACTCTGTTGAGAGATCCAGAGTCGGTGGATTGGGCCTAGCCTCAACAAAACTCCTGGGCACCCTTCTGGAAAGTAGCCTGTAGTTTGGTACCTGGGTTAGAGGTGCTGAGTTCTTGCCCAGGCTGAGGGCCTTGGCCTTTTGGGCCACTATTTAAAACCTTGTGTTACTTAAATGGTCCTCACCCATGCAGATTCTACTGCAATAAGAAGATATCGCTAGGAACAATGGAGTAACCCACATCTCCACTGGTCCATAGTTGCAGTCAGTACCTGAGAGAAAACACCAAACCCTCTGTTCTATTGGATACCACCCCTTTCTGCTGTGGGCAGAATTATGGGCTCCATGCAGAGACTGCTATCTTCGAGAAAAGTGTGCTATCTCAACCCCTGTTCTGTTTGAAAGAAACCTTAAAAATTACATTCAAGGACCTTAGATTTCCATTGTTGCAAATAGTACAGCAAATGTGAGTACTGTGCCCAGGGACAAAGTTATCTCAATTGGAAGTCCAGTTTGCATTCTCAAGGTCCCATTGGGTATAGGCACTGCCAATGACACTTACTATGGTCCCATAATCTCACATTGGAGAGGCTCAGCTTTCAGGTACCACACGTGTGCTGATATTTTAGTACAAAACAGATTATAGCGCACACATGCAAAAATGACATTTATCCCGCAAGGCTAGTTAAAAACATCTGAACATATTCAAATTATACGGGGTTTGGTCACACTATATGGTCATATAGTGCTAAACCCACTTACTGCGTCAAAGTACCTTGATATTTTAGTAGTCTGAAGAGGGAAAAATCCAAAGTGTCTAACAATATTTCTACACCAGAAACATTTTCATGGTAAGACTCCACACCAGATTTACCAGCTCTTCTCTGTGCTCATTTCAGCCTTGTATAACATGCTATGGTAACAGCTATGCTAACACAATGAAGTACTTAATCTGGAATAAAATCACACTGTAAATTTTAATTTTGATGTTTAGAGACAATATGAACAGGATCCCTCATAAAGAGCTTCAATGTAGATAGAGCCTCAAAAGGAGGAGCCCAGTCTGGTTATTCATTATCTCTCAGCACAATAAAGTTCCTGTCCACATGCATGCACTCTAGCATTGGGCTGTTGATGTTCCTGTCTACATATATGCACATTAGTAAGATTTGCATGGCATTTCTCAGGGGAAGTTTCCTGATTGGGGATGGGCCGAACGACTCCCTGTTCTGTTCGCACCAGAACTTTAGAACTTTGCAAAAGTTTTGAACCGAAAAACTAACCCCATTAAAGTCTATGGGATCCAAACTGTAAAAATCAAAAGTGCCCTCTTTGAAGGCTTATATGAAAGTAATTGGGCATATAATGGTTATGGGAGTCTGGGTACTGCCCTGGGGGACATGTATCATAGAAAAAAAAGTTTATAGAAAAACGTCATTTTTACATGAGCAGTGATTTACTGATGCTTAAAGCAAAAGCAAAAAAAAAAAAAAAAAAAAAAGAGAAAAAGAAACAAAACAATAAAAATGACAAATTCCTTTCAATATAGTGCCTGAGGGGTCCCCTTAGTCTACCTGTAAAGTGGCACATCTGTACATTGTATAGAAGCTGGTGCAGCCATAATTTATAAAGCCAAAAAAATGACATTTTCCCTGCAAGCTTTCTATGGTTTGTGAACAACGGCTTGAGGAGCCACTCTGTATGTTGAGGACACAATGTAGTGCACTGGGAGCAAGATTAGAGATTTTTTGGAAAAATTCTGGGGTCTCTTGCACAGACTTTGGATAGAAGTAACAGGTGCGGAAAAATTGGTCTTTGGGTGTAGGAGGTGCCTTCACACCGTAACCCTATAGGAGGTACTCTTGATGAAAGCAAGAATTGACCTTGCTGTCAAAAATTGAAATCATATGCACCTGTCAAACAGGTGCAGAAAAATTGGTCTTTGGGTCTTAATTGTGCTCATAAAACCTACACCAAAAAATTCTTATGCCGTGTACACATGATCGAGTTTCACGGCGGTGAAAACACCGCCGTGAAACCCGAGGGGAAAAACGAGGACCGGCTTGGTCCCCTACACACGGCCATTTTTCACGACATGTTTTCTCTTGGTCGAGAAAACCGGCCGTGTGTAGGCTCCCTAGCAGTGTTTCCCTATGGGAAAACTGCCGAGGAAAAAAATGCCGTGATTCGCGACGAGAAAAAATTAGAGCATGTTTTTTCTCGTCGTGATTCCCGCTGTTTTTCTCGTCGGGAAAAATGCTGGAGAGCCTACACACGGCCGTTTTTCTCGTCCAAGAGAAAAAATGAAATTTTTCCAGACGAGAAAAGTGAACGTGTGTACGCGGCATCACAGATGAAATTAATACCCACAACGCTAGGCAGCCTAGAAGTCTTGCAGAGATTCCACATCCCAAAAACACTTAATCAGCAACATTGGCATCAGGGGCTTCATAGCTGCTGGTAATCCAGGACTGATTCATTTTGATAAATGTCAAAAGGTCCACGGAGTCTGTGGACAGACACGTTCTATTATCAGTAACAAAACCTCCAGCAGAACTGAATGCCCGTTAGGAAAGCACACTGGATGCAGGGCAGCCCAGCAGCTCAGTTGCATACTAGGCAAATTCTGGCCAGTGGTCTATTCTCATGACCCAGTATCCCAGCGGATCGTCAACTGGAAAGCTCTCTATCTCAGTTTCGCCCCTTTATAATTGTCCATCATATGATGTAGACGCTGCCAGTGGGATGTGGAAGCTGACAGCCCTGGGCGGCAGGGACTAAAAAAATTGTGAAATGCATCACTTAGGCGGCCCCATTCTCCATCGCTCCTCTCTTGACCAACAGAAGCCTCAAAACTATGTTTTCCACTACACTGTAACCTACCAGAGTGGGGAAAAGCATTAGATAAACTCCTCAAGAGATTTAATCTTCTGCAACCTCTGTGGGGACGGGATGCGTTCTGAGACTTCCCCCTTGTAACGATGGCCAAGGAGGTATTGAACAGTAATCTTGTGAGCAGCTAATGTATGGTCGACGGATACAGCAGCCAACTGGTAACACACTCCCAATATAAATGTGAAATAACGTGAATAAAGTAAATCAGCTGCACTAAATAAAGTGGTCCTTTTTAAACATCAAAGTGCAATTTACAGTGTCTGCGATTTTACCATAAAAAGTGACATATATCTTGAAAATAAAGTGCTATACAGTGCATAAACATATAAAGCCTTGATATGTAAAGAAAAAATCTGAATGCTTTGAATAATATCAATAAATAATAATAATAAAGTGCTTCAGTTCATATACTGTATAATCTTGTGTGACTTCTTTAAATCTTCGTATTCAAAAAAGTGCCAAAATTTTCATCCTAGTGCTCCCTCATACGGTATGTGCACACCTCTGTATATATATATATATATATATATATATATATATATATATATATATATGTGACCTCACTATTAGGTCACATGACCCTGTGACGTAACACGTAGGTGGGGCGCATATTGTTAACGAGACGCTTAGTTACCCATTGGAGTCAGCATGGAGCTGTTGTTGAAGTGTTTTGGATAAAAAAATGGCTGTATATAGTTGGTGCACTGGAGCACCTTTTTCATGTGTGTGTAATCATTACAATTTTAATAAGGTCAAGTTTTTAAACAGTTTAAGCACTTCTTCTATTTTTCATATACCAGATAAAAACGCCATTTGGAGACATACACAGACGGATTGGAAGAAGGCAAATCATCCGATTAGTCCTGGGAGACTAAAACGCGTTATCCGACCAAACTTAATTATGAGGTCACATATATTGAGATGAGCACATACCCTATTTCAAGATAAATGTCACTTTTGGTGGTCAAGGAGGGTTGCCAACCAATAGTGATCCTTCTCCTTGATGCCACGTATTCTTGGGTCCTTTTGCAGGCTTTGAAGCATGAGGGAGCCCATGCACCGCAAATTTGCGTAGGCATGAGAAGCAGACTCCTCGGGTCACAAGATTATAGTATCTGGAACTGCCTCCTCCCAGCCACGTACTACTCTCAAGGATTCTGGGGATGAAAAACCATCTCTTAAGGTGTGACGTATGTCTTCCTCTGCTTTAATGCCTCCAAAACTGCCAGAATCCTCCTGCTCCTCCTCTTTCTCTCCTCTTGTGTGTTCTGTGGCATAGGAAGAATGGTGTCTGCATAAAGCGGGCCTTGAGAGAAAAGGAAGTCCTCCTCTTCCTCTCACTGCTCTGCCTCAAGTGCCCTGTCCATAATGCCACATAGAGTCTGCTCCAGCAGGAACACAACAGAGATTGTGTCACTGTTGCATGCATTATTATGGCTCACCATCCTTGTGGCCTCCTCAAATGGTGACAGTACAGTGCATGCATCCTTTATCAAAAGCTATTGGTGTGGGGAAAAAAAGCTGAGCCGGCCTGAGCCTTTTGCGCCATACTCACACGGGTACTCATTGACGGCCCTCTGCTGCATGTGCAGCCGCTGCAGCATTGCCAAAGTTGAGTTCCACCTGGTAGACATGACACAAATCAGGTGGTATTCCTGCTAAATTTCAGCCAACCGAACACTGGCCGTGTATGACCGCCTGAAATGGCTACAGACTCTTCTGGCCTGCTTTAGCAAACCTTCCAACCCTGGGTACCAATTTAGGAAATGCACCACCAAACTGAGGACATGTGCCAGGCATGGCACATGTGTCAACTTTCCCTGTCAAAGGGCAGAACAGGAGGTTTGTGCTATTATCCCACATCACCATTCCTAGCTCCAGCTGGCATGGCGTGAACCACCTCTGAGCCCTGTGCTGCATCCTTCCAAGTTGCAAGCAGGGTTACCCAGTGTGCTGTGAACAAAATATATCATCCCTGACAATGCTTGCTGGACCACGTGTCAGCAGTAACGTGGACCTTGCGGCATTAATGCCTTGCCCAATAATGCCACATCATTGCCTTCCATGTGATGGTACAGAGCTGGAATGGCCTTACATGAAAAGAAATAGCAACTGGGAACCTGCCATTGTGGTGCAGCACATTCTGAAAATTCACGGAAGGGAACAGAATCCACCAGATGGAAAGGCAGAAGTTGTAAAGCCAGCAGATTTGAGAAGCTTGCATTTAGATTCCGGGCATGTGGGAGGCAGTGACTGTATTTTTTCCCCGCTGCAGTAGATGGGGTAGAGAAATTTGCCGGCTATAGTCTACAGCCTATGGTGTGCTACTGGCAGATGTGCTGCAAGGACCTGGGACATCTTGCACTATACCATCATCCCTGTTAGTGGAGGCTGCTGAGAGGTCACGAGGCATGACTGCTAATTTGTATACCAGTGTTCTCCCTTCTCTGTATGCTCATGTTCCTACCTTCCTCAACCTCAGAACCAACATCTGAATCAAGTAATGGCTGTGCATCTTTAAGGAGCAAGTGGCTGACGCCGTGTTCAAAAAACTCAGCTGACTCCTCCAAGCCTGATGATGGGGCTATGGCAGGAATAGCTGTGGACAAGGAGGCAGATTTAGCCACTCTGGCAGCTGCAGTGGACTGTGCACTAGTCTCTGCTTGGGTGACGGAGGATGAGGAGTATGAGGATGGTTTAGTAAGCCAGTCCACCACCTTCTCTGCATGCTGTGGCTGGATAGCATTGGAAACATCACTAAACAGAGCAAATTATGCCCTGCCTAAGGACTGACCACGTTCACCTTTGCCTGTGGACACATATGCTTCTGGCCCTCTCACAGTGCCATGGGAAAGCCTGCCTCTCCTTTTTGGGGGATGCTTATTACCAAAATGTAATAAAGATGTGGAAATGTGTATGTGGATGCACTTTAATCAATGGAAAGTGGTGTTTGGTGCACTTTAACCTGAGTACTCACTACACAGACACACGGAAATGTAGTGCGTTAAACGTGCAGTAACGCATTAAAATACACTGTGTTAAACGTGCACTAACGCACAGAAATATACTGCATAAAACGTGCAGTAACGCACAGAAATATACTGCATAAAACGTGCAGTAACGCACAGAAATGTACTGTGTTAAATGTGCACTAAAATATACTGCGTTAAATGTAATATTATACTGCGTTAAAAATGCAGTAACGAACAAAAATATACTACATTAAACATGCAGTAAAATATACTGCGTTAAAAATGCAGTAACGAACAAAAATATACTACGTTAAACATGCAGTAACGTACTGAAATATACTGCGTTAAACATGAAGTAGCACACTGAAATATATTGCGTTAAAAGTGCAGTAACGCACTGAAATGTACTGCGTTAAATGTGCACTAATACACGAAAATGTACTGAGTTAAATGTGCACTAATGCACAGAAAAAATACTGTGTTAAATGTGCAGTAACATACAGAAATATACTGTGTTAACATGCACTAACGCACTGAAATATACTGCGTTAAATGTGCAGTAACACACTGAAATATGCTGCGTTAAACGTGCACTAATACACAGATATATTCTGCATTAAACTTGCAATAATGCACAAAAATATACTGCATTAAACGGCAGTGTAATGCAAGGGCAGGTAACAGCAAACATTCAGTGCAGAATCCTATAGACATAGGCTGCTTGCCCTTCACCAAGTTAGGTTTTTATTTTCTTCCTTTTTTCTAGGCCATAGAACATACACTTGTTGCTTACACGTCTCCAGATATTTGTGCAGTAAAGTAGTATGCACCAACGTGCTACATATTTATCCCCTTAATTGCCATAGCTGGCATTAAATGTAGGCAATTTATTTATCTAAAAATGTCATGCGGGCCGAAAGCGAGAGGCAGAGGTTCTGCATGTTGTGACAGAGAGAGTCTCTGTCACTATACGTTTATAGGAAAAGGAGTCTCCTTAAGGGTTAATGCAAGGTTCAGAACTAGCATCTCTCCAGATTCTATAGTTCTGAATCAGAACATTCAATCCTGGGTCCAGGTTTTGCTAGATGCCTGCAGCCTGGGACCAAGGCAGTGGATCTTGGTCCCAGGAGTCAGGTCGGTTCCTATCAGGGGTGTCAGGAGAACCCCAATTCCTAGGCCAGAGGTGGGCCATGCAGCAGGGCGCTGCAACTGAAGGCTAGAGAGCCAAGTGTGCGAAAGGACTGAATGACACAGTCAAAGGACTGGTAAGAGTGCTGCCAACACGCAAGCCAGGTGGCTTGGCATTGTTGTGGCGCTGCTCAATGAATGCACCTGCTACTTTGAGTTTAATTCCCCAATCTTACACGCGGTGGAGGTATTGCTTTGGGCAGATTTGGAAGATTGCCAGATCCTCGCATACCAAAAGCAGTGAGTTTGCCAAGGAACTGTCAGTGGCTGTGTAAGGAAGAGCAGCCAGGCAATGAGCGTTGCGTGCAGGTAGTGCACCTGTAAAAAATAAATAAAAAATTATATATGTAGCGATACCTTCACTTAAGAAAGCCACAAGTTTTGTTTGGGCCCTGAAAGCAGTTCCGCCAACCCCCGGCAATGTACTCGACCCCCTACTGGCACAGTTAGTATTAGCAGCAAAAAATAATCTTATACTGTATGAGTAAGCCCGACACCAAGACAGTAATGATAAAAAAAAAGGTATAAGATTTACTTAAGCTTTGGGCACATGGGCGACCGTTAACTAGGCGTCCTGTGACGCAGTAACCAAATGAACTAACTAGCTGACCAGGCCTGGCTCAGATATCTACAACTTAGTCTATAGGGGATGATGGTTTTCCTCACCGGCAGGTCTTTAACGGTGGTGCACATTAACAGAATACCCTTTTTGTAATCCAATAGTAAGGTAGAGATGAAATAAGCACTTTGCTATGTAAAGTGTGAGTTCAGCTCCGATGAGGTTCTCTAGTGAGAGTATCAGAAACAACTTGTGGGCTACGGCAGTCTATATGCCCGTTAGTAACAACAGTACATGGATTGGGCATACGCCCTCTCACCCATCCGGACGCGGTCCCAGTCCGGGGAAAACTTCCACCGACTGTGTCACACACACACAGTGTCTCCAGCGATTGGGTCCCCGATCCAATCAAGGCTGTAGGTAAGCGATGTCAGGTGCCACCCAGGCTCGCAGTGGGGCGGAAGGCTCTTTGGTGCTGTGCAAGGCCTCAGGCTTCAGGCCTTGCACTCCGGTACATCCGCACAGGAGGATCAGTCACAGAAGTCTTGTGTCCCAAAGAGGCCGAGCGCAGCCGCGCCTCCTCCTTATATAGCCCCTCCCATGAGTCTCTGCGGTGAAACACTCCGAATGGGGTTCTGGGTAATGTAGTCTCTCTGCATTAAAGGGGAACACCCCGCTACACACTCCCCCCACTTGAACTCTTTGGTCCCCAAAGATAAACCTTAACAAAGACTATGTACAACTCTAGACGATTCTGTAAACGAAGTTGGCATAGGGAATTCCCACCAAAACTGAGGGGTAGAACTCCCTTGCCCACAGGTCACATTATAATGGGTGGCCTGCCTAACTGTGCCAGAGAGTGAGTTGGGGTTGCCCTCCACCAAATGGATAATGGAGGGATCTGGATTTTCAGCACTTCTCCTAGCAGTAACTACAGAGTCCTCCGAACGATTCCCCATTTGTGGGTAGGTCAGCTTCTTAGGAGGCCGGATGACTCTTCGAGCCCTTTGCTCTCTTGGGACTTCTGGCTCTGGCGCCACAGGCTCCTCTTCCTCTGAGTAACTATTACGGGCATCTTCCCAGCGATCCGATGAAGGACTAGATGGGATGAACTCTGTGGCCTCTGGGTTCAGTGTTCCATCTGGAGTGTCTTCAGCGGGTGGAAGATCTATAGTAGAAGTTCCTGGAGTTGGGGAAGGCCACAACCAATCAAGCTCTCTTTCTTCATCTTCACTAAGTTGAGAGGCCTCTCCATCTATAGTTCGAGAGGTCTGCGACCAAGTATTTGGCCTGGGAGTATCCAGAATAGAGACCGGTTCAGGAGAATCTCTCACGGGAGCTATCCTGACTGCCTCAGCAAGTGGGAGCAGGTGGTTTCGATGCCACGTCTTCAGTGGGCCTACCTTTCCTTCTGGCTTCAACTTGTAGACAGGTAGGCCCGGCAACTTTCTACAGATGACATAGGGTTCAGATCTCCATCTGTCTACAAGTTTGTGTTTCCCAGGGACCCCCAGATTGCGTAACAGTACTCTATCCCCGGGCTGTAGGTCTTGTACCCGGACCTTCAAGTCAAAGTTTCCTTTGTTTCGAGCTCCTCTTTGATCTGAGGCCGCTTGAGCTTGTTCATAGGCCACTTTCAGGCTGTGTCTGAGCCTGTCCACATATCCTTTGTGGGATGTGGCTGAGGAATGGTCCAGAGAGGTGCCAAAGGCCAAGTCCACAGGTAGTCTTGCTTCTCTCCCAAACATGAGTCGATATGGGGAGTAGCCTGTAGCATCACTGGTGGTGCAGTTGTAAGCATGTACTATGGCTGCTATGTGTTTGCTCCAATGTTGCTTTTTCTCACTTTCCAGAGTCCCCAACCTCTCCGGCTGAGCATCTCCCTGTGGGTGGTAAGGTGTAGTTCGAGTCTTCTTGATTCCCAATGAATCTAAGAGCTTCCGGATCAGTCGACTTTCAAAGTCCCTTCCTTGATCTGAATGAAGTCGCTGGGGCAGCCCATAATGGACAAAATACGTCTCCATAAGTATCTTGGCTACAGTGGAAGCCTTCTGGTCTTTGGTTGGAAAAGCTTGGGCATACCGGGTGAAATGATCGGTTATCACCAGAACATTTCCCAGTCCACTCAGGTCAGGTTCGAGGCAGAGGAAATCAATGCATACCAGATCCATTGGGCCTTGACTTTGTAGATGGCCCATTGGGGCAGCTTGATGTGGTAAAGTCTTCCTCTCGATACAACGTGCACATGAGTGGCAGTACTCTTCTACTTCTGCCCTCATGCAGGGCCAATAGAACCGACTTCTGACAAGTTTAAAGGTCCTCTCTGCCCCTAGATGGCCGTGGTTGTCATGTAGGGCAATCAGAACAGTCTCTCTATGTTTTTCTGGAAGAAACAATTGCCATTTATCTTCCAGGTCATCAGAGGGGCCCCTTCGGTAGACCTCTCCCTGATGTACCTGTAACCTGTCCCACTCTTTCCTCAACAGTCGGGCTTCTTTTGAGGAGTGACTCAGGAGTTTGTTTGGATCCTGATTCTCCAGGGCTTCCAGAACCAATTTCCCCATGGGATCTTCTAATTGGTCACACCTTAGTTCCTTCTTGGACAACTTTGGCAGATGGTCTTCTTCCAGCTGAGTTACTCCACAGTATTGTTTGGGGACTCCTACCATGGTAACTCCTATCTCTTCCGCCCTTGAGCCTCCTATGGCTTGTAATTCAGCCCCTTGACAAAGGGCCAGCACCCCATCAGGTGCCACTTGAGTCCAGTCTTCCATGTCACTGTTGGGACCATGAGATCTCCTGGACAGAGCGTCTGCATCTCGATTCCCAATCCCTGGCCTGTACTTTAGGCTGAAATTGAATCCAGACAATGCGGCCAGCCACCTGTGTCCAGTGGCATCCAGCTTTGCTGTAGTAAATAGGTAGGTCAGGGGGTTGTTGTCGGTCTTCACAGTGAACTCCGCCCCATACAGGTAGTCTTTGAGCTTGTCTACTACCGCCCACTTAAGGGCCAGGAACTCCAGCTTGTGAGTGGGGTAGTTTTTCTCAGAGGGGGTTAGGCTCCTGCTCACGTAGGCAACAGGTCGTAGTTGCCCCTCGTGTTCTTGATAAAGTACTCCTCCCAGACTGTCATGACTAGCATCTACGTGTAGTTCATAGGGTTTGGTTGGGTCTGCGTAGGCCAAGACTGGAGCAGTGGTTAGGCTCTTCTTCAATGCCTGGAAGGCCTCTTCACATTTCTGGTTCCACTGATCTTTGACTGACTCTCCCGGCTTCCTGGGTCCTGAGTCGTCCTCTTCTCCCTCGGTCTTGAGCAGTTCATTCAATGGTCTAGCAATTCGGGCGAATCCTTCCACAAACCTCCTGTAATAGGAGCAGAACCCTAAGAAGGACCTGAGTTCTGTTACAGATGTGGGCCGTGGCCAGGAGGTAACTGCCTCCAATTTCTCAGGGTCTGTGGCCACCCCTTCTTCAGACACTATATGCACCAGATAATTCACCGAAGATTGGTAGAACCGACACTTCTCAGGCAAAAGCTTGAGTCCCTCCTCACTGAGTCTCCTCAAGACTTTTTCCAGCCTCTCCTCGTGTTCCTCCAGGGTTCTTCCAAAGACAATGACATCGTCCAGGTATACAAGGACTTCAATAAGGTTCATGTCTCCTACAGTCTTCTCCATTAGACGTTGGAAAGTAGCTGGGGCTCCAGACAGACCTTGGGGCATTCGGTCGAATTCAAAGAATCCCACTGGGGTTATGAAAGCTGTCTTCTCCTTGTCTTCTGGGTGCATAGGGATCTGATAGTACCCACTCTTGAGATCCATGACGCTGAACCATTTGGCTCCAGACAAGCTCTGTAGGGCATCCTCTATCCTCGGAGTGGTGTACTGGTCGGGTATGGTTCTCCTGTTAAGAGTCCTGTAGTCGATACAGAGCCACAACGATCCATTCTTCTTCCTGACCACCACTATCGGGGAGGCATAGGGGCTTCTGGACTCCCGTATCACACCAGTCCTTTTTAGTTCTGCAAGTTGTTCCCTTAGATCCTCCAGATCCGCTAGTGGGACCCGCCTGACCCTCTCTCTGAAGAGCTTATCTTCTTGGAGGCGGATCCGATGGGTGGCACTCCTTGCACACCCCACATCGAACTCATCTCTGGAGAAGATCTTCTCCCATCTGGTCAACTGGGCCTTGGCTCTCTCCTTCCAAGCCCTGGGCAAGTTCGGGTTTTCCATGGATAGCTTCTCCCAAGCATCTCCTCCTTCACCCGCCTCCTTTACTTCCGACAAGTTGACCGGGGCAGCAGGGCTCACCTGGCCCAGCAGCATCCTGGCTGGGATTTCCATGGGGCCATCTGTATTGTTCCTAACACTCACTGGAACTCTGCAATGGGCTTTCTTCAGGGCCTTCAGCGGAATCACTTCTGGTATCACTTCCAGGCCGGAGAACTCTTCCCTTGGGTCAGACTCCAACATGACAAAGGGTCCAGGCTGCTCCCAAGTAAGCTTCACAGTGGCTCTGAGACAGGTTACTTCACCGGGCTGCAACACTATCCCTTCTCTTCCAAGTCTCCACACCTTCCCTATCCCCTCTCCAGGGGTCTTCTGCTCTAGGACCAGCCGTTGATAAGCCGTCTTCAGCATGGGGTGGATCTTGGTGGCCGCAGACCCCTTCTCTTTCACTAGAGGGGTCAGAAGTCTTCGGACCAGGTCCGTGTTCGTCCCTATTATAAGGGAACTCTTGTTGGCTCCTGGCGGCCGAGGGCACACAACCGCCAGAGTGTCAAACACTTCGGCTTTTCCAGCCACGGATGGGTCAAAGATCATCCTGACAGGCAAATAGCCATCGTAGGGGAAATTCTGGGTCCCAATCCCACATATCTCTAGTCCCTCTATCTTCTGGATGGGCAGGTGACTCAAGTGCCTCTCATAGAAATCTCAGTATAACAGGGTCACTTGTGCCCCAGTATCCAAGATCGCTCTGGTGTAGACTCCCTCCACTTGAATGGACACTATAGGAGATGGGCCTACTAGCCTCTCCGGATATGGCCTGGCAGGGGTCGCCTTCTTCTGGCCCTTTCCCTTCGAACTCTCTCTCATCCGGTTCCCTTTGGACTTTAATCTTTCTTGAGCCTGGTATGCATTAATTTCCCTCCTCTCGATGGGTGTACAGACCCGCTGAGGGATTCTATTATTTTTCTTAGGTGTACACCCCCTCTGTGGAGTGCTGTGCCTCTTCTGAGGGGTCTTGCCCCCTTTCTCTGGGGTGTATCTCTGTTGAGGAATGTCATGTTTCCTCCGAGGTGTTTTATCTCCTCTTTCCTTCTGCTTCGCTTTCAGTTTGGAGCTCACTGAAGGTGATGGGCACCCGGTTGACTCCTTCACCGGGGCCCTCTGGAGTTTCCCGCCAGCTTGCGGTTGTCTAGCTTCTTCTTCTTGGGACTGGAACATGTAGCTGCAATATGGCCAATTCCTCCACAGTTAAAGCAGACTATATCTCCCCATTCTTGTAAAGATGCGGGTGCTGAGGCAATTGGAAATAATTCCTTCCTTGGTACTTCTCTCTTGGGACCCTCTGTGTCTTTTGCCATCAGAGAGGTCAACATTTCCAACACCTTGGACATTTGTGCTTTTAAAGTGTCTACCTCTGTGTCTCTTTCAGGGGTCCTCACTGGATTGACTAGCACCTGTGCGGGGACAACATTTGCCTTAGTCATTTGCTGGTCCTGTTGTAGTGCCTCCTCATCTCTGATGATTTTTATCAAGTCAGCATAAGTCAGCAACGTTCCTCCTCCTGAGGTTTTCAGGTGCAGCCAGACTGGATCCGAGCGTAACGCTCCCTTTAAGACCTGCTTCATCCTTGCCGCATCTGTATCTTGGGGCTTCATTCCCTTCTTCAACACAATCTTGCACAGCAACCTGTTTAGTCTCCTAACATATTCTGACAGTTTCTCCCTCGGCTGTTGGAAAGTATGCTCAAATTGGTATACCATCTCTGTCACCTTCTCCAATTGGCCAAACTCTTCCTGTAACATGGCTAGACAGTCTTGAGCCGTGCAATCTGCATTCCCAAACCGAAAACTTTTCACTGCTTCTGCGCCTTTAAGGCTTTCTATCACTCGTTGCCTCTTCTGCGCTTCAGGCACCTCCCATGCCTCTAATGCCTGCAATGCCTGCTCCACCCAGGTATCAAAATCTTCTTCCCCTGCAGGGACAGGGAGCTTCCCTGAGAATGTCTTCAGTCTCCGGTAGCTAGTCTCTACATGCACCGTCCTTGTCTTCTGACATTTGATTAGCAGATCCCCTATCGCCTTTATCAATTCTGGTGATAAAGCAGTGGCAGGTGCGGGTGTCACCCGTCTCCTTTTACTGGTGAGGCGCGGGCCGCAGCCTGCGGTGATCCCATCGGTGATGGTTCCTTCTTTACAGTTACTGCGTGCGCCAACCTATAGGTTCTGTTGTCTGGCGCCTTCACACACTTGCGCTTGCAAGCCTCTGGTATCACGTCTCCGTATTCCACCAGTGCATACTGATATGAAGTGTCTGGGTCTGCCTTTATATCTATCACCCACGATGTGTGATCTGGGGACACTGACTTTATCAACTCCTCTACCGCCTCAGTCTTCCATTCCTCCCCTGGGAGGCTGATGACTATTGAGTTGTTTGGCTCTGCCCTAACGGCTTTGCACCATTCTTCTATCGCTTGTGGATCCATGGGGTCCATGCCGGCACTTCTGGCGTTCACCTGCTGTATCAGGATCCAGGACCCGAGCCCCCACGTGTAGCGATACCTTCACTTAAGAAGGCCGCAAGTTTTGTTTGGGCCCTGAAAGCAGTTCCCCCAACCCCCGGCAATGTACTCAACCCCCTACTGGCACAGTTAGTATTAGCAGCAATAAATAATCTTATACTGTATGAGTAAGCCCGACACCAAGACAGTAATGATAAAAAAAAGGTATAAGGTTTACTTAAGCTTTTGATAAGAAAGGTTAACAGTGGTAAACAGTTCACAGATCATGAATTTGCAGAGTCCTGCAGATTAACACACTATGCATATAAAATGAACAGTAAAAGTGCACCACATGGGCGACCGTTAACTAGGCGTCCTGTGACGCAGTAACCAAATGAACTAACTAGCTGACCAGGCCTGGCTCAGATATCTACAACTTAGTCTATAGGGGATGATGGTTTTCTTCACCGGCAGGTCTTTAACGGTGGTGCACATTAACAGAATACCCTTTTTGTAATCCAATAGTAAGGTAGAGATGAAATAAGCACTTTGCTATGTAAAGTGTGAGTTCAGCTCTGATGAGGTTCTCTAGTGAGAGTATCAGAGACAACTTGTGGGCTACGGCAGTCTATAGGCCCATTAGTAACAACAGTACATGGATTGGGCATACGCCCTCTCACCCATCTGGACGCGGTCACAGTCTGGGGAAAACTTCCACCGACTGTGTCACACACACACACAGTGTCTCCAGCGATCGGGTCCCCGATCCAATCAAGGCTGTAGGTAAGCGATGTGAGGTGTCACCCAGGCTCGCAGTGGGGTGGAAGGCTCTTTGGTGCTGCGCAAGGCCTCAGGCTTCAGGCCTTGCACTCTGGTACATCCGCACAGGAGGATCAGTCACAGAAGTCTCGTGTCCCAAAGAGGCCGAGCGCAGCCGCGCCTCCTCCTTATATAGCCCCTCCCATGAGTCTCTGCGGTGAAACACTCCGAATGGGGTTCTGGGTAATGTAGTCTCTCCGCATTAAAGGGGAACACCCTGCTACATATAGTTTTTTTCTTAAAGAAACAGTACTCCAGGTTGAACTGTCCAAGTGTGCTGCAGCTGTGTAGCGGAGTGACTGTAAAGACGGGACGGTCAAAACGCAAAAAGGAAGCAATGTTTGCTGAGATGAGAGACAGAACCTTGTGGCTGGAGGGGTTGTTACCGACAGAACAAGCCCTAGACTAGTGCAAGATGCACTTGGCCACACTGGAGCAAATAAAAAAGGAAAACAAACCATCACTCAGTGCAAAGAGTGAGCAGATGGGTGCGGTTGCCCGTGGCAACAAAGCAGAAATCCGTACAGCTGACTTCATACGGGCTATGTTGCCTTCTGAACATGTGGAAGACTTTTTGGATGAATTTACGATGATTGCTTCCGCCCAAGGGTGGCCCAGAAGCCAATGGGCTAAATTGGTACAACCTTTTCTGACGTAAGAGTATCAAGAGGTGTACCACGGGATGTATCATAACCGAGATGACTACGACAATTTCCTAGGAGCAATCCAATCTAAAGAGCGCTGGAAAAGATCAGCAGGGAGAATGTAGTCTCCCATAGCAACCAGAGAAAGTATGTTTTCAGAAAGGAGGAACTACAGCAGAGATTTGGCTCAAATTTTCAGTGAAGATGTTGGTGCAACAGTGTTTGTTGCCGCCCCTGGCAATTGTGGTGAAAATTTTGTTCAGCCTACAGGGGGTGACAGAGCACAAGAAATCAGTGCTTTCATCTTATGGCGACTTGTGTGGAATCTTCAGCCCAGAGAAAAGGGCACAGTATCCAGCATCCTGCAAGGGGTGTGACCAGGTGTGTGGGTCTGCTGTCACCCCTGGCAACAGGAAACATGTTTGGACTGCAGGGGATCTTGGAAAATCCAAGAAGGATGCAATGTTGCCCCGTGTCTATGTGGGGGCATTAGCTTGTGAGAGCACAGCAAAGAAGGGACAACGCCCTCATTTGAAGCTTTCAACACCTGCCAACTGGAATGCTAAGACTGTTGCTATTACAAATGTGAGAGACTGGTCATGGGACTGTTAAGTGGGAGTAAGTCCAGTGAGAAAGTCTGCTTTCAGAGACTTGCGGCAAATTAATACCCTTTGTAGTAGCGAAGCACAGTTTGAAGTTGAACCTGCAGCAAGCTTGAGGACTGGTAAGGACTTGTCTCTGTGCAATGCCCTTTTTAGCAGAGAGACAAGGGTTAAAGCTAAACCTAATGATGTGATGTGTACAAACAATTCTGAAAATGATGATATATTTCCTTCTATGTTGGTGTTTAAAAAGGGGAAATTGCTTTTTTGCAAAGGACAGGACTGATTCAGAAGAGTGCTGAAGTAAATATATCAGGGGTGACCACTGAGAGATATGTACCCTTGCCCCTAGCAACCATGACAGGTGCAACAGGGTTGTCCCTTGAGACCTCCCAGGATCTCACAGTGTCTGAACTTGAGGTTTCCCAGGATGATTGTGTAGCCACCCCGACGGGTGAGAGAGTATCTTGTAAAATAAAAAGCGATGTAATAAATATCCCACAGGCTCCAGCTGGTAATGAGCTGGGACAGCCTGTGAAAGTCAGGAATGATGATGAGGAATATATTTCTAACAATGTTGATGGTATAGGTTTTCCCATAGCAACCACAAGCGGTGCCGCAGCGATGTCCCTGGAAATCTCATGAGGACTCCCTGTGTTGGAGCCGGTGGTGGTCCAGGACAGCTCTGATACTGCTCAGGTGGAACAAAATTGGAAAATAGCTCCAATGGTGGAGCATGTATTATCAAAGTCTAATGTGGTTAACAATGACTTGTGCCTGATATCTGCTACCAAGCCACTCTGTCCGCCTGTCTCCTTGGGTAGATGGAGCAGTACTACAGAGTGCTGGTTACTGGAGCACAGACAGGATAGACTGGGATAGTTTGGCAAGGAAGTTAATAGTATTGAAGGAAACCTTCATGTGTCTTAGTGAGGTGGACACCATTGCTGCTGTGACAAATGGAGAGGCTGCAGAGCCAGTAGACACTGGTGCATTGGCTGTTGCAGAACTTAACCCCCTTCAGTCGGAAGGATCAGAAAAGGGCACGTACATAGCAGAAGTTTTGTCCACAGCAAAACAGTTTAGCAATGTTAAATGTCAGAATGACGGGGTAATGGATAATGACTTGAAAGGGCTCAGTATTGCTAAAAATGAGAGGGTGAATATGAGGCATGCGTTTGGCAGTGCTCAAAGGGAGCCGCAAGTCCGTTACACCTGAGGTTGAAGTCTCCTTAAGTATCTTGGCCTCTCAAGCCTTAGCAAATGAGCCCCTCCATGTCAATAGTAAGGGAAGAGTTCCTTAAGTTCTATGTTTGAAGGTGGGATCCTTCTAAATAACTCAGATGTAGGGATGAGCTTCGTGTTCGAGTCGAACATACGTTCGACTCGAACATCGGCTGTTCGATCGTTCGACGAAGATCGAACGATTTGGGCCGTTCGCGCCAAATTCGAGTGACGCGAACGGCCCACAATGCACTACGCCATCGCAGTGTCATCCAGGCGCTGTGATTGGCCAAGCATGCACTGTGACCCCGCATGCTTGGCCAATCACAGCGCCGGCAGCGAGGAGAGCAATGATTGGCCACAGGCAGGATGCCTGTGGCCAATTATTGCTGAGGGTGTTTAGTACACGCCCCACACTATAAAAGGCCGCCAGCACGGCGGCCTAGTGTAGTGTGTTCCGGAGCAGGGAAAGAGAAGCATAGGCAGCAATGGCGTCCCTAGGGGGGGACCAGAGGGGGCCCTGGCCCCCCCAACATTATGCTGTGCCCCACCATGTGCCCCCCCCAAAAAAAAAAATTTTTTTTTTTGCTCGGGCTTCTGCTGGGGTAACATAGTCTCTCCTGAGAGGGAGAGCGTCCCCAGTCAGCTCCTGTGGGGGATTCCTCCCCCTCCCTCTGCTCGCTGACACTGCATAATGCGAGCGCTCACACAACCACAGCCGCTCAATCTGCTCCTTTCCCTGCATCCTCATTGGCATGGAGAAGAGCGAGTTGCAGGAAGGACTCCACAAGCACTGTGGGAGGGGGGGAGGGGGGCCCAAGCCTTCATCTCAGTTACTGAAAAAACAGACTGATTTCTCCCGTCCTTAGGACAGGAGAACCAGCCTATAAATTCCGAGAGTGGTGACTGCAAGCTGAGCCGAGTGTCAGTCTATGACACTCTTTCACAGCCCAGCGAGTCCAGCCACCCCCCCCTCACTCTCCTCACATACGAGCAGGGAGGAATACAGCTCCTCCTCCTCCTTCCAGTCCCGCCCACACTGTCCCAGCGTGCTGTATCTGAAGAGAGGGGATGTGTGGGCGGGAAATATGAAAATCAGCAGCATTCCAGGCTGTGTGTGAATGATGCCTGAGATTCTAGCGTAGACCATGGGTAAGTGTGTGCACTGCAGACTGCAGTACACTGTAATCACTGAACTGCATTATCTCCATCCCTTCTCTCCCCCATCTGTCTCCCTCCCCCTCTCCTGTTCTTTCAAGACATTCACAATTTACTTTCGCTTTCAGTTAGGCAGGGAATATACGCATCCACAGATTGCAGGAAAGAAACTTGCATGATTCCCCCATCAACACAGACAGTGCTGACAGGGGAATATCCCTCCTGCCCAGCAATTGTATTCCCCCGACAAACAGTGATTATCACTAGGCTTGTGCAATTCGTTTCGTAACGAATTGAAATTCGTCCGAATTTAGCAACTTTCGGACATTCGGAAGCATTCGAATTTCCGAACAAAGCAATTACGAATAAGACCGAATCCGAAATAAATTATACCGCAAATAGCGAATGCCCGAATGTCTTTGGCATAATTCGTTATGAAAAAGTTACGAATGTACGAATCCATACGAAGCACAATAACACTCACTCTGCTCTGCTCTCTGCTTCTCCCACACCGTGCTGAACTCCCTCTCAAAATGGTGTACAGGGGCGGAGGCTATAGCCGCATGTAAAAAACGAAAGTAAAATACGAGATTTCGAATCCATTCGAAGCACAATAACACTCTGCTCTGCTCTCTGCTTCTCCCTCACCGTGCTGAACCCTCTCAAAATGGTGTACAGGGGCAGAGGCTATAGCCGCATGTAAAAAACGAAAGTAAAATACGAGATTTCGAATCGTTACAAATAACCGCAATGTATTTAGAAAAGTACAAATCCATTCGAAGCACATTAGGCATAATAGGCAGCGTCGTTGTGAGAGAGACACGGAAAATTACGAATCAACGAACCCAAAAAAAGTTACGAAAGTAGGAGTTGTGTCCAGAATCAACGAAAAACAACGTACTCTACCGAAAGTACGAACCCAAAAAAAGTTACGAAAGTAGGAGTTGTGTCCAGAATCAACGAAAAACAACGTACTCTACCGAAAGTACGAATTATAAAGCAACAAAAAATTCAACGAAAAATGTCGCTTGCAAAAATACGAATGAGTCCGAACACGAAAAATCCCGTCTAGCAAAATTACGAATGATTACGAATCAACAGGACCGGAAAGAAACGAACCGAAACGGAACGAATTTTTCCGTTGTGCACAAGTCTAATTATCACTAGTGACTATAGCAACCACTAGTGATAATCATAAGAGAATCTGCTCATTAATGGTTCAAATCTCAGCCAGTTCCTGCTGAACCAGCTGAGATTTAAACTGTCTATGGCTGGTCTTAGCTCTTAGGCAGCCCATACATTGATCACTTTTTTTCATTCAACTATTAGGTTGAATGAAAAAAAAAGGAAATTATCCAATTCCCCCATCTACACATTATAGGTGGATGGGGGAATGTTCCCAGTGTGGACCAGTGCTGGAACAACCAGAGTTGCTGTCCTGTCCCGGCTATTCACAGCGCTGGTCTCTGTCTCCATGGCAGCGGCGGCAGCACATTGGAACCCAGTGCTGGTTACTTTATGGGGCTGATGTACAGGAGGGCCAGCTCAATTTGTTGTTAGAGATGGGCTGGGCATGTTCAAAATTCCACATGCCAGAGCCTGCCAGAAAGCCCACACTGCACAGCGCTAATCACAGGCAATGAGACATTTCCCGCTCCGCAGCTGCACAGATCAGGAAATGTCTCACTGTCTGTGATTAGCACTGTGGAGTGTCGGCTTCCTTGTGGGAGATCGGGCATGTGGGATTTTAAACACACCCGAGCCCATCTCTATTGGTTGTAGACAGTTGAGCTCCCTGCAGGTTGCTTAGCAGCAGTGGCGCCTTCTCTGACATGCTGATCGGGATGCAATCCAGGTGATGCTCCTAGTCAAATCCTAGTGTTAAATATCAGTGATTTTATTGATCAAAGCCCACACTTTACAGGCATAGAGCCCACATGGCCGCTGAACATACAGTTTATATATATATATATATATATATATATATATATATATGTGGTTGTACTCTTGATGCTAATAAATACTGTGTTTATTAGATCTGACTGGGAGCATCACTAGGATCACATCCCGATCAGCATGTCAACAGAGAAGGTTATACAGCATTTCTGCTGCTAGGTGACCAGCTGGGGGCTCGGCTCTCTATAACCAATAGTGCCAGCCTTCCCCTGCATGCACCCATAATATCACCAGCACAAAGTCCTAATAGACTGCCGCCGGTGCCAAGGAGACAGATGCCAGACCAGCGCTGTCAATAACAGGGACAGGACAGCTGGGGAACCCCACAGTGGCAGAACACCAGGGCCCGGTGGCAAGACAACCTTTGCAACCCTGATAGTTCTCCCACTGCTTTGGACCCTTATATTTTCTTGGTGTGCTGGTGACATATATCTCTTGTTTTCTGCCACCCTGGTGGGGCCCCAGTATAGTAGGAAGGGAGCTCACTACAGAACATGTGAAAGGGCCCGTTGTGGGACCGTAGTAAAGGGCCCGAGGATATATATATATTTGCATTTTATAGTTGCCCCCCTACTTTTGTCCCTGTCCCCCCATGTGCCCCCCCTAAATATGAAAGCTGGAGACGCCACTGATAGGCAGGGACAGTGACATTTATTTTTTTCTTGCTTAACCTGGATTCCTTTAGTTTAGGGAAAGAGAAGGATAGGTAGGGAGAGTGTCAGTGTGTTTTACTGTGCGAATCCTTGTTTCTAGGGACAGGGAAGGACAGTGAGGGAATTCTCCTTGTGCTATAGTGTGCTTTAAAAAAACATTTTTTCTAGGGACAGAAAACTATAGGTAGGGAGAGTGTCAGTGTGTTTTACTGTGCGAATCCTTGTTTCTAGGGACAGGGAAGGACAGTGAGGGAATTCTCCTTGTGCTATAGTGTGCTTTAAAAAAACATTTTTTCTAGGGACAGAAAACTATAGGTAGGAAGAGTGTCAGTTTCTTTCACTGTGATAATCCTTGTTTCTAGGGACAAAGAAGGAAAGTGAGGGAAATTCTCCTTGTGCTATAGTGTGCTTTAAAAAAACATTTTTTCTAGGGACAGAAAACTATAGGTAGGGAGAGTGTCAGTGTGTTTTACTGTGCGAATCCTTGTTTCTAGGGACAGGGAAGGACAGTGAGGGAATTCTCCTTGTGCTATAGTGTGCTTTAAAAAAACATTTTTTCTAGGGACAGAAAACTATAGGAAGGAAGAGTGTCAGTTTCTTTCACTGTGATAATCCTTGTTTCTAGGGACAAAGAAGGAAAGTGAGGAAAATTCTCCTTGTGCTATAGTGTGCTTTAAAAAAACATTTTTTCTAGGGACAGAAAACTATAGGTAGGAAGAGTGTCAGTTTCTTTCACTGTGATAATCCTTGTTTCTAGGGACAGGGAAGGACAGTGAGGGAAATTCTCCTTGTGCTATAGTGTGCTTTAAAAAAACATTTTTTCTAGGGACAGAAAACTATAGGTAGGAAGAGTGTCAGTTTCTTTCACTGTGATAATCCTTGTTTCTAGGGACAGGGAAGGACAGTGAGGGAAATTCTCCTTGTGCTATAGTGTGCTAAAGCATTCCTCATCAACCATCTTTGAAATCCTTGTTTTTTTGGACAGTCAGGGAAATTGTCGTTGTGCTATTCTGTGCAAAAGCAATCATCCTCAACCATATTTAGAAATCCTTAAGTAAAGGGACAGAGAAGGACACCTGAAGGTAGCCCTTATTGCTTTTTTCCCATCTCCCTGCAGGCCATCTATTAGAATGTCTGGAAGGCAAACAAGGAGAGGCAGACAGTCAGGAGGCAATAAAAGAGGGCAAGCAGGCTCTGTGTCTGGGGGCAACAGTGCTGGTCGTGGACGCGGTGCATTGTCATCAGCACATGGCCATGGGACACGCTTGTCCTTCTTTTCGGCAGCTGGACATGTTGAGCCACATCATGCCGAAGACTTGGTAGAGTGGATGACCAAGCCCTCCTCCTCCTCCTCATCCTCTCTCACCCAGGCTCAGGGTACTGGCAAAGCAGCTGCCAAAGCGTCCTCTTCCCTGGTATCAATGTCAGACTCATCATCAGTCACTCCTTCCCTAGACCCACCATGTCCTCCTCCTGAGGAGTCCCCCGAACTGTTTGAGCACAGTGTTGGGTACATGCTCCAGGAGGATGCCCAGCGTTTCGAAGGGTCTGATGATGAAACCCAGCTACAGGAAGGCAGTAGCGTGAGAGCAGACAGAGGGGATGCTCAAGAAGGACACCAATCTGGCAGTCATGTTCCAGCAGCTGCAGCATACTGCCAGATTGGCTCCAGTGATGAGGAGGGAGGGGATGATGAGGTCACTGACTCCACGTGGGTGCCTAATAGGAGAGAGGAGGAGGAGGAGGATGAGGAGGAGGCACATCTCCAACGAGGCAGGATGCCCTTTGGTGGCCAGCGTAAGGGCAGTACACAGACGGAATCACACCGCAGAGCTCCGCCTGTGCAGGGCGCTGCCTCTGCCCGTCATTCAAAAAGTTCTTTGGTGTGGGCCTTTTTTGAGGCTAGTGCATCAGATCGCACAGCTGCTGTTTGCAACATATGTCTCAAGCGTATATCGCGTGGCCAAAACATCAGCCGCTTGGGTACCACATGCCTGACCAGACATATGTTGACCTGCCATGCAGCTCGTTGGCAAGCCTACCTCAAAGACCCACACCAAAGAACAAAGCGGACCTCTCCTTGCACCGCATCAGCTGGGATCTCCAACCCCACTATAACTTCAGTCCTCTCTGAAACATGCACTGAGAGGAATGAAGGTGTAGAATTAGGTGTGTCACAGCCAAGTACTTGCGGCCACTCTGCTAGCAGTACACCGACGTCCGATTCTAGCAGGCAAATTTCCCTGCCCCAGCTGCTGGACCGTCGAAAGAAGTTCACTCCCAGCCATCCACATGCCCAGCGGTTGAATGCTAGCTTGGCTAAATTGCTAGCGCTTCAACTGCTGCCTTTTCAGTTGGTAGACTCGGCCCCCTTCCGTGAGTTTGTGCAATGTGCGGTTCCTCAGTGGCAGGTTCCCAAACGCCACTTTTTCTCACGGAAGGCTATTCCGGCTCTCTACCGGCATGTGGAAGGCAATGTCTTGGCCTCGCTGGACAGGGCGGTCAGCGGTAAGGTGCATATTACCGCTGACTCATGGTCCAGCAGGCATGGACAGGGACGTTACCTTTCTTTCACGGCCCATTGGGTCACTCTTTTGGCAGCTGGGAAGGATGCAGGACAAGGTGCAGTAGTGTTGGAGGTTGTTCCACCGCCACGCCTCCAAAATGCTACTACTGGTTGTGACACACCTCTCTCCTCCACCCCCTCCTCTTCTTCTTCCTCCATGGCCTCTTCCTGTGGTTTGTCCTCGGAACCAGCGGTGCTCCGTAGGCGTTCAAGGGGCTACGCAAGTACGCAGGCAAAAAGATGCCATGCCGTGCTTGCGCTGGTGTGTTTGGGGGACAGAAGCCACACTGGGGCAGAGGTCCTGTCTGCTCTGCAGGGCCAGGCCGAGAGGTGGTTGACGCCACGCCAGCTTAAGCCAGGAATGGTGGTTTGCGACAATGGCACCAACCTCCTCTCCGCCCTCCGACAGGGACAACTGACCCATGTGCCCTGTGTGGCTCACGTCCTTAACCTGGTGGTGCAGCGGTTCTTGGGCAGGTACCCGGGCTTACAGGATGTCCTGAGGCAGGCCAGGAAAGTCTGTGTGCATTTCCGCAGATCTTATAATGCCAGTGCTCGCCTGGCTGAGCTGCAAAAGGAGTTGAACCTGCCCAAGAACCGCCTTATATGTGACATGCCCACCAGGTGGAACTCAACGTTGGCCATGCTGCAGCGGCTGCACATGCAGCAGAGGGCCATCAATGAGTACCTGTGCGACTACGGCACCAGGACAGGGTCAGGGGAGCTTGGTTTTTTTTCTCCACGCCAGTGGGGCATGATCAGGGATGCATGCACTGTCCTGGCACCATTTGAGGAGGCCACGAGGATGGTGAGCAGTGACAATGCATGCATCAGTGACACTGTACCTCTTGTCCACCTGTTGGAGCACACGCTGCGTGGAATAATGGACAGGGCACTTGAGGCAGAACAGAGGCAGGAAGAGGAGGACTTCCTTGCCTCTCAAGGCCCCCTTTACCCAGACAGTGTTCCTTCTGTCCCACCCATCGCACAGGAAGAGGAGGAGGAGGAGGAGGAGGAGGAGGAGGAGGATTGTGTCAGCATGGAGGTGGAGGCTGGCACTCAGCATCATCAGCAGCAGTCTTTTAGGGATGATTTACAGTCCCAAGAAACCAGTGGACTTGTACGTGGCTGGGAGGAGGTGGCTGCGGATCATGTCGTCCTTAGTGACCCAGAGGACTCCGGAGCGAATGCCTCAGCAAACCTACGCTGCATGGCCTCCCTGATCCTGCAAAGTCTGCGGAAGGATCCTCGTATTCTTCGGATCAAGGAGAGGGACCATTACTGGCTGGCCACTCTCCTTGATCCACGGTACAAGGGTAAGGTTGCGGACCTTATGTTACCGTCGCAGAGGGAGCAGAGGATGAGACAACTCCGGGAGGCCTTGCAGAAAGGTCTGTGCAACGCGTTCCCAGAGACTGGGAGGTTACAAACTCCTGGTCCTGGACAACGAGTTACTGAGGCTTCGGCCAGTCAAAGAAGGAGCAGTGGGGAAGGTGGCCGTCTGACCGATGCGTTCAGACAATTCTTTAGTCCGCAGCCCCAAAGTATGATCGGTTCCAGCAACCATCGCCAGCGTCTGATAAACATGGTGCAGGAATATCTAGGGGCAAGGTCAGACTTGGACACCTTCCCCACCGAAAATCCTCTGGCTTACTGGGTCTTGAGGATGGATCACTGGCCAGAGCTTGCACAGTATGCAATTGAGCTACTGGCCTGTCCTGCATCCAGCGTTCTTTCGGAACGCACATTCAGTGCTGCTGGAGGATTTGTCACGGATCACAGGGTGCGCCTGTCCACCGACTCGGTTGATCGACTGACTTTCATCAAGATGAACCAGTCTTGGATCACCACCAGCTACCACACACCTGATGCTGATATAACAGACTAATTGATTTTAACATGTCACATCCCTTCAAGACTGATGCTGATGCTGAGTGCCTGTGCTGTTATGTTGACTGGCTATCCTCCTCCTCCGAGTCCTCAATGATACGATTGATGATGATAGCTTGGAAGATCATTTTTGTTTATGGGTGCCGCCACCAGTGGCTAAGGCCCAATTTTTCAGCCCCTGTTTTACAGGGGCGTGTAATTACAATTTTTTTAGCAATAATTTGCCATAGGGCTCATTGCTGTGCTCCAAGTACAGTATCTGTGAGGGGTTGGAGTGTTGTGGCACCAGTGCCTAAGGCCCAATTTTTCAGCCCCTGTTTAACAGGGGCGTGTCATTACAATTTTTGAAGCAATACTTTGCAACAGGGCTCATTGCTGTGCTCCAAGTACAGTATCTGTGAGGGGTTGTAGTGTTGTGCCACCAGTGCCTAAGGCCCAATTTTTCAGCCCCTGTTCAACAGGGGCATGCAATTACAATTCTTGATCTAATAATTCACAGCAGGGCCCATTGCTGCACCCACCAAGAGTAACTCTGAGGGCTTACAGTGTTGTGGCAACGCCACCACCACCACCACCACGAAAGGCCCAATTTTTCAGCCCCTGTTCAAAAGGGGCATGTAATTACAATTCTTGATCTAATAATTCACAGCAGGGCCCATTGCTGCACCCACCAAGAGTAACTCTGAGGGCTTACAGTGTTGTGGCAACACCACCACCACCACCACCACCACGAAAGGCCCAATTTTTCAGCCCCTGTTCAACAGGGGCATGCAATTACAATTCTTGATCTAATAATTCACAGCAGGGCCCATTGCTGCACCCACCAAGAGTAACTCTGAGGGCTTACAGTGTTGTGGCAACGCCACCACCACCACGAAAGGCCCAATTTTTCAGCCCCTGTTCAAAAGGGGCATGTAATTACAATTCTTGATCTAATAATTCACAGCAGGGCCCATTGCTGCACCCACCAAGAGTAACTCTGAGGGCTTACAGTGTTGTGGCAACACCACCACCACCACCACCACCACGAAAGGCCCAATTTTTCAGCCCCTGTTCAACAGGGGCATGCAATTACAATTCTTGATCTAATAATTCACAGCAGGGCCCATTGCTGCACCCACCAAGAGTAACTGGCGTTCCAGCACCAACCAAGAGTAACTGTGAGTGCTTACAGTGTTGTGCCAACACCAACAACTAAGGGGCCTATTTCTGCAGAGTATATACGGCAGGTCCCTACTTTCAAACATCCAACTTACAAACGACTCCTACTTGCAAACGCAAGAAGACAACAGGAAGTGAGAGGAAATCTACCACTAGGAAGGAAAATTCTCTCCTGTAAGAATAAATATGGGAGAAAGGTGTCTCCTCTGTACTGATGCTTTATCAGCAATCCTTGTTTCAAGAAAAACACCACATTTCAAAAACAGTTGTCATTGGGACGGAAAGTGAGGTGAAATGTTCTGAACAGGGGCACAGACAGCAAAACAAATGTTACAGGGGTGATAACCCTTACCTATGTTTTCCAAAAAGTTTAAAAATAGATTTTTGGGCTGGAGCTACACTTCAACAATGTACCTGTTCAAAATTACAAACAGATTCTACATAAGAACAAACCTACAGTCCCTGTCTTGTATGCACCGCCTGTATACGGCTGTTCAGAGTATATAGGGCCTTTTTTATTTTATGTGCGGGGTTCCCCTTAATATCCATACAAGACCCAAAGGGGCTGGTAATGGGCTGGGGTAGGGGGGGGGTCATGGGGTAGCTATGCCATTTTTCTTAAAGATTTTCATCCATATTACCGGGACCAGACATTACATTAAAGCCGCAAGCAGTTTTAAATGGCTTTTTTTTTCCTTTAGAAGTGTCATTTTGTGCAGGGACAGTTCTAAACACGGGAAACACGTGGCACTTCACAGGCATACTTTAGACACCCCCCAGGTACGATATTTAAAGGAATATTTGACTTTTTTTTTTCACTTTATGCATCATTAAAATGACTGCTCCCGAAAAACGACCGTTTTTAAAACTTCTTTTTGCATTGATACATGTCCCCTGGTGCACAACCCGGGTTCCCAAACCCTTTTTAGGACAATAACATGCATAATAGTTGTTATAATTAGCACTTTAGAATTCGAACGTTCGCATCCATTGTATTTAATAGGGTTCTAATGTTCGTACGAACTTTCGGTCCGTTCGCGGGTTCTGGTGCGAACCGAACCCGGGGGTGTTCGGCTCATCACTACTCAGATGTTGTTAGAAATGCTGGAATTGGTGAAATTCTTTTCGTTGTACACCTGCGTGTTTCCACCACAGATGGGCGGTCTGGTACTGCGTAGTACCAATCAGTGGAGACAACGGGTACAGGCGATGTTAAGAAATCTTGATACAAATTTGTATTGGTTCCTACAATGTAGGTTACTTTTGTGTAAAGTGGTCTCACGGTTCTCTGCAAGAGTGCTTCCAATGTTCCAGTTGTGTGCGGAAGACGCTCAGGGGAACTGCTAGAGGAATCAAAAATGACAGACATGGAAGTCTCTCCGTATAATGATACAATGAGGTGCATTCCTGCTGGTGCGGTCCGAGGTGCGGTTGAGCAGTGGTTGGTACATGGCGCGTGTACTGTCTCAACCGCTATACCTCATGTGAAGGAAGGGCCTGCAACAGACGTGGCAGTAGCAGTGATTCTGCCCATCACCCACAAAGAGATACAAGTTGAGGTACCCGGAGACACTCTGACATGCTAATAGGGTTTAACCATGCAACCTGGCAGGCCGCAGGAAAAGAGGGGGGGACGAGAGAGCCCCCCCCCCTGAACCGTACCAGGCAACATGCCCTCAACATGGGGAGGATGCTTTGGGGGTCTGTGTCATGTTGATGGGGACAAGGGCCTCATCCCCACAACCCTTGCCCGGTGGTTGTGGGGGTCTACGAGCGAGGGGCTTATCGGAATCTGGAAGACCCCTTTAACAGAGGGGACCCCCAGATCCCGGCCCCCCACCTATGTGAATTGGTAAGGGGTACATTGTACCCCTACCATTTCACAAAGAAAGTGTAAAAAAGACACACAGACACCGTTGGGAAAAGTCCTTTATTAAAAATAAAAAGATTCCAGCGGTGGCAATCCACTCTCGGTATCCTGCAATGGGTGATCATCCATCGCTGGACCCTGGAGAGGAGATCTTGCCTCTCTGGGGTCCAGCGATGGATGATCTCTCCTCTCCAGGTCCAGGCTCCAACGATGATGTCCAGCGCAGCGAGGAACAGCAAGCATCCTGTCTCCACAGGAGACACCCCGGGAATCCCGGCAGCCTGGCAGGTCTCTTATGTAGCTGAGGGGGGCGGGGTCACCCGCACGTCACTGGGGAAGCACGGGTTTCCCCTTGCGTCAGAGAGAGACGGGGTCACGTGACGGGTGGCCCCGTTCTCAGCTACATAAGAGACCTGTCAGGCTGCCGGGATTCCCGGGGTGTCTCCGGTGGAGACAGGATGCTTGCTGTTCCTCGCTGCGCTGGACATCATCGTTGGAGCCTGGACCTGGAGAGGAGTGATCATCCATCGCTGGACCCCGGAGAGGAGATTACCCATCGCAGGATACCGAGAGTGGATCACCACCACTGGAATCTTTTTTTATATTTTTTATTTGTAATAAAGGACTTTTCTCAACGGTGTCTGTGTGTTTTTTTTTTAAAAATGTACACTTTCTTTGTGAAATGATATGGGTACAATGTACCCCTTACCAATTCACATAGGGGGACCAGGATCTGGGGGTCCCCTTTGTTAAAGGAGTCTTCCAGGTTCCGATAAGCCCCCCGCCTGCAGACCCCCACAACCACCGGGCAAGGGTTGTGGGGATCAGGCCCTTGTCCCCATCAACATGGGAACATGGTGCTTTGAGGGTTCACAGACCCCCAAAGCATCCTCCCCATGTTGAGGGCATGTGGCCTGTTACGGTTCAGGAGGGGGGCGCTCTCTCGTCCCCCCTCTTTTCCTGCAGCCTGCCAGGTTGCATGCTCAGATAAAGGGTCTGGTATGGATTTTTGGGGGGGAACTCCACGTCATTTTTTTTTTAATTTGGCGTGGAGTTCCCCTTAAAATCCATACCAGACCTGAAGGGTCTGGTATGGATATTTGGGGGGAACCCCACGTAATTTTTTTATTTTTTATTTGACTCAGGGTTCCCCTTAATATCCATACCAGACCTGAAGGGCCTGGTAATCGAATTTGGGGGGACCCCCACGCATTTTAACATTTCTTTTATCAATGACTTTTCTCTGTATTGCCGGGAGCTGACAATTCACTATAGCCGCGAGTGCTTTTAAATTACTTTTTTTCCTTCAGAAATTACACTTTGTGCAGGTTCCAAGCATGGGAAACAAGCGCTACTTTACAGGCATACTATACACACCCCCTAGGTATGAAATTTAAAGGAATATTTCACTTTTATTGTTTCATTTTTAGCATTATTAAAATCACTGCTCCCGAATAAACGGCCGTTTTTAAAACTTTTTTTTTGCATTGATACACTTGGGTCCCCGAACACTTTTTTTGACAATAACTTGCATATAAGCGTTTAAAATTAGCACTTTAGATTTCTCCCATAGACTTTTACAGGGTGTTCTGCGGCTTTTGGAATTTGCCGCAAACACCCCAGATTGTTCGCTGTTCGGCGAACAGGCAATGTTTGAGTCAAACATGAGTTTGACTCGAACTCGAAGCTCATCCCTACTGGAGGTGAGATTACTGGAAATACTACAGCACAACCAACTACTTCAGCCCCCTTTGGATATATGCAAAAGGACCCTTTAACTGGATTTAGATCCACCTCACCGAGATAATGGGTATACAGTTCAACTCTCATCCTCCTCTCTTTTATCCAGGCAGACTGCAAGGTTTCATTTGCTTGTAGCGCCTCCTGCAGTCTATGGGTGCTCACAGTGATAGGTACACACAAAATGGCAAATGTCCTCTTCCAGGGCCCACTGCCTCACAGCTTCTGTTGATAACATTGACATGGTCGTTCCTTAATGTCCTGATCCAAGATATTTATCTCAGCAGTAGCCTCCAAATGTAGCACTATTTTTCTCTCTCTGCGGCTACTGAGGTATGATGGCGCCACCTGTATAGTATTTTAGGAGCAAAGTCTTCATAATCTGTGTGATCAGGACAGGATCTTTAACAAGCACAGTGCCTCCACTCAATTGGGGCTTGTGAATAGCAAGTGAAATCCCAATTGAGAAATATATCTCCACATAGACAGTAATCCACACAGCATTGTATTTGAAAGTCCATGTATTGAAGAAATAACATTCAGTGAACCATCCAACATAAGTATTTTCCAAACAGGACATGAAATCATTAACAGTCTGTATGTTTGTCTCAGTGAGGTGAAATTGCAGCAGCAACAGCACTTACACAGCCTGTGTCCTCTTAGCAGGAATCCATTGTCCTTTTCTCTCCCCACATGTCTGTCTCTCTCCACCCACTTACCCACAAAACCCCTTGCCATCCTCTGCTCTTCTTGATGACCTCATCCTTGGTGAGACAAAGAGCATAGCAACCATATTGGAAAAGGGCAAACACTGCATAACAAGAGTATACACTTGGTAAATGGGCAAATAAATGATCACATCACTACACATACAAACTCCCTAAGGAATTCCATGAGTAAGGTATCATGTAAACTAATAGGTACTATATACATTAATATTGGATGGTGTTTTTTTTTTTCCTGCCCTTTTTCTTTTTTCTCTTCCATACATACTCCAAGAGAAGGATGGGGGATGGGGGGATGGGGAATGGGGGGGGGTATTTTTTTTTTTTTTACAGACACTGATACCAAGTACTGAAGCAGTGTAGAACAGTGGATCCTTGGTGGTATCCTAAATCATCTTGTAGATATCTATTAAAAGCTGCAATAACTGTGTGCTTAAATAATAGACTGATGGGATGAGATGTTGGGATGCAGCTAGCAAATACACTATCCCAAGTCTTACAATAAAAACAACAACAAAAAAAAGCCAGCGCTTCCCAAACTGAGTGGTAACACTTCAATAAGACAACTTTTTAGATCCAATCTAGCCAATGTGTATACACTGTATATGTAGCACCCTCTAGTGTGTGCTTGAAGTGTGTTTAGGCAAACCATACTCTGACTCACATTTAAGCTAGTGAGTCATAATTGGGTTCACGGTTTATTGGGGTCAGGGCTCTATAACTCATCCTAGCAGCTCTCTGGTGCCTTTTCCTAGTCTAGAAGGTTGGAGAATCTTCTAGAACTTTGAGGGTGGGGGTTAGGAAGAGCTGCCTTGAATATTTATGAGGCCTTAGCCAATCCTTAGTATTGGGCTAGCAGGGGACTGAGTTCACCTCATAAATAGACACAGGCTATTCCAGCAGGGGCAGTTGGGTGCAAGATGGAGACACAGTGTTGAGGAGGCTATCGGTGGCCCTCAGGGGTGCCCCCTAGTTTGAGAGGGGAGTCCTGCCTTGGGACGGGAGCAAGTGAGGACAGAGTGAGTAGTGCAACACTGTCAGGACCAACAAAAGAGGGAGGGAAGGGTGCCACATGTAGCCAGTCTCCCTTGAAGACACCAGTGTGCTTAAGTGTAGCACTACCCCCAGTTAAGAGAGCCGCTGGATTTTGTTTCGGGCCCTGTATACAGCACCCCCCGGCAACCCCCGGCAATTTACTCGACCCACTCTGGCACAGTTAGTCTAGGGATTTCTCTAGTATCACAATCTAACAGTATATGCACACAATCTATCTGTATTGCATGGGTAACCTCTTTGCATAAAGGCAACACACTGATAGCAAGAGATAAAATATAACGTTTCTTTACTTTGAGTAAAAGGCATAAGGTTAACACATAACACATATATATCTGCAGAGCACTGCAGCAGAAAATCTAACACAGGCGATTACCCGCCAAGTACTGCTATCTCTATCTATGCGCCCTTGTGGCGCAGCAACTTAAATTCTAACTGCAAATCAGGCCTGATCCAGATTTTAAACTCAGTCTCTAGAAGAACAGTTTCTTCGCATGCAACTTGACTGGTGGTGCACAACAGGAACAGTAATTTGTAATCCAAAGGGTAGAAAAATGAAGAGGGTAGAATGAACCCCTCACAGGAGACTACTCAAGATGGTTCTGCCACTAGTCTCCTGCGGGACAGTAAAGTAGAACCCAGAGGGCCAAGGCAGTCTCTAGGCCTAGTCAAAGTATTGTTTATATGAATGAGCAGGTGCTCGCTCACCACTCCGGACGCGATCCCAGTCCGGGACTTCCACCTACTGTGTCTCCGCACACAGTGTCTGCAACGGCCGGGTCTCCGGTCCAACTGATGTCCAAACTCGATAAAGTCAGGTGCCACCCAGGCTCCGCAGTGGGGTGAAAGGCTCTCTGAAAGTTGTGCAAGGCCCTGGCTTCAGGCCCTGCACTGCCGCAGATCCGCACAGGAAGACCTGTTGGTTGCAGCGCGGTGTCCAAAGAGACCCGAGCTCAGCCTCTCCCTCTTCCTATATAGCTCCTCCCATGAGTCTCTGCGGTGGCTCCATGCACCCTGGGTGCCGAACGGGGTTCTGGGTAACGTAGTCCCGGGGCCTTAAAGGAGACCCCGCTACACACTCTCCCCACTTAAACTCTTTGGTCCCCAAAGATAACATTAAATTATAGCACGCACAACATCAACCAAAGTTGCGTATGATGTTGGCAGAGGAAATTCCCACCAAAAACAAGGAGGTGAACTTCCCCGCCCACAGGTCACACTATCATTAGTGTCCTGCCTAACTGTGCCAGAGAGTGAGTTGGGGTTTCCCCCCACCAAATGAACAGTGGAGGGATTAGGGTCTTCCATACTCCTCCTGGCAGTAACCACAGTGTCTTCCGAGCTCCTCCCCATCTGTGGGTAAGTCAATCTCCTGGGAGGCTTTATGGCCCTCCGCATCCTTTGTCCTCTTGGGTTTTCTATTTCTACTAAAAAAGGTTCCCCTTCTGGAACTGACTTGGGAGTTTCCATAGGTTCAGGAACACTTGACTCCGGAGCAGATAGGTAAATGGAATCTCTTGGATCCTCTTCTGAGAGTACGTCACAGGCATTTTCCCAAGAATCCTACAAAGGATTGGACGGGATGAACTCAGTAGCTTCTGCATTCAGTGTTCCGTCTATGGTGTCTTCTTTAGGTGGAAGATCAATCGCAGAAGTTTCTGGGGCCTGGGAGGGCCAAAGCCAATCAAGTTCTTCTCCCTCATCTTCACTTAGCTACGAGGTCTCTGTATCCCAAATCTGAGGGGTCTGGGACCGAGTGTTCGGTCTGGGAGTATCCAGGATGGACATTGGGTCGGGGGAACTCATCGCAGGTGGAATCCGAACTGCTTCAGCTAGTGGGAGTAGGTGGTTCCGATGCCAGGTCTTTAAGGGCGCCACCCTTCCCTCTGGCTTAAGTCTGTAAATGGGTAGGCCCGGTAGTCTTTTGCAAATAACATTGGGTTCAGGTCTCCATCTGTCTGCAAGCTTGTGTTTTCCAGGAACCCCCAAGTTCCGTAGCAACACTCTGTCTCCAGGTTGTAAATCTTGAATCCGAACTTTCAGATCAAAGTTTTTCTTGTTGCGGGCCCCTCTTTGTTCTGAGGCCGCCTGAGCCTGTTCATAGGCCAATTTCAAATTGTGTCTGAGTCTATCAACATATCCTTTGTGAGAAGTGGCAGAACAATGGTCTATGGAGGTGCCAAAGGCCAGATCTACCGGTAGTCTTGCTTCTCTTCCGAACATAAGTCTATAGGGTGAGTACCCTGTAGCGTCACTGGTGGTGCTGTTGTATGCATGCATAACTGCCACTATGTGGCTGCTCCAATGCTGTTTCTTCTCACTGCTTAAGGTCCCCAGCATGTTGAGCAGCGTTCGGTTGAACCTCTCCGGCTGAGCATCACCTTGTGGATGATAGGGGGTAGTTCTTGTCTTCTTAATCCCCAAAGAATCCAGGAGCTTCCGGATCAACCGACTTTCAAAATCCCTCCCTTGATCTGAATGAAGCCGTTGTGGCAGCCCATAGTGTACAAAGTATTTTTCCATAAGGACTTTGGCTACCGTGGAAGCCTTCTGGTCTTTGGTTGGAAAGGCCTGGGCATACCAGGTGAAATGGTCGGTTACTACCAGAACATTTCCTAGTCCACTCAGGGCGAGTTCGAGGCAGAGAAAATCAATGCATACCAGATCAAGTGGGCTTTGACTTTGCAGATGGCCCATTGGGGCAGCTTGATGGGGTAAAGTCTTTCTCTGGATGCATCGTGCACATGAGTGGCAGTATTCTTCAACTTCAGCCCTCATGCAGGGCCAATAGAAACGGTCCCTAACGAGTTGGAAGGTCCTTTCCGCCCCTAGGTGGCCATGGTTGTCGTGCAGAGCAGCCATGACAGTCTCTCTGTGTTTCTCGGGCAGGAACAATTGCCATTTGTCTTCCAGGTCATCAGAGGGGCCCCTTCCGTAGACCACTCCCTGATGCACCTGCAACCTGTCCCACTCCTTCCTCAACAGGCGAGCTTCCTTTGAAGGGTTACATAAGAGCCTATTCAGATCCTGATTCTCCAGGGCCAATAGAACCAATCTCCCCATGGGGTCTTCCAATTGGTCAGATCTCAACTCCTTTTTGGACAATTTTGGCAAGTTATCTTCCCCCAGTTGGGTTACCCCACAGTACTGCTTGGGAACTCCTACTATGGTAACCCCTATCTCTTCTGCTCTTGAGCCACCACTGGCTTGGAGTTCAGCCCCTTGACAGAGGGCCCGCACCCCGTCGGGTGCCACTTGGGTCCAATCTTCTGTACTGCAGGTGGGGACATGAGATCTTCTAGACAAGGCGTCTGCATCTCGATTTCCAGCCCCAGGCCTGTATTTTAGGCTGAAATTGAAGGAAGACAGTGCCGCCAGCCATCTATGTCCTGTGGCATCTAACTTTGCTGTGGTGAAAAGATAGGTGAGGGGGTTGTTGTCGGTTTTCACAGTGAATTCTGCACCAAACAGATAGTCTCTGAGTTTGTCAAGTACTGCCCACTTGAGGGCCAGGAACTCAAACTTATGGGTGGGGTAGTTCTTTTGAGAGGGAGTCAGACTTCTGCTCACATACGCAATGGGCCTCAGTTGCTCTTCATGCTCCTGGTAGAGCACTCCTCCCAGACCATCATGACTGGCATCTACGTGAAGTTCATAAGGCTTCTTAGGATCTGCGTAGGCCAGGACAGGGGCAGTGGTTACGTTTTTCTTCAACATCTGAAAGGCATCTTCACACTTCTCATTCCACTGGTCCTTGACTGACTCCCCTGGCTTCCTGGGGCCCAAATCATCCTCTTCCCCCTCCGTCTTGAGCAGCTCATTCAGAGGCCTGGCTATCCGAGCAAACCCTTCCACGAACCTCCTGTAATAGGAACAGAACCCCAAGAAGGATCTGAGCTCTGCCACTGTGGTGGGCCTTGGCCAGGAGGTGACTGCCTCCAACTTTTCGGGGTCTGTGTCTACCCCATCCTCGGACACTATGTGTCCCAGATAGTTGACTGATGACTGATAAAACTGGCATTTTTCAGGTGAGAGCTTGAGTCCTTCCTCACTCAGTCTTTTCAAAACTTTCTCCAGCCTCTCCTCGTGTTCTTCCAAGGTTCTCCCGAAGACAATGATATCATCCAAGTATTCAAGGACTTCGATGAGGTTCATGTCTCCTACAGTCTTCTCCATGAGACGTTGGAAGGTGGCTGGGGCTCCAGACAGGCCTTGAGGCATCCGGTCACATTCAAAGAACCCCACTGGGGTTATGAAAGCCGTCTTCTCTTTGTCTTCTGGATGCATAGGGATTTGATAGTACCCGCTCTTGAGTTCCATAACACTGAACCACTTGGCTCCAGACAAGCTCTGTAGGGCATCCTCTATCCTCGGAGTGGTGTACTGGTCGGGTATGGTTCTCCTGTTGAGGGTCCTGTAGTCTATGCACAGCCTCAACAACCCATTCTTCTTTCTGACCACCACTATCGGGGAGGCATAGGGGCTTCTAGATTCTCGAATCACACTGGTTCGCCTGAGCTCGGCGAGCTGCTCCCTCAAGTCCTCGAGGTCTGCTAACGGAACTCGCCTGACTCTTTCCCTGAAGGGCTTGTCTTCCTGGAGGCAGATTCGATGGGTGGCACTCCTTGCACACCCCACATCGAACTCATCTTGGGAGAAGATCTTTTCCCACCTGGTCAACTGAGCCTTAACTCTCTCTTTCCAAGCCCTGGGCAGGTTTGGGTTCTCCATGGAAAGTTTCTATCACACAGTGCTTTCTCCATCTGTCTTCTCCACATCCGACAAAGTAACTGGGGTGGCAGGGCTCACCTGGCCCAGCAACATCCTGGCTGGGATCTCCATGGGGCCGTCCGTAGTATTCCTGACACTCACAGGTACCTTACAGTGAGCCTTCTTCAGAGCCCTCAACGGGACCACTTCTGGGACTACTTCTAGGCCCGAATGTTCTCCCCTTGGGTCGGGCTCCAACATAACAAAGGGCCCAGGCTGCTCCCAAGTGAGTTTCACAGTGGCTTTCAAACAGGCTACTTCACCGGGCTGCAGCACTATTCCTCTTCTTCCCAGCCTCCAGACCTTCCCTACCCCCTCCTTTGGGACCTTCTGTTCTAAGATCAGTCGTTGGTAGGCTGTCTTCAACATTGGGTGGATCTCAGTGGCTGTGGGGTCTTTTCCTTTTGTAAGAGGGGCCAAGAGTCTTCGGACCAGATCCGTGTTGGTCCCTATTATTAGGGAACTCTTGTTATTTCCAGGTGGTCCGGGGCACACCACAGCCAAGGTATCGAACACTTCGGCCCTCCCGGCTATGGACGGGTCGAAAGTCAGTTTTATAGGCAGATAGCCATCATAAGGGAAACTCTCTGTTCCAATCCCCCATATCTCCAGCTCCTCAATCTTCTGGATGGGTAGGTGGCTTAGATGCTTGTCATAAAAGTCCCGGTACAACAGGGTCACTTGCGCCCCAGTATCCAATATGGCTCTTGTGTAGACTCCCTCCACTTGGACAGGTACTATCGGGGAGGGACCTACCAGCTTCTCTGGATATCACTTCGAAGGAGTCTCTTTCCTTGGATCTTTGCGTTTTCCTTTTGGACTTTCTTTCTTCCATTTCTCTTTGGACTTAAGTCTCTCTTGGGCCTGGTATGCATTGGTCTCCCCCCTTTTAATGGGTGTAACTACCGGCTGAGGGACATTACTCTCTTTCTTTGGGGTACGTTCCCACTGAGGAACCTTGTGTTTCTTCTGAGGGGTCTTCTCCACTCTTTTTATGTGCTTCTCATTCAGTTTGGAGTTCACTGGAGATGATGGGCACCCGGTTGACTCCTTCACCGGGGCCCGCTGAAGTTTTCCGGCGGCTTGCGGTTATTCATCTTTTTTTTCTTTGGACTGGCACACACTTTGGCCGCATGGCCAACCCCTCCGCAGTTGAAACAAGTCATGTCCCCCCAATCTTGTAGGGATGCGGGCGCTGAGGTATCTGGAAACAGCTCCTTCCTCGGACTTTCCCTCTCTGGTACCCTTGACTCCTTTTCCATCAGGGAGGTCAGCATCCCCAATACTTGGGACATCTGTGACTTCAAGGTATCCACCTCTGAGTCTCTTTCCAGGATCATGGCCGTCCTGACCATCACCGGAGGAGGATTAACTGACTCAACTAGTTGGTTCCTCTTCTTCTCCTCCAGCATCACTTCTTCCTTTCTGACCACTCGGATCAAGTCAGGGTACTCCAGGCTCTTCCCGTCCTGTCTTGTGCGTAGCGCCAATGCGATGGGGTCCAGGGGCTGAGATCCTCTCATCACCTGCTAAACACGGGCCTCATCCACCTTCCGCGGGTCGATCCCCTTCTTCAGGATCATCTTATGCAGGATCTTATCCAGGCGCCTCATGAACTCTGACAGTTTCTCTCCTGTCTTTTGGTAGCAGTGCTCCAGCTGGTAAGTGAGCTCAGTGATTTTCTCTGTTCCACCGAACACATTCTGTAGAATGTCCAGATAATCCTGCGCATCACAGTTTGTTTTGCTCATCTTGAGGTTGCGTATGGCCTCTATAGCAGGCCCCTTCAGACTTTCAGCAATTCTCTGCTTCTTTCTGTGTTCTGGGACTTCCCATTCTTCTAAGGCCTGAGTGGCACTGTCTAACCACTCCTCAAACCCCTCTTCACCCGAAGGTACAGGTTTCCTCCCAGAGAATATTCTGAGTTTTCTGTATCCCAACATTTGATAGTCTGTAGGGTCCTTCTTACACTGGGCTACAATCTCTCCCAGGACCGCGCATAACTCTGCGCTGAGGGTGGCAGGCGGGGACCCGGAGCTCTCTTTAGCCTTCCGGTTTTCTGCTTTTGGGGACTGTGGTGGAGATACCTGTGGGGATGATGGTTTAGGTGTCTGAACCCATCCTCCTGGTATGAGTGGCAGCGCATGTATTAAGCTATAGGTCTGATCATCCATTGCTTTTATACTTGGACCCTTGAAATGTTCTGGGATTTCCTTCATCCATGCTATTAGTGCATGGGTCAGTGTGGAATTCATTCTGACATCCATCACCCATACCTTCTGGTTCGGGGACAGCGACGTTACTAGCCGCTTCACCGCTTCTTCTTGCCAGGTCCCTGGGAGTTCTATGACTACTGCCGTGGCTGAATCTGTGTAGGCCGCCTTGCACCACTGTTCTACTTCCAGTGGGTCCATGCTGGTACTTTTGGTGCGTTACTTGCTGTAACAGGATCCCGGACTCGAGAGCCCCCACGTGTAGCGCTACCCCCAGTTAAGAGAGCCGCTGGATTTTGTTTTGGGCCCTGTATACAGCACCGCCAACCCCCGGCAATTTACTCGGCCCACTCTGGCACAGTTAGTATAGGGATTTCTCTAGTATCACAATCTAACAGTATATGCACACAATCTATCTGTATTGCATGGGTAACCTCTTTGCATAAAGGCAACACACTGATAGCAAGAGATAAAATATAACGTTTCTTTACTTTGAGTAAAAGGCATAAGGTTAACACATAACACATATATATCTGCAGAGCACTGCAGCAGAAAATCTAACACAGGCGATTACCCGCCAAGTACTGCTATCTCTATCTATGCGCCCTTGTGGCGCAGCAACTTAAATTCTAACTGCAGATCAGGCCTGATCCAGATTTTAAACTCAGTCTCTAGAAGAACAGTTTCTTCGCATGCAACTTGACTGGTGGTGCACAACAGGAACAGTAATTTGTAATCCAAAGGGTAGAAAAATGAAGAGGGCAGAATGAACCCCTCACAGGAGACTACTCAAGACGGTTCTGCCACTAGTCTCCTGCGGGACAGTAAAGTAGAACCCGGAGGGCCAAGGCAGTCTCTAGGCCTAGTCAAAGTACTGTTTATATGAATGAGCAGGTGCTCGCTCAACACTCCGGACGCGATCCCAGTCCGGGACTTCCACCTACTGTGTCTCCGCACACAGTGTCTGCAACGGCCGGGTCTCCGGTCCAACTGATGTCCAAACTCGATAAAGTCAGGTGCCACCCAGGCTCCGCAGTGGGGTGAAAGGCTCTCTGGAAGTTGTGCAAGGCCCTGGCTTCAGGCCCTGCACTGCCGCAGATCCGCACAGGAAGACCTGTTGGTTGCAGCGCCTATCATGCGCCCTGATCAACACAAGATCTGAAGTCAAGCACAGACAGGAAATTTGTGATTTCATCACCCAACACAGATTGCCTTTTCATCACGGAAAGCTGGCTAACATCGGACTGTAACACCATCCTAGCAGAATTAGTGCCTGAGAACTATTGCATCCTAACCGAGCATAGAATAGGGCAAAGAGGAGGATGCCTAGCAGTTATCTACAAATCCCACCTCTCTCTCACCAAACCAACTCTACAGAACTCATTGCCTTTCATGGAAACACTTACCCTGCAACTCCAAACACCCCAGGACACCGTCTACATACTGCTATGCTACAGACCACCGGGACCAAAGACACACCTCCTCACACCTTTCACCGAATTCATCTCTACATACACCTTGAAAACCAAACACCTCCTGCTACTCTGGGACTTCAACCTCTGGGCTAATTCCACCCATGACCCCATCACCACCGCCTGCATAGACCAACTGGAAGAACTAGGTCTACAGCAACTGATAAATGCTCCCACGCATGTTTCGGGTCACACTCTCGACCTCATTTTCAAACAGAATATGGAGATCAACACACTGGACAACACGCCTTTACCATGGACGGATCACCACGCTATCAAATTTAAAATAACCACCAAAACCATCTTCCAAAAACCGACACATTCAATAACAACACACTGGACAAGATCACAGAAGAAACTACACTCGGAACTTTTCAAAACCACACTATCGAATAAAATAATAATGCTGAATCAAAACCAATCAACGGAAGAAACACTCAACTCCCTTAACAAAGCATTACTACAGACAGCAGACACAGTCGCTCCGAGACGCAGAGCACTCATCCGCAAAAATATTTCCGGCTGGTTCAATGACGCTCTTACATTACTGAAGCAAGAACGCAGAAGAGCTGAAGGAGCCTGGAGAAGAAACTCAACAAAGGAAAACCACACAAACTACAAATTACTCACCAAGAAATGCCACAAAGCAATCTTCAAAGCAAAAAAAGAACACTTCCCTAACACCATCTCAAAAGCCCTAAACCGTCCCTATGAATTCTTCAAACTAGTCGCTCAAACTATGAACCCCACCTGCTGAAAATGAAACACAAGAATTCTGCAATGAACTATCGGATTTTTTTATTGAAAAACATTTGTGAAATAATTCAGCAGAAAAAAACAACCAACCTCACTCAGACAAAGCAAGAAGAAAAAAATCAACATTAATATTCTACAATCAACAAAATTTACTCTGGTCCCAATCACCATCGACACCACCAAAAGCATCATCAGAAGCCTCAGAGAAAGTACATCACCAAACGACATTATTTCCACAAAACTACAAAACTCCTGAAAGAATGAACCGACATCTTGGCACCCACCATCACACATCTCATAAATCAATCATTTAACCACTTAAGCCCCGGACCATTTGGTAGCTAAAGGACCAGAGGTGAATTCAGAATTTTGCACTGCGCTGCTTTAACTGTAAATTGTGCGGACATGCAATGTTGTACCCAAACAAAATTTGCGTCCTTTTCTTCCCACAAATAGAGCTTTCTTTTAATGGTATTTGATTGCCTCTGCGATTTTTATTTTTTGTGATATAAACGGAAAAAGACCGAAAATTTTGAAAAAAAATGATATTTTCTACTTTTTGTTAAAAGAAAAATCGAATAAACTCAATTGTAGTCATACATTTAGGCCAAAATGTATTCAGCCACATGTTTTTAGTAAAAAAAATGTCAATAAGCGTATATTTATTGGTTTGCGCAAAAGTTATAGAGTTTACAAACTAGGGTACATTTTCTGAAATTTACACAGCTTTAAATTTATGACTGCCTATCTCATTTCTTGAGGTGCTAAAATGACAGGGCAGTACAAAACCCCCCCAAATGACCCCATTTTGGAAAGTAGACACCCCAAGGAAATTGCTGAGAGGCATGTTGAGCCCATTGAATTTTTTATTTTTTTGTCCCAAGTGATTGAATAATGACTAAAAAAAAAAAAAAAAAAAAATTACAAAAAGTTGTCACTAAATGATATATTGCTCACACATGCCATGGTTATATGTGGAATTTCACCCCAAAATACATTTTGCTGCTTCTCCTGAGTACGGAATACCACATGTGTGGGACTTTTTGGGAGCCTAGCCGCGTACGGGACCCCGGAAACCAAGCACCGCCTTCAGGATTTCTAAGGGCGCAAATTTTTGATTTCACTCCTCACTACCTATGACAGTTTCGAAGGCCATAAAATGCCAAAATAGCACAAAACCCCACCAAATGACCCCATTTTAGAAAGTAGACACCCCAAGGAAATTGCTGAGAGGCCTGTTGAGCCCATTGAATATATTTTTTTTTGTCCCAAGTGATTGAATAATGACAAAAAAAAAAAAATTACAAAAAGTTGTCACTAAATGATATATTGCTCACACATGCCATGGTTATATGTGGAATTACACCCCAAAATACATTTTTCTGCTTCTCCTGAGTACGGGGATACCACATGTGTGGGACTTTTTAGGAGCCTAGCCGCGTACGGGACCCCGAAAACCAAGCACCGCCTTCAGGATTTCTAGGCACAAATTTTTGATTTCACTCCTCACTACCTATCACAGTTTCGAAGGCCATAAAATGCCAAAATCGCACAAAACCCCCCCAAATGACCCCATTTTGGAATATAGACACCCCAAGCTATTTGCTGAGAGGAATGGCGAGTATTTTACAGCTCTCATTTGTTTTTGAAAATGAAGAAAGAAAATATATATATATATTTTTTTTTTTTCAATTTTCAAAACATTGTGACAAAAAGCGAGATCTACAAAATACTCACAATACCTCTCAGCAAATAGCTTGGGGTGTCTACTTTCCAAAATGGGGTCATTTGGGGGGGTTTTGTGCTATCTGGGCATTCCATGGCCTCCGAAACTGTGATAGGCAGTGAGAAGTGAAATCAAAAATTTACACCCTTAGAAAGCCTGAAGGCAGTGCTTGGTTTTTGGGGTCCCGTACGTGGCTAGGCTCCCAAAAAGTCTCACACATGTGGTATCCCCGTACTCAGGAAAAGCAACAGAATGTATTTTGGGGTGTAATTCCACATATGCCCATGGCATGTTTGAGCAATATATCATTTAGTGACAACTTTGTGCAAAAAAAAAAAAAAAAAAATTGTCGTTTTTCCGCAACTTGTGTCAACATATAAAATATTACATGGACTCGACATGCCTCTCAGTATATAGCTTGGGGTGTCTACTTTCCAAAATGGGGTCATTTGGGGGGGTTTTGAACTGTTCTGGCATTTTATACACAACATTAGGAAGCTTACATCCACTCTTCTAACCACTTGAAGACAAAGCCCTTTTTGACACTTTTTGTTTACATGAAAACATTTTTTTTTTTTGCAAGAAAATTATGTTGAACCCCCAAACATTATATATATTTTTAAAGCAAAGGCCCTACAGATTAAAATGGTGGGTGTTGCAATTTTTTTTCTACACAGTATTTGCGCAGCGATTTTTCAAACGCATTTTTTGGGTTAAAAAATACACTTTTTTAAATTTTAATGCACTAAAACACACTATATTGCCCAAATGTTTGATGAAATAAAAAAGATGATCTTAGGCCGAGTACATAGATACCAAACACGACATGCTTTAAAATTTTGCACAAACGCGCATTGGCGACAAACTACATACATTTTTAAAAGCCTTTACAGGTTACCCCAGTAGATTTACAGAGGAGGTCTACTGCTAAAATGATTGCCCTCGATCTGACCTTCGCGGTGATACCTCACATGCATGGTGCAATTGCTGTTTACATATGACGCCAGACCGACGCTTGCGTTTGCCATTGGGCAAGAGCAGGGCAGGACAGGGGTGCTTTTTTTTTTCTTTTTTTTTCTTATTAATTTTGCTTTTTTATTTTATTTTTAAATTGTTCCTTCCAAGTATTTTTTTTTTAGCATTTTTATTGTTATCTCAGGGAATGTAAATATCCCCTATGATAGCAATAGGTAGTGACAGGTACTCTTTTTTTGAAAAAACTGGGGTCTTCTAGACCCTAGATTTTTCCTCTGCCCTCAAAGCATCTGACCACACCAAGATCGGTGTGATAAAATGCTTTCCCAATATCCCAATGGCGCTTTTTATATCCGGGGGGGGCATTCCCTCCCACTGCTTGTAAAAGCAGTCCAGAGGCTAATTAGCCGCTAGGATTGCTTTTACATGAAAGCCGGCCGCAGGGTGAAAAGAATGATACCAAGATGATACCTAAACCCGCAGGTATCATTCTGGTATAAACATTCAAAGTCCAGCAACATACCAGTACGTTGCTGGTCCTTGTTGGACATGTATTGTAATCTTTTTATTTCATGCAGCCAGTTGGCTGAACGAAAAAAGAGATTGATCGGTGGGTATGCCCACCATTAGAATACCGCCCTTCATCCACCCACTTCCAATGATGGGCATACACGCACCATTTATATATGCCGAAGCATGGGGGCATCCTCCCGCAAAAAAGTTATGCCGCACACACATGGTCGGACTTTTCCACGGGCAAGCCTCCATCGGAATTTCGACCGTATGTACGCGGCATTAGGAGCAAAATCGCTCCTCCGCCCCTGCTGCCCCAATGATTCGGCATATTTGCTTTTTTTTTTTAACTGTGGTGGTGAAATCACCTCCTACAGCACTGGAGTCGCAGGGATCAGGCCTGTCTCTGCGAACGCTGCAGTTATGTGTGTTTTTGTTTTGTAAGTGACAGTGATCGATCGATACTGCACTTGGGTGGCCTGGGCTGGACGGAGGGGCAAAACGCAGGTGCCAGCAGGTATCTGGGCTGATCCCGCTAACACTGCGTTTTTGGGAACCCTAAACTGCTGGGGACGCTAGTATAGATCTGATCAGATCAGATATTGATCTGTTCAGATACTATACCACTAAGGGGGGTGTATGCTTCACGTGTGGGTGTTAGCGTTACTGGCACTAACCTGACGCTGCCTGGGGTGTGACTCAGACCCTCTCTGATGCTAAAACCTAATTGATATCACCCGCCGGGCGATCAGGGGGTTAAACCTTTATTGGGTTATATACACGGCGGGTGCCCTGACACTATAAAAAGCAAACTAACTAACCAGCGTCACCCGTAACACTTATATGGTGATCACTGGTGAAAGGGTTAACTAGGGGCAATCAGGGGGTTAAAACCTTTATTAGATAATATATGGGGGTACCTGACGCTATAAAAACCTGCGGCGAACCTAAAAAAAATTACCAGCTACCGATCTGCATCACCGACACTAAGACAGCATTTAGAAAAACGATTGCTTAGCGACAGTGGTGATGGGGGTGAAAGGGTTACCTGGGGGGGCGATCAAGGGGGTTAAACCTTTATTAGATAATATATTGGGGTACCTGACGCTATAAAAACATGCGACGAACCTAAAAAAAATTACTGGCTACGATCTGCATCACCGACACTAAGACAGCGTTTAGAAAAACAATTGCTTAGCGACAGTGGTGATAGGGGGTGAAAGGGTTACCTGGGGGGCGATCAAGGGGGTTAAACCTTTATTAGATAATATATTGGGGTACCTGACGCTATAAAAACCTGCGGCGAACCTAAAAAAAATTACCGGCTACCGATCTGCATCACAGACACTAAGACAGCGTTTAGAAAAACGATCGCTTAGTGACAGTGGTGATAGGGGGTGAAAGGGTTACCTGGGGGGCGATCAAGGGGGTTAAACCTTTATTAGATAATATATTGGGGTACCTGACGCTATAAAAACCTGCGGCGAACCTAAAAAAAATTACCGGCTACCGATCTGCATCACAGACACTAAGACAGCGTTTAGAAAAACGATCGCTTAGTGACAGTGGTGATAGGGGGTGAAAGGGTTACCTGGGGGGCGATCAAGGGGGTTAAACCTTTATTAGATAATATATTGGGGTACCTGACGCTATAAAAACATGCGGCGAACCTAAAAAAAATTACTGGCTACGATCTGCATCACCGACACTAAGACAGCGTTTAGAAAAACAATTGCTTAGCGACAGTGGTGATAGGGGGTGAAAGGGTTACCTGGGGGGCGATCAAGGGGGTTAAACCTTTATTAGATAATATATTGGGGTACCTGACGCTATAAAAACCTGCGGCGAACCTAAAAAAATTTACCGGCTACCGATCTGCATCACAGACACTAAGACAGCGTTTAGAAAAACGATCGCTTAGTGACAGTGGTGATAGGGGGTGAAAGGGTTACCTGGGGGGCGATCAAGGGGCTTAAACCTTTATTAGATAATATATTGGGGTACCTGACGCTATAAAAACATGCGGCGAACCTAAAAAAAATTACTGGCTACGATCTGCATCACCGACACTAAGACAGCGTTTAGAAAAACAATTGCTTAGCGACAGTGGTGATAGGGGGTGAAAGGGTTACCTGGGGGCGATCAAGGGGGTTAAACCTTTATTAGATAATATATTGGGGTACCTGACGCTATAAAAACCTGCGGCGAACCTAAAAAAAATTACCGGCTACCGATCTGCATCACAGACACTAAGACAGCGTTTAGAAAAACGATTGCTTAGTGACAGTGGTGATAGGGGGTGAAAGGGTTACCTGGGGGGCGATCAAGGGGGTTAAACCTTTATTAGATAATATATTGGGGTACCTGACGCTATAAAAACCTGCGGCGAACCTAAAAAAAATTACTGGCTGCCGATCGGCATCACTGACGCTAAGACAGCGATCAGAAAAATGATCGCTAAGCGACAGTGGTGATAGGCGGTGAAAGGGTTATCTGGGGGGTGATCAGGGGGTTAAACCTTTATTAGGGGGGGTTAGGGGGCTACACTGGACCTAAGACTAAACTTTGGTGACACTTTTACAGTCACAAATGTCACTGATTGCAGTGATCACTAAATAAATGGTCACTGCAATCAGTGACACTGTGACTGGGGGCTGGGGGGGTGATCTGGGGGGTGATCTGGGGTGTCTGGGGGGGCCTGGGGGGGCGATTTATGTCCCTATGTGTCCTGGTGTCAGTGTAGTGTTGTGTGCACTGACCTGATGTCTTCTCTTGTACGGCGCTCGGTATATGTGAGCGCCGCACCAGAGATGACATCACTTTCCATTCGCCGGGAGCGATCGCGAGGGGGTGGCCAGAAATGAATGGCTGCCCCCTCATCCCGGAACGCTCCCGGACACTTAGCCACCGCTCACTGTACAGAAGGGGGGTCCGATTGGACCCCCCAACTATACAAAGGCAATCACGTACACTCTACTTGATTGTGCCTGTCGGTGCCATTCTGCCGACGTATATATACAGTGAGCGGTCGTTAAGTGGTTAAAGAAGGTATTGTTCCAAATTCCCTCAAGCAAGGTATAATCAAACCCCTCCTAAAGAAACCGAACCTCGACCCCAAAGACCCAAACCACCGCAGACCGGTAACAAGCCCTAACACCATCTCCAAGATTATTGAAAAAGCAGCAGTACAACAGCTACAACTCCATTTGGACACCAACAAACTCCTGGACCCACTACAATCGGGTTTCCGCCCAGGCCACGGGACAGAAACGGCGCTTATCAAAATATGGGATGACGCCCTCGAAGCAGCAGATGACGGAGAATTGTGTCTCCTGGTGCTGCTGGACCTTTCGACACAGTAGACCACACAATTTTGCTCACTCGTCTCACAGAAGTAGCCGGAGTCACAGACTCTGATCTACCCTGGTTCGCATCATTCCTGGAGAACCGATCCCAGACAGTGAAACTAGAAGCCTTCACTTCGGAAGCACAGACAGTGAAACTAGGAGCCTTCACTTCGGAAGCACGCACCATTACATGCGGAGTACCCCAAGGATCACCCCTGTCGCCCGTGCTCTTCAACATCTACCTCCTCCCACTCCTCAAAATCATCAGAAAACAGGACCTGCGCTACCACTCCTACGCTAATGACACTCAACTCTACTTTTGCATCACCAACAAAAAAGACCAATATCACGGACTAGAACAATGCCTTACATTGATAGACAATTGGATGACGGAGAGTTCCCTCAAACTTAATGGATCCAAAACAGAACTTCTCTTTCTTCACGCAAACTGAAAAACAAACTCTAGGATGACATGGACACCACCCACCATCCTTGGACAAAGCATCACCCCAAACACCAAAGTCAAAAGTCTCAGAGTCATCTTTGACTCAGACATGACCATGGGCGCCCAAATAGGATCAGTAGTCAGTGGATCCCTTTAATAACAATATTGGTGCGCTGTGAATCAACCCTTAGTGAATACAGTAAACTGGATGACTATCCAAAAGATACACAAATAAAACAAATGTGACTAATAAAACATAAGTGATATCCACAGTGCAAAAACCAGTGCAAAAAAGCAATACTCAAACTTGAAATACTGTGTCCATAAGACTCCCAATACCAGTGCTGAGCAGCCTCTAAACCTGGATGGCTATCTAAAAACAGCCAGGAGAATCCCACACCTGCACTTCTCAGACCTAACAGCAACCAGCTGGAGAATCCCTCAATATGTCTCTCCTTCTCAGCTGTACATAGGTCCAAAACAGCTATCAGGTTAATTGCTTGAGCAGTACGATGGGTAGTTTAGACAGAACAAACGAATCTTGGAATGAAGAAAAAAGAAACATTCATTGCGCAGCGCTGCAGATACTACAAGCAATGATATTCCAATTACACATCTCACTCACGTGACCATAGACAAAGTATGCGCACAGTAGCCACTATCCAGCTCAGTTGGAGCGATTTCCTTCACTTGCTGCGGCTTCAGTCCCTCCGAACACCGCTAGCGTGATTAGGCTCCTCCCCCTACGCGTTACGTCACTCGTCACGTGACTTAGTCATGGGTTTTATTAGTCACATTTGTTTTATTTGTGTATCTTTTGGATAGTCATCCAGTTTACTGTATTCACTAAGGGTTGATTCACAGCGCACCAATATTGTTATTAATTTACACATATGTTTGAGTTTCAGATCATTTTGATTGAGTGCAGCTAAAATCATTTAGGTATCCTTCGTTGATTGTTTTACCACTATTTAAGCACCATTGTTTGCACCATTTTTGCGCTTTAGTATTTTATATAATTTATTAGTCAGTGGATCCCACCAACTTCTCCGCCTGCTACGAAGACTTATCCCCTTCATCCCGGAAGAGGATACAGCAGTAGTAGTTGGAACAATCATCCATTCCCAACTCGACTACGCTAACTCCCTCTACCTAGGACTACCCAAATACCAGATTTCTCATCTACATGTCATCCAGAACACAGCAGCCAGACTGGTAACGGGAAAAAAACATGGGAATCAATTACTCCTTCCCTGAGGACCCTCCATTGGCTAGCAGTAAAGGATCAGGTGACTTTCAAGACCCTCTGCCTCACTCACAAATGCACACAAGGAAACGCTCCTCAATACTTATGCGAGAAAATAAAACACTACATCCCCAATCGCGTTCTCCGATCAACTAACCAAAACCTCCTCCACATCCCTAAGTCCCACTACAAATCTAAAGGAGAACGAAGATTCGCAGTCCAAGGACCACAGCTATGGAACGCTCTACCAACGAACATCTGCATGGAAGAAAACTACCAGGCCTTCAGGAAAAAAAATTAATACCCACCTCTTCTGAAGGATCAGGACGACAATGGATGCAAAGCGCCTTGATGTGATTTAGTTCGCATTTGTAGCGCTATACAAGTTACTCACTCACTCACTCACTCGCCTCGGCCTCAAGGAGAACTGCTCTTCACAAAAATGGTGACGACCCTGGATCTCTAGTGACAGTTTTGGTGATTCATCACGGACACCGGGACAAAGCCAATTTCCCGTGAATTTTCCCAGGACACAGTAAGACCGGGATTTAGTATATGTACATCGCTCTAAGGCAGTTCCTCTTACCCTGCTTCTCCAAAATACCTCTATCCCACGTGGAGGGTGCAAGCCCTGTATGCAAACAGATACTTAGAAGAAGGCTGGAAAGCCGCACTCCTGTGCAATTTCTTTAAGTGTCGGATACAAAAGGGGAAAACTACAGGTATCAGCTTACATGTTTCACACCAGGGTCGGGTGCTTACTCCTAGCTCAAACCAGGATTTAGGTCTGAATACAGTGAATGTCCCGGTGTTTGTGCAGGAGGAATGTGGGGCAAAGGCATTATTCCCGCAGCAATCGCCCATAGCAACCAGCTACAGCTCCATCGGAAAGTTGCAAGTAACATCTTTACTTCTTATAGACAATGTTATTATGCATTCTGGCAACGTGGGAAAGAACCAAAAAGTCTCATTGCTCATGGGAGTGTACCAGCCTGGTCTTTTGACACTTCCGGCCAGCATTGTGAGGGTTAAAATAGACTCTTACAGATTTGGCGCGCTGTAGAAGGAAAAGGTGGGCGCTGAAATTTCCAAGAAGTATCTGCACCAATCTGTTTGCAGTGAGAGGAGTCCTCTGCAGAGGATGATAAGGAAGTGCTGCCATGTGTGCCTGGTTGTGGGTTGGAAAAGATGGCACAGTTTGGAAGTACTATGGCGGATTGGAAGATGTATGCTCCGAGGGTTGGCTTTGGTCTGAGTGAGTCAAAAAGCGTTCTGATTGACACCGGATTGCGGTATACACCGAAGGGTAGTCTTGCCCTGTACATGGCTGGAAGCTATGAGGCCTTGGGACTAATCTGCGGGAAGTGTGAGGCCTTGGATCGTCTGCGAATGTTGAGGGGAACACCTGCTTGAGGTAGTCTCACAAGCCCAACCTCCGCGGATACTGCAAGCAGATTGGGACAAGAATGTCGTTATCCTGACTGGGAGAGATATTAAGAGCCCACCTGCCGCCACCCAAGTTGTGCGAGAAGCTGCTCCTCCTGTCTCAACGGCTGCTCCAGAACCCAGTGCTTCGGTCGTCCCTCGTGGCCGTGGTCGGGCCCACCTGCTCTCTCTCTGCTGTCTAAGCTATCGGGGGGAAAAAGATGCCGGAGTCTGGTAAGCCTGCATCAACCTGGACAGTGTGATTATCCGCAGACCTGACAAGAAGGATATTCGAAACAAAATCACCACAGTAAATACCAAAGGAGAGGATTTGAAGTTGCCAGATACCAGGTACTACTGGTAAATGCTATGGAACTATAGTTGTTTATCAAATCTTGTGGATTACAATTGTGTGCTTTGTGGAGTTAAGGATGCTATGCTGGAAGCCACTTCACTTCTGCACAGAAGTTGTTGCTAATGGAGAACATTCCCGATGGCTGTACTGCTGAGATTGTGCTGGACTGAATGCTGCCGGCAGATACAGGGAGTGCCCACTTGAGACACACTAACCAGTACTGTGAAATTGCCAGTGTAGCTCCCTCTGAAAAGTGACTTGTGATGTTCAGTAGGTTGTTTCTTCAATTGATAAGGAGCTCTTTCTCAGTCCCCAGCTGTCATGCAGACAGACTGAGACTATCATTGCAAGGAGACCTGTGTTCAGAAGTGAGGTTCCTTGCATCATGGCCTGGCTGCTTGTTGCCTAATCGCAGCTGTGCCACCTGTCCCCGGAGTTATCCCTAAGAATAAGGGAAACTGCTGGAAAATGTGTTTCACCCAAGTGATAATATTGATGGACTCTGAAGATCCAAAGACACCAGGGTATTAGTTAGAATAGGTTATGATAAGAAAGGGGGTCAAAATACTCTGAATAATGGACTGCCCAGTGTCATATAATGGCTGCCAGGTGGTGTGAGAAGTGCCAGCCTGAGTGGGCTTTCATTTACATTATGTGTTTATCTATAGGAAATGCTAAGAAAGTGTGTAGGATAGTTGTGGAAGGAGGTGGCATTCTCGGATGAGAATGGGGCGCACTTTCATTCATATGTGCATGGCTTAGACATATTATAGGGTGTACTTACACTGCTATGCTGTTCTTGGCTGAGGACAATTAACAATTACTTAATCACTCATGTATATATTGCACTGTGTCATCGTAGAGATTGAATGTGTTTCTCTGCTGTTTGTGATTTCTCTTTCAGGTGTTCCTGCACCCATTGTGTCTTCCTTGGACAAGGAGAGACAGTGATTTCAACTTCAACAGCAATACTAAACTTTTGTTTAGTGGATAGATAATTAGGATGTAGGCTACTGTTTGCATAAGTTTCCCTTGCCTATATTGGTGGTACGCCACACGTAAAAGTGTAAATAATGCCTGTTATTTATTCCCCCCTTGTGTGAATGACCACTTTCTCATGTATACGTTATGTATGTTTAATACATGTGGCATGTGGTTGTTATTATTAATCCTTTCCTTGTTTCCCTACCCATCCCAGTTTTTCCCAGGACATTCGCTCTCAGGCTTGATTTCTGAAAACTCTGAGACGTAGTTTGCTAAGCAGGGTTGCTCTTAAATTTATTTGCCAAGTGATAGTTGCCTTGGCCATTTGCTAGGAGGTCAACTGACTTTGCCCTAATTCTGGAATTGCTGCACTTCTCTCTTCTGTCGGTACCTGATGGCATTAGATAAGACAAGGGTATTGCAAGGACAGATTAGGAGTATATGGGGTATCTCAGCTAATGGGCAGGGATTTTGATGAGTCCCTTAGCCTGCTGGGAATGCCTATTTATTTGGGTGGAGTCAGGTGAAGGGTGGGGTTCTGTGCCACCTGGACGGCTGTCTGGGTAGACGTATGTTGTATTGCCCCGGGTTGCTAGGCTGGAGTCTGGGGCCTATCCCATGGGCATCTGGCTGCTAGGCTGTCTGAGGGGCCTATCCAGAAGCAGGAGAGCAGCGTAGAGTTGGTACTGCAGTTTGCAGTCCAACCAGAAGTGACACGTCTGCCGGCCGGGGAACTTGTTGTGGTCGGAGGTAGAGGGGAAGCTGTCGCCACTAAGGGACCATTTACTTTATTACCGGGGACCACTGAGTAGCTGAAGCAAGTACCAGAGCAGTGTTCTCACCAACTGGGGCAGTATTGTGTGTCAAGCCAAGGACAGCGAAGATAAAGACATGGGAATAGGCTGGTTGTGGCCATCTCACACGCCGGAGACTGCTACCACCCCTTTTCCTCATCCCACAGTGACAGACAGTGGGATTCTCCGACCAGAAGCCCCCCGAGTTTGTGACTCAGGACAAACCTCAGGAAGATTTGGAAGACACATCAATCTTCCTTGATAGAAGCAGACTCTGAGGATTTTTCTTCATTCATTGAAGCTGAAATGCAAGAAGCTGAAGTGGATGAACAGGAGGAAGAAGTGGCCGTTGATGAAGACGATACCAGTGTGACTGTCAGATAATAAGGAATTTTGGGACTTGGACTTTTTAGGCACAGTAATACATAAAGTGAATTTATTAAAAAAGTATAAATTTATTAAGCATAAATATAAACAGACTTGTTAAAAAAGCCCACATCATCTACATCAATACAACAATATCGCTACTATACAAAACCATAACTTTTAATTGGATGGTAGAGGAATTGCATTAGCATTCCATATAGTACAAAATCCAGAGAATAGATGAAGTAGAGATGGTGCGGTATGAATTGTTGAATATGACGATACATTCGCTCGACAAGTTCCACGTGCAGTCACACTTCTTCAGGAGCATAGCCTGTAGACTAACAAGAGATTTAAACAAAAAAAAATAAAAAAAATTTACATTGATTTATGACAATCAAAAATTTATGTAACAGATAATAGATAATATAAAGGATTGCTGAGCTGTCACAACCTATAGCGCATAAGCGCCAAGCTCGAACATAAACGGAGGTGGAAGGGGACAATGGGTAGCTATGGGGGCTTGCAAAATACAATAGAACAAGTAACAATTGAGATAAAATGAAGCAAGATGACTAGTAATTGTAGCTAATGGAGGCAACAGCTGCAGCGTAGTAAAACATAGCAGCTGATACCTCTCCCCAATTATCTCTTTTAGAACATCTACAACAATAACACCCACGTATATAATGGGGGTAGTGAAATTAAACAAGAAAGGGGAAGGAAGGGAAAGAGCGGGGGGGGGGAGAAGAGGAATGGGGGAAAAAAAAGGGGGAATAGGAATAGGGGGAATGGGGGTAACAGGAGGGGAAGAAGGGGGAAGGAGGGGAAAGGAAAGAGAGATGGCAGGGGGGGAGAGGAAGGGAAGGGGAGTGTAATGGGTGAAAAGGGAGGAAAGAAAAAGGAAGGGAAAGTGGGGAGGGGAGAAGGAATGGGAGGGAAGAATGGGAAATGGAATGGAATGGGAAAGAGGATGGGGTGGATGGGTAGGGAGATAGGCTGGGGGGTATTGGAAAGCGTTATATATAATCACACCGATTCAATAATGAAATACAGGTAGTCAACTTACTGTGAATTGTGAAGCAAAATTCCTAAAGTAATAAACAGCCAATAGTATACTACAGAAAACACAGGAGGGTTTGAGGTGTTGAACAATGGGGATAGATAAAATTTGCCTAGAATGATAAAGGTAAACCAATATTATATTACAAGGTTCCATATACTAGTGCCATAATTAGGCGACAGAGAGAGTAAAAGCTCACCTAAACTGATGAATTTCAGCAAACAGCGCCGCTAACAGTAAAAACCTCAAGTTGGTATATCCACAGATTTAGATCCCAGCCAACAGAGAATTTAGTGCAAGGGTAGAAGGTAGAAATAAAACCCAAGCAATCCTATTAGGGTAATCCGATCGGTTGTGGTAACAACCAGTCACGATTGTTTGACCTAGAGGATAAGTCATATAAAAGAAAGACCTATTCAGCATGGCAATCCAGATTGTATCAAGAAGGATGTCCGCAAAATAGCAAAAAAGATTTATACCTGATGGAGTATCCCCATGTTGGCAACACTCAGTGGGAAAATCCATCCTGCAATGGTGGCTGTATAGACACGCTAGCATTGCGTGCTATTTTTAAATGCGTGCCCCTTCCATCGTCATCCAATTGGCGCTGCCGAGATGACATCATCCGGACCTGCCGCCTTTGGTCAATGCCCATGCGCCCAAAAAGTTTCCACGCATGCGCAGTATAGTGGAACGGATGCGATGCGTGGGAACCGGGAAAGCAGCTAATTGGCCAGCCATCAGAGCGATGGGAGGAAGGGAGTTCATCCCATCGCCATTGATAGCGTGCGTCACCTGTACAGGGGAAGTGCACACAGTGATGCTAGGCGGCCACATAGCACCGCAACAAGTCCCCCATGGACCACCTCCAGAATGCATAAGAGCGGCAACTACACACCACAGGTGGGCAGCTAACAGTCCATAAAAAATATTAATAGTTGAACAATAGAGATATGATAACATTATAAAAGGAATTCAATATCAGAAAAATGGATTGATGAGCCGAGTAGTCCCTAGATAGGGAGCAATCAGCTACAGCAATTACTGTATAAATTATAACATAAACTATATAGTTAATGTAATTACCCAAATTATAAGAATTCTACTATTCAAGGGGGAAAGAATAGAGGAAGTAGTTACACATAGGACAGGGAACATTATTGACAGAGACCAAACTATTCGATCAAATTCGATCGACCAACCTACACAGGACCCAACTATAAAAAAAGGTTTATAAGATTGGGCTTCATTGATGCCCGGAGCATGTGTGGCATTGACACGCTTAATCAATATGGTCTCTCTACGGAATATTTGTTTGTCCCATTCACCGCCCCGTGGGTCTCGAGGGACCACAGCAAGGGCCATGAATGGTACAAGTGAAGTGTCAAATTTGTGATACAGATCAAGGTGTCTACTCCATGGCTGTGATCATTTTTCCACTACCTGAATAGTATACATGGTCCTTGATACGGGACCAAAAGTGTCTAGCCGTTTTGCCTACATAAAAGGCATTGCATTGGCAGGACATCAGGTAGACCACGCCTTGTGTATCACAGTCAGCGTGGAAATTCGGGATGTGGATTTCGCCGTTCGGAAGTGTAAATCCTAGTACCTGTGGAGATCCAAGGGCAAAAAGAGCATCTGCCACAACGTGTAATGCCATTGGGGGTAAGTCTAGATTGCACATTATTGGAATAATGACTAGATGTCAATTTATCTCGTAAGGATCTTGACCTTCTAAACGTTATGTCAGGCCTAGAGCTGACATATTTGGTGAGAAAAGGATCATCACTGAGGAGAGACCAATGACTGGTAAAAATGTTCCTCAATTCTAAATGATGAGTAGAGTATCTTATAATATACCTTACTGGTTGATCGTTCCCATTGACCTTTGTTTTGTAAAGTAATGAATTCCGAGACTGGCATAGTGCTTTGTTATAGGCACTACGTAACAAGGATTTAGTATAGCCTCTAGCTCTAAGACGGACACGAAGAAGATTTGCCTGGATTTTAAACTCCTCAGTGTGTGTACAATTACGACGAAGTCTGAGGTTCTGTGCATAAGGTATGCTACGAATGAGGGTGGTAGGATGAGCGCTTTCAGCAAGCAATAACGTATTGCCAGCTGTTTCTTTGCGAAACAGTTTTGAAGCCAATTGTCCATTGTCATCTTTAAGGATGGTCAAATCCAGGAAGGTAATCTTGTGTAGGTCACTAGAAACTGTAAATTTAGGATTAAATTGATTCCGATTAAGAGTGTCAATAAAGGTCTTAAGGTAGAGATACCAGTCCAGATGATAAATATATCATCTATATAACGTAGCCAGCATAACGCATGGCTCGTATATAGTGACAATGAATCATCTGAATATGGATTGAGCGTCTCAATGCCACACATGCCCCGGGCATCAATGAAGCCCAATCTTATAAACCTTTTTTATAGTTAGGTCCTGTGTAGGTTGGTCGATCGAATTTGATCGAATAGTTTGGTCTCTGTCAATAATGTTCCCTGTCCTATGTGTAACTACTTCGTCTATTCTTTCCCCCTTGAATAGTAGAATTCTTATAATTTGGGTAATTACATTCACTATATAGGTTATGTTATAATTTATACAGTAATTGCTGTAGCTAATTGCACCCTATCTAGGGACTACTCGGCTCATCAATCCATTTTTCTGATATTGAATACCTTTTACAATGTTATCATATCTCTATTTTTTAACTATTAATATTTTTTATGGACTGTTAGCTGCCCGCCTGTGGTGTGTAGTTGCCGCTCTTATGCATTCTGGAGGTGGTCCATGGGGGACTTGTTGCGGTGCTATGTGGCCGCCTAGCATCACTGTGTGCACTTCCCCTGTACAGATGACACACGCTATCAATGGCGATGGAATGAATTCCCTTCCTCCCATCGCTCTGATGGCTGGCCAATTAGCTGCTTTCACGGTTCTCACGCATCACATCCATTTCACTCTACTGCGCATGTGTGGGAACTTTTTGGGCGCATGCGCATTAACCAAATGCAGCCGGTCCGGATGATGTCATCTCGACAGTGCCGATTGGATGACGACGGAAGGGGCGCGCATTTAAAAATAGCACACAATGCTAGCGTGTCTATACAGCCACCATTGCAGGATGGATTTTACCATTGAGTGTTGCCAACATGGGGATATTCCATCAGGTATAAATCTTTTTTGCTATTTTGCGGACATCCTTCTTAATACAATCTGGATTGCCATGCTGAATAGGTAGAAAAAAAGGGAGCCGCTCAGGTGTGGGAATCCTCCAATCACCTCCTCCCAGCAGCCAAGGGTGCAGACAATGCTACTAACAGCAAACAGGAACAAAAAAGTCTTCTGGACTGCAGCACTCCTGCAGCACTCCAAAGATAAAAGCCTTTATTAAAATAGGAAATCCAAAATGCACACTGTACAACGGTACACAGGTCAAAAAAATCTGGCTAACATGTTTCGCACTGTGCTTCTTGATACAATCTGGATTGCCATGCTGAATAGGTCTTTCTTTTATATAACTTATCCTCTAGGTCAAACAATCGTGACTGGTTGTTACCACAACCGATCGGATTACCTAATAGGATCGCTTGGGTTTTATTTCTACCTTCTACCCTTGCACTAAATTCTCTGTTGGCTGGGATCTAAATCTGTGGATATACCAGCTTGAGGTTTTTACTGTTAGCGGCGTTGTTTGCTGAAATTCATCAATTTAGGTGAGCTTATACTCTCTCTGTCGCCTAATTTATGGCACTAGTATATGGAACCTTGTAATATAATATTGGTTTACCTTTATCATTCTAGGCAAATTTTATCTATCCCCATTGTTCAACACCTCAAATCTTCCTGTGTTTTCTGTAGTATACTATTGGCTGTTTATTACTTTAGGAATTTTGCTTCACAATTCACAGTAAGTTGACTATCTGTATTTCATTATTGAATCGGTGTGATTATATATAACTCTTTCCAATACCCCCCAGTCTATCTCCCTATCCATCCACCCCATCCCCTTTCCCATCCCATTCCATTTCCCATTCTTCCCTCCCCATTCCCAGTCCTTCTCCCCTCCTCACTTTCCCTTCCTTTTTCTTTCCTCCCTTTTTATCCATTAACCTCCCCTTCCCTTCCCCCCCTGACATCTCCCCCCCTTGCCATCTCCCTTTCCTTTCCCCTCCTTCCCCTCCTGTTACCCCCATTCCCCTTCTTCCCCCCCTGCTCTTTCCCTTCCTTCCCCTTTCTTGTTTAATTTCACTACCCCCATTATATACGTGGGTGTTATTGTTGTATATGTTCTAAAAGAGATAACTGGGGAGAGTTATCAGCTGCTATGTTTTACTATGCTGCAGCTGTTGCCTCCATTAGCTACAATTACTAGTCATCTTGCTTTATTGTATCTACATTTTTACTTGTTCTATTGTATTTTGCACGCCCCCATAGCTACCCATTGTCTCCTTCCACCTCTGTTTATGGTCGAGCTTGGCGCTTATGCGCTATAGGTTCTGACAGCTCAGCAGTCCTTTATATTATCTATTATCTGTTACATAAATTTTTCATTGTCATAAATCAATGTAAAAAATGTTTTTTTTGTTTAAATCTCTTGTTAGTCTACATGCTATGCTCTTGAAGAAGCGTGACTGCACGCGGAACTTGACGAGCGAATGTATCGTCATATTCAACAATTCACACCGCACCATCTCCACTTCCTCTGTTCTCTGGATTTTGTAACAGAAAGAGAAGCCGCTCAGGTGTAGAAGTCTTCTCAGTGATCACTTCTTCCCAGAACTACGGGTGCAGGCAATGCACACATAGGCAGAGCAAAAGAACAGATTCTTCTGGACAGCAGCACTCCGAATAATATTGCCTTTATTTGTAAAATCCAAAAATCCAAAAACCACACTACAGGTCACAGCACACTGATCAAGCTGACGTGTTTCACACTGTACTAGTGTTTGATTAAACACTAGTACAGTGTGAAACGCGTCAGCTTGACCAGTGTGCTGTGACCTGTAGTGTGGTTTTTGGATTTTACAAATAAAGGCAATTTTATTCGGAGTGCTGCTGTCCAGAAGAATCTGTTCTTTTCTATGGATTTTGTACTATATGGAATGCTAATTCAATTCCTCTACCATCCAATCGAAAGTTATGGTTTTGTATAGTAGCGATATTGTTGTATTGATGTAATGATGTGGGCTTTTTTAACAAGTCTGTTTGTTTTTCTTTTTGATTAATAATCGTATACTTTTTTAATAAATTCACTTTATGTATTACTGTGCCTAAAAAGTCCAAGTCCCAAAATTCCTTATTATCTGATAATTTCAGGATGTGGCACATTGCTATTCATGTTGTTATCCACAGATACCACTCTGTGATGTGATAAAACACCTTTATCTAATACCAGTGTGCCTGTAACACCAGAACCTAAAGAACAGAGAGCAAAGAGAGTTATTCACCCACCTAAGAGACTAACCTACGGCACTCTGGGTGAGAACTCTAAAGAGATCTTTTTTAATTTCAAAAAGGACTCCTGAAGTGCCTGGTCCTTCCACCGCTGTTTTGGTGGAGGGCAACCCCATCTCACCCCCTGACACATCTATACAGGACACTTTGGTGTCAGTAGCAAATGGACAGTACAGTCTCCCTTCTTTTGACAATTGGTGGGAGGCTCCTCTGTCAACTCTGTGTTATGATATGAGCTGTTTGAGTTTGAACTCTTCTTATGAAAATGCAACTAGTTTGTTGTCATGTGGGCATTAACCAGTTTTTTTCCGCGTGTATTCTAACAGCATGTAACAGGTTACAAACTTCTACTGTCTTTGGGGACCAAAGATTACAAGTGGGGGGAGTGTGTAGCACGGGTCTACTACCAAAATTATCATTTAAGTAATGTATTGTTTCTTAAGAAAGGGTTTGGCTCCCTCTAGTGACCATTGAAACGATGTCAGGATTCTTTTCCTTCTGTTTAAACTCCTTCACAGGAAGCAGACAGCTATTCATTGTGGGATATATAGTATAATGAGGAAGTGACTCATGTTGTTAAATCAGTCTGGGAACTACTACACCCATGATGCCAAATCACAGACCCACAATGCCAAGTCAAAGAACAGCCTGCTGGGTAAGCAGATAAAAGGACAGGCATGGTCTGCTTTCGGTCTCTCCGGACGCGATTCAACAAACAGCAAGAGGTCTGTGTGTGTGCCCAGGGCTGGGAGAGCCTGCGGCCTACAGCGGAGAGCGGATCACCTGCCCCAGAGGGATCCTTGTTAGCAGCCCTGCTGATCGAGCAGGAGGACCGGCCTGCGCTTCAGAGCAATTGAAGCCATCTGCCTTCCAGCACACCGGGAAGAGTGGCGTGGCGGTACCATCTACACAGACGGAGACACCTGCAGGAGGTTCCGGACAGAGTCTACTGCCAACTGGGATCCATAGTGGTGAGAAGGCATCTGCCCATACAAGTAGTGACTGTAATATTGCTAAGTGAGTTTCTGCTATACAGACTGCCGCTGAGACCTGTAGTTCCAAGGTTGTGGATGTGCTGCATCTGAGCATTTTACAATTAGACTTTGGGGTTTTGTCTTTCTCCCCTGCACTACAAGATCAGTACTGTTTTACACACACATAAAAAGGAATTACAAGTGGGGATAGTCCTTCAGCTGAGGAATCCATAGCATCATACTCTACAGTTATTGCTTTTCTCTGCTCTTGTGGATTACAACTAATCACCCAACTCAACACTAGGGATGAGCCGAACACCCCCCTGTTCGGTTCGCACCAGAACCTGCGAACAGACAGAATGTTTGCGTGAACTTTAGAACCCTATTAAATACAATGGACTCGAACGTTCGAAATCTAAAGTGCTAATTATAACGGCTAATATGCAAGTTATTGTCCTAAAAAGTGTTTGGGGACCCGGGTCCTGCCCCAGGGGACATGTATCAATGCAAAAAAAAGTTTTAAAAACGGCCGTTTTTTCAGGAGCAGTGATTTTAATAATGCTTAAAATGAAAAAATAAAAGTGAAATTTTCCTTTCAATTTCGTACCTGGGGGGTGTGTATAATATGCATGTAAAGTCGCGCTTGTTTCCCGTGCTTAGAACTGTCCCTGCACAAAATGTAATTTCTGAAGGAAAAAAAGTCATTTAAAACTCACTCGCGGCTATTAATGAATTGTCGGCTCCCGGCAATACATAGAAAAGTCATTGATAAAAAAAAAAAAAAAAAAAGCCTGGGGGTCCCCCCAAATTCAATTACCAGGCCCTTCAGGTCTGGCATGGATTTTAAGGGGAACTCCACCCCAAATTTAAAACAAAAATGGCGTGGAGATCCCCCCAAAATCCATACCAGACCCTTATCCGAGCACGCAATCTGGCAGGCCGCAGGAAAAGAAATTTCACAAAGAAAGTGTAAAAAAATGTAAAAAAAAACCACACAAACACCTTGGAAAAGTCCTTTATTAAAAAAAAAACAAAAAAAACATTCCAGCGATGAAATCTAGTGTCCCGCGGCGATCCGATGTCCAGCGCTGTCCGTCATTGGCTGAGCCTGAGCGGACCTGATGGGGAACTTCCTCCGCAGTCTATTAAATGTATAGAACCGCCCCTTCTAAAGTTCCCCATCAGGTCCTCTCAGCCAATGACTAGGTGTAAGGCTAAGCGGACCAGATGCGGAACGTGAGAAGGGGCGGGTCTATTTATGTATTACACAGTGAAGGAAGTTCCCCATCAGGTCCGCTCAGGCCAGTGACGTAGGCGGGGTCTGACATACGAGGGGGCGGACCTGATGGGGAACTTCCTTCACTGTGTAATAAATGAATAGACCTGCCCCTTCTCATGTTCCGCATCTGGTCCACTTAGCCTTACACCTAGTCATTGGCTGAGCGGACCTGATGGGGAACTTTAGAAGGGGCCGGTCTATTCATGTATTACACAGTGAAGGAAGTTCCCCATCAGGTCCGCCCCCTCGTATGTCAGACCCCGCCTATGTAATTGGCCTGAACTTTAGAAGGGGCGGGTCTATACATTTAATAGACTGCGGAGGAAGTTCCCCATCAGGTCCGCTCAGGCTCAGCCAATGACGGACAGTGCTGGACATCGGATTGCCACGGGACACTGGATTTCATGGCTGGAATGTTTTTTTTTTTTTAATAAAGGACTTTTCCAAGGTGTTTTTGTGTTTTTTTTTACATTTTTTTACACTTTCTTCGTGAAATGGTAGGGGTACAATGTACCCCTTACCAATTCACATAGGGGGGGCCGGGATCTGGGGGTCCCCTTTGTAAAAAGGGTCTTCCAGATTCTGATAAGCCCCCTGCCCGCAGACCCCTACAACCACCGGGCAAGGGTTGTGTGGGTGAGGCTCTTGTCCCCATCAACATGGGGACATCCTCCCCATGTTGAGGGCATGTGGCCTGGTACGGTTCAGGAGGGGGGGGCGCTCTCTCGTCCCCCCCTCTTTTCCTGCGGCCTGCCAGGTTGCGTGCTCGGATAGGGGTCTTGTATGGATTTTTGGGGGGACTCCACGCCATTTTTTTTTTAATTAGGGGCGGAGTTCCCCTTAAAATCCATGCCAGACCTGAAGGGCCTGGTATGGATATTTGGGGGGAACCGCATGCATTTTTTTTTTAAATTTGCGGCGGGGTTCCCCTTAATATCTATACCAGACCTGAAAGGCCTGGTAATTGAATTTGGGGGGACTTTTTTTTGCATTGATACATGCCCCCTGGGGCAAGACCCGGGTCCCCAAACACTTTTTATGATAATAACTTACATATAAGCCTTTATAATTAGCACTTTAGATTTCTCCCATAGACTTTTCGAATTTGCCGCAAACACCCCAAAGTGTTCGCTGTTCGGCGAACGGGCGAACAGGCAATGTTCGAGTCGAACATGAGTTTGACTCGAACTCGAAGCTCATCCCTACTCAACACTACAGTATAATATGAGCTAGCTGAAGACAGAACTGGAACTTGAGAGACATTTATCACTTTATCCTTTCACAAAGCCCTACATGGAAGAATTGTTCTGAACTGACCCCTAGAGGGAGCCATTTAGTGGAATATCCTTAGGATTTTCATTTCATTACTTTATTCACTGTCTGTGCAATTTCTGTGTGCATTGGTCTGTGTGTTGAGGCCTCAGTGGGAAGGTTTTCAATACATGTGTTTAAAAGTATTGGGGATCTGTCTCCCTGTGCCCCTGTTCACATATACCCCATTGATTTATTACTGGGTACAAGTGTATGATACTACTGCTGCGTTGAACAAATACCTTCTACCAACCATAACCTGTGTTATTCATCTGTTACTCACACCATTTCTTTATGTTATTCTTCACCATGGTAAACTTTTACAAGTAGTTCATTAGTATTTTGTGTGAGTCTCTATTTACTGCCACAGCTGATGAAGTGACGGAACCCAGAGTCTCGGTAAATATACTACATGCTCTATTATTATTGTGTTACTCTCTGTTGCTGGGTTCTACACTAACATTATTAAGCAGGTGTGCCAGAGGGGTTGAGACAGTTCTTGGGGTTTAGAGGCAGAGTGCAGAACCAAACATACAATAAGCGGCTCCTACGGGGGTAGCGCTACATGTATAACAGTGTAAATTTGCTGTCCCCTCAAAATAACTCGACACGCAGCCATTAATGTCTAAACCGCTGGCAACAAAAGAGAGTACACCCCTAAATGAAAATGTCCAAATTGGGCCCAAAGTGTCAATATATTGTGTGGCCACCATTATTTTCCAGCACTGCCTTAACCCTCTTGGGCATGGAGTTCACCAGAGCTTCACAGGTTGCCACTGGAGTCCACATCCACTCCTCCATGACAGCATCACGGAGTTGGTGGATGTTAGAGACCTTGCGCTCCTCCACCTTCCGTTTGAGGATGCACCACAGATGCTCAATAGGGTTTAGGTCTGGAGACATGCTTGGCCAGTGCATCAACTTTACCCTAAGCTTCTTTAGCAAGGCAGTGTTAATCTTGGAGGTGTGTTTGGGGTCGTTATGTTGGAATACTGCCCTGCGGCCCAGTCTCCAAGAGAGGGGAACATGCTCTGCTTCAGTATGTCTCAGTACATGTTGGCATTCATGGTTCCCTCAGTGAACTGTAGCTCCCCAGTGCCGGCAGCACTCATGCAGCCCCAGACCATGACACTTCCCCCACCATGCTTGACTGTAGGAAAGACACACTTGTCTTTGTACTCCTCACATGGTTGCCGCCACACACGCTTGACACCATCTGAACCAAACAAGTTTAACTTGGTTTTATCAGACCACAGGACATGGTTCCAGTAATACATTTTCTTAGACTGCTTGTCTTTAGCAAACTGTTTGTGGGCTTTCTTGTGCATCATCTTTAGAAGAGGCTTCCTTCTGGGACGACGGCCATGCAGACCAATTTGATGCAATGTGCAGCGTATGGTCTGAGCACTGACAGGCTGACCCCCCCACCCCTTAAACCTGTGCAGCAATGCTTGCAGCACTCATATATCTATTTCCAAAAGACAGTCTCTGGATATGACGCAGAGCATGTGCACTCAACTTCTTGGTCGACCATGCGAGACCTGTCCTGTTAAACCGCTGTATGGTCTTGGCCACTGTGCTGCAGCTCAGTTTCAGGGTCTTGGCAATCTTCTTATAGCCCAGGCCATCTTTATGTAAAGCAACAATTCTTTTTTTCAGATCCTCATGCCGCATACACACGACCGTTTTTCATGACGAGAAAAATGCAATTTTTTAAATTGGTCATTAAAAACGATCGTGTGTAGGCTCCAGAGCATTTTTCTCGATGAGAAATATGGGCATTAAAAATTTAGAACATGCTCTATTTTTTCTCGTTGTTTTTCTCGTCGTGTGTACGCTTTAATGATGGGGAAAAAACGTGCATGCTCAGAAGCTAGTAAAACTAGCGTTCAGAATGGAGATAGCACATTCGTCACGCAGTAAAGGACTTAAGAGCACGAGGCTGAAAAGCGCGAATCGTCTCTCACCAAACTTTACTAACACAAGGGTGGCGCCATCCAAATGGAACTTCCCCTTTATAGTGCCGTCGTACGTGTTGTCGAACGCGTTGTACGTCACCGCGCTTTGCTCTAGCATTTTTTTTCACGATAGTGTTTAGGCAAGGCAGGCTTGAGAAGAATCACTTTGAGAAAAACTTTGTTTTTTTCAATGACATTAAAAACGGCCATGTGTACGTGGCATTAGAGTTTTTTGCCATGATGTGCCATGTTGAACTTCCAGTGACCAGTATGAGAAAGTGAGAGCGATAACACCAAATTTAACACACTCGCCCCCCATTCACAACTGAGGTTGTGTAACACTAACGAGTCACATGGCACCAGAGAAGGAAAATGGCTAAATGGGCCCAATTTGGCCATTTTCACTTAGGGATGTACTCACTTTTGTTGCCAGCGGTTTAGACATTAATGGCTGTGTGTTTGAGCTATTTTGAGGGGACAGAAAAATTACACTGTTATACAAGCTGTACACTCACTACTTTACATTGTAGCAAAGTGTTGTCACATGCAGAGGCGTATCTAGGGTATCGCAGCCATGGCAAGTGCCATGGGCGCCATGGGGAGAGGGGCGGAAAAAAGCCACCCCCCGCACGAAAAAACCCCCACGCGTACTCCCGTGGCTGCCTCCCGCACTAATGTAGCTCCCGGGGCCGCGACTCCGGCACAGCAATTGCTAATATTTCTACTTGGCCTGGGGAGGGGAGTGACAGGTGCCCCCATGATGGCCGATGACTGGTCAGACCGGATCCACGTAGGGTAGGGTAACAGTGGCAGAGGCGGAGCCTAATGCTCTGCCTACCCTCTGCGCGGCATCATCTTATCCCCAGATCGAGGAATGTGACGTGAGGTGAGGAGAAGAGAGGATGGGAGAAGGAATGTATGGTGGCCCAATGGGGAACCCCCAGCAGCAGCACCAAGGATAGCAGCCAGCCAGGTACTACTTGATCCTCGTCATCATATTCATGTGTGCCAACTGCCAACCAGAAGCAAGCGGCAAAATATAATGCTCAGTCGATTAAATAAATATGCATAGCCATATCATAAATAAACTGTAATAAATTGATTTGTGAACAGCTGTTGCACAAATCACTTTATTACACTTTATTAATGATATCTATGGCTATGCATATTTATAATTTATTTAATCCATATTGAGCACTAAATTTGATGCCTGGCACACACGCACATGATGATGACTTAAAATGTTTAAGTCATCGTGTGCGATTGTGCGTGTGTGCCAGGCATCAAATATAGTGCTCAATATGGATTAAATAAATTATAAATATGCATAGCCATAGATATCATTAATAAATAGGGATGAGCTCGGTGTTCGAGTCGAACATACGTTAGACTCGAACATCGGCTGTTCGATCGTTCGACGAAGATCGAACGATTTGGGCCGTTCGCGCCTAATTCGAGTGACGCGAACGGCCCACAATGCACTACGCCATCGCAGTGTCATCCAGGCGCTGTGATTGGCCAAGCATGCACTGTGACCCCGCATGCTTGGCCAATCACAGCGCCGGCAGCGAGGAGAGCAATGATTGGCCACAGGCAGGATGCCTGTGGCCAATTATTGCTGAGGGTGTTTAGTACACGCCCCACACTATAAAAGGCCGCCAGCACGGCGGCCTAGTGTAGTGTGTTCCGGAGCAGGGAAAGAGAAGCATAGGCAGGGACAGTGACATTTTTTTTTCTTGCTTAACCTGTATTCCTTTAGTTTAGGGAAAGAGAAGGATAGGTAGGGAGAGTGTCAGTGTGTTTTACTGTGCGAATCCTTGTTTCTAGGGACAGGGAAGGACAGTGAGGGAAATTCTCCTTGTGCTATAGTGTGCTAAAGCATTGATCATCAACCATCTTTAAAAAATCATTTTTTCTAGGGACAGAAAACTATAGGTAGGGAGAGTGTCAGTGTGTTTTACTGTGCGAATCCTTGTTTCTAGGGACAGGGAAGGACAGTGAGGGAAATTCTCCTTGTGCTATAGTGTGCTAAAGCATTGATCATCAACCATCTTTAAAAAAACATTTTTTCTAGGGACAGAAAACTATAGGTAGGAAGAGTGTCAGTTTCTTTCACTGTGATAATCCTTGTTTCTAGGGACAGGGAAGGACAGTGAGGGAAATTCTCCTTGTGCTATAGTGTGCTAAAGCATTGATCATCAACCGTCTTTAAAAAAACATTTTTTCTAGGGACAGAAAACTATAGGTAGGAAGAGTGTCAGTTTCTTTCACTGTGATAATCCTTGTTTCTAGGGACAGGGAAGGACAGTGAGGGAAATTCTCCTTGTGCTATAGTGTGCTAAAGCATTGATCATCAACCGTCTTTAAAAAAACATTTTTTCTAGGGACAGAAAACTATAGGTAGGAAGAGTGTCAGTTTCTTTCACTGTGATAATCCTTGTTTGTAGGGACAGGGAAGGACAGTGAGGGAAATTCTCCTTGTGCTATAGTGTGCTAAAGCATTGATCATCAACCGTCTTTAAAAAAACATTTTTTCTAGGGACAGAAAACTATAGGTAGGAAGAGTGTCAGTTTCTTTCACTGTGATAATCCTTGTTTCTAGGGACAGGGAAGGACAGTGAGGGAAATTCTCCTTGTGCTATAGTGTGCTAAAGCATTGATCATCAACCGTCTTTAAAAAAACATTTTTTCTAGGGACAGAAAACTATAGGTAGGAAGAGTGTCAGTTTCTTTCACTGTGATAATCCTTGTTTCTAGGGACAGGGAAGGACAGTGAGGGAAATTCTCCTTGTGCTATAGTGTGCTAAAGCATTGATCATCAACCGTCTTTAAAAAAATCAGTTTTTCTAGGGACAGAAAACTATAGGTAGGGAGAGTGTCAGTGTGTTTTACTGTGCGAATCCTTGTTTCTAGGGACAGGGAAGGACAGTGAGGGAAATTCTCCTTGTGCTATAGTGTGCTAAAGCATTGATCATCAACCATCTTTTAAAAAACATTTTTTCTAGGGACAGAAAACTATAGGTAGGAAGAGTGTCAGTTTCTTTCACTGTGATAATCCTTGTTTCTAGGGACAGGAAGGACAGTGAGGGAAATTCTCCTTGTGCTATAGTGTGCTAAAGCATTGATCATCAACCATCTTTAAAAAAACATTTTTTCTAGGGACAGAAAACTATAGGTAGGAAGAGTGTCAGTTTCTTTCACTGTGATAATCCTTGTTTCTAGGGACAGGGAAGGACAGTGAGGGAAATTCTCCTTGTGCTATAGTGTGCTAAAGCATTGATCATCAACCGTCTTTAAAAAAACATTTTTTCTAGGGACAGAAAACTATAGGTAGGAAGAGTGTCAGTTTCTTTCACTGTGATAATCCTTGTTTCTAGGGACAGGGAAGGACAGTGAGGGAAATTCTCCTTGTGCTATAGTGTGCTAAAGCATTGATCATCAACCGTCTTTAAAAAAACTTTTTTTCTAGGGACAGAAAACTATAGGTAGGAAGAGTGTCAGTTTCTTTCACTGTGATAATCCTTGTTTCTAGGGACAGGGAAGGACAGTGAGGGAAATTCTCCTTGTGCTATAGTGTGCTAAAGCATTGATCATCAACCGTCTTTAAAAAAACATTTTTTCTAGGGACAGAAAACTATAGGTAGGAAGAGTGTCAGTTTCTTTCACTGTGATAATCCTTGTTTGTAGGGACAGGGAAGGACAGTGAGGGAAATTCTCCTTGTGCTATAGTGTGCTAAAGCATTGATCATCAACCGTCTTTAAAAAAACATTTTTTCTAGGGACAGAAAACTATAGGTAGGAAGAGTGTCAGTTTCTTTCACTGTGATAATCCTTGTTTCTAGGGACAGGGAAGGACAGTGAGGGAAATTCTCCTTGTGCTATAGTGTGCTAAAGCATTGATCATCAACCGTCTTTAAAAAATCATTTTTTCTAGGGACAGAAAACTATAGGTAGGGAGAGTGTCAGTGTGTTTTACTGTGCGAATCCTTGTTTCTAGGGACAGGGAAGGACAGTGAGGGAAATTCTCCTTGTGCTATAGTGTGCTAAAGCATTGATCATCAACCATCTTTAAAAAAACATTTTTTCTAGGGACAGAAAACTATAGGTAGGAAGAGTGTCAGTTTCTTTCACTGTGATAATCCTTGTTTCTAGGGACAGGGAAGGACAGTGAGGGAAATTCTCCTTGTGCTATAGTGTGCTAAAGCATTGATCATCAACCGTCTTTAAAAAAACATTTTTTTCTAGGGACAGAAAACTATAGGTAGGAAGAGTGTCAGTTTCTTTCACTGTGATAATCCTTGTTTCTAGGGACAGGGAAGGACAGTGAGGGAAATTCTCCTTGTGCTATAGTGTGCTAAAGCATTGATCATCAACCGTCTTTAAAAAAACATTTTTTCTAGGGACAGAAAACTATAGGTAGGAAGAGTGTCAGTTTCTTTCACTGTGATAATCCTTGTTTGTAGGGACAGGGAAGGACAGTGAGGGAAATTCTCCTTGTGCTATAGTGTGCTAAAACATTGATCATCAACCGTCTTTAAAAAAACATTTTTTCTAGGGACAGAAAACTATAGGTAGGAAGAGTGTCAGTTTCTTTCACTGTGATAATCCTTGTTTCTAGGGACAGGGAAGGACAGTGAGGGAAATTCTCCTTGTGCTATAGTGTGCTAAAGCATTGATCATCAACCGTCTTTAAAAAAACATTTTTTCTAGGGACAGAAAACTATAGGTAGGAAGAGTGTCAGTTTCTTTCACTGTGATAATCCTTGTTTCTAGGGACAGGGAAGGACAGTGAGGGAAATTCTCCTTGTGCTGTGTGCTAAAGCATTGATCATCAACCGTCTTTAAAAAATCATTTTTTCTAGAGACAGAAAACTATAGGTAGGGAGAGTGTCAGTGTGTTTTACTGTGCGAATCCTTGTTTCTAAGGACAGGGAAGGACAGTGAGGGAAATTCTCCTTGTGCTTTAGTGTGCTAAAGCATTGATCATCAACCATCTTTAAAAAAACATTTTTTCTAGGGACAGAAAACTATAGTTAGGAAGAGTGTCAGTTTCTTTCACTGTGATAATCCTTGTTTCTAGGGACAGGGAAGGACAGTGAGGGAAATTCTCCTTGTGCTATAGTGTGCTAAAGCATTGATCATCAACCATCTTTAAAAAAACATTTTTTCTAGGGACAGAAAACTATAGGTAGGAAGAGTGTCAGTTTCTTTCACTGTGCGAATCCTTGTTTCTAGGGACAGGGAAGGACAGTGAGGGAAATTCTCCTTGTGCTATAGTGTGCTAAAGCATTGATCATCAACCGTCTTTAAAAAAACATTTTTTCTAGGGACAGAAAACTATAGGTAGGAAGAGTGTCAGTTTCTTTCACTGTGATAATCCTTGTTTCTAGGGACAGGGAAGGACAGTGAGGGAAATTCTCCTTGTGCTATAGTGTGCTAAAGCAGTGATCATCAACCGTCTTTAAAAAAACATTTTTTCTAGGGACAGAAAACTATAGGTAGGAAGAGTGTCAGTTTCTTTCACTGTGATAATCCTTGTTTCTAGGGACAGGGAAGGACAGTGAGGGAAATTCTCCTTGTGCTATAGTGTGCTAAAGCATTGATCATCAACCGTCTTTAAAAAAACATTTTTTCTAGGGACAGAAAACTATAGGTAGGAAGAGTGTCAGTTTCTTTCACTGTGATAATCCTTGTTTGTAGGGACAGGGAAGGACAGTGAGGGAAATTCTCCTTGTGCTATAGTGTGCTAAAGCATTGATCATCAACCGTCTTTAAAAAAACATTTTTTCTAGGGACAGAAAACTATAGGTAGTGTGACAGCAGGAAGGTAAAGTCACCTGGTTGCATCCAGGGGGGTAGATATATTTCGCCCAGATTCAGGCTTTACGCCGACTTATACAACTAGGTGGAGTGTTGTATAAGCCCAGCTGAGGCTAGTGGGCTCATGGATGACTCATACCTCTAGGGAGAGTGTGGGGCGTCGTGCAGACAGGGAGTTGATGAGACCAGCTGAAGCTTGTCAGCTCATTTAGGCCTCTATAAAAAACTCCCAGATTCATTAGGTGTTTGCTCATGCCTGGACCCAGACCTGTGTGGACTGTCTAGGGAGAGTGAACCCCTGTGCGGTGAGACAAAGCCTGTGTGGCTATTTGCTTGGACATTTAAAACCAGGGACTTAGGGACTAGGACAGCACTAGGCTGATCCCAGTTGTTAGTTAGGAAACCTGTATGTTTAGTCAGAGGTCAAGTTGACCAGGATTTATTTTGTTTATGTTTCTTTTGGCTTTGCTGTGTTTTGTCACTGTAAATAGAAAATAAACCGCACCTTTTTTTGATTTTGAAAACCACAACCTCCGTTTGCTGGGCCTGTTTTTGTGTGGGGAGCCCATCCCGGGGGTCACACACACCCGCTGCCGAGCTAACCCCCTCACAGTAGGAAGAGTGTCAGTTTCTTTCACTGTGATAATCCTTGTTTCTAGGGACAGGGAAGGACAGTGAGGGAAATTCTCCTTGTGCTATAGTGTGCTAAAGCATTGATCATCAACCGTCTTTAAAAAAACATTTTTTCTAGGGACAGAAAACTATAGGTAGTGTGAGGGGGTTAGCTCGGCAGCGGGTGTGTGTGACCCCCGAGATGGGCTCCCCACACAAAAACAGGCCCAGCAAACGGAGGTTGTGGTTTTCAAAATCAAAAAGATGCGGTTTATTTTCTATTTACAGTGACAAAACACAGCAAAGCAAAAGAAACATAAACAAAATAAATCCTGGTCAACTTGACCTCTGACTAAACATACAGGTTTCCTAACTAACAACTGGGATCAGCCTAGTGCTGTCCTAGTCCCTAAGTCCCTGGTTTTAAATGTCCAAGCAAATAGCCACACAGGCTTTGTCTCACCGCACAGGGGTTCACTCTCCCTAGACAGTCCACACAGGTCTGGGTCCAGGCATGAGCTAACATCTAATGAAGCTGGGAGTTCTTATAGAGGCCTAAATGAGCTGACAAGCTTCAGCTGGTCTCATCAACTCCCTGTCTGCATGACGCCCCACACTCTCCCTAGAGGTATGAGTCATCCATGAGCCCACTAGCCTCAGCTGGGCTTATACAACTCTCCACCTAGTTGTATAAGTCGGCGTAAAGCCTGAATCTGGGCGAAATATATCTACCCCCCTGGATGCAACCAGGTGACTTTACCTTCCTGCTGTCACATACCCCCCCCCCCTCTTGTTTTAACCTCGGGGTTGGAACACCAGCAATCAGGCATTCATGTACTCGAGACAAAGCATCCACATTCCCCATTTGAACGCCAGGGCGATGCTTTACTGTGAAGTTGAATTCCTGGAGGGCCAGGAACCACCTATTCACTCTTCTATTTGTTTCCTTGTTTTGAGCCATCCACTTTAACGGAGCGTGATCCGTAACCATGTCAAAGTGCCTACCTAGCAGGTAGTACCGAAGGGAATCTAGAGCCCACTTCACCGCTAAACACTCCTTTTCAACGGTGGCGTAATTTACCTCATGGGACTTCAACTTCCTGCTGAGGTAAATGACTGGGTGCTCTTCCCCGTTCCAGACCTGGGACAATACTGCTCCTAACCCCACATCTGACGCATCACTTTGTACGACAAAGTCTTTAGAGAAGTCGGGTGAGTACAACACTGGCTGGCTACATAAGGCTTGTTTCAAGAATTGGAATGCTGCCTCAGCCTCGGGGGTCCATTTAATCATGACCGACCCTTTCCCCTTCGTCAGGTTGGTTAGGGGCACAGCCTTAGAAGCAAAGTGGGGAATGAATCGCCGATAATACCCAGCGATTCCCAGAAAGGCTCGTACCTGCTTCTTGCTGTTGGGACGTGGCCAACTCTGGATGGCCTCGACTTTGTTGAGTTGGGGTTTTATTACTCCCCTCCCAATGGTGTACCCAAGATATTTGGCCTCCTCCTGCCCAATGGTACACTTCTTGGGGTTAGCCGTAAACCCCGCTTCCCGAACAGAGTCCAGGACTGCTTGCACTTTTGGCAGATGTGAGGCCCAATCTGTGCTATGGACAATTATGTCATCCAGGTAAGCCGCAGCATACTTCCGATGGGGCCTCAGCATCTGGTCCATTTTCCGCTGGAATGTGGCCGGCGCATTCTGTAACCCGAACGGCATTCTTTTATATTGGAACGCCCCGTCTGGGGTTACAAATGCGGTTTTCTCTTTGGCCGACTTGGCCAGGGGGATTTGCCAATACCCTTTTGTGAGGTCAAGAGTCATCATGTATCGGGCTGTTCCCAGCCGGTCGATCAACTCATCTATACGTGGCATGGGGTAGGTGTCAAATTTTGTAACTTTGTTCAACTGACGAAAATCGTTACAAAATCGCCAGCTCCCATCCGGTTTAGGCACCAACACAATGGGACTAGACCAATCACTTTGGGACTCCTCTATCACCCCTAAGTTCAGCATTTTCTGTACTTCCTCCCGTATTGCCTCCCGTCGGGCCTCTGGGATCCGATAGGGTTTTAACTTCACCCTTTCACCGGGCGGGGTAATGATGTCATGCTCTACCCCAGATGTTTGTCCCGGCAGCTCAGAGAATACCTCCTTGTTGCGAAGCACAAACTCCTTAACCTCCTGTTGTTGGGGTTGTGACAAGGTGGCTGCTATTCCAACCTCAGGAATCACGCAACCAGTTTGAGCTGGTGACCAAGTGTCTGCGACTAGGGACTCTCTATCCCTCCAGGCTTTCAACAGATTAACGTGATAGATCTGTTCGGGCTTTCGCCTTCCTGGTTGTCTGACCTTGTAATTCACTTCGCTCACTTTTTCCATTATCTCGTAGGGGCCTTGCCATTTGGCAAGGAATTTACTTTCAACCGTAGGGACAAGTACCAGTATCCTATCCCCCGGGGAAAAGGTACGGGTCTTGGCTCCACGGTTGTACACTCTCTGCTGTGCTAACTGCGCTTGGGCCAAATGTTCCTTCACGATGGGCATTACCTGTGCAATTCGGTCTTGCATCAGGGCGACATGCTCAATCACACTCCTGTGGGGAGAACTCTCACTTTCCCAAGTTTCATTGGCAATATCCAACAGCCCTCTTGGGTGTCTCCCATACAGTAACTCAAAGGGGGAGAATCCCGTAGAGGATTGGGGCACCTCCCTAATAGCAAACATCAAATAAGGAAGTAAACAGTCCCAATCCTTTCCATCTCTATCCACCACTTTCTTCAACATTTGTTTTAGGGTTTTGTTGAACCTTTCAACCAGCCCATCGGTTTGGGGGTGATACACCGATGTACGTAATTGCGTCACTTTGAACAATTTACACAGCTCCTTCATAACCCGGGACATAAAGGGTGTACCTTGGTCCGTAAGCAGTTCTTTACAAATACCCACCCGGCTAAACACAAGAGATAGCTCTTTGGCTATGGTTTTGGCCGAGGTATTTCGGAGAGGGATCGCTTCTGGATAACGGGTGGCATAGTCCATTATAACTAATATGTACTGGTGCCCCCTAGCGGACTTGATTATAGGACCTACCAAATCCATGGCGATCCTCTCAAACGGGACCTCAATGATGGGTAGAGGGACCAGCGGGCTACGGAAATGTGGCATCGGGGCCGACCTCTGACACACAGGGCAGGAGGAACAATAATTTTCTATGTCCTTCATCACCCCCGGCCAATAGAATCTCTGTAATACCCTCTCTCGGGTTTTCTCTGTCCCCAGATGACCTCCAAGAATGTGCCCATGGGCCAACTCCAACACCAACTTCCTGTAAGGTTTGGGCACCACAAGCTGCTCAACGGTTTCTTCTGCCCTTTTTGCCACCCGATACAGTAGGTCCTTCTCTACGCTGAAGTATGGGTAAGTGCAGGTATTATCTGGGTTCACTAACTCGCCATCTATTTTCACTACGTTTTCCCGTGCCTTTATTAGGGCGGGGTCTTTCAACTGTTCTGTGGCAAAGTTTTCCCTGTGAACCTCAAGATCAGAAAACTCCACAGACGGTAGGTTTTCGTCTGAGGAGGTGGGCTCCTCTCCAGTTTCTTGAGTCTCCCCTGCCAATACTGATAAGGGAAATTCCGGAGAGTCCTCACCACTCTCAGGGGAGTTCTGGCTATCACATTCCTGGTACATAGGGGCACCAGTGGGGGGCTCAGGATCATCCCACAGTTCCCAGAACTTCGGAAAATCCCTTCCCACAATGGCGTCATGCGGTAACTGAGATACTAAGCCCACTGGATGAGAGAGGGTACCTTTGGGGTCTCGAAACACACTGTAGTCACTGGATACTCTCGGGTGTCCCCATGCACACAAATAACAGCTACCTTGCTATTCCCAGAGACCTCTGTTTTAACTAACTCAGCCTTTATCAGGGTCACAAGGCTACCTGAATCCAGCAATACCACAACATTTCTACCATTAACACACATTTTGCATAAATGTTTCTCAGTTCCTCGAATGGCAGTGCATGCGACTGTCGCACACAGCGACTGACGTCTGCCCGTCAGAAAGTCACACTGCATGGGTTCCTCCACAACCGGGCAATTGGCTGCAATATGTCCCGCTTGCCGGCAGCGGTAGCAAACGATCCTTCTTGCGGCCTCTTGAGCCGCTGATTTCCCAGGCTGTTCTCGCCAAACTTGGGGTAGAGCTCCCACCCTCTCACTCTCTCCACCCTCACCCCTTGGAATCCTCTTATCCGCCCCTGGGGATGGTCTGGTCTTAGGGTGGAAAGTCCGAGTGTCTCTGGAAGAGGCCGTCAGGTTCTCTGTAGCCAAGTATTTCTCCACACGATCCACAAGACCATCGGCCGTCTCTGGGTCTCCATGGCTTACCCACTTTTGGATGGCAGTAGGAAGAGCTCTCAAAAACCGATCCATTACAACACGTTCCACAATCTTTGGTGCGGACAAAGTCTCTGGCTGTAGCCACTTTCTGCTCAGGTGAATGAGATCATACATTTGAGACCTGGGGGGTTTTCCAAGCTGGAAAGTCCAGTTATGCACACGCTGAGCCCGGACAGCCTGGGTGACACCCAGCCTTGCCAATATTTTAGCTTTTAGCATCACATAGTCTTTTGCTTGGTTAGGCTCTAGGTCATAGTAAGCTTTCTGCGATTCACCAGTTAACAGAGGAGCCACCAGTCCAGCCCACTGCTCCTCAGGCCACTTTTCTCTTTCAGCGGTCCTTTCAAATGTGGTCAAAAATACCTCTGGATCATCCTCTCCAGTCATTTTTGTCAATAAACGACTGACCCCAAAGGACGCGGTATTAGTGGGACGGCTTTCCTCACTGGTCTGCGGACGTTGCTGCATTGCTGCTTCCATCTGTTGTTGTAGTCTCTGCTCTTGCTTCTGCAACAGGTCTATGAAGCGGGCCTCAGATTGCTGCTGGGCTTGTTGCTGAGCCTCCAGACTCTGTTGCAAAGTTGCGTTTGTCTGCTGCTGGGCTGCAAGGCTCTGTTGATGAGCTTGCTGCTGGGCTGCGAAGTTCTGTTGTTGAGCTGCAAGGCTCTTTTGCAAACCTGCATTTGTCTGCTGTTGATTGGCATTTGCTAGAGCCAGCTGCTTAAGTATCTCCTCCATGCTGGCTTAAAAAAAAACTGCCACTGGTTCTCCACCAACTGTGAGGGGGTTAGCTCGGCAGCGGGTGTGTGTGACCCCCGAGATGGGCTCCCCACACAAAAACAGGCCCAGCAAACGGAGGTTGTGGTTTTCAAAATCAAAAAGGTGCGGTTTATTTTCTATTTACAGTGACAAAACACAGCAAAGCAAAAGAAACATAAACAAAATAAATCCTGGTCAACTTGACCTCTGACTAAACATACAGGTTTCCTAACTAACAACTGGGATCAGCCTAGTGCTGTCCTAGTCCCTAAGTCCCTGGTTTTAAATGTCCAAGCAAATAGCCACACAGGCTTTGTCTCACCGCACAGGGGTTCACTCTCCCTAGACAGTCCACACAGGTCTGGGTCCAGGCATGAGCTAACATCTAATGAAGCTGGGAGTTCTTATAGAGGCCTAAATGAGCTGACAAGCTTCAGCTGGTCTCATCAACTCCCTGTCTGCACGACGCCCCACACTCTCCCTAGAGGTATGAGTCATCCATGAGCCCACTAGCCTCAGCTGGGCTTATACAACTCTCCACCTAGTTGTATAAGTCGGCGTAAAGCCTGAATCTGGGCGAAATATATCTACCCCCCTGGATGCAACCAGGTGACTTTACCTTCCTGCTGTCACAGTAGGAAGAGTGTCAGTATCTTTCACTGTGATAATCCTTGTTTCTAGGGACAGGGAAGGACAGTGAGGGAAATTCTCCTTGTGCTATAGTGTGCTAAAGCATTGATCATCAACCGTCTTTAAAAAAACATTTTTTCTAGGGACAGAAAACTATAGGTAGGAAGAGTGTCAGTTTCTTTCACTGTGATAATCCTTGTTTCTAGGGACAGGGAAGGACAGTGAGGGAAATTCTCCTTGTGCTATAGTGTGCTAAAGCATTGATCATCAACCGTCTTTAAAAAAACATTTTTTCTAGGGACAGAAAACTATAGGTAGGAAGAGTGTCAGTTTCTTTCACTGTGATAATCCTTGTTTCTAGGGACAGGGAAGGACAGTGAGGGAAATTCTCCTTGTGCTATAGTGTGCTAAAGCATTGATCATCAACCGTCTTTAAAAAAACATTTTTTCTAGGGACAGAAAACTATAGGTAGGAAGAGTGTCAGTTTCTTTCACTGTGATAATCCTTGTTTCTAGGGACAGGGAAGGACAGTGAGGGAAATTCTCCTTGTGCTATAGTGTGCTAAAGCATTCCTCATCAACCATCTTTGAAATCCTTGTTTTTTGGACAGTCAGGGAAATTGTCTTTGTGCTATTCTGTGCGAAAGCAATCATCCTCAACCATATTTAGAAATCCTTAAGTAAAGGGACAGAGAAGGACACCTGAAGGTAGCCCTTATTGCTTTTTTCCCATCTCCCTGCAGGCCATCTATTAGAATGTCTGGAAGGCAAACAAGGAGAGGCAGACAGTCAGGAGGCAATAAAAGAGGGCAAGCAGGCTCTGTGTCTGGGGGCAACAGTGCTGGTCGTGGACGCGGTGCATTGTCATCAGCACATGGCCATGGGACACGCTTGTCCTTCTTTTCGGCAGCTGGACATGTTGAGCCACATCATGCCGAAGACTTGGTAGAGTGGATGACCAAGCCCTCCTCCTCCTCCTCATCATCTCTCACCCAGGCTCAGGGTACTGGCAAAGCAGCTGCCAAAGCGTCCTCTTCCCTGGTATCAATGTCAGACTCATCATCAGTCACTCCTTCCCTAGACCCACCATGTCCTCCTCCTGAGGAGTCCCCCGAACTGTTTGAGCACAGTGTTGGGTACATGCTCCAGGAGGATGCCCAGCGTTTCGAAGGGTCTGATGATGAAACCCAGCTACAGGAAGGCAGTAGCGTGAGAGCAGACAGAGGGGATGCTCAAGAAGGACACCAATCTGGCAGTCATGTTCCAGCAGCTGCAGCATACTGCCAGATTGGCTCCAGTGATGAGGAGGGAGGGGATGATGAGGTCACTGACTCCACGTGGGTGCCTAATAGGAGAGAGGAGGAGGAGGAGGATGAGGAGGAGGCACATCTCCAACGAGGCAGGATGCCCTTTGGTGGCCAGCGTAAGGGCAGTACACCGACGGAATCACACCGCAGAGCTCCGCCTGTGCAGGGCGCTGCCTCTGCCCGTCATTCAAAAAGTTCTTTGGTGTGGGCCTTTTTTGAGGCTAGTGCATCAGATCGCACAGCTGCTGTTTGCAACATATGTCTCAAGCGTATATCGCGTGGCCAAAACATCAGCCGCTTGGGTACCACATGCCTGACCAGACATATGTTGACCTGCCATGCAGCTCGTTGGCAAGCCTACCTCAAAGACCCACACCAAAGAACAAAGCGGACCTCTCCTTGCACCGCATCAGCTGGGATCTCCAACCCCACTATAACTTCAGTCCTCTCTGAAACATGCACTGAGAGGAATGAAGGTGTAGAATTAGGTGTGTCACAGCCAAGTAGTTGCGGCCACTCTGCTAGCAGTACACCGACGTCCGATTCTAGCAGGCAAATTTCCCTGCCCCAGCTGCTGGACCGTCGAAAGAAATTCACTCCCAGCCATCCACATGCCCAGCGGTTGAATGCTAGCTTGGCTAAATTGCTAGCGCTTCAACTGCTGCCTTTTCAGTTGGTAGACTCGGCCCCCTTCCGTGAGTTTGTGCAATGTGCGGTTCCTCAGTGGCAGGTTCCCAAACGCCACTTTTTCTCACGGAAGGCTATTCCGGCTCTCTACCGGCATGTGGAAGGCAATGTCTTGGCCTCGCTGGACAGGGCGGTCAGTGGTAAGGTGCATATTACCGCTGACTCATGGTCCAGCAGGCATGGACAGGGACGTTACCTTTCTTTCACGGCCCATTGGGTCACTCTTTTGGCAGCTGGGAAGGATGCAGGACAAGGTGCAGTAGTGTTGGAGGTTGTTCCACCGCCACACCTCCAAAATGCTACTACAGGTTGTGACACACCTCTCTCCTCCACCCCCTCCTCTTCTTCTTCCTCCATGGCCTCTTCCTGTGCTTTGTCCTCTGAACCAGCGGTGCTCCGTAGCCGTTCAAGGGGCTACGCAAGTACGCAGGCAAAAAGATGCCATGCCGTGCTTGCGCTGGTGTGTTTGGGGGACAGAAGCCACACTGGGGCAGAGGTCCTGTCTGCTCTGCAGGGCCAGGCCGAGAGGTGGTTGACGCCACGCCAGCTTAAGCCAGAAATGGTGGTTTGCGACAATGGCACCAACCTCCTCTCCGCCCTCCGACAGGGACAACTGACCCATGTGCCCTGTGTGGCTCACGTCCTTAACCTGGTGGTGCAGCGGTTCTTGGGCAGGTACCCGGGCTTACAGGATGTCCTGAGGCAGGCCAGGAAAGTCTTGTGCATTTCCGCAGATCTTATAATGCCAGTGCTCGCCTGGCTGAGCTGCAAAAGGAGTTGAACCTGCCCAAGAACCGCCTTATATGTGACATGCCCACCAGGTGGAACTCAACGTTGGCCATGCTGCAGCGGCTGCACACGCAGCAGAGGGCCATCAATGAGTACCTGTGCGACTACAGCACCAGGACAGGGTCAGGGGAGCTTGTTTTTTTTTCTCCACGCCAGTGGGGCATGATCAGGGATGCATGCACTGTCCTGGCACCATTTGAGGAGGCCACGAGGATGGTGAGCAGTGACAGTGCATGCATCAGTGACACTGTACCTCTTGTCCACCTGTTGGAGCACACGCTGCGTGGAATAATGGACAGGGCACTTGAGGCAGAACAGAGGCAGGAAGAGGAGGACTTCCTTGCCTCTCAAGGCCCCCTTTACCCAGACAGTGTTCCTTCTGTCCCACCCATCGCACAGGAAGAGGAGGAGGAGGAGGAGGAGGAGGATTGTGTCAGCATGGAGGTGGAGGCTGGCACTCAGCATCATCAGCAGCAGTCTTTTAGGGATGATTTACAGTCCCAAGAAACCAGTGGACTTGTACGTGGCTGGGAGGAGGTGGCTGCGGATCATGTCGTCCTTAGTGACCCAGAGGACTCCGGACCGAATGCCTCAGCAAACCTACGCTGCATGGCCTCCCTGATCCTGCAAAGTCTGCGGAAGGATCCTCGTATTCTTCGGATCAAGGAGAGGGACCATTACTGGCTGGCCACTCTCCTTGATCCACGGTACAAGGGTAAGGTTGCGGACCTTATGTTACCGTCGCAGAGGGAGCAGAGGATGAGACAACTCCGGGAGGCCTTGCAGAAAGGTCTGTGCAACGCGTTCCCAGAGACTGGGAGGTTACAAACTCCTGGTCCTGGACAACGAGTTGCTGAGGCTTCGGCCAGTCAAAGAAGGAGCGGTGGGGAAGGTGGCCGTCTGACCGATGCGTTCAGACAATTCTTTAGTCCGCAGCCCCAAAGTATGATCGGTTCCAGCAACCATCGCCAGCGTCTGATAAACATGGTGCAGGAATATCTAGGGGCAAGGTCAGACTTGGACACCTTCCCCACCGAAAATCCTCTGGCTTACTGGGTCTTGAGGATGGATTACTGGCCAGAGCTTGCACAGTATGCAATTGAGCTACTGGCCTGTCCTGCATCCAGCGTTCTTTCGGAACGCACATTCAGTGCTGCTGGAGGATTTGTCACGGATCACAGGGTGCGCCTGTCCACCGACTCGGTTGATCGACTGACTTTCATCAAGATGAACCAGTCTTGGATCACCACCAGCTACCACACACCTGATGCTGATATAACAGACTAATTGATTTTAACATGTCACATCCCTTCAAGACTGATGCTGATGCTGAGTGCCTGTGCTGTTATGTTGACTGGCTATCCTCCTCCTCCGAGTCCTCAATGATACGATTGATGATGATAGCTTGGAAGATCATTTTTGTTTATGGGTGCCGCCACCAGTGGCTAAGGCCCAATTTTTCAGCCCCTGTTTTACAGGGGCGTGTAATTACAATTTTTTTAGCAATAATTTGCCATACGGCTCATTGCTGTGCTCCAAGTACAGTATCTGTGAGGGGTTGGAGTGTTGTGCCACCAGTGCCTAAGGCCCAATTTTTCAGCCCCTGTTTAACAGGGGCGTGTCATTACAATTTTTGAAGCAATACTTTGCAACAGGGCTCATTGCTGTGCTCCAAATGATACGATTGATGATGATAGCTTGGAAGATCATTTTTGTTTATGGGTGCCGCCACCAGTGGCTAAGGCCCAATTTTTCAGCCCCTGTTTTACAGGGGCGTGTAATTACAATTTTTTTAGCAATAATTTGCCATAGGGCTCATTGGTGTGCTCCAAGTACAGTATCTGTGAGGGGTTGTAGTGTTGTGCCACCAGTGCCTAAGGCCCAATTTTTCAGCCCCTGTTCAACAGGGGCATGTAATTACAATTCTTGATCTAATAATTCACAGCAGGGCCCATTGCTGCACCCACCAAGAGTAACTCTGAGGGCTTACAGTGTTGTGGCAACGCCACCACCACCACCACCACCACGAAAGGCCCAATTTTTCAGCCCCTGTTCAAAAGGGGCATGTAATTACAATTCTTGATCTAATAATTCACAGCAGGGCCCATTCCTGCACCCACCAAGAGTAACTCTGAGGGCTTACAGTGTTGTGGCAACACCACCACCACCACCACCACCACGAAAGGCCCAATTTTTCAGCCCCTGTTCAACAGGGGCATGCAATTACAATTCTTGATCTAATAATTCACAGCAGGGCCCATTGCTGCACCCACCAAGAGTAACTGTCAGGGCTTACAGTGTTGTGGCACCAGCACCACCATCAAAGGCCCAATTTTTACTACCACTGTTCAACAATTATATGTAATTAAAATTCCTGATATAATAGTTGACAGCAGGGCGTTCCAGCACCAACCAAGAGTAACTGTGAGTGCTTACAGTGTTGTGCCAACACCAACAACTAAGGGGCCTATTTCTGCAGAGTATATACGGCAGGTCCCTACTTTCAAACATCCAACTTACAAACGACTCCTACTTGCAAACGCAAGAAGACAACAGGAAGTGAGAGGAAATCTACCCCTTGGAAGGAAAATTCTCTCCTGTAAGAATTAATATGGGAGAAAGGTGTCTCCTCTGTACTGATGCTTTATCAGCAATCCTTGTTTCAAGAAAAACACCACATTTCAAAAACAGTTGTCATTGGGACGGAAAGTGAGGTGAAATGTTCTGAACAGGGGCACAGACAGCAAAACAAATGTTACAGGGGTGATAACCCTTACCTATGTTTAAAAATAGATTTTTGGGCTGGAGCTACACTTAAACAATGTACCTGTTCAAAATTACAAACAGATTCTACATAAGAACAAACCTACAGTCCCTGTCTTGTATGCACCGCCTGTATACGGCTGTTCAGAGTATATAGGGCCTTTTTTATTGTATGTGCGGGGTTCCCCTTAATATCCATACAAGACCCAAAGGGGCTGGTAATGGGCTGGGGTAGGGGGGGGGGGGGTCATGGGGTAGCTATGCCATTTTTCTTAAAGATTTTCATCCATATTACCGGGAGCAGACATTACATTAAAGCCGCAAGCAGTTTTAAATGGCTTTTTTTTCCTTTAGAAGTGTCATTTTGTGCAGGGACAGTTCTAAACACGGGAAACACGTGGCACTTCACAGGCATACTTTAGACACCCCCCAGGTACGATATTTAAAGGAATATTTGACTTTTTTTTTTCACTTTATGCATCATTAAAATGACTGCTCCCGAAAAACGACCGTTTTTAAAACTTCTTTTTGCATTGATACATGTCCCCTGGTGCAGAACCCGGGTTCCCAAGCCCTTTTTAGGACAATAACATGCATAATAGTCGTTATAATTAGCACTTTAGAATTCGAACGTTCGCATCCATTGTATTTAATAGGGTTCTAATGTTCGTACGAACTTTCGGTCCGTTCGCGGGTTCTGGTGCGAACCGAACCCGGGGGTGTTCGGCTCATCACTATTAATAAAGTGTAATAAAGTGATTTGTGCAACAAGCTCATTAAACAGTCCACATTCAGTGAAAGTTCATGGACTGCAAACTTTGCAGTCCATGAACTTTCACTGAATGTGGACTGTTTAATGAGTAGGGGCTATTGATGGGCACAGTGGCTGTGTTTGATGGGCACAGTGGCTGCGCTTGATGGGCACAGTGGCTGCGCTTGACGGGCACAGTGGCTGTGCTTGATGGGCACAGTGGCTGCGTTTGATATGCACAGTGGCTGCGTTTGATGGGCACAGTGGCTGCGTTTGATGGGCACAGTGGCTGCACTTGATGGGCACAGTGGCTGCACTTGATGGGCACAGTGGTGGCAATTGATGGCACAGTGGCTGCAATTGTTTTTTTTTTTTTTTTAGTTTGTTTGCGCCCCCCAAAAATTTTCAGCACTACCAGCCAGTGGTCCCCAGTGTCCCTCTCTATCCCCGCCGTGTCCCTGGTTATCTGAAAGATGGGTTTCAAATGTTTTGACAGGGGCGCAGATTCAGTGCTTGCCATAGGCACCATTTTCACTAGACACGCCTCTGGTCACATGAAAAGATATAATAAAATATTTACAGAAATGTGAGGGGTGTACTCACCTTTGTGAGATACTGTATATATTGTAACAGTACAAGATGCTGTCACTGTGAAATTAGTCATTAAAGCGGGGGTCCCCAATCACTAGGCCATTGACCGGTGTCGGCATCCAATTTGCATAAATGTGAACGCAGCCTTAGGGTATTGTGCCCCAATTTATCGCTATTAAAGCTACATTAATAGCATGGAAACATATCTTATCTAAGTCCAAAGATATGGGAGAACTAATTAATCTTCCTATTCCCTTGAGAGTACTACAAAGCCAGAATTTTGGTAAACCAATGGATTGCACAAGGAGTTAATTATTATGACTAAAATGTACAGATAATTTATAAGAACACAGTATTAAACAAGTTAAGAAAATACGATCGTCTTAGGAATTTTAATACTGATACACCTATTCATATGCCCTCACTGATTTGTTTCAATTTATCTTTATTATACATTTATACATATATACATATTATACTGATTTGGAGAGACAGTATTTCACTAACAATCAAGAACATAATGTAAAAGGAATATCCTTCTTTTACAAGCTCCTTTCAGAACTCCCTGAAAACACTAGGACCCCCAATATGCTCAAATGGGAAAAAGAGTTATCACAAACCTTTTCTTGGGAGCAGTGGCATAATTCTATACTAATTAATGGTATAGCATCCTCATGTGTTGAGCATTGAGATAATTCCCAGAAAATTATCAATACCGTATATACTCGAGTATAAGCCGACCCGAATATAACCTGAGGCACCTAATTTTACCACAAAAAACTGGGAAAACGTATTGACTCGAGTATAAGCCTAGGGTGTCCATCTGCATGCCTCACTTTGCCTCACTGTGTCCATGTGCATGCCTCACTGTGTCCATGACTAGACTGACGTTTAACATGGGAGTCTATGGAAGGGGTGCCTGGCTTTGAAAAATCGGTGCTCCCCGGCCATAGGTCCCCCAGACAACAAATTTTTCACACTTATAGAGGACAAATGAGGCTACATGTGTGTCAAGTTTCGGGTCCAGGGAACCTACGACCGGCCGGTACCAGGTCCCCAAATTCACCGGAGAAATTACCGTTTAACATGGGAGTCTATGGAAGGGCTGGCCGGCTTTGAAAAATCGGTGCTCCCCGGCCGTAGGTCTCCCGGACAACAAACTTTACACACTTGTAGAGGAAGAGTGGCGCTACATGTGGGCCAGTACCGGGTCCGCAAAGTCCGGGAGATCAGGTGCAAAAAGGTGACTCGAATATAAGCTGAGGGGGGCATTTTCAGCTGAAAAACTTGGCTTATACTCAAGTATATACGGTAGATGGTACCTGACAACGTTAAAACATTCCAAAATATACCCCTACTCATCATCTATTTGTTAACGCTATAAAGAACAAGTTGGGACCCTGTGCCACATATTATGGAGCTGTAAAAATGTACATTTCTGGAAATCAGTTTCTTCCTTTGTTTCTACACTTACAGGAAATCTAATTTCCCTCAAGCCAGCTATGGATCTATATTTATTTAAATCTATACCCTATGCAGTTTGGGATAGTAGTGGTGGATATCTTGACTGCCACAAGACTCACTATCACCTCCCTATGGAAATCTAATGATGCCCCCAACCTCTCTGAGGTCATCATTAGATTGAATACACAAGCTCAGTATGAGCTAGTGTTAGCCTATAAAAAATTAAATGTGCTAAGAAAATATGGCAAGCCTGGATCTCACACCCTAGAGCTTCTAAATTTCTTAAAGATTATAATAAATCAATATAATGAGTAAACTTTCAGAATATACTATGAGGACCTATGCCATTTGGTTAGGTCATTTTTTTTTCTAATTTCTTTCCTTTTCATTGGCCCTATTGGAAATGTTTGTATGTTTCTCTTGAATTATACCTGTTTACAGTGTGTCCCAAATTGGGTAAACAGGTAATATACTTTACCTATAAATAACTTTATATGTAGCTCTTTATGATTGGAATTAATGTTTATGGTTACTTTATCTTTATATTTGAAAAACATTGGTAACTTATGTAACTAACTGGATATTCCAATTTGTACCTGATTCTTTTTTTTTTGTTTTTGTTATTTGGAAAAACGAAAATAAAAATAAAAATCTATAGTAAAAAAAAATGTAAAGAAAAATTTTTTTAATAATATGAATGACCATAGTCAAATGTGGCAACCTCCATGGAATGTCACCATCTAGTAGTTGTTTAAAAAAAATGTAATGTCATATATTTCTACAGATTTCTATGGATGGTGATCATAGGCGTGTGCAGCCTATTGCATTAGGGTGTGCACCTCAAACCAAAGCTCAAACAAGTGTGTGTGTATGTGTGTATGTGTATGTGTATGTGTATGTGTATGTGTGTGTATATATATATATATATATATATATATATATATATATATATATACATATACACATATATACATACATACATACATACATACATACATACACACACACACACACACACACACACACACACATATACATACACATACACACACACACACACAGATATACACACTCTTATAAATAAATGTTAACACACATTTTAAAATGTATTAAAACATTTTTAATTAAAAAAACATTTATCAATGTAAACAAACATAATTTTTTAAACATATTAATTAAATAAGTGTCATATTTGGATTTTCCCATCATTGGCGAAAAATACTCATTGGGGTTGGCACCTCATCCCAGATAATTAATGATAGAGAGGAGGTAGAACAAAAGGGATTTTTATGGTGCAGAAATAGATCAATGAGAGAGAGAGTTTCTAAAAATATATATAATTTTATTAGTACAAATTTAGACAAAAGGTATAAAACCAATCTTAGGTATATTGTACATATACTATATCATACAAAAGTGGTGGTCATAATGCAAAAAGTTTGGATGAAATAAATGAAATTGCATGGAAACCCAACATGTTTTGCTTAAAACAGCTTCCTCAGGGGTTTGCGATGACCATCCATAAATGTCAAGTATGACTATACAAAGAAAAGGAAAAAGATATACAGTTACACATTGAAATACATTATACAATTGTAGCGGGGTCCTCAAATTGATGGGATACACCTGGGCAATAGTGTTTTCCCAGGTGTAAAATTGTGTTAGGATTCAGACCCCTTTTTGTTTCGTGGAGGATTGGAGGATGTAATATTCTCCTTTGCCTGTGGGTGGCGAGGTACCCACAGGCTTCAGGTAGAATCATCTTCGCAGTGCTCCCTGTTTTGTCCCTTCCTGGAGATGGTATGGCTGGGGCGGGGAACCCGCCGGGCCGTTGATGGGAGGAGATAAAAGGGGGAGACGCCCTTACCACGAGGTCTTGCGGAGAAGGAGGTCCTCGGAGGAGGAGGGTTGCGGTCCGCACCCAGGGCCCTTAGGCCTGGGTGCGGGAGATCCAGGAGTCTGGTCCAGGTGCCCATGGCCTGGTCCGGAGTCATGTTGGCGTCCATCCCAGGCACCTTTAGCCTGGGGTGAGGTACTATCGAGGAGGCCTGGGGCCCAGTACCTTCGACTGGGTCCCGCTAGGGTGGACTGTCCGAGGGTCCCTGGGCGGAGGGACTCGTACCTGAGGTGAGGAGGCCGGGGAGGTTACCCACTGGAGACCCGGAGCAGCACCAACCCGGTGACAGTGGGCCTCTGGGAACTCTCTTGGGAGGACACATCCCCCTGATAGGGGCCACAGCGTATCGAAGAGGGCTCCATTGCTGTTCATAGGGGTTGCTGGAAGAGACCCCATCCTTCCTGTTCTGTAACAGCCGGATTGGCTTAGGCGCCGCTGGTCATAGTATAGTGGCATAGAACTGAAACGTTAGGAAGTGCCTTGATCTGCTCATCCCACCGTTGGCAAGGTTATAGGTCCCAACCAGTCTGCTGTTAAAAGAACTGTTTATCGTGCTTTGCTATTGGAGTGCCAAATAAACAAGTGTTGGACCTTTTTTTCCGGTGTGTGAACTCCAGTTACTGGAAGCAGAGGGGAGGCTGGTGAGCCTGCAATTACAGACTCAGTGCATTCACAGAACACACCGGCCCGAGGAAACATCAGGAAGTGGCCTTCACCTCCCTACTACAATGGGGAGGACATGGGCCGTGGCGCATCTCACTCTCACAACCCAGGAACCCCTAGACATGAGTTGGTGTGCAAAACCGAGGAAAGAAGGAGAGAGGGTGAGGCCGCTACACAGTATATTTGAGCAAATTAAGTATAGACAAGGTCAGATTGCGAAGCTGGACCCCTCTCAATGCTACTTACCCAGCCGTCTGCACTTTCTACAAAGCACACACCAAGAGACGCAGGATCAAGAGCGACGATCACCCCATGTAGAAATACGCAGATGTGTGACCACAGTGGACACTAAATAGGGGAGCGGCTAAATGTCAGAAAACAAGGATGAGAAAGGGGAGAAAAAAAGGGGAGAAAAAAAAGGAGAAAAAAAGGAGAAAAAAACAATGGGGTGCAAAGGAGAGAAAGGGGTAAAAATAAATTACAAAAGGAATGGTTAGCAATTGAGCAAGCCATAAAGACCAGAAAAGTCAGTCTACTATGGAATGAATAAATAATTACAGTGGATAAAGTTGACTTACGTAGGGTCAGGTGAACAGGGATGTGTTCACTTGCGAATATTAAGGGGCTGTCTGCTTGCAGGAAAATGCAGATAAAGGTTGTGGAAGCCACTGAAAGAAACCACATTATCTTCAATTTCTTTATATATAAGTATGAATAACATGGCGTGCCTATGTCCTCCAAAAATAAGCACGCAGAGTCAAAAGGTTGAATTGGTCTAAGGATTTAAATGACTTGGTATGTATAGGACATCTGTTGCATTTGAAAAATATTGTTATAAATAAATATTTATTTTTAATTTTTAGAGTAGTTCCATATCAAGGTGGAACAAAATAGACAATAGTCTCCATATATATAACTAAGTCAAGTGATAGAAATGGGTTAAAAATAATTACATGCCCGACAGACCAATATAGAAGATGGGATAAACCCACTCTAACCAATGTAAACAGTGTCCTATGTACTCAATGTGGTCCCACATTGTTAGATGCGGCCGCACTGAAATAGACTATAAACATAAGGAATATATGAAAACAAAAAGAAAGAAACAATCAGTGAACCTTACCTATAAGTGTCTGAAGCAATAGCCTGGACTCCACCAGCCCACACAGCTGCGATCAGCATGCGAGCTGGTTAAATAGTGTCCACCATTGCGGTCGGCGTCTGACATCACCGACCGCAAGGCGGGCTGAGAGCGCGCGACGTATGTCCGTAGGACATAACAACTGCTGAGGACTGCAAGGGCCAGAATGCACCGGGGCTGGGGGAGGAGCCGTTAGCCGTCAATAGGAAGAGGACGGACGAGACGGACACCGCCCACTGGAACGATCTACCAATAGGTGATGTGTAAACTGGTGGAAAAGGTTGAGGGCAGCCAAATCAAACAGAGTGCTTGTCACCAGGGACAGTGCCGCGCTGGAGGTGGGTCATCCGTGGAGGATCATGGATGACCCTGGGCGCCCATGTAGTCACTCCACATGAATCAAGGGGGGGACAATAGCCTGAGAGAAATGGTGGTGCACAGCAGGCAGGGCAGACGGCAGGCATCAAAGGGATAAGTGCAGGGACAGAGCCACGGGCCTGGCTGAGTGACCAAATCAGACAGCGTATAGCCCGACGCTCTGAGGGAGGGGAGGGAAGGGGGGGAAAGGAAAAGGAGGGAGGAAGGGGGAAAAAGGGAGAAAACCCAACGTAGCAAAAAGACCTATATCGATTGTCAAATAAACATGATAAACTAGCATAACAGACAAAATTAACAATACATAATATAAGGCATTATAAGATACCAAGACCTTTAGATGGAAATTAAAGCTGGAATGTCCATGAAATGAAGGGCCAAGAGAATGAGGTCTTAACCCTTGATGCTAAGACATACACCATTATACTGTGGCGACAGTAAACCAAATAATGATAAAAAAGGGGTAGAGAAGGGGAAAAAAGGAAAAGGGGGTAAAGAGGGGGAGAAAAGGAAGAAACAAAGAAGCAAAGAAAACACACAAATAGCAATCACAAGAACAACAAACAGAAAACCTAAAATAAATCATGGAGATAACATCAAAGAAATGATCTAAAACTGAGACTTTCATTGAATCCCGGAAAGTGAGTGTCCCTAAGGTCATAGATCCAGCGCGCCTCGAGTTGGAGCAGGGTCTTGTCTACACTCCCCCCCCCCTCGAGTCGAGCGGGGCATGATCCAGAGCCAGAAACTTGATGACATCAGGATCAAAGTTGTGATAGTTACCGACATGCCTGCTGATTGCCGTTACCACTTTTCTCTTCAAAATAGGTTTCATATGGTCCCTTATTCTCTTAAAGAAGGGTCTTTTTGTTTTTCCAACATAGTACCCACCACATTGACACTGAGCCAGACAGATCACCCCCACTGATTGGCAGGTGACTATCTCTCGAGTAGAGTGCAAATTGCCGTTGGGTAATTTGAACTTAGTTTTAGTGTCTACAAAGCGACAAACATCGCAGTGACCACAAGGCGATGTGCCGCCAGTGGATGTGTTTTTAGAGACTGGAACGGGCTCAAAATGACTATGGACCGTCTAAAGGTAATCTCTGGGTGTTTTTTAACATATTTATTCACGGTCGAATCTGCTAATAATAATGGCCAGAATTTTGTTAAAATGTTTCTCATTTCGTTATGTTGGGAAGCATACCTAGTAATTACTCTGACCGTATCAGTAGTTGCAGAATTTTTGGAAGAAAAAATGAGAGAACTTCTTTTTTGGGTTTTTACCCGGTTAAAGGCTCGTTTTAGACATCTATGGCTGTAGCCTCTGGCTTTTAGTCTCCGATAGAGGTCTTTCGAGGTATCTCTAAAGTCTGCATCCCTGCTGCAGTTACGCCTAAGCCGGAGATATTGGCTATAGGGGATACTCTGCAGAAGGGGTGCAGGGTGTGCACTGCTGGCATGGAGAATGGTGTTTCCTGCAGTTGGTTTCCTGTATAAACATGAATTGATAAGCCCTGTGCCATCAATAGAAATGTTGAGGTCCAGGAAACTAATAGTAGTTTGACTATAATTGATGGTAAATTTTAAATTAAAGTCATTGATAGACAAGAGATCAAAAAATTGCTGCAATTGAATTTGATCACCAGACCAAAAAATCAATAGGTCATCTATGTACCTATACCAGGAGATGATATGGTCCAAAAAGGAAGCAAGGTCCTCTCTAGAGAAGACCTGTCGTTCCCACCCCCCCCCAGGTACAGGTTGGCATACGATGGGGCACACTTAGTCCCCATCGCAACCCCCTGTACCTGGAGGTAGTGGGAAGATCCGAAAAGAAAAATGTTATGTTTCAAGATATAACTCAATAGCTCCAAAACGAAGTCGTTATATATCCGTGAAGAGGGGCCTCTCTCAGAGAGATGGCCTCTAATAACCTCTAGACCCCTGTCGTGGGGTATTGTGTTATAAAGGCTCTCAACATCCAGAGAGACAAGCCAAGTATTGGCTGGAAGCTGTATACCCTCGATTGTTCTTAATAAATCGATAGTATCTTTAACATATGATGAGAGGGAAGTGACATGAGGAAATAGATAACTATCAACCAGGGAACTTGCATTTTCAGTGAGACTGGAGCAGCCTGAAATTATCGGCCGTCCCGGCGGATTAGTTAATGATTTGTGTGTCTTTGGCAGAGCATAAAACGTAGGAATCCTTGGATTCTTGGTATCCAGGAATTTCCATGTATCATGATCTATAGTGCCCTGCTGGAAAGCTTTAAAAATAATGAAACGATACTTTGCATAATAGTTTTCCAACACAGTTTTAGAAATTGGTCTGTATTATTCAACGTTAGACAAAATCTTCATACACATGGTCTCATAGTTTTCCATATCCATGATAACAAGATTGCCGCCTTTATCCGCGGGTTTGATTATTATCTCAGAATTATTTTGTAGAGATTTAATGGCCGCTTTTTGTGATGTGGTTAAATTTGGAGTTACTGAAGGAGCCAAATTCATTGCTTGGATACTGTGTGAAACCTGTTAAATGAAGGCCCAAATATTGGGGTTAGTGTTCAACAAGGGAAAGTTTCGGGATTTGGATCTGAAGGATTGAGGAGGGGGGAAGGACATGCCAGCGATAGATAAACCCGGTGTATCACTCCACCAGGAATCCTCATCAGGGACATGGCCCTCCTCCCAGAGATCCATCAAATCAGCCATTGCATTATGTTCAGTGATGTTTAGTTTGATATTTGTATCTATGTCACATGTAGATGGTTCAACTGAAGGTTTATCATAAATCACTCTGTACATAAGACGACGCGCAAACAAGTGTACATCTTTTATGAAATGGAATTTGTCAACGTTGGAGTCTGGACAGAAGGTCAATCCTAATTTCAATATTTGGATCTCACTTTCAGATAGGTTATAACTAAACAGGTTGATTATGGATAGTTCCAAACCATCGTCAACCTGTTTGATAGGGTTAGATAAATTGCCTAAATGTGAAAGGGGATCTAATCCTTCACTAAAAAAATTGGTGCAATCCTGGTTTCAGATGGTAAGAGTATCCCAGATGGTGATACCATTATATCGGAGTTACCCACCTTCGGAGTTGCACCAAGGTGCATAGGTGACGCAGTGACAGATGTAGAGAGTGCGGTAGAGACGATAACACACGATGCTGTGGGTTGGGGACCACGAGGTGCGTTGGAAGAAGGGTGCAATAGGGTGGCAAGGTGAGAGGGAATCACTTTAGGTTGGGTGTCAGATGGTCGACGTGGTAAAGGGGTGCCGAGTTGGTGTCGCAGTGATTCGGTCGATGCTGCGTCCGAATTGCCTTTGCGCTTTTTAGGCAATCTGTCCCCAGACAAATCACGGTAAATCGTAGATTGGCTAGAAGATAAAGAAGAGTTAGTACAGAGATTTGATGCATTTTCATCTTTTTTCGCATTTCTATAACTATTAGATCTGAATGGTTTCTGATTGGTGTTGACATTCCATTTATAGGCAAAGTTGTTAGTGTATGCATTTTTATCACGTACAAGTTTGTCTTCTTTTGTCCTAATGACATCTGTTGTATAAGATTCAATGTGTTCTTTGAGAGTCTGTTCTTTTTTCTTGAACCTAGTGCTGGTCATAACCAGACAATAATCGTCATACCATTTGGAGACAGATGCATCCAATGCAGTTAACTCCTGCTCGTATTGGGTACATAGGATGTTCATCATACCCATTGAACAGGATTGTGGATTTGCTTCCCATTGTGTTTTGAGAAGATCCCCTACCTTCCTGAGGTTTGGAAAGATCTGAACCCTCAGGCCCCAGGGTACTATATTGCTTTCATTGTATTTTTCAAAATATCGTTTATGCCAAAAGATTCTCACTTTTTTCTCCAATATTCTCTGAAGTCTGAGAAAAGCTTGATCTAGATCTCTATCCAAGATATTTCCAGATCTACTGTTTAATTGTACCCTGTTCATGAGTCCCTCCCATGCTTCGCCACTGAAAGCAGCCATGGCGAGACAGGAGAGAGAAAGAGAAAGAAATGGAAAACAAAACAAAACAGAAAGACAAGGAACAAAAGACAAAAACCAAACAAAGAACCAACAAATTCAGCGTACTGATTTGCCACAGTATGGCAGTAAGTAGTATTATACAATGAATAGGTGAAGATAACACTCTCTCATTGATGTACAATCTATATTTGTAAATTAATTATTTTTTGTGTTCCCCAATGATGGACAGAAGGAAAAATGGTGTATTTAAACACTGGGTAAAAGTGTCATATTTGGATTGTCCAATCATTGGCGAAACACTCATTGGGGTTGGCACCTCATCCCAGATAATTGATGATAGAGAGGAGGTAGAACAAAAGGGATTTTTATGGTGCAGAAATAGATCAATGAGAGAGAGAGTTTCTAAAAATATATATAATTTTATTAGTACAAATTTTGACAAAAGGTATAAAACCAATCTTAGGTATATTGTACATATACTATATCATACAAAAGTGGTGGTCATAATGCAAAAAGTTTGGATGAAATAAATGAAATCGCATGGAAACCCAACATGTTTTGCTTAAAACAGCTTCCTCAGGGGTTTGCGATGACCATCCATACATGTCAAGTATGACTATACAAAGAAAAGGAAAAAGATATACAGTTACACATTGAAATACATTATACAGTATATTTGAGCAAATTAAGTATAGACAAGGTCAGATTGCGAAGCTGGACCCCTCTCAATGCTACTTACCCAGCCGTCTGCACTGTCTACAAAGCACACACCAAGAGACGCAGGATCAAGAGTGACGATCACCCCATGTAGAAATACGCGGTTGTGTGACCACAGTGGACACTAAATAGGGGACCGGCTAAATGTCAGAAAACAAGGATGAGAAAGGGGAGAAAAAAAGGGGAGAAAAAAAAGGAGAAAAAAAGGAGAAAAAAACAATGGGGTGCAAAGGAGAGAAAGGGGTAAAAATAAATTACAAAAGGAATGGTTAGCAATTGAGCAAGCCATAAAGACCAGAAAAGTCCGTCTACTATGGAATGAATAAATAATTACAGTGGATAAATTTGACTTACGTAGGGTCAGGTGAACAGGGATGTGTTCACTTGCGAATATTAAGGGGCTGTCTGCTTGCAGGAAAATGCAGATAAAGGTTGTGGAAGCCACTGAAAGAAACCACATTATCTTCAATTTCTTTATATATAAGTATGAATAACATGGCGTGCCTATGTCCTTCAAAAATAAGCACGCAGAGTCAAAAGGTTGAATTGGTCTAAGGATTTAAATGACTTGGTATGTATAGGACATCTGTTGCATTTGAAAAATATTGTTATAAATAAATATTTATTTTTAATTTTTACAGTAGTTCCATATCAAGGTGGAACAAAATAGACAATAGTCTCCATATATATATATAACTAAGTCAAGTGACATCCACTGGTGGAAAAGGTAGAGGGCAGCCAAATCAAACAGAGTGCTTGTCACCAGGGACAGTGCCGCGCTGGAGGTGGGTCATCCGTGGAGGATCATGGATGACCCTGGGCGCCCATGTAGTCACTCCACATGAATCAAGGGGGGACAATAGCCTGAGAGAAATGGTGGTGCACAGCAGGCAGGGCAGACGGCAGGCATCAAAGGGATAAGTGCAGGGACAGAGCCACGGGCCCGGCTGAGTGACCAAATCAGACCGCGTATAGCCCGACGCTCTGAGGGAGGGGAGGGAAGGGGGGAAAGGAAAAGGAGGGAGGAAGGGGGAAAAAGGGAGAAAACCCAACGTAGCAAAAAGACCTATATCGATTGTCAAATAAACATGATAAACTAGCATAACAGACAAAATTAACATAGTAACAATGCATAATATAAGGCATTATACGATACCAAGACCTTTAGATGGAAATTAAAGCTGGAATGTCCATGACATGAAGGGCCAAGAGAATGAGGTCTTAACCCTTGATGCTAAGACATACACCATTATACTGTGGCGACAGTAAACCAAATAATGATAAAAAAGGGGTAGAGAAGGGAAAAAAAAGGAAAAGGGGGTAAAGAGGGGGAGAAAAGGAAGAAACAAAGAAGCAAAGAAAACACACAAATAGCAATCACAAGAACAACAAACAGAAAACCTAAAATAAATCATGGAGATAACATCAAAGAAATGATCTAAAACTGAGACTTTCATTGAATCCTGGAAAGTGAGTGGCCCTAAGGTCATAGATCCAGCGCGCCTCGAGTTGGAGCAGGGTCTTGTCTACACTCCCCCCCCCCTCGAGTTGAGCGGGACATGATCCAGAGCCAGAAACTTGATGACATCAGGATCAAAGTTGTGATAGTTACCGACATGCCTGCTGATTGCCGTCACCACTTTTCTCTTCAAAATAGGTTTCATATGGTCCCTTACTCTCTTAAAGAAGGGTCTTTTTGTTTTTCCAACATAGTACCCACCGCATTGACACTGAGCCAGATAGATCACCACCACTGATTGGCAGGTGACTATCTCTCGAGTAGAGTGCCAATTGCCGTTGGGTAATTTGAACTTAGTTTTAGTGTCTACAAAGCGACAAACATCGCAGTGACCACAAGGCGATGTGCCGCCAGTGGATGTGTTTTTAGAGACTGGAACGGGCTCAAAATGACTATGGACCAGGCGATCTCTCAGAGAGGAAACCCGTCTAAAGGTAATCTCTGGGTGTTTTTTAACATATTTATTCACGGTCGAATCTGCTAATAATAATGGCCAGAATTTTGTTAAAATGTTTCTCATTTCGTTATGTTGGGAAGCATACCTAGTAATTACTCTGACCGTATCAGTAGTTGCAGAATTTTTGGAAGAAAAAATGAGAGAACTTCTTTTTTGGGTTTTTACCCGGTTAAAGGCTCGTTTTAGATTATTAATTAAATAAGCTTTTAACATAAACAAACCTTTTAAATAAATCTCTAAGGGCTCTTTCACACGGGGCGGATCAGTCATAAATTACACAGTGAAGGAAGTTCACCATCAGGTCCGCACAGGCACAACCAATGACAGACAGCGCTGGACATCGGGATCGCCGCGGGACACTGGATTTCATCCCTGGAATGTTTTTTTTTTATAATTTTTTTTTTTTTAATAAAGGACTTTTCCAAGGTGTGTGTGTTTTTATTTACATTTTTTGACACTTTCTTCGTGAAATGGTAGGGGTACAATGTACCCCTTACCAATTCACATAGGGGGGGGATCTGGGGGTCCCCTTTGTTAAAGGGGTCTTCCAGATTCCGATAAGCCCCCCGCCCGCAGACCCCCATAACCACCGGGCAAGGGTTGTGGGGATGAGGCCCTTGTCCCCATCAACATGGGGACATCCTCCCCATGTTGAGGGCATGTGGCCTGGTACGGTTCAGAAGGGAGGGGGGCCGCTCTCTCGTCCCCCCCTCTTCCCCTGCGGCCGGCCAGGTTGCGTGCTCGGATAAGGGTCTGGTATGGATTTTTGGGGGGACTCCACGCCATTTTTTTTTAAATTTGGGGTGGAGTTCCCCTTAAAACCCATGCCAGATCTCAAGGGCCTGGTATGGATATTTAGGGGGAACCCCACACCATTTTTTTTAAATTTGCGGCGGGGTTCCCCTTAATATCCATTCCAGACCTAAAGGGCCTGGTAATTGAATTTGGGGGAACCCCCACGCTTTTTTTTTTATCAATGACTTTTCTATGTATTGATAAAAGCCGACAATTCATTAATAGCCGCAAGTGAGTTTTAAATGACTTTTTTTCCGTCAAAAATTACACTTTGTGCAGGGACAGTTCAAAGCACGGGAAACATGCGCCACTTTACATGCATATCATACACACCCCCCAGGTACGAAATTTAAAGGAATATTTCACTTTTATTTTTTCATTTTAAGCATTATTAAAATCACTGCTCCTAAAAAAACAGCCGTTTTTAAAACTTTTTTTTGCATTGATACATGTCCTCTGGGGCAGGACCCGGGTCCCCAAACTCTGTTTAGGACAATAACATGCATATAAGCCTTTATAATTAGCACTTTAGATTTCTCCCATAGACTTTTCGAATTTGCCGCGAACACCCCAAATTGTTTGTTGTTCGGCGAACGGGCGAACAGGCAATGTTCGAGTCGAACATGAGTTCGACTCGAACTCGAAGCTCATCCCTAAAGAAGACGTCGTACAGAAGGTGTTATAGACTTAAATTCCTCAAAAACTTCATTATAATTAGCCAATCAAGCCAATTCTTGCTCAGAGTACAACATCAAGAGTGAATCAAGACGTTGTACTTCTCAGTTTGTTTTTAACATGTGCAAGTTTTGAAAAAGCTCTTTCGCATGAGCAGCTTGTTACAGGTAAGACAGTAAAACATTGAACACAGTTGTAAAAAGCGTGGAATGTGGATGAATGATCTGATTCCTTAAAGCGGAGGTCCCACGGAAAAAAATATATTAACCACTTAAGCCCCGGCCCATTATGCAGCTTAAAAACAAGAGGTGTTTTCAGAATTTGGCACTGCTCTGCTTTAACTGGAAATTGTGCGGACATGCAATGTTGTACCCAAACAAAATTTGCGTCCTTTTCTTCCCACAAATAGAAATTTATTTTAATGGTATTTGATTGCCTCTGCGATTTTTTTTTTTTGCGATATAAACGGAAAAAGACTGAAAATTTTGAAAAAAAATGATATTTTCTAATTTTGTTATAAGAGAAATCGAATAAACTAAATTTTAGTCATACATTTAGGCCAAAATGTATTCAGCCACATGTCTTTAGTAAAAAAAATGTCAATAAGCGTATATTTATTGGTTTGCGCAAAGGTTATAGCGTCTACAAACTAGGGTACATTTTCTGGAATTTACACAGCTTTTAATTTATGACTCATCTCATTTCTTGAGGTGCTAAAATGGCAGGGCAGTACAAAACCCCCCCAAATGACCCCATTTTGGAAAGTAGACACCCCAAGGAAATTGCTGAGAGGCATGTTGAGCCCATTGAATATTTTTTTTTTTGTCCCAAGTGATTGAATAATGACTAAAAAAAAGAAAAAAAAAAAAACATTACAAAAAGTTGTCACTAAATTATATATTGCTCACACATGCCATGGTTATATGTGGAATTGCACCCCAAAATACATTTTGCTGCTTCTCCTGAGTACGGGGTTACCAAATGTGTGGGACTTTTTAGGAGCCTAGCCACGTACGGGCCCCCGAAAACCAAGCACCGCCTTCAGGATTTCTAAGGGCGCAAATTTTTGATTTCACTCCTCACTACCTATCACTACCTATCACAGTTTTGAAGGCCATAAAATGCCAAGATGGCACAAACCCCCCCCCCCAAATGACCCCATTTAGGGAAGTAGACACCCCAAGCTATTTGCTGAGAGGCATGTTGAGCCCATTGAATATTTTTTTTTTGTCCCAAATGATTGAATAATGACAAAAAGAAAAAAAAAATGTACAAAAAGTTGTCACTAAATGATATATTGCTCAAACATGCCATAGTTATATGTGGAATTGCACCCCAAAATACATTTTGCTGCTTCTCCTGAGTACGGGGATACCACATGTGTGGGACTTTTTGAGAGCCTAGCCGCGTACGGGGCCCCAAAATCCAAGCACCTTCTTCAGGATTTCTAAGGGCGTACATTTTTGATTTCACTCCTCACTACCTATCACAGTTTTGAAGGCCATAAAATGCCAAAATAGCACAAAACCCCCCCAAATGACCCCATTTTGGAAAGTAGACACCCCAAGCTATTTACTGAGAGGCATGTTGAGTCCATGGAATATTTTATATTTTGCCACAAGTTGCGGGAATATGACAAACTTTTTTTTTTTGCACAAAGTTATCACTAAATGATATATTGCTCACACATGCCATGGGCATATGTGAAATTACAACCCAAAATACATTCTGCTGCTTCTCCTCAGTACGGGGATACCACATGTGTGGGACTTTTTGAGAGCCTAGCGCGTACGGGGCCCCAAAATCCAAGCACCGCCTTCAGGATATCTAAGGGCGTAAATTTTTGAATTCACTCCTCACTACCTATCACAGTTTTGAAGGCCATAAAATGCCAAGATAGCACAACACCCCCACAAATGACCCCATTTTGGAAAGTAGACACCCCAAGTTATTTGCTGAGAGGCATGGTGAGTATTTTACAGCTCTCATTTGTTTTTGAAAATTAAGAAAGACATTTTTTTTTCTTTTTTCAATTTTCAAAACTTTGTGACAAAAAGCGAGATCTGCAAAATACTCAACATACCTCTCAGCAAATAGCTTGGGGTGTCTACTTTCCAAAATGGGGTCATTTAGGGGGGTTTGTGCCATCTAGGCATTCCATGGCCTCTGAAACTGTGATAGGCAGTGAGGAGTGAAATCAAAAATTGACACCCTTAGAAAGCCTGAAGGCGGTGCTTGGTTTTCGGGGTCCTGTACGTGGCTAGGCTCCCAAAATGTCTCACACATGTGGTATCCCCGTACTCAGGAGAAGCAACAGAATGTATTTTGGGGTGCAATTCTACATATAACCATGGCATGTTTGAGCAATATATCATTTAGTGACAACTTTGTGTAAAAAAATTTTTTTGTTTTTGTCATTATTCAATCACTTGGGACAAAAAAAATAAAAAATTCAATGGGCTCAACATGCCTCTCAGCAAATAGCTTGGGGTGTCTTCTTTCCAAAATGGGGTCATTTGGGGGGGTTTGAACTGTCCTGGCATTTTATACACAACATTAGGAAGCTTATGTCAAACATCATCCACTCTTCTAACCACTTGAAGACAAAGCCCTTTCTGACACTTTTTGTTTACATGAAAAAAAAAAATTTTTGCGAGAAAATTACGTTGAACCCCCAAACATTATACATTTTTTTAAAGCAAATGCCCTACAGATTAAAATAGTGGGTGTTGCATTTTTTTTCCACACAGTATTTGCGCAGCGATTTTTCAAACGCATTTTTGGGGGAAAAAAACACACTTTTTATTTTTAATGCACTAAAACACACTATATTGCCCAAATGTTTGATGAAATAAAAAAAGAGGATCTTAGTCCGAGTACATGGATACCAAACACGACATGCTTTCAAATTGCGCACAAACGCGCAACGGCGACAAACTACATACATTTTTAAAAGCCTTTAAAAGCCTTTACAGGCTACCACATTAGATTTACAGAGGAGTTGTACTGCTAAAATTACTGCCCTCGATCTGACCTTCGCGGTGATACCTCACATGCATGGTGCAATTGCTGTTTACATATGATGCTAGACCGACGCTTGTGTTCGCCTTTGCGCAAGAGCAGGGGGGGGGGGACAGAGGTGTTTTTTTTTTATTATTATTTATTTTGCTTTTTTATTTTATTTTTAAACTGTTCCTTCCATTTTTTTTTTTACCATTTTTATTGTTATCTCAGGGAATGTAAATATCCCCTATGATAGCAATAGGTAGTGACAGGTACTCTTTTTTTGAAAAAAATTGGGGGGTTAGACCCTAGATCTTTCCTCTGCCCTCAAAGCATCTGACCACACCAAGATCGGTGTGATAAAATGCTTTCCCAATGTCCCAATGGCGCTTTTTATATCCGGGGGGGGGGTGGACATTTCCTCCCACTGCTTGTAAAAGCAGTCTAGAGGCTAATTATCTACTAGGATTGCTTATACATGAAAGCCGGCCGCTGGCTGAAAAGAATGATACCAAGATGATACCTAAACCCGCAGGCATCATTCTGGTATAACCATTTAAATTCCAGCAACATACCAGTACGTTGCTGGTCCTTGTTGGACATGTATTGTAATCTTTTTTTTCATGCAGCCTATTGGCTGAACGAAAAAAAGAGATTGATCACCATTAGAATACCTCCCTTCATCCACCCACTTCTAATGATGGGCATACATGCACCATTTATATATGCCGAAGCATGGGGGCATCCTCCCGCAAAAAAGTTATGCCGCGTACACACGGTTGGACTTTTCCAGGGGCAAGCCTCGGTCGGAATTTCGACCGTATGTACACGGCATTAAGAGCAAAATCGCTCCTCCGCCCCTATGCTTCGGCATATATGCTCTTTTTTTTAACTGTGGTGGTGAAATCACCTCCTACAGCACTGGAGTCATGGCTTTATGTATCGTGGGAGCAAACACTGTTGCTGTCAAGATAAATAATTCCGCGCTGCAGCTGAATGGCGCACCTGAAAACAAAAAAATTACATACCTGAAAAGCAAGCATGATAAAACATTGCAGAATAGAATACAGTAAAAAAGAGCAGAACAATAGAGAGAAAATAGAGAGAGAGAGAGAGAGAGAGAGAGAGAGAGAGAACAATAAAACAACAACTATTTTATTTATTTTTTGTGTTTTTTGTTTTTACGTTTTTTTTATTTTTTTACACTTTTTTTTTGTAACTTTAACAACTCTAATGGTTCGGGTCTCTCAAAATGCGATGGCATCTTCGGAGACCCTGTGTAAGTGTGTCCTGTTCTGTGCATTGCTGTACCCTACGCTAAAACTTCACTTTTGAGTGGAAGCGTTCAAAACATTTACCAATGCAAAGACCAGGATTGTCAGGACAGCGTGGATAAAAATAACGGGTGTCACGCCTAAATCCACGCTTGCTACAGACACGACATCTTTTTTGGGGGGCTCATTGGGTAGGGGTACTCTCGAGGACATACGGATAATGCCTCTCATGCAGCCGGCTTACTGCATTTGGTTGGGGGTGGTGAGGTGCAGAACCGCCTGGATACAGGAGTTCTGTGACTATCTCATCCTGGAATTTTAGGAGAGATAACGTCCCGCCTGAAGCTCTGTATAGCACATGAGCGTTCAGCAAAGCCAATTGGAATAAGGATAGAGACACTTTTTTGTACCAACGTCTCGCCTTACGGTCAATTAGATACGGCGCCAACTGGTCGTTGAGGTCCACCCCTCCCATATTTTGGTTATATTCGTGGACACAGAGGGGTTTCTCCACAACACCAGTCGCCGTACGAATTTGGACTGTCGTGTCTGCATGAAAGGAGGTAAGAAGGAAAACATTCTTATTATCCCTCCACTTCATAGTGAGCAAGTTATTACACTTCAAGCAGGCTCTCTCCCCCAGCCTAAGATGGGAATTTACAAGCCTCTGGGGAAAGCCCCGCCGATTAGGTCGCACGGTGCCACATGCTCCAATCTGATGATCAAACAAGTAACTAAACAGTGGCAGGCTCGTGTAATAATTGTCCACATATAAGTGGTATCCCTTTCCGAATAAGGGTGACACCAAGTTTCACACTATCTTGCCAGCGCTCCCTATGTAATCTGGGCAGTTGACCGGCTCAACCTGACTATCTTTTCCCTCATAAACCATAAAGCTCCATACATAGCCTGTTGCCCTGTCACAGAACTTATAGAGCTTGACCCCGTATCTGGCACGCTTGCTGGGAAGGTACTGCTTGAAAGACAAGCGGCCAGAAAATTTAATCAGGGACTCATCAAACGCAGACAACTTGATCGGGAATAAACAAGGCTGCAAAACGTTCGTTGAAGTGGTTTATAAGGGGCCGAATCTTGTAGAGCCAGTCGTATTCAGGGTCTCCACGTGGACGACAAAGTTCATTGTCGTTGAAATGCATGAACCGCAAGATCTGCTCGTATCATTTCCTGGGCATGGAGGCAGAGAACACGGGCATGTGGTCAATTGGGTGCATGGACCAATAAGCACGCAATGACAGGAATTTATGTGTGCCCATGTTGAGGGAAAGGCCCAGAAAGGTCTTAAATTCGGAAACCGTAATTGGTTTCCAATCTTTGGCAATGGAAGGCAACTGGGGATTAGCGGCGATGAATTGACCAGCATATAAATTACTCTGGTCCACAATAGATCTATAGATATCTTCCTTGAAAAACAGCGAATAAAAATCAATTGGCATAAAATCAGCTGTTTCCACCTGAATACCGGGTTGGGCAGTGAATGGGGGAACTACGGGTTCTGCATAAGTGGTGGGGACCCAATCAGAATAGGCGAATTCTGCAGGAAGGGCACTATGGGCACGACGGGCCTGCCTGTCTTCTTCTTGGTGGCAGCGGGACACTACTTGTGCTTGCCACCTCGCCAGCTTGAACTGCACTTATGGGACTCTCCACGTCACCACGTGATACTGCAGTGCTGGATGTACGTCCAGGCTGTACTAGGCCGCTGGTGCTTGCCAATTCACCAGAAGGAATAGCGGCGCTAGTACTACTCTCATACCTCCCAACTTTGTAAAGTCCCATCGCGGGACATTCCGATGTCCCCTCTCCCCTGCCAACCAGAGTTGTTGAGCGGGGGGGGGGGTCGCGGCAGGGGGCCGCCGATCGGGGGGGGCAATACTAGTCTGCCGATCGCGGGGGGGGCTCTTACCTGCTGCTCCTCTTCTTCTGTTCATGTTTCCTGCTGTGCGGGAAACATGATAGTCTTGCGGGAGTGCGGGAAGGAGGAGCCTCTGCGGGTGAAACCCGCACAATCCGTGCCAGTTGGGAGGTATGCTACTCTGCTCCATGATACGAGAGCCCTGCGGTTCTTGCTCCTCAACAACCTCAGAAGATCGGGATCGGGTACGCCTGACCTTAACAGGGACCTCATCTTCGTTGTCAGAGCTATCTGACATGGAGCCGCTGACTTCACTGTCTTCTACGGGAAGATATTCTGAGCCTGAATCTGACAGATGCGTGACCTCCTCTTCACTATCTGTCATGCTCAGAATCTCATAGGCCTCTTTACTAGTGTACCTTCGATTTGCCATTTTGGGCTCTAAATTTAGGGGTACACTAGTAAGATTCACAGGTAAAAAAAAAGCACCTGACTGTCAGCAAATGTATCAAACGCTTAAAAAAAAAACTGTTAGCGATCGCAGGGATCAGGACTGTCTCTGCGAACGCTGCAGTTATGTGTGTTGTGTTTGGTAAGTGACAGTGATCGATCGATACTGCACTTGGGTGGGCTGGGCTGGGCGGAGGGGCGAAACGCAGGTGCTAGCAGGTATCTGGGCTGATCCCGCTAACACTGCGTTTTTGGGAACCCTAAACCGCTGGGGACGCTAGTATAGATCTGATCAGATCAGATATTGATCTGTTCAGATACTATACCACTAAGGGAGGTGTATGCTTTGCGCGTGGGTGTTAACGTTACTGGCACTAACCTGACGCTGCCTGGGGCGATGCAGACCCTCTCTGGTGCTAAAACCTAATTGATATCAGCCGCCGGGTGATCAGGGGGTTAAACCTTTATTGGGTTATATACTTCGGGTGCCCTGATGCTATAAAAAGCAAACTAACCAACCAGCGTCACCCGTAAAACTTATATGGTGATCACTGGTGAAAGGGTTAACTAGGGGCAATCAGGGGGTTAAAACCTTTATTAGGCTATATATGGGGGTACCTGACGCTATATAAAAACCTGACGGGTAACCTAAATAACTAACTGGCTAACCAGTGTCACCAGTAAAACTTATACGGTGATCACTGGTGAAAGGGTTAACTCTAGGGGCAATCAGGGGGTTAAAATAATATATGGGGGTACCTGGCGCTATAAAAACCTGCGGCGAACCTAAAAATAAATAACTGGCTATCTAGGGCACCACCGGCACTAAATACAGCGATCGGAAATACGATCGCTTAGTGACGCTGGCGTTAGGGGGTGAAAGGGTTACCTGGGGGGCGATCAAGGGGTTAAACCTTTATTAGGGGGGGTTAGGGGGCTACCCTGGACCTAAAGGGGCCTAAACCTAACTGCCCTGACATTTTTTACTGTCACAAATGACACTAAATGCAGTGATCAGTAAATAAATGATCACTGCAATCAGTGACACTGTGACTGGGGGTGCAGAGGATGACCTGGGGGGTGATCTGGGGGGTGAAATGTGTGCCTATGTGTACCTATGTGTTAGTGTAGTGTTGGTGCACTAACCTGATGTCTTCTCTCCACGGCGCTCTGGACGAAAAGACCGCCGCATGGAGAGATGACATCACTTCCTCTGCCTGTGTTTACATTACACAGGCAGAGGAAGATTCTCATTCGCCGGGAGCGATCGCGAGGGGGTGGCCGGAAACGAATGGCCGTCCCCTCATCACGGATCGCTCCCGGAACGAGAACCACCACTCACTGCACCGGAGGGGGGTCCGATGGGACCCCCCCAACTATACGAAGGCAGGCACGTACGCGATTGTGCCTGTCCGTGCCATTCTGCCGACGTATATATGAGCGGTCGTTAAGTGGTCGTTAAGTGGTTAAAATCCAGCAGCTACAAATACTGCAGCTGCTGACTTTTAATAAATGGACACTTACCTGTCCATGGTGCCTGCGATGATGGCATCCGTAGCCGAGCAATCGCTCGTCTCTCGGCTGCCTCCGCCGCCATCCTCGGTGAGGGAATCAGGAAGTCCCTGATTAAAGTCCCACCTTCGTCCATTCCCTCCCCCCCCCCTTTTTTTACAATGATACCCGGGTTGGAGGCATTACCCCTTTGGTTCTAGCCTCATTTAAAGTCCCACAAACTCTTTCTCTATTCCATAACAATTCTGTTTTGGCCCCTTTCTTCTTTTTTGGATAGGTAAGCCTGCTTACTTTTATCCAATAAAATATCAGTAGGTTGTCCTTCATTAAAGCTTGACCATGCAGAAGTGCTTAGCATGTGGGATTTTGAAAGTTTGGTGAGTTTTAAAACATTCATTAGCCCTGTGCCAGTTTCTGAATCCCTTTTCAGTGAATGCTGGATCCACATGACCTTTCTGCGTTGCATCACTACAAGAGAAGAAACGGCAATCAAAACAAAATGCTGCATCCTTTGCTGGACTGTATTAAAGCGGAGGTTCCGCGGCAAATCTTTCTTTTTTATAGCTTGCATGCAAAGTATTTGTAGATCACCAATTAGTACTCACGTGTTTGGTGATTTTTAACCTCCCCTGTATTTTTTCTGGCAAAAAATGCACTTTTAAAATCAGCCGTCAGAATTTTCCATTTTGCTTGTGGGCATTGTGAAGCCCACAAGCACTGACTTCCTGGTAGCGGTGGACGGTGTTCTGCAGAAAAAGTTCCCCGGCGGATAAGGTTCCCCCCCCTGTACTGCGCATGCGCGGCACGAACCTCAACGGAGTTTCCGAAAGTAGCCGAACATGTAGAGCTGCGAGTTAGCTCTACACGGCGCCTGCGCAATGACTAGGAGCCATGTAGAGCTGACTGCGCAGGCGCCGTGTAGAGCCGACTTGCAGCTCTACATGTTCGGCTACTTTCGGAAACTCCGCTGAGGTTCGTGCCGCGCATGCGCAGTACAGAGGGGGGGAACCTTATCCGCCGGGGAACTTTTTCTGCAGGACATGTCACATCTGGGCGAACTCCCAGATTACATTGCGGGAGAATAGAAACGCCTACTCCCGCGGGAGTGAGTACCCGGAAGCCGGAATTGAAATGACAATATTGCTGTATGTACAGAAAAAAAAAAAAAAAAAAGTGGCTACTGTACATGTTTGTAGTGTAAGGAGTGTGGTCATATATGGATGTTATTTTGGGTGGAACTCCGCTTTAAATCCACCTATATTTTTCATACCAGTCACTCTGAAAATGTATTTGTTTAATCCCTATTTTAGTTCTCGGAAACATGCTCAATTTTGGCTGAAAAGGGCCTCTAGTGAGTCGACCGGATCATCAGCTGCTATGTTTGATGGGTTTGTTGAACATGAAGTGCTTGGCTGTGAATTAACAGAAGTAATATCTTCCTCTTGGTCATGACTTATTGCTTGTAACACGCTGGAAATACACATGGAGTCATCAATTGGTAGATCTGATGCCTGGGAGTGTACACCGCACTGATCAGAACTAAGATAAATAGTATCTTCTTCTGGGTTGTTACTTGAATCATTACATGCACTCAAACTGTTGTCATCCTGCACAGTTTTAGCCATTCATTGACGAGTTTGAGCTATTCGATTTTTTGGGTTTCTTGAACACAAACCTATCCATATTTTGGAATTCTGTATGATGCAATTTTTTTTTGCTAGAAAGCAGTGTATTTCAAAAAATACTTCTCCCACTGGACATACACAATTAACTTAGTATATCAAGAGTATATATCCTATAAAGAAAAATCTATCATAAGTACACACTCTAAATGCAAAAATATAACAGAGTAACCAGCAGGACAGGCTAGAGGAGAAACCTGATGGTGCCTAAGCTGCTGCAGTATTTCAGTTTGCATTTGACTTTAACTAGCTGTACGAAAGACCTGTGACTGCACAGCTGTAAGCACCTATGTGCATGAGCCCTTACAGTGCATTATTGTAGCAGCAGCACTAATAATCCCACTGGCCCCAGCAAAAATAGCCCCCCCAGCAATAACAGATCCCCTACAGCATCAAAAGCTTCCTTCAGCAGCAACAATAGATCCACATTCTCTACTGAAACATAAATAAATCATTAGGACCCCGTTTACACTTGAATGTTTTGTAGCTTGTAGCTCGAAGCTCAAAAACACTCAAATAAAAAAAAAAAAAAAAAAGGGAAAAAAAATGTATTTAAAGGATAAGGTCACCTTTCGGTACATGTTACATGTTCCACCCATTTTTAGTGCTGCAGCAGCTGCCCACTGTCCCCCCTCCCTGTGGCAGTATAGGTAGAAGTTCCCCATACTAGCTGCCACTGTTTGAAAACCAGCGTGGCTGTGTGGAGCTCTGCCCCCCACAGCCGCATCATTCAGACACACCGCTCTGTTTATAATTGTAGCGGGGTCTTTAAATTTAGTTGGGGTACACCTGGGTGGTAGTATGACCCAGGTGTGTAATTGTGAGAGGTTTTGGACCCCTTTGTATTCGTGGAGGATTGGGTGGTGTATTATTCTCCTTGGCCTGTGGGTGGCGGTGTACCCGCAGGCTCAAGGTAGAATCACTACCACAGTGCTACCCTTTTTGTCCCTTTCCGGAGACGGTACGGCGAGGGCGGGGAACGTGCCGTGGTGTCGATGGGAGGGGATAAAAGGGGGAGACGCCCTCGCCACGAGGTCTTCGAGGATCTTCTCTTCACGCACCCAGGCACCTTAGGCCTGGGTGCTGGCGGTTTGGAGTTCTGGCCCAGGCGCCCTAGGCCTGGCCGGAATGGAATTGGAGTCCATCCCAGGCACCTTCAGCCTGGGGTGAGGTACTAGATCGTAGGCCTGGGGCCCAGTAACTTCGACTGGGTCCCGCAAGGGCGAAGTGATCCGAGGGTCCCCAAGGTGGACGGGACCCGCATCTGAGGTGAGGAGGCCGGGGAGGTCACCCGTCCGGAGAGTCCGGAGCAGCATCAACCCGGTGACGGAGGGGCCTCCGGTAACTCCCTTAGAGGGACATCTTCCCCTGATAGGGGCCACAGCGCAGCGAAGGTACTCCTAAATACGTTCTCTTGAGTTGCTGGTAGAGACTCACAAGTTCCATGTTCTGTGCTAATCAAGGCTATGATAACCGCTGGTGAAATCACAGTGGTTTAGATTGAAATTAGGATAGTGCCTCGACCTGCTCATCCCACCGTATCAGGCTGTTAAAACGTTCCAACCAGTTGGCTACAGAAGCACTGTTTATTGTGGAGCTTACAATAAAGCAAGAGTTGGACTGTGATCGGTGTGTGGACTCTGGTTAATGGGAGCAAAGGAGGGTGCCAGCATAGCAGGACTGAGTTTCATAACTAAAGCACATTGGCCCGAGGAAGATACTGATACTGGCCTTCACCTCACCCACAGCCATGGGGAGGACATGGGCCGTAGCGCATCTCACCCTGTCGTGTGACATACCCCTAGAAAAAGGAGATGGGGTGAGGCCGCTACACGTGGGGGCTCGTCCGGGATGAAATGTGTATTGACTTTGAAATCTGAAATGGCTGTGTCTGGACTTTGCTGCCTGGAGGAGTTCCGAGCAGGTCGGCCATGTGATTGGCCAAAGTGCGTCCCTGTGCTCGAAGTCATGGAAATGACCCCAAGACGGGAAAGGCCCATGCAGAAAGAGCGGGAAGAGGGAGAAGTCCAGCCGTGTGAAGTACTACATGTGGGGACTTTTGCTGCACTGCGCCATGAGGCACCCCGTGACTGCGCAATTCGTGGGCGGAGACTGGAGAAAGCCTGCGAAAACATGCAAGTTGTGGGAGGAGTCTGGCCATGTGAGGAGATACACGTGGAGACTCCGGCGCGTGGTCAGTGCGTGATGGAGCAGCAGATAGTCGGGATGGCCTCAAGCTCCTCGTGGATTCCGGTTCCCTACCCCACGAAGATGACTGCTTTTGCTGCTCCCCTTACAGACACGGGGATAAGACTCAGGCCCCGAGGGCAGTTGGCTTTGTACTCATGCAGAGACACGGAGGCCCTCGGCGTGATCTGTCCCGGATGCTCGGGACTGGTGGTCCACCTGAAGCCATTCGGGCGTTGCGAAGCATGCAAAGAGTTCTTGTTCGAGGTGGAGCCATCCACAGTAAGGCCCCAGGCCCTTCGCCTCAACAGCCTCACAGGTACCGCTACTCCGGAAGGGGAGATCCAGGCCTTTGCGGAGGTCCCCGTACGCACTGACCAGGGCGACGTGACTGCCCAACCAGAGACTGAAAGAGAAAAATCCGAGGATGCTGCTTCGGTCACCACAGATTCCCTGCTCCCACCTCCGAAGAGGAAGGTTGGCCTGGTGCAGGCCTCCTATGGTCGTGGTCGAGTTTCACCCCGTCGCTTGCCGGGCCTGGATGGATCCGGTTGGAAGAGTCCTGGACATCCCAGTTCTACAAAAGGTCAAGGTGAGCCAGGGGCTGGGACTGTGGTGGTGGTTGGAGGTGTCGGGAGTCCACAGTCGGTGGAGCCCGCAAGGGAGGGTAGTTTCACGTCTACTAGAGACTACCTTCCCGCCGAGATGTATGACACCTCCGACCTGGAATCGCTGTCAGACTGCGGAAATGACGGGGAAATAGATGAACTGTTTCACCGGAAGGGCTGGGACAAACGCCCGTTACCCGTGCTACGTGAACTGCAGGATTCCCCTATGTCTATAGGAGACAGCACGCCCCGGGTGCAGGCCCCGGAGCTTACGAGGAAATCTAGTCCTCCGGCCAACTTTCCACATTCCACAACATCACCCGTTTTGGTAGCGGGGATGCCGCGTGCTTCATTGCGGGCACCGAGAGCGAAGCTGCCCGAGGTAGTGAAAGTACCTCGGCACCCGGAGGCCATCGTTCAACCAGGAGAAGGTGAGCGAGATGCCATGCCTCCTTTGGCCAGATTGCAAAGACTTTTATCCCAGAGAGTCGCCCGTGAGTACGGATGGGAATATCCCTACTTGCCTCGGGACTTACTTTACGAAGTTGAGGTCCTGCGACAGAGATGGTACGACAAATTCGTTTGGGAAAAACTCAAAGTGCCTCATGCCCGGCGATACTTGTCCTGTTCGCCACCAGTGTCGAAAAAGTTCAAAGACTGCAGAGCAGACTGGATGTTGGGGCGCCACGTTTATGCGGACAAGGTGCTTATCTGCCGGAAGGATAAAGAGGATGTCAACTATTCGTTTGAGGTTTTCGATAAGCACCTAAAGCCTTTGTTCTTGCCTGACCCGAAGTTCTATCTGTGAGAAGAGACTCACTTGTTTTCCCTGCAGTTTCTGGAAATGTCCTTGCCGGAACATTTGAACTGTACCCTGGTTTTTTTATTTGGGTTTATTTTTCTACTCTTTGGAGGAATGAGAGCAGTTTTTGTTGTTCGTTCTCTCTTCTTCCAGACATCAAGGACAGAGACTTTTTGGGGGTAGAATCAGTGTAGGGACGCAGGAAGAAGGAAGACTTCACCAAGTGTCATTACCGCGGCACTGTCACCAGGTGGCAGTGTTGCGCAATGGTTGTTGGAATTCTACATTTGCATTACTTTGCCATTGAAGCGAATGGGTTTCTCGGCTGATAGACTCATTCGTTTCAAGTCAACACACAATGTTAGGATGTTTTTCTGTGTTTTTTTTTTTATTTCCCTCATGCAGGAGATTCGTCCGTCAAGACTACTGAGTATGGGGTGGTTCTTAGACAGTGACGGGAGGGATTGTATATATGTGAATGTTCAGATGGTTTTATGAAAAAGTTTTTTTGTTATATTCCCCTTCCCCTTGAGCAGGTCTTGGCACAAACAGGGTTTACATTTTTTAGGGATAGCCTCTGGGGCCAGGCTTGTGTCACCACTCCATGGGAGACATGGGTTTGCACCAGACGCTGGGGACCAGCGTCAAATCACAGGGGGGAGTATGTAGCAGGGTCTTTAAATTTAGTTGGGGTACACCTGGGTGGTAGTATGACTCAGGTGTGTAATTGTGAGAGGTTTTGGACCCCTTTGTATTCGTGGAGGATTGGGTGGTGTATTATTCTCCTTGGCCTGTGGGTGGCGGTGTACCCGCAGGCTCAAGGTAGAATCACTACCACAGTGCTACCCTTTTTGTCCCTTTCCGGAGATGGTACGGCGAGGGCGGGGAACCTGCCGTGGTGTCGATGGGAGGGGATAAAAGGGGGAGACGCCCTCGCCACGAGGTCTATGAGGATCTTCTCTTCACGCACCCAGGCACCTTAGGCCTGGGTGCTTGCGGTTTGGAGTTCTGGCCCAGGCGCCCTAGGCCTGGCCGGAATGGAGTTGGAGTCCATTCCAGGCACCTTCAGCCTGGGGTGAGGTACTAGATCGTAGACCTGGGGCCCAGTAACTTCGACTGGGTCCCGCAAGGGCGAAGTGATCCGAGGGTCCCCGAGGTGGACGGGACCCGCATCTGAGGTGAGGAGGCCGGGGAGGTCACCCATCCGGAGAGTCCGGAGCAGCATCAACCCGGTGACGGATGGACCTCCGGTAACTCCCTTAGAGGGACATCTTCCCCTGATAGTGGCCACAGCGCAGCGAAGGTACTCCTAAATACGTTCTCTTGAGTTGCTGGTAGAGACTCACAAGTTCCATGTTCTGTGCTAATCAAGGCTATGATAACCGCTGGTGAAATCACAGTGGTTTAGATTGAAATTAGGATAGTGCCTCGACCTGCTCATCCCACCGTATCAGGCTGTTAAAACGTTCCAACCAGTTGGCTACAGAAGCACTGTTTATTGTGGAGCTTACAATAAAACAAGAGTTGGACTGTGATCGGTGTGTGGACTCTGGTTAATGGGAGCAAAGGAGGGTGCCAGCATAGCAGGACTGAGTTTCATAACTAAAGCACATTGGCCCGAGGAAGATACTGATACTGGCCTTCACCTCACCCACAGCCATGGGGAGGACATGGGCCGTAGCACATCTCACCCTGTCGTGTGACATACCCCTAGAAAAAGGAGATGGGGTGAGGCCGCTACATAATATAAGCCCATCCTTGGCTTGACATCCTTAGCAGATGTCGGCTCGTAGTTCTCAATGAACTACCACGGAGCTGTGGAGCGCTGTGGTAGGTCATTAAGTGTTCCTGTCAGGGTGTATCGGCTTACCTGTAAGGCAAAGCCAATACACCGACAGTGTACATGAGACCTGCATTGCATCAGTGATCTGCTGATCGCTGGTGCAATGCTTTCCAGGCTTCTGCAACAAAAAATATATATATATTTTTTTTAAAGTAAACTTATTCTTTAATTTCTTAATTTTTTAAAAAATGACAACTTCAAAAAAAAAAAAAAATGTAGTGCCTCTTACTACACGCCTCAGACTGTCTACTTTACAAAAAGGGGTCATTTGGGAGACATGTCATTTTAGCAGCTCATGAAGTGACATTGATCAATTTTCAAATATATATACACCATAGTTTGTATAACTTTCACGTAAAACAAATTAACCACCTCAAGTACGCATGCATTCACCCCCTTCCTGCCCAGGCCAATTTAAGCTTTCTGCGCTGTCACACTTTAAATGACAATTACTCATGCGACACTGTACCCATATGACATTTTTTTTTTGAAAATTATTTTTATTGACCCATATAAACATTTTTTTATCATTTTTTGAGACAGATAGAGCTTTCTTTTGGGGGTATTTTATTACCAAAGATTTATTTTATTTTATGCTATATAAATAAAAATAATACTTGCAGACAAATAATCTTTCTTCAAACATTTGGGCCAAATCTATTCTGCTACATTTTCTGGTAAAAATAATCCAAATCTGTGTATATTGTTTGGTCTGTGTGAAAGTGATACAGTCTACAAACTATTGTGTGTATATATATTGTGAAGGACTAGCATCAAAGGTAGAGTTTGAAGTACACCGCCACTCGCTTCAAACAAAATCAAAGGTTTCCCTTGCAGGGGTTTCAACACTCCTTTTCATCAATAACATGACATTCAGCCTCCTGGCTTATACATACAGCAGTGCTGCTCAGGCCTTCCACTTCAGGCTCTTGTCTGTCTCCTACAGACTATTCCATTGGCAACACCGTCCATTTAGATAGAAGCCCCTCGCTGCTCTGACCCTCAGACCTGGGTCTCTGGCTTCCAGTGTGCAGACAACCACTCTCTGGCTTCTCCAGTGCACACTTGCACTCTATAGCCTCGTACACACGGCCGAGATTCTCGTCGAAAAAAACATGTCGTTTTTTTCAACGAGATTCTTGGACAAGAAAATTGTCCCGGCCGAGTGTACACACGCTCGATTCAAAGAACCCGCGGTTCTTTGAATGGAGCGTACGCGGTGACGTCATCGACTACGACGAGCATGCGCTCGTCACATTCGATGCCGTCGCCGCCATCTTGGTATACCCTACGTATGCCTAGGAAGCTACCGCGCATGCGTCGAATTCATTTCGAACATGCGCGGGCTTCCCGGAGGACAGGTAAGTGTACACACACACTCACTTTTCTCGTCGAGAAACAGGCTGACGAGAATCTCGACGAGAAAATAGAGAGCAGGTTCTCTATTTTCTCGTCGAGATTCTTGTCGCTTTTCTTGATGAGAAACCATACACACGAACGAATTTATCGGCAAGAAATCTCTGCCAGGAAGTTTCTTGCTGGTTTTTGCCGAGAAACTCGTTCGTGTGTACGAGGCCTGAGGCTTCTCCAGTGCACACTTGCACTCTATGGCTTCTCCAGTGCACACTTGCACTCTATGGCTTCTCCAGTGCACACTTGCACTCTATGGCTTCTCCAGTGCACACTTGCACTCTATGGCTTCTCCAGTGCACACTTGCACTCTATGGCTTCTCCAGTGCACACTTGCACTCTATGGCTTCTCCAGTGCACACTTGCACTCTATGGCTTCTCCAGTGCACACCTGCACTCTATGGCTTCTCCAGTGCACACCTGCACTCTATGGCTTCTCCAGTGCACACCTGCACTCTATGGCTTCTCCAGTGCACACTTGCACTCTATGGCTTCTCCAGTGCACACTTGCACTCTATGGCTTCTCCAGTGCACACTTGCACTCTATGGCTTCTCCAGTGCACACTTGCACTCTATGGCTTCTCCAGTGCACACCTGCACTCTATGGCTTCTCCAGTGCACACCTGCACTCTATGGCTTCTCCAGTGCACACCTGCACTCTATGGCTTCCCCAGTGCACACCTGCACTCTATGGCTTCCCCAGTGCACACCTGCACTCTATGGCTTCCCCAGTGCACACCTGCACTCTATGGCTTCCCCAGTGCACACCTGCACTCGTCGGGAGGGTGGAGCCCAAAATGCTGGTCCTGACTCTACTATCAGGCCCACACACACCTGAACTATCAGTGTGCAGTTGAGTCTCAAAACCCGGATCCAGGACTAGGGATTTCATCCCACCCGGATCTCTAAAGCCTCGTACACACGGCTGAGATTCTCATCAGGAAAAAACGTTGTTTTTCCTGACGAGAATCTTGACAAGAAACTTGACCCGGCCGAGTGTACACACGTACGATTCAAAAGAACCGCCGTTCTTTTGAATGGCACGAACGCGGTGACGTCATCGACTACAACGAGCGTGCGCTCGTCACATTAGATGCCGTCGCCGCCCTCTTGCTAGCAAACTTTTCATTAACAGTAACACTTATAGCATTTTTAGTTTTTGCAGGCTGTCCTAGCCCACTGCCAACTTGAGGCTGGCAGACATTAGACACTACACTTTTAGTCATCAACACAGGTTCTGTTTGGACTTTAACCCCTGCATTCCCACTGGGTATGAAAAAGTCATTCTCAAGCGCACATTCTGTGGCCCCACTAACTGGGGTCACTCTCACATCATCATGGACAGTCTCGTAGCCAGTTCTTTTATACCTGAAATCAGCAGTTCCAGGCATCATTTCATTAAAGATACTCTTACCCACCACAGTAGTTGGGGGTCACCATCTTCATTTGAGTACGTTATCTTTAGAACCAGTCCTCAGCCGCACATTTACTGGCCAACTCCCCCTGGTGGCCATGGGATGAAATCACAGCAGGCATCTCCCACTGTTTAGCACCCCCTGCAGACACCACAGAAAACTCCACCTTGTTGCCAGGGGGTGACTGCAAACATATTTGCAAAGGAATCTTGGCCCACAGGTAAAGAGTTCTGCTCAGCAACATTACCTCCAGGTGCACCCCAGAATCTAGGGCAAGACAATATTTCGTGCCCCAGCTGGCCACATTTCAGGCATGGTACTGGATGACTTTTCCCCAGTGCGTTTCTCTCCTGATGATTCCCTCCAGGCACAACTTCCACTCTCGTTGCCATGGGAAATCGCAGTCTCCCAGCAGAGCTTTGCTGGCTCTCTCCAACATGCTGTATTGGCTCCTCCGGAAGCCACTTGTCACGACCCTTGGGAGGCACACCCCATGGTCCACAGAAAGCCTGACTGGCCTCCTCGGTGTTGCTATGGGCAACCACTCTCTGTCCTGGCCTTTGATCAGCCTCTCTTCTGGCATATAACACAGGCTTCTCAGACCTTTGTTTTGCTAGGTAGCTTTGCACTGGAGCCATGGACAAAAGGCACTTGGAGACTGCATGCCCCCACTCATTGCACCGCAAACAGCACACTTGGTTCCATGTCTTGTCAGGGTTTCCCACACTGCATCTGCTAGACCCTGTCTCGAGCTGTGTCACTTTCACACTTTTCGCAACAGCTGCTGGTTTAACTGCAGCAGCGTTGCCAGGGGCAACAACACCCCTCTCCCAGGCATGGACATCCGGCAGCTCTCTTTTTGTATCGAAGGTTGGCTTGCCTTCCACTTTAGCTTGGTCCAATCCTGCCAGGTGTTGCTTGCACCAATCCACTGCAGATTCAAACGCTGGTGGACTCTCCACACTAGCCGTCATCTGTGCACTCATTGCATCAGGGTTGCTAGGGACAACAGCAGCCCTCTTTTCCCTTGGAAAACTCTGTTTAGGCATGTATGGGGTTCGATCAGGCGGTAACAACCCCTCCAGCCACAGAGCTCTATCTATCATCTCAGCCATCCTTGCTTCTTTTAGGTGTTTTGATCGCCCCATACTCACAATCACTCCAAAAAAATGTTTTTGCACAGTTCAGCAACAAATTAGAGCACTGTCTCTTTAAGGCTAGTTACCTTTCTCTTGCAGGTTCTCCTCACCTGCACACACAGATTATGCAGTTTCTGGCAATAAAAACACAGTTCATATAACAAATGAACTTACTTGATTGTAGAAATCTCAGATTGTGCCAAAATTCTCCACCACGTGTGAAGGACTAGCATCAAAGGTAGAGCTTGAAGGACACCGCCACTCGCTGGCTCTTCTTTTTGAGGGCTTTATTTGCCCATTTTTATTAAAAGAAGTTCAAACAAAATCAAAGGTTTCCCTCGCAGAGGTTTCAACACTTCTTTTCATCAATAACATGACATTCAGCCTCCTGGCTTATACATACAGCAGTGCTGCTCAGGCTTTCTACTTCAGGCTCTTGTCTGTCTCCTACAGACTATTCTATTGGCAACACTGTCCATTTAGATAGCAGCCCCTTGCTGCTCTGACCCTCAGACCTGGGTCTCTGGCTTCCAGTGTGCAGACAACCACTCTCTGGCTTCTCCAGTGCACACTTGCACTCTATGGCTTCTCCAGTGCACACTTGCACTCTATGGCTTCTCCAGTGCACACTTGCACTCTATGGCTTCTCCAGTGCACACTTGCACTCTATGGCTTCCCCAGTGCACACCTGCCCTCATCGGAAGGGTGGAGCCCAGAATGCTGGTCCTGACTCTACTATCAGGCCCACACACACCTGAACTATCAGTGTGCAGTTGAGTCTCAAAACCCGGATCCAGGACTGGGGATTTCATCCCACCCGGATCTCTAAGAAATCCCCAGGCTCCAGGTCCCAAAGTGGACTTTAGTAAATCATGAGGAAACTGAAAAGCCAGTTTCCTCCCAAACAAGCAAATACCCTGGAGCCCCTCAACCTGCCTGGTTGAGAATCCTGTATTCATACACTGGTGGGGTACCACACTACCACTATATATATATATATATATATATATATATATATATATATATATATATATACAGTCAGGTCCATAAATATTGGGACATCGACACAATTCTAATCTTTTTGGCTCTATACACCACTACAATGGATTTGAAATGGAACAAACAAGATGTGCTTTAACTGCAGACTTTCAACTTTGCTGAAATCTGTCCCATTACTTTTGGTCCCTTAAAAAGTGGGAGTCACATATACAAACTGTTGTAATTCCTACACCGTTCACCTGATTTGGATGTAAATACCCTCAAATTAAAGCTGAAAGTCTGCACATCTTGGTTATTTCATTTCAAATCCATTGTGGTGGTGTATAGAGCGAAAAAGATTAGAATTGTGTCGATGTTCCAATATTTATGGACCTGACTGTGTATATATGTAGCAGGTATTTGAATTTAGGGGAGGCATCTGGGTGGTAGTGTAACCCAGATGCATTGATTGTTAGGGAATCTGAGACCTTTTTGTGGTTCTTGGAGGACTCTGGTGGCGTGAGGTTCCCTGCGGCCTGCAGGTGGCGCTGTTGCCCTGGGCCGGAGCTGAACACTCACGGCAAGACTGCATTCCTTTTTGTCCTTTCCTGGCGCTGGTACAGCGGGGCGGGGAACCTGCTGTGACGCAAAGGGAGAGGAGATAAAAGGGGCGGACGCCCTGACCTCAGGGTTCAGAGTCGGAGGACGCAGCCGCGCCCAGGCACCTTCAGCCTGGGTGCTGGCGTTCCGAAGTTCCGGGCCCAGGTGCCCTTGACCTGGCCGGAGCGGGAGATGGAGTCCATCCCAGGCACCTTTAGCCTGGGGTGAGGTACTATGGCGGAGGCCTGGAGCTCAGTACCTTCGACTGAGTTCCACGAGGGTGGAGGAATCCGAGGGGGCCCTAAGTCCTTGGGTGCCCGTGTCTGAGATTCAGTAGGCCGGTGAGTGGAACTTCTCTGGAGAGTCCAGCGCAGCATTTGCTGGTGACGGAGAGGCCTCCGGTAACTCTCTTGGACGGATGTCCTTCCCCTGATAGGGGCTACGTTAGCGAAGGTAATCCATGTTCTGTTCAATATAGTCAGTGGCAGTGACTATTCGCCATTGGTGACACCACAGTGGTTAGCTCTATCTAAAAGAATTGTGCCTTGGCCTACTCCCCACCAAGACTGAAGTGTTATATGGGTCTCAACCTGTCTGTGCTGTATGACTATTTATTGAGAAGAATAAATACGAGTTGGACCTTTTCAGTGTGTGGAACTCTGGTTACTAGGAGCAAAGGGGAGTCAATCCGAGGAGAGGATTTGACTCTGGGACACATACACAGGGCCCAATAGTTCTGGCTTTCACCTCTACACATTGGAGGACATAAGCCATGGTGTATCTCATCCCTCCCCCCAGTACTAACCCCTAGACGAGACAGACAAACCTTGAATGAGAAGGGGTGAGAGGGGTGAGGTTGCTACATATATATATTACAATTGATCAAGATGCTGGTATGGGTTATGGTGATGATCAGGATGTTGGTATGGGGATTAGTGATGATCAGGATGCTGGTATGGGGTATGGCAGTGATCAGGCCATTGGGGTATGGCAGTGATCAGGCCATTGGGGTATGGCAGTGATCAGGATGCTGATATGTCATTGATCGTGGCACTGGTGTGGGGTATAGATATGGGGTATGGCGGTGATCAGAATGCTGGTACGGGCTATAGCGGTGATCAAGATGCTGGTATGACAGTGATCTGGGTGCTGGTGTGGTGTATGGCGGTGATCATAAAATTGGTATGGTGTATGGCATGTTATTGTGATCACTGGTGACACTGGGACAGGTGACAGGTGCTGGGTGCATTTTTTATTGTTATTACACTGGGGCAGTGATCAGGGACCCTGGGGCAGCCTGGCACTGCAGTCTGTGAGTGTACATGCAGTGTAAAAGGCTACTGTACACTCACCGGCTGCAGCAACAGTTCTCTCTGCTCTCACAAAAAGAGCAGAGAGAACTAATGCTTACTTTCAGTTTGCATTATATACTATGTGATTGCTGTGAATGGACACAGCCGTCACATGGTACAAGACCAGCGGTAATGTGATTCATTGTGTCCAGGCCACACACCGATCACAGGGCTCCCAGTTGCGTGCTTTGTGAGCCATGCAGGAGTCTCCAATGTGGGCTGACGTAGAGGTACGTTAACCCACATTGGCACTGCTTCCCGTCCGCCATACATTGGGGCTGTGGGCATATAGGAAGTGGTTAATATACACTTGGGATTTATTTTGTTTATACCAAAGACATGTACATAAATAAATACACACTTTATATATATTGTAATAGTGAGAGTCCCTGTCCCTATGGAAAGGGAGCAAAAATGGACATAGAGTCTGCATGTCAGCGGACTGCAGAACTGCAGAGCATAGCTTTGAAATGGAGAAAACTGTTTTGGCAGCTTTCTCCAGGTTTTGCTAAGATCGGATGGGGCTTTGTAGTTTGTAGATCCTGCAGAGACTTGGGTGGGATGGGATCTCCAACCCTGTGTCCGGGTCTTGTGGACAGCCAGCAGGGTGTGTGCTCAGGTGCATACAACCAATATAACGAGGAGCTGGTGAGAGCAGAAGGTGGAGGATGGCGGAGAGTGAACAGCTTGTTACTGCTGTGTGAAGACAGACCTGTGTCTGGAAAGCGGTCGGCCCTGTGGGAGACTGCATCCCATGTAAAGGGGATGCTTTATCCAGGGACTGGGAAAGGCTGGCCAGCCTTGAGAGTCGGGGAGACTGAGGAAGCCAGTGAGTCCAGGGGGCTGGAAAGAATTGTTTCTATTGAAAGCAAGCAGAGGAACTGCTGACAAGAGAGCCAGGTGGCTTGGTATGTTTTTCATTTGTGTGCTGAATGAAGTTTGAACCCCTGTGTGGGAATCCTGAATGGACATTTTGCTTTTGTTTTTTCTGTTTTAATAAACGTGGGCTACCAGGCCCTTAACTAGAACGCCTGTCTGATATGAACTCACTGCATAAAAATGCATCTATTCACGTGAGCTAAACACCCCAATGCCACAAGAGATATATATATTAGACATGTGCATTTCGTTTCGTTCCGAATCGAAATTCGGACGAATTTTTCATTATTTGGACATTCGGATGCATCCGAATTACCGAATTACAATACTAACGAATTTAACCGAATCCGAATTTTTTCGAATCTAAAAATATTTTTGACCCGACTTTGGGTCCATGTATCTCGGGGTTCCTTGGTGATAGAAACCCCAAATTTGGAGATGTTGTAGGGCTAGTTCTTCTGTGTTTGCATACCAAATTTGGTGTTTCTATCACTAAGTGACCCCGAGATACGTGGACCCAAAGTCGGGTCGCAAAATGTCAAGCACTTTACTGGAGCAGAGAATGACATTTTGCGACCCGATTTTGGGGCCACATATCTCGGGGCCACTTGTAGATAGAAACCCCAAATTTGGTATGCAACCACAGTAGAACTAGCACTACAACATCTCCAAATTTTGGGTTTCTATCACCAAGTAACCCCAAAATACATGGACCCAAAGTCGGGTCACAAAATATTTTCGAATCCGGTTGAAATAGTATCAACATGATTCGAAATTATTTCAACTGCATTTGAAACTATTTCAACCGGATTCGAAAATATTTTGTGACCCGAATTTGGGTCCATGTATCTCGGGGTTACTTGGTGATAGAAACCCCAAATTTGGGGTTATTGTTTTTCTAGTCTATTTTCTATTTTATTATAATCTTTTCTATCCAAAGTTAAAATTAATTAATTAATTAAAAAATTTGAATTCATACTATTCGAAATTCAAATTTATTCTATTCGAAATTCGAATTTCAGAAGATGGTTGTATATTCTTTCTATTTTATTCTTCTAAATTATATTTTTTTTTCTATTCTGTTCTAATCTTTTCTATTTGAATTATACATTTTGGAAGAAGGTTATTTACTTACTTATATACATCTGTCACATAAAAAAAAGATGTGAAATGGCTGTCACGGATGTCGATCGCAAGGCAAGTACATATGCTGTATGTCATTGTCCACTTACCACAACACCTGCCATGAGTGCCACGTGACCAAGTTGTGGATTGTCCACTTGCCACGTCACCTGCCACAAGTTATGGGGTTCCTAGCACCAAGTGACCCCCAGATAGGGGCGATCTGTCAAGTGCTTTTCTGCAGCAGAGAATTAAATTTTGTGACCCGACTTTGAGGCCACGTATCTCGGGGCCACTTATAGCTAGAAATCCCAAAATATTTGGTATGTAAACACATTACAACTGGCACTACAATAACCCCAAATTTGGGGTTTCTATCACCAAGTAACCCCGTTGTAATGCTAGTTCTACTGTGTTTGCATACCAAATTTGGGGTTTCTAGCTATAAGTGGCCCCGAGATACGTGGCCCCAAAGTCGGGACACAAAATGTCATTCTCTGCTGCAGAAAAGTACTTGAAATATCGCCCATATCTGGGGGTCACTTGGTGCCAGGAGCCCCATAACTTGTGGCAGGTGACGTGGCAAGTAGACAATCCACAACTAGGTCACGTGACAGGTCACGTGGCACTCGTGGCCGTTCACGTGGCACTCGTGGCCGTTCACGTGGCACTCGTGGCAGGTCACGTGGCACTCGTGGCAGGTCACGTGGCACTCGTGGCCGGTGTCGTGGCACTCATGGCAGGTGTTGTGGTAAGTGGACAATGACATACAGCATATGTACTTGCCTTGCGATCGACATCCGTGACAGCCATTTCACATCTTTTTTTTATGTGACAGATGTATATAAGTAAGTAAATAACCTTCTTCCAAAATTTATAATTCAAATAGAAAAGATTAGAACAGAATAGAAAAAAAATATAATTTAGAAGAATAAAATAGAAAGAATATACAACCATCTTCTGAAATTCGAATTTCGAATAGAATAAATTTGAATTTCGAATAGTATGAATTCAAATTTTTTAATTAATTAATTTTAACTTTGGATAGAAAAGATTATAATAAAATAGAAAATAGACTAGAAAAACAATAACCCCAAATTTGGGGTTTCTATCACCAAGTAACCCCGAGATACATGGACCCAAATTCGGGTCACAAAATATTTTCGAATCCGGTTGAAATAGTTTCAAATGCAGTTGAAATAATTTCGAATCATGTTGATACTATTTCAACCGGATTCGAAAATATTTTGCGACCCGACTTTGGGTCCATGTATTTTGGGGTTACTTGGTGATAGAAACCCAAAATTTGGAGATGTTGTAGTGCTAGTTCTACTGTGTTTGCATACCAAATTTGGGGTTTCTAGCTACAAGTGACCCCGAGATATGTGGCCCCAAAATCGGGTCGCAAAATGTCATTCTCTGCTCCAGTAAAGTGTTTGACATTTTGCGACCCGACTTTGGGTCCACATATCTCGGGGCCACTTGTAGCTAGAAACCCCAAATTTGGTATGCAAACACAGTAGAACTAGCACTATAACATCTCCAAATTTCTATTACTAAGTGACCCTGAGATACGTGGACCCAAAGTTGGGTCGCAAAATATTTTCGAATCCGGTTGAAATAGTTTCAAATGCGGTTGAAATAATTTCGAATCATGTTGAAATAATTTCGAATCCGGTAGAAATATTTTCGAATTCGGTTGAAATATTTTCGAATGCGACTGATTTTCGAATTCGGTCGAAAACAAAACGAAATCCGAAAACGAATTTAACAAATTTAACGAATCTAACTAAACGAAATTAATTAATTAACGAATTAAAACGAAACGAAACGAATTTTTTCCTTTTGCACATGTCTAATATATATATATATATATATATATATATATATATATATATATATATATGTATGTAGCGGGTACTTACTTTCCCGGGTGCATTTTTTGAATCTAGCTGTGACATCAGTGCTATGTTCCCTGTGGTCCACCAGGTGGCGCTGTCACCGTGGCCGGAGGGATGAATCTCACTGTGTGTTGAGCCTCCTTTTTGTCCTCTCTCGGTAGCGGTATGGTGGGGCGGGGAACCCGCCATGCTTGCTGGGAGAGGGGATAAAAGGGGCCGGCCATCTTGGTCACGGGTCTTCGTCCAAAGCACCTTCAGCTTGCGGACGTGGGTTCACACTAGTCCCCTAGGAGGCTTCGGCCTAGGGGACCACCGGAGATCGTGTTCCACCCCAGGCACCTTCAGCCCTGGGGTGAGGTACTTGCAAGAAGGTCCGGAGCTCAGTGCCCAACACTGAGTTCCGCGAGGGAAGGGTCCTAAGGCACTTCGGGGATGGAGGCCTGAATCTGAGTAAGACGCAATGGACCGGGGAGAGCTCCTCACTCGAAGACCCGGTGCAGCAGACTGCCGGTGACGGGTGAGTCTCTTGTCGGAGACCATCCAGAAGGATCCCCTTCACCTCGTGCGAAGACCATAGTCCACTCTTCAGGAGGAGAGTGGAGGAGCGAATTTGTGTCTGGGCCTATTCACACTCACACCTCCTTTTCTGTCCTAACTATCAAGGAAGTCCCTGTATGGTGTGTTCTAATAAAGGAGTGTTGGACTTTAATGGTGTGAGGCTCACTTCCTGACGGACGAAGTTCACGGTGACTCTTGGAGGGAGGATCCGGGTGCGCAACACAGACCCGAAGGTAAATGAGACATTGCTGATACCACAGGTATTCCCACGTGGTGGAAGCTAGGCGTAGCCCACCCGCTCTCTCTCTCTCTCCACCCTACCAGATACCCCTAGACGAGAGACAGTGCGAGCCGCATGGAGAGAGGAGAGGGGCAGGCGCTATATATATATATATATATATATATATATATATATATATATATATATATATATATAACACACTTTTTTTTTTACGCAATTTATGGGAGGAGTCCGGGGGTATTTAAGCGGCCCGCACATCTAGGGTCTTCGTCGGTTTCCTGTGCGCGATTTGTTACGTCACTAGGCCGACTCTTCCAACTCATCCGGTGTTTCGTGATGTCCGATACTTCCAGAGACTCTCGGTTCTCCTTCGTGGTTTTTGTAGATCGTGTCTTGCTCAACTTTCGCAGGTAGGATTCATATGGCATTTCTTAATTTCACGCATCGTTGTTAGCTAGATACCCCGTGTTCCGGGACCATTGCCTCGGAACTCACGAATCGTTCGTAAGTCTCCGCAGGTAGACTTATTTTGCCTCGTGCAATCCCCTCGCCTTGGTTCGAACCCAGCCGTATGAGTTCGTTCAGTCTTTTTTTTTATCTCATGTCGTGCTATGCCCCGATTGTTGTCTGTCACTAATTTCACTTGTTTCACGCACCTGTCACCCGATTCAAATCCAGCCGCACTTGTGATGCTCCATTTCGTACTGGCTTGTTTTTAGTTATTTTTCTCATTTCATTCCATGCTCACAGTCTGGGTCATTGTCAGACGCAATCGCGGCACACCGATCCGGGCCTCTGTCATGGCAAAGCATTTTGATTGTTTAATTTCACGTACCAGTTACTCCGATTCGAGTACAGTCGCATCCGTGACGCACCGTTTCGTACCGGCTCGTTCCAGTCAATCCATCCCATTTCATCCCATGCTCCACAGTCTGGGCCGTTGGAAGTCGTAAGCCGCGACACACCGATTCGTGCCTCTGTCATGACAAATCATTTCAATTGTGTCATTTCACGTCCCAGTCACTCCGATTCGAGTACAGTCGCATTCGCGATGCACCGATTCGTACCGGGTCATTCTAGTCATTTCATCTCATTTCATTCCATGCTCCACAGTCTTGGTCATTGGCAGTCGCAACTGCGGCACACCGATTTATGCCTCTGTCATGGCAATCATTTCAATAGTTCATTTCACGTACCATCCGTGATGCACCGATTCGTACCGGCTTGTTTTAGTCATTTCATTCCATGCTCCACAGGCCGGGTCGTTGTTAGTCGCAAGTAGGGATGAGCTCGGTGTTCGAGTCGAACATACGTTCGACTCGAACATCGGCTGTTCGATCGTTCAACGAAGATCGAACTATTTGGGCCGTTCGCGCCAAATTCGAGTGACGCGAACGGCCCACAATACACTGCGCCATCGCAGTGCAATCCCGGTGCTGTGATTGGCCAAGCATGCACTGTGACCCCGCATGCTTGGCCAATAACAGCGCCGGCAGCTAGGAGAGCCATAATTGGCCACAGGCAGGTTTCCTGTGGCCAATTATAGCTCAGGGGGTTTAGCACACGCCCCACACTATAAAAGGCCGCCAGCGCGGCGGCCTTGTGTAGTGTGTTCCGGCGCAGGGAAAGAGAAGGATAGGCAGGGACAGTGTCAATGTGCTATTCTTTGTGCTATTCTTGTGTGTAGGGAGAGAGGATAGGCAGGGAGAGTGTCAGTGTCATATTCTTTGCTAAACCTTGTGTGCAGGGAGAGAGAAGGATAGGCAGGGAGAGTGTCAGTGTCATTGTTGCTAAGCCTCCTGCACAGTATACACCTGAAGCTAGCCCGTATTGCTGTGTTTTCCTTGTGTGTTACACTAACAGGCATTTGCAGCACTTACAGCGGGCGGAGTGTGCTTCCTGCTAAATATACACCTGAAGCTAGCCCGTATTGCTGTGTTTTCCTGGTGTGTTACACTAACAGGCATTTGCAGCACTTACAGCGGGCGGAGTGTGCTTCCTGCTAAATATACACCTGAAGCTAGAGAGAGGGGATGCTCAAGAAGGACACCAATCTGGCAGTCATATTCCAGAAGCTGCAGCATACTGCCAGATTGGCTCCAGTGATGATGAGGGAGGGGATGATGAGGTCACTGACTCCACGTGGGTGCCTAATAGGAGAGAGGAGGAGGAGGAGGATGAGGAGAAGGCACATCTCCAACGAGGCAGGATTCCCTCGGGGGGCCAGCGTAAGGGCAGCACACCGACTGAATCACACCGCAGAGCTCCGCCTGTGCAGGTTGCCAGGTTTGCTCTAGTGGTGAAGAGGGAGGCGATGATGAGGTCACTGACTCCACGTGGGTGCCTGAAGGGAGAGAGGAGGAGGAGGAGGAGGAGGAGGAGGAGGATGCGGCGTCACATGTCCAATGAGGCAGGATGCCCCCTGGAGGCCAGCTAGAGGCCAGCACAGCAACTGTACCACACCGCAGAGCTCCGCCTGTGCAGGGCGCTGCCTCTGCACGTTATCACAAAAGTTCTTTGGTGTGGGCCTTTTTTGAGTCGAGTGCATCAGATCGCACAGCTGCTGTTTGCAACATATGTCTCAAGCGTATATCGCGTGGCCAAAACATCAGTGCTCCAGTGATGAGGAGGGAGGGGATGATGAGGGGAGGGGAGGGAGGGGATGATGAGTTCACTGACTACACGTGGGTGCCTGATAGAAGAGAGGAGGAGGAGGAGGAGGCACATCTCCAACGAGGCAGGATGCCCTCCAGGGGCCAGCTTAAGGGCAGCACACCGACTGCATCACACCGCAGAGCTCCGCATGTGCAGGGCGCTGCTGTCTCTGCGCGTTATTCCAAAAGTTCTTTAGTGTGGGCCTTTTTTCAGACGTGTGCAGCAGATCGCCATTTGCAACATATGTCTAAAGCATATCTCGCGTGGCCAAAATATCAGCCGCTTGGGCACCACATGCTTGACCAGACATATGTTGACCTGCCATGCAGCTCGTTGGCAAGCCTACCTTAAAGACCCACACCAAAGAACAAAGCGGACCTCTCCTTGCACCGCATCAGCTGGGATCTCCAACCCCACTATACCTTCAGTCCTCTCTGAAATCTGCACTGAGAGGAATGAAGGTGTAGAATTAGGTGTGTCACAGCCAAGTACTTGCGGCCACTCTGCTAGCAGTACACCGACGTCCGATTCTAGCAGGCAAATTTCCCGGCCCCAGCTGCTGGACCGTCAAAAGAAGTTCACTCCCAGCCATCCACATGCCCAGCGGTTAAATGCTAGCTTGGCTAAATTGCTAGCGCTTCAACTGCTGCCTTTTCAGTTGGTGGACTCGGCCCCCTTCCGTGAGTTTGTGCAATGTGCGGTTCCTCAGTGGCAGGTTCCCAAACGCCACTTTTTCTCACGGAAGGCGATTCCAGCTCTCTACCGGCATGTGGAAGGCAATGTCTTGGCCTCGCTGGACAGGGCGGTCAGCGGTAAGGTGCATATTACCGCTGACTCATGGTCCAGCAGGCATGGACAGGGACGTTACCTTTCTTTCACGGCCCATTGGGTCACTCTTTTGGCAGCTGGGAAGGATGCAGGACAAGGTGCAGTAGTGTTGGAGGTTGTTCCGCCGCCACGCCTCCAAAATGCTACTACTGGTTGTGACACACCTCTCTCCTCCACCCCCTCCTCTTCTTCTTCCTCCATGGCCTCTTCCTGTGCTTTGTCCTCGGAACCAGCGGTGCTCCGTAGGCGTTCAAGGGGCTACGCAAGTACGCAGGCAAAAAGATGCCATGCCGTGCTTGCGCTGGTGTGTTTGGGGGACAGAAGCCACACTGGGGCAGAGGTCCTGTCTGCTCTGCAGGGCCAGGCCGAGAGGTGGTTGACGCCACGCCAGCTTAAGCCAGGAATGGTGGTTTGCGACAATGGCACCAACCTCCTCTCCGCCCTCCGACAGGGACAACTGACCCATGTGCCCTGTGTGGCTCACGTCCTTAACCTGGTGGTGCAGCGGTTCTTGGGCAGGTACCCGGGCTTACAGGATGTCCTGAGGCAGGCCAGGAAAGTCTGTGTGCATTTCCGCAGATCTTATAATGCCAGTGCTCGCCTGGCTGAGCTGCAAAAGGAGTTTAACCTGCCCAAGAACCGCCTTATATGTGACATGCCCACCAGGTGGAACTCAACATTGGCCATGCTGCAGCGGCTGCACACGCAGCAGAGGGCCATCAATGAGTACCTTTGCAACTACGGCACCAGGACAGGGTCAGGGGAGCTCTGGTTTTTTCACCATGCCAGTGGGGCATGATCAGGGATGCATGCACTGTCCTGGCACCATTTGAGGAGGCCACGAGGATGGTGAGCAATGACAGTGCATGCATCAGTGACACTGTACCTCTTGTCCACCTGTTGGAACATACGCTGCATGGAATAATGGACAGGGCACTTGAGGCAGAACAGAGGCAGGAAGAGGAGGACTTCCTTGCCTCTCAAGGCCCCCTTTACCCAGACAGTGTTCCTTCTGTCCCACCCATCGCACAGGAAGAGGAGGAGGAGGAGGATTGTGTCAGCATGGAGGTGGAGCCTGGCACTCAGCATCATCAGCAGCAGTATTTTAGGGATGATTTACAGTCCCAAGAAACCCGTGGACTTGTACGTGGCTGGGAGGAGGTGGCTGCGGATCATGTCGTCCTTAGTGACCCAGAGGACTCTGGACCGAATGCCTCAGCTAACCTACGCTGCATGGCCTCCCTGATCCTGCAAAGTCTGCGGAAGGATCTTCGGATCAAGGAGAGGGACCATTACTGGCTGGTCACTCTCCTTGATCCACGGTACAAGGGTAAGGTTGCGGACCTTATCTTACCGTCGCAGAGGGAGCAGAGGATGAGACAACTCCGGGAGGCCTTGCAGAAAGGTCTGTGCAATGCGTTTCCAGAGACTGGGAGGTTACAAACTCCTGGTTCTGGACAACGAGTTGCTGAGGCTTCGGTCAGTCAAAGAAGGAGCGGTGGGGAAGGTGGCCGTCTGACCGATGCGTTCAGACAATTCTTTAGTCCGCAGCCCCAAGGTATGATCGGTTCCAGCAACCATCGCCAGCGTCTGATATACATGGTGCAGGAATACCTAGGGGCAAGGTCAGACTTGGACACCTTCCCCACCGAAAATCCTCTGGCTTACTGGGTCTTGAGGATGTATCACTGGCCAGAGCTTGCACAGTATGCAATTGAGCTACTGGCCTGTCCTGCATCCAGCGTTCTTTCAGAACGCACATTCAGTGCTGCTGGAGGATTTGTCATGGATCACAGGGTGCGCCTGTCCACTGACTCGGTTAATCGACTGACCTTCATAAAGATGAACCAGTCTTGGATCACCACCAGCTACCAAGCACCTGAAGCTGATATAACAGACTAATTTATTTTCAAATGTCACATCCCTTCAAGACTGATGCTGATTCTGAGTGACTGTCCTGTTATGTTGACTGACTATCCTCCTCCTCCCCAATGATCCGATTGATGATGATGATGATAGCTTGGAAGAACATTTTTGTTTCTGGGTGCCGCCACCAGTGGCTAAGGCCCAATTTTTCAGCCCCTGTTTAACAGGGGCGTGTAATTACAATTTTTGATGCAATACTTTGCAACAGGGCTCATTGCTGTGCTCCAAGTACAGTATCTGTGAGGGGTTGCAGTGTTGTGGCACCAGTGCCTAAGGCCCAATTTTTCTGCCCCTGTTTAACAGGGGCATGTAATTACAATTCTTGATCTAATAATTCACAGCAGGGCCCATTCCTGCGCCCACCAAGAGTAACTGTGAGGCCTTACAGTGTTGTGTCAACACCACCACCACCAAAGGCCCAATTTTTCAGCCCCTGTTCAACAGGGGCATGCAATTACAATTCTTGATCTAATAATTCACAGCAGGGCCCATTCATGGGCCCACCAAGAGTAACAGTGAGGGCTTACAGTGTTGTGGCAACACCAACATGTAAGCGGCAAATTTCAGCAGAGTATATACGGCAGGCCCCTACTTTCAAACATCCAACTTACAAACGACTCCTACTTGCAAACGAAAGGAGACAACAGGAAGTGAGAGGAAATCTACCCCTAGGAAGGGAAATTCTCTTCTGTAAGAGTTAATATGGGAAAAAGGTGTCTCCTCTCTACTGATGCTTTATCACCAATCCTTGTTTCAATAAAAAACCCACTTTTCAAAAACATTTGTCATTGGGACGGAAAGTGAGATGAAATGTTCTGAACAGGGGCACAGACAGCAAAACAAATGTTACAGGGGTGATAACCCTTCCCTATGTTTTCCAAAAAGCTTAAAAATAGATTTTTGGCTGGAGCTACACTTAAACAATGTACCTGTTCAAAATTACAAACAGATTCTACATAAGAAAAAAACCTACAGTCCCTGTCTTGTATGCACCGCCTGTATACGGCTGTTCAGAGTATATAGGGCCTTTTTTATTTTGTGTGCGGGGATCCCCTTAATATCCATACAAGACCCAAAGGGGCTGGTAATGGGCTGGGGTAGGGGGGGGGGGGGGTGATGGGGTAGCTATGCCATTTTTTTCTCAAAGATTTTCATCCATATTACCGGGACCAGACATTACATTAAAGCCGCAAGCAGTTTTAAATGGCTTTTTTTTCCTTTAGAAATTTCATTTTGTGCAGGGACAGTTCTAAACACGGGAAACACGTGGCACTTCACAGGCATACTTTAGACACCCCCCAGGTATGATATTTAAAGGAATATTTGACTTTTTTTTTTTCACTTTATGCATCATTAACTACTTTCCTACCGCCCACCGTCAAATGACGTCAACAGATGGGATCTCCCATCCCGAGTGGACGTCATATGACGTCCTCGGCTTTGAGGGGGGGATATCTGAATGATGCTTGCAGCTAGAGGCATCATTCAGATATCATTTTGTTCAGCCGGCGATTCTGCGCACCATAAGAATGATCATAGCGGTGGTTCCGCCGCTTGATCGTTCTTATAGGCGGTGGGAGGGGACATCCCCCCTCCCGCCGCCATCCGGTGCTTCTCCGGGCTCTCCCGTGCGATCGGGGACCCGGAGCGAATCTTCCGGCACCGTTGGTGGGTCACGTGATGAGCATAGAGATGACTGGTGACCAGATGGTCACCAGTCATCTCTCTGATCGTCAGAGGCCCGGGCGCGATGTGATGACGTCACGCCCGGGTCCTCAAATGTAAACAAAGCCGCCATTGCGGCTGTAAGTATGAGATCAGTGAAAAAATTTTCACTGATCTCATGCTTTCCAGCCTGGAGGAGAGATGTGGGGTCTTATTGACCCCGCATCTCTCAAAAAAGAGAACCTGTCACACACATTCCTATTACAAGGGATGTTTACATTCCTTGTAATAGGAATAAAAGTGTAAAAAAAAATAAAAAAAAGTAAAATAAAAAAATAAATAATAATAAAATAAAAATAAAACGCCCCTGTCCCCGGTAGCTCGCGATCAGAAGCGAACGGACATGTAAGTCCCGCCCACATATGTAAACGCCGTTCAAACCACATATGTGGGGTATCGCCGAGTGTGTTAGAGTGAGAGCAACAATTCTAGCACTAGACCTCCTCTGTAACTCTAACCTGGTAACCTGTAAAAAAAATTAAAGTGTCGCCTATGGAGATTTTTAAATACCGAAGTTTGGCGCCATTCTATGAGTGTGCGCAATTTTAAAGTGTGACATGTTGGGTATCTATTTACTCGGCGTAACATCATCTTTCATATTTTACAAAAAAGTTGGGCTAACTTTACTGTTTTGTTATTTTTTAAATAATAAAACCTTTTTTCTTCCAAAAAAGGCATTTGAAAAATTATTGCGCAAATACCGTGCAAGAAAAAAAGCTGCAATGACTGTCATTTTATTCCCTAGGGTGTCTGCTAGAAAAACATATATAATGTTTGGGGGTTCTGAGTAATTTTCTAGCAAAAGAATGATGATTTGTACATGTAGGAGAGAAGTGCCAGAATAGGCCCAGTATTGAGGGGGTAAGAAAAGCCCTGTATTGAAGTAGTTAAAATGACTTCTCCCGAAAAACTTCAGTTTTTAAAACTTCTTTTTGCATTGATACATGTCCCCTGGTGCAGAACCCGGGTTCCCAAACCCTTTTTAGGACAATAACATGCATATTAGTCGTTATAATTAGCACTTTAGATTTCGAACGTTCGCATCCATTGTATTTAATAGGGTTCTAACGTTCGTGCGAACTTTCGGTCCGTTCGCCGGTTCTGGTGCGAACCGAACCCGGGGGTGTTCGGCTCATCCCTAGTCGCAAGCACAGCACACCGATTCGTTCCTCTGTCATGGCAAATCATTTATTTTTAGTACCAGTCACTTCAAATGAAATACTCATATTCTAAACCGATCGCATTCGTGGCGCACCGATTAGCACCGGCACATTTTTGTCATTCCGTTTCATTGCGTTTTAGGCTTCACAGTCTGGTTCATTGTCAGTCGCAACTACAGCACACCGATCTGTGCCACTGTCACGACGAACATTACATCCGTTCATTTCATATAACCCTCACACGAACGGTACTTAGTCGCATCCACGATGCTCTAAATCCATTGATATCTATCGCTGTCGCGTCACACCGTTTCATGCAACCATTTTGCTCAATTCTTATTGTTTGTGCCTTCTCTGTTATCCCATCATAGATCTGCTACTTTTCGATGCCGCTCGCCTCAGCGATGCTACGGTTCACCTTATAGTTTGATCACTGCATTGACCTACCACGTCATGAAAACGGACACCCCTCGGTTGGCTCACTCTATGACCTACACAGCTCAGACCAACTGTTTTCCGTTCATACTTCCAAGTTGTTTGTTCAGACCTTTGCGCGCCACACATCCAGGTTCCCCTTGTAATCACACAACACGCTTTGAAGTCATGCAACTCGGCTTCTCCCCCAGGAAAAAAAAAACAATCACGGCTGATATCATTAATAAGGGCAGGTCCAAGTCGCTCCCTATTTTGTCCTTCCTACGCAGGCTGGTACAACTTTCCTTGCAGCATCAGTTCAACGTTTACTGCACATTCATTCTGAGCAAGTGCAACGTCGCAGCAGACGCACTGTCCCGTTTTAACTTCATTTGATTTTTTCAGCAGAAACCCAGAGCCGACCCAATATCATCTCATATCCCACCTTGGTCTCAGCTGACATTGAATTAAGGCAATACCTCCACAGCACGACCCAGCTCATCAATTAATCCTTATCCCGCAACACGCTCAAGGCCTACCACACAGCGTGGAATGCCTTTTTCAAGTTTCTTGCATCCTGCCCCGCAACAACGTCAACAGACACTAAACACATACTAGCTTTCGTTGCTTATTGCAATAAAGAATTGGCTCAGTCACGCAACATCATTCGACTATACTTAGCCGGCATCCAAAACTTCCTAGACTTGCAGGATCCTGCAAAGCCGTCCTTTCTTCGCAAACCATGCGATAAGAGCCATCCTGCGTGGCATTCAGAGACAACAGTCCACAACCAACGCCAAATGCTTGCCCATCACGGGTACCATCTTCAGAGATATGTCGACTACTCTCTCATTCCCCGTTTGGCCTTCTTCCCAGTCTGGTCATACCAGCAGCCATCTACTTGGCCTACTACGGTTTTTTGCGGCCTAGTGAGTTTACCTGCAACAGCCCTGCCGGCGAGGTGCCGTGTAGACGTCACCTGGCCTGCTACCAAGATCATTTCATTCTACACCTCTCAGTATCCAAAACCTAGCAATCAGGCCCCGGGGTCGACATCCATCTTTTCAAGATGAACAACATCTGGTGTCCAGTAGCGATAGTCGACCGCCTACTGTCACTCCTACCAAAGCAACCGAACTCTAGTCCCCTACTACCTTTCCCGACCAAACCCTTGAGTGGCTGCCAATTCATCAGTGCACTTTTTTACGCTTTGATTATCAAATATGTTGTTGTCGTCCAACATATACCAGTCAAAAATAATAGATGAAGCTGTTGACTTTATCTTGGACATTACCTTGACTCTTGTCTTTTCTTCCGTCTTTAACAGAAAGAACGATCCTTATCCCGGACTCTCCAGTACCATCAAGTCCTGGCAGGAAGCAGCAGACCATTACGCCTCAGGGTAAGTAGTGTACATAATCTGGAAAGAAACAGGACACACCATCATCATCATTCATCTACGTACACATTATATACCCATAGGCATTATCATCTAATCCACAAAAAAGGTCCATTCCACAATCCACTTTAATTCACCTCAGTGCACTTTTTTGTGAATAGAGAGTATAGCCCGAAGCCCAAAAAAAAGCGTAGTGCTAGCATGATTAGGAGCACAGGGAAGCCGGGCAAGTCGGAATTAAAACATGTTGTCAGGCAACATGGGGCTACAGGGGATTGTGCAGCCAGCGTGGGGGAGGGACTGCAAAAAGCCAGGAGTGTGGGGGACAAGGCGAAACCAGACATCCTTGGAGTACACGAGGAGGAAAAGCATTCCCGCCCGCCCTCCCTACATCTGCTTGGTTAGTTCTAGGCTTACTTTTTTGCTGTGTTGGTTTGTTTTTTTATTTTACAGGGTACGTTTGGTTGGGTCTTTGGAGGCATTTTAAATTAACTTGCTGTGATCAGCTGATTGGGACCCATCTATGTATGGGTCCCCGGTGGAATGCCAGTTATGGTGGATTAACTGGTAGTTACAATGGTGTATCTGCAGAATGTGGTTCGTCCCCGAGTCGGTGCAGAGCGGTAGGGAGGGACCGTGGAAGTAGTTTACACAGATACAAGGGAAACATTTTTGATATCTAGTGCCTCCAAGGATCGTCAACCAAAAGTGTTATGTTTTTGTTTAAAGTGGAGTTCCACCCAGAAAATTATTTTTTCACAAAAAATCCTACAAAAAATAGATTTTTTTTTATACTCACCCGAAATACCTGTTGCTGTGTGGAAGTCCGTAATCTGCCTCTTCTGTAACCGCGGTCTGTTTTCTTCCCCATCCTCTTCTAGTGAATGGGGCGCTGTGGGTAATCCCAGTGAGCAGTCGCCCATTCACAAGTCGGCGCGAGACTCGCGCATGCGCAGTAGGAAACGGGTAGTGAAGCCGTAAGGCTTCACTGCCTGTTTCCCTTAGTGTGGATGGCGGCGCGGGACCTGCACCGATCGAGGGATCGGCATCGGGGGGGGGGGGGGGGGCAATCAGCGCGGGATAGTAGGACAGGTAAGTGTCCTTATTAAAAGTCAGCAGCTACAGTGTTAGTAGCTGCTGACTTTAAAAAAAAAAAAAAAAAATTTGCAGGTGGAGCTCCGCTTTAATATTGGTTTACATAATTGTTAATTTTAATAAAGGGGCAGAAAACAGACATTTTACTCCGACCTTAGTGTCTGTATATTTTTTGGCAATTATATATTTTTATGACACAAAGAGTCAGGATACAACTGGGGTACCTTTTTCATAATGCTTTGATGTTGTAGTACAACTTATAACAGGCAAAAATGAATAGCGCTGTTGACTTTATCTGTAACATTACCTTGACTCTTTTTTTCTGTCTTTTAACAGAAAGCCCGAGCCGTATCCCTCCAGCGTCATCTGGCATAAAACAGTGGCCCAATACTCCTCAGGATAAGTACACAAGCTGCCAATATAAAGAAACGGGACACACCATAATCATCTACACATTACACACAGGCATTATTATTATGTAAAAGATATTACCATCCACTTTCAAATTCATATGCACAACTCATACTTTAATCATTTTCTCCATGAAATCATACAGTGAAGTGTTGTGTTTCAAAGTAGGAAACAATGAACTGAATTTACAATAAAATTACATTGCAAAATCTGGTGCAGCTCTGCAGAGAAACCAATCAGCTTCCAGTTTTTTTTTTTTGTGAAAGCTTAATTGAACAAGCTACAGTTAGAAGCTGATTGGTTTCTGCATAGCTTCACCAGAGTTAGCACTGTCCAGTGTTAGTAAATCCAACTCTAATGTTTGTATGTGTAAACTAGAATTGTTTATAAATGCATGCTATTGTCAACATTTGCTATCTCATCTATTTCAGATCAAGACCAGCCTGAGGGGAGAGTGCAGTGCAGCCCGCACTCGCCTGTCCTCATTTTGGAGGGTATAGAGGTGCAGAATGAGCCAGAACTGACCCCTGGAATGCCACAGACTCCTGCCTTCTCCCCATGGCCAGAGGAGTTGGTCATGGCCCAAGGTTCTGGCATGCTGCCGCCATGTAATGCTGCCCCCAGTGTGCATGTACTGCAGTCGCCATCTTTTGCCCGGGTGCCACCTGCTGTACCGCCTGACTTAACTGCGCAACTTGAGAGGCTCCTTAGAGAGGTGAGGAGATTGTCGAGGGAAAATAGAAGGCTGTCACGGGAAGGCTTACACGGACCATACATCTTCTAAACAGACAGCAAACTGACCATTTTGACTTAATGTTGACCCGGGTAAACCAACAGCACAACCAGGCAATGGAACAAATGAGGATTTCATTACTTGAAGTTATCTCCTGCCACAGTGCTCCATTGCCTGGGAGCTACTCGCCCTCAGCAACTTTAAGTGCCGGTTCACACTTGTGCGATGCGATTATGAGGGTTTTTTTTTCATTGTTTGTTTATTAATTACCAGCGCGATGGCAATGCGAATCCAATGCGAATTTAATGTGCTTACAATGTAAATTAGGCACAGATGCGATTTCTGCTCAGGCCAATTAAAAAAATAAAAAATAAATGGGTGTTAACTTCCTGTGCTTTTCCTGTTTTCTCTTGTGGGGAAAGTATTGTCGTTGGAGCAGTGTGGTTATTGTGAGTAGTCAGTGAGGATTTTGTTTTTTGGTAATTATGTTTCATCATGTGCCGTTGATAATGGCAGCAGTTGTTACTGCTACTTCTGCAGTACTGATGGACAAAGCCCGGAGGAGGACCAAGAGACTGATGAGTACAAGAAGATATTGGGTCCATCCAATTATTCTAAATAGGGAAGAGAGAGGTCAGTTTAGGATCCTCTACAATCATCTCAGGCAGCATGAGGAGAAGTTCAACTATTCCCGGATGTCAGTAAATAGGTTAGTACCTGTACCCCACTTCCTTCTCCTCCTCCCTCCTTTTTTCTATCTATCACTGACATGCATACCACTGACCACCAATTCCAATGACCACCAATCCCACTGACCACCAATGTAAGGGCAATCCAACTGACCACCAATCCCGCTGACCACCAATCCCGCTGACCACCAATCCCGCTGACCACCAATCCCGCTGACCACCAATCCCACTGACCACCAATCCCAATGACCACCAATCCTACTGACCACCAATGTAAGGGCATACATCCCACTGACCACCAATGCCACTGACCACCAATCCCAATGACCACCAATGTAAGGGCATACATCCCACTGACCACCAATGCCACTGACCACCAATCCCAATGACCACCAATCCAACTTTCCATCTCTTTTATCCTTTCACTAGTACTCTTGCCTCTTACCATGTCATTTTGTATGGGCTTTAACTTGTCACTTACATTGGTTTTGTGGTTTTATTTCTTAGTTTTGATGAATTACTTCGGTTGCTTGGTACACGATTGGAGTATCAGAACACCATCTTTCGGAAAAGTGTGGAGCCAGCGGAAAGGTTGCTTGTTACATTAAGGTAAATTTCATCGATATACTTTGTGAATTTTATGCTATGCACCATAGTAAGCTATAGGAATGCAAAGAATGCAGACATAAATCACAATAAAATTGTCTTCCAAAATAAGTATTTTATTTATTTTTTTCAAAAACTTCTAATCAGTTTGACTACATGCTTTGCACCAACCATTGGAGAAACTTTCAAATTTTTTCTTACATATCAAGAACATAAAGAGGAGACAACACTCTCCTTCACTTTTTTTTACTTTTTAAACACACTATGCATCCAACTTCCTCTGACTCTCCAACTTCCTCTGACTCTCTAACTTGCTCTCACTGTCTAGCTTTAACTTAAAGTAACTTTAATTCTAACTTACAAAACTTTACTAACTCTACCTCTCCACCTTATCCTCCCTGTCATATCCAACTCTCTCATCCTCCCTTCCTCGCATCTTCATCTCCACTTTCCCCACTAACTTTTTTTCTCTCCGTCTCTTTTTCCCTGAGATATTCAAAATAGGATATATAATTTAACAAAAAACATAACGTTTACTAAGAGTATTGAATTTCCACATGAAGTTGGTAGTGAAATTAGCAGGTAGTCCTCTACAAATTCAAAAAACTTGGTGAACTATGTTCACCAGGCTTGTTGAAGTCATGCCGTTGTAGTGTTGAAGAGCTTGGTGGTGTTAGCAAGGCTTCATCTTGTGTTGAGGGATATTTCCTCAATGGCACAGGTGGGGATATCTCGGTATCCAGTGGTACACTTGGGGGCCCATATTGTCTATAGGGCATATGCATATTAGAGGCAACTTCAATCGACTGATTGTGATATAGATAATGATTTTGAATTATCGGTTTGTGCTGTTCCATTGGTCTTGCTACAGGTGGAAATTGCTTTGCCACGGACGGTATTTGTTCGTAGAGCTGTTTTGGTCTGTTTTGTGATGGCACATGGTAAGATGTTGACTCAAGTGGTCTCATATCCATTGGTCTAGTAATATCGGTGGTTGTACTTGGGGGTGAAATTACTGAGGCAACTGGTGAAGGAATGGGATATGGGATTTGTGATCTGGGGGTCTCATAGATGCTAGTGGGTTCTGCAAAACTAGAGGGGTAAGGGTTTGGTGCAGTGTTTGAAGCAGTAGAAAGACTCTGGTGCGTTGGCACAGAAACATGGCGTGGCACAGTAAATGAATGGATGCAATGTTCCACTGCAATCCTCATATTAAAGTAATAGTCTGGCAAGACCTCTTTCAGAAGAGGCACCAAACTAATGGCAAACATTGTATGAGGGCATCGCTGGGCATCAATTTGTTCAGTGATCCCTGACACAATGTGTAGCAATTTCTTGGTCTGGTCTTGGTCTTCAACCTGTTCAGCTGCCCTGCAGCTTTGCTTTCTGCGGGAAGTAGATGCCTGTCTTTGCCTTCTGCTGGAAGGTGTCGAAACGTCTGTATCCTCGTTATCCAGCTCATGAGAAGAGGACTCGTGAACCTCTATCACCTCTCCCTGGAGCTCCATAGCTAAATCCTCATGATTTGAGCAAGCAAATGATACTCCTTCATCAGCGTCAACAGTAGCAGCATGCTCCTCCCCCTCCTCCTTCTCTTCCTCCTCCTCCTCCCAACTTGCTTCTGTGCTGCAATACAAAAATTAGAACTCTATTTTTAAAAAAAATAAAAAGATGATAGGGGGAGAAATAAAGGTTAGGGCTAGGACAGGATAATTACATAGAGATGGTAGAGTGACCGATTCATGTATGATAACTAACTTCCTCAATTCTAGAACAGGCTTCAAAAAATCCATGTATCTGGCGAAGGCGTAGGGACGCTTTGGGGGGGCACCAGACCCACTCCTTGCTTCACGCTCCAGTCTCTGGTGTCTCTGAAGTGTGTCTTTAAGGCTCCGCCACCTAGTGCGTATGAGTCCTTCTGTAAAAAAAAAATAACACTAATTATTTTTCTATCTTTTACAGGTACCTAGCAACGGGAAATTCATTTGCCAGCTTGCAATACGAGTTCAAACTGGGAAAATCTACGGTCAGCACAATTGTACGGGACACCTGTATGGCCATCTGGGAGGTCTTAAGAGATGTGGTCATGAGAAAACCAAACAAAGACGAATGGAACTCCAAAGCTCAGTTATTTTGGGATCGCTGCAACTTCCCTAACTGTGTGGGGGCAATCAACGGAAAGCACATCAGAATTGTTAGGCCAGTCGGTAGTGGGACAAAATATTTTAATTATAAAAAATATTTTTCTTTCGTGCTTCTGGCAGTGGCTGATGCAAACTACTTGTTCACATACATAGACATTGGTTCTTATGGGAGTAGTTCTGACGCCAGCATTTTTTCCCACTCTAGTTTTGGAAGAATGATTCGGGAGAACACACTGGACCTCCCAAACGAACGACCACTCCCTGGAACATCTGAACCCTCTCTCCCTTTAATATTTGTCGGTGATGAGGCTTTCGCTCTTTCGGAAAAAATGCTAAGGCCATATGCCAACAGGTCACTGTCTGTGGAGAAAAGGGTCTTTAACTATCGGCTAACAAGAGCCCGAAGAGTTGTGGAGTGTACTTTCGGAATCATGGCAAACAAATGGCGATTTCTGCACACCCCAATTACTCTAAACATGGAAAACACCATAATTGCTGTAAAAGCTGCCTGTGCACTCCACAATTTTGTGCGGGAAAGAGATGGATACCTTTTCGAGGACTCTTTGTTGGATGAGATGGAAGGCGCAGATTGGACACATACAAGGGGCAATTACAGAGGGGCCAGCGTCCGTGAGAAGTTTACTGACTTCTTTATGAGTCCTGCCGGTCAAGTATCATGGCAGCTTGATGCCATTGCATAAAGATCAATAACTTTTTTACCAGTCAATGCTGCATCGTCTCATATCTTTTACTTTTTTCAATAAATGTGATAATGTTTTATTGTTCAACAGTGTGTACATGTATTTTTTCTGCTTTGTGTCAACATACTGAGCATGCAATATCATCCCACAACATTAAATTGGTGGTCAGTGGGATGCATGCCCTTACATTGGTAGTCAGTGGGATTGGTGGTCAGTGGGATGCATGCCCTTACATTGGTAGTCAGTGGGATTGGTGGTCAGTGGGATTGTTTGGTGGTCAGTGGGATTGGTGGTCACCTTACATTGGTGGTCAGTGGGATGCATGCCCTTACATTGGTAGTCAGTGGGATTGGTGGTCACCTTACATTGGTGGTCAGTGGGATGCATGCCCTCACATTGGTGGTCAGTGGGAAGCATGCCCTTACATTGGTGGTCAGTGGGATTGTTTGGTGGTCAGTGGGATTGGTGGTCACCTTACATTGGTGGTCAGTGGGATACATGTCCTTACATTGGTGGTCAGTGGGATGAATAAATAGGAATGTACTTACGTTTAATTTTGGGAACATGAGGTGTGAAGTCATCCCAGTCTGCATACAGAGATTGACAAATTTCAACCCAGCCTCTGCTCTTCCGGGCATGATTTTTGTATTCTTCAATCCGACTGTCCCATATATAAGGCCTGTCACGGACAAGCCTGATGAGTTCCTCATTATCAATGGTGTTCCGGCGCCTTGGGGCCATCTTCTCTGTTTACATATGGACACGAGACAGGAAACAGGAAGTGAGGGGGCAGAACTGGAAGGAGGAGCTGGAGGTGAAGTATTCGCACATATGTGAACCACCAATGCGATTCCAGAACGATTTACATTGATGTCTATGGAGACTAAATTCGCAACGCAGCGGTCTAAACTCGCACAAGACCCTTTTTTTCATTGCATCGCATTCGGAGAGGAATCGCAACGCATAGATGTGAACCACCATCATTGAAAACAATTACTTTTTGGATGACATGCGAATCTAGTTTGTGTTTGACGCATCGCATTCGGTATCAACTCGCACAAGTGTGAACCGGCACTAAGCAGCAGAAGAAGATTATCCCTCTGAAAGCTGAAGGAAGGGCTAGTCTAGATCGTACTCCACCCCAGGACCCAAGCCATTTCAATTGACCTTTTCATTTCAACCTCTGTAACTTACATGTAAATGACTAACAATCCTTAATACTTAAGTGTTTGGTATTTTTGAAAATTATTGGCACTGTACATAAAAATATTTTTTGTGTAATACTTTGATAGTTTGTTTGGTTATTATGTGTTAATTTTTTTACAATACATCACATATCTGGTTAATTAATAACTCATTGAAACGCACACACAAACATGGTAATCATAATCATTCAGAACTTCAAACAATAGTTAAAGGAACCCCGTTTCTACTTCCTTAACTATTCATTTAGATATTATTGTGCCCCGCTGCTCTTATTGATCTTTCGAAATATGTCAATTGATTTTCCAAAATAATTTTTATAAGCGGGGTCCAATATATTGGACCAGTAATCCAGCAAGGTGCTATTTATAGAGAGCTATCCAATAAACAGGACAATATATAAACACTGAAAAAGCCACGTGTCCAGTGTCCACCTGTAATGTGAAGTAATTATGACCAGGTGTACAAAAAAATATATATATATATATTTGTTTCACCCACTGGCTCATGTTGCCAGTTTGGGGGAGTAGATATATATGCATAAGTGCAGCGGGGTCCAATATATTGGACCAGTACTCTTGCAAGGGGCTGTGTTTAACGTTATGAGAGTATGAAATGAATGCTAAAAAGTAGAAACACCCGCGCTAGCCAAAGTGTGGGCAAATGGGGTGACTGGGGTGTGGGGAATACTGCAGCAGACACCGGGGGGGTCTAATCCAAATAGACAAATGAAAGATATAGGTAGGTGATGGTGGCTGCGCTGTGATTAAGCTAGAGTGAGGGAATGGGGGAAGGCCTGTGGATATGTCTGATAGACGGGGGCCAGAGATGAATAGCGGGTAGTAAATAAATGACACAGGTGAATTATCAGTGCTTGAAGTGGATGTGAGTGTCACAACTAGGGATGAGCTTCGTGTTCGAGTCTAACATACGTTCGACTCGAACATCGGCTGTTCGATCGTTCGACGAAGATCGAACGATTTGGGCCGTTCGCGCCAAATTCGAGTGACGCGAACGGCCCACAATGCACTACGCCATCGCAGTGTCATCCAGGCGCTGTGATTGGCCAAGCATGCACTGTGACCCCGCATGCTTGGCCAATCACAGCGCCGGCAGCGAGGAGAGCAATGATTGGCCACAGGCAGGATGCCTGTGGCCAATTATTGCTGAGGGTGTTTAGTACACGCCCCACACTATAAAAGGCCGCCAGCACGGCGGCCTAGTGTAGTGTGTTCCGGAGCAGGGAAAGAGAAACATAGGCAGGGACAGTGACATTTATTTTTTTCTTGCTTAACCTGGATTCCTTTAGTTTAGGGAAAGAGAAGGATAGGTAGGAAGAGTGTCAGTGTGTTTTACTGTGCGAATCCTTGTTTCTAGGGACAGGGAAGGACAGTGAGGGAATTCTCCTTGTGCTATAGTGTGCTTTAAAAAAACATTTTTTCTAGGGACAGAAAACTATAGGTAGGGAGAGTGTCAGTGTCTTTTACTGTGCGAATCCTTGTTTCTAGGGACAGGGAAGGACAGTGAGGGAATTCTCCTTGTGCTATAGTGTGCTTTAAAAAAACATTTTTTCTAGGGACAGAAAACTATAGGTAGGGAGAGTGTCAGTTTCTTTCACTGTGATAATCCTTGTTTCTAGGGACAAAGAAGGAAAGTGAGTGAAATTCTCCTTGTGCTATAGTGTGCTTTAAAAAAACATTTTTTCTAGGGACAGAAAACTATAGGTAGGGAGAGTGTCAGTGTGTTTTACTGTGCGAATCCTTGTTTCTAGGGACAGGGAAGGACAGTGAGGGAATTCTCCTTGTGCTATAGTGTGCTTTAAAAAAACATTTTTTCTAGGGACAGAAAACTATAGGTAGGGAGAGTGTCAGTGTCTTTTACTGTGCGAATCCTTGTTTCTAGGGACAAAGAAGGAAACTGAGGGGAATTCTCCTTGTGCTATAGTGTGCTTTAAAAAAACATTTTTTCTAGGGACAGAAAACTATAGGTAGGGAGAGTGTCAGTGTCTTTTACTGTGCGAATCCTTGTTTCTAGGGACAGGGAAGGACAGTGAGGGAATTCTCCTTGTGCTATAGTGTGCTTTAAAAAAAATTTTTTCTAGGGACAGAAAACTATAGGTAGGGAGAGTGTCAGTGTCTTACTGTGCGAATCCTTGTTTCTAGGGACAGGGAAGGACAGTGAGGGAATTCTCCTTGTGCTATAGTGTGCTTTAAAAAAACATTTTTTCTAGGGACAGAAAACTATAGGTAGGAAGAGTGTCAGTGTGTTTTACTGTGCGAATCCTTGTTTCTAGGGACAGGGAAGGACAGTGAGGGAATTCTCCTTGTGCTATAGTGTGCTTTAAAAAAACATTTTTTCTAGGGACAGAAAACTATAGGTAGGGAGAGTGTCAGTGTGTTTTACTGTGCGAATCCTTGTTTCTAGGGACAGGGAAGGACAGTGAGGGAATTCTCCTTGTGCTATAGTGTGCTTTAAAAAAACATTTTTTCTAGGGACAGAAAACTATAGGAAGGAAGAGTGTCAGTTTCTTTCACTGTGATAATCCTTGTTTCTAGGGACAAAGAAGGAAAGTGAGTGAAATTCTCCTTGTGCTATAGTGTGCTTTAAAAAAACATTTTTTCTAGGGACAGAAAACTATAGGTAGGGAGAGTGTCAGTGTGTTTTACTGTGCGAATCCTTGTTTCTAGGGACAGGGAAGGACAGTGAGGGAATTCTCCTTGTGCTATAGTGTGCTTTAAAAAAACATTTTTTCTAGGGACAGAAAACTATAGGAAGGAAGAGTGTCAGTTTCTTTCACTGTGATAATCCTTGTTTCTAGGGACAAAGAAGGAAAGTGAGTGAAATTCTCCTTGTGCTATAGTGTGCTTTAAAAAAACATTTTTTCTAGGGACAGAAAACTATAGGTAGGGAGAGTGTCAGTGTGTTTTACTGTGCGAATCCTTGTTTCTAGGGACAGGGAAGGACAGTGAGGGAATTCTCCTTGTGCTATAGTGTGCTTTAAAAAAACATTTTTTCTAGGGACAGAAAACTATAGGTAGGAAGAGTGTCAGTTTCTTTCACTGTGATAATCCTTGTTTCTAGGGACAAAGAAGGAAAGTGAGTGAAATTCTCCTTGTGCTTTAAAAAAACATTTTTTCTAGGGACAGAAAACTATAGGTAGGGAGAGTGTCAGTGTCTTTTACTGTGCGAATCCTTGTTTCTAGGGACAGGGAAGGACAGTGAGGGAATTCTCCTTGTGCTATAGTGTGCTTTAAAAAAACATTTTTTCTAGGGACAGAAAACTATAGGTAGGGAGAGTGTCAGTGTCTTACTGTGCGAATCCTTGTTTCTAGGGACAGGGAAGGACAGTGAGGGAATTCTCCTTGTGCTATAGTGTGCTTTAAAAAAACATTTTTTCTAGGGACAGAAAACTATAGGTAGGAAGAGTGTCAGTGTGTTTTACTGTGCGAATCCTTGTTTCTAGGGACAGGGAAGGACAGTGAGGGAATTCTCCTTGTGCTATAGTGTGCTTTAAAAAAACATTTTTTCTAGGGACAGAAAACTATAGGAAGGAAGAGTGTCAGTTTCTTTCACTGTGATAATCCTTGTTTCTAGGGACAAAGAAGGAAAGTGAGTGAAATTCTCCTTGTGCTATTGTGTGCTTTAAAAAAACATTTTTTCTAGGGACAGAAAACTATAGGTAGGGAGAGTGTCAGTGTCTTTTACTGTGCGAATCCTTGTTTCTAGGGACAGGGAAGGACAGTGAGGGAATTCTCCTTGTGCTATAGTGTGCTAAAGCATTCCTCATCAACCATCTTTGAAATCCTTGTTTTTTTGGACAGTCAGGGAAATTGTCGTTGTGCTATTCTGTGCAAAAGCAATCATCCTCAACCATATTTAGAAATCCTTAAGTAAAGGGACAGAGAAGGACACCTGAAGGTAGCCCTTATTGCTTTTTTCCCATCTCCCTGCAGGCCATCTATTAGAATGTCTGGAAGGCAAACAAGGAGAGGCAGACAGTCAGGAGGCAATAAAAGAGGGCAAGCAGGCTCTGTGTCTGGGGGCAACAGTGCTGGTCGTGGACGCGGTGCATTGTCATCAGCACATGGCCATGGGACACGCTTGTCCTTCTTTTCGGCAGCTGGACATGTTGAGCCACATCATGCCGAAGACTTGGTAGAGTGGATGACCAAGCCCTCCTCCTCCTCCTCATCCTCTCTCACCCAGGCTCAGGGTACTGGAAAAGCAGCTGCCAAAGCGTCCTCTTCCCTGGTATCAATGTCAGACTCATCATCAGTCACGCCTTCCCTAGACCCACCATGTCCTCCTCCTGAGGAGTCCCCCGAACTGCTTGAGCACAGTGTTGGGTACATGCTCCAGGAGGATGCCCAGCGTTTCGAAGGGTCTGATGATGAAACCCAGCTAGAGGAAGGCAGTAGCGTGAGAGCAGACAGAGGGGATGCTCAAGAAGGACACCAATCTGGCAGTCATGTTCCAGCAGCTGCAGCATACTGCCAGATTGGCTCCAGTGATGAGGAGGGAGGTGATGATGAGGTCACTGACTCCACGTGGGTGCCTAATAGGAGAGAGGAGGAGGAGGAGGAGGCACATCTCCAACGAGGCAGGATGCCCTTTGGTGGCCAGCGTAAGGGCAGTACACCGACGGAATCACACCGCAGAGCTCCGCCTGTGCAGGGCGCTGCCTCTGCCCGTCATTCAAAAAGTTCTTTGGTGTGGGCCTTTTTTGAGGCTAGTGCATCAGATCGCACAGCTGCTGTTTGCAACATATGTCTCAAGCGTATATCGCGTGGCCAAAACATCAGCCGCTTGGGTACCACATGCCTGACCAGACATATGTTGACCTGCCATGCAGCTCGTTGGCAAGCCTACCTCAAAGACCCACACCAAACAACAAAGCGGACCTCTCCTTGCACCGCATCAGCTGGGATCTCCAACCCCACTATAACTTCAGTCCTCTCTGAAACATGCACTGAGAGGAATGAAGGTGTAGAATTAGGTGTGTCACAGCCAAGTACTTGCGGCCACTCTGCTAGCAGTACACCGACGTCCGATTCTAGCAGGCAAATTTCCCTGCCCCAGCTGCTGGACCGTCGAAAGAAGTTCACTCCCAGCCATCCACATGCCCAGCGGCTGAATGCTAGCTTGGCTAAATTGCTAGCGCTTCAACTGCTGCCTTTTCAGTTGGTAGACTCGGCCCCCTTCCGTGAGTTTGTGCAATGTGCGGTTCCTCAGTGGCAGGTTCCCAAACGAAACTTTTTCTCACGGAAGGCTATTCCGGCTCTCTACCGGCATGTGGAAGGCAATGTCTTGGCCTCGCTGGACAGGGCGGTCAGCGGTAAGGTGCATATTACCGCTGACTCATGGTCCAGCAGGCATGGACAGGGACGTTACCTTTCTTTCACGGCCCATTGGGTCACTCTTTTGGCAGCTGGGAAGGATGCAGGACAAGGTGCAGTAGTGTTGGAGGTTGTTCCACCGCCACGCCTCCAAAATGCTACTACTGGTTGTGACACACCTCTCTCCTCCACCCCCTCCTCTTCTTCTTCCTCCATGGCCTCTTCCTGTGGTTTGTCCTCGGAACCAGCGGTGCTCCGTAGGCGTTCAAGGGGCTACGCAAGTACGCAGGCAAAAAGATGCCATGCCGTGCTTGCGCTGGTGTGTTTGGGGGACAGAAGCCACACTGGGGCAGAGGTCCTGTCTGCTCTGCAGGGCCAGGCCGAGAGGTGGTTGACGCCACGCCAGCTTAAGCCAGGAATGGTGGTTTGCGACAATGGCACCAACCTCCTCTCCGCCCTCCGACAGGGACAACTGACCCATGTGCCCTGTGTGGCTCACGTCCTTAACCTGGTGGTGCAGCGGTTCTTGGGCAGGTACCCGGGCTTACAGGATGTCCTGAGGCAGGCCAGGAAAGTCTGTGTGCATTTCCGCAGATCTTATAATGCCAGTGCTCGCCTGGCTGAGCTGCAAAAGGAGTTTAACCTGCCCAAGAACCGCCTTATATGTGACATGCCCACCAGGTGGAACTCAACGTTGGCCATGCTGCAGCGGCTGCACACGCAGCAGAGGGCCATCAATGAGTACCTGTGCGACTACGGCACCAGGACAGGGTCAGGGGAGCTTGGTTTTTTTTCTCCACGCCAGTGGGGCATGATCAGGGATGCATGCACTGTCCTGGCACCATTTGAGGAGGCCACGAGGATGGTGAAGAGTGACAGTGCATGCATCAGTGACACTGTACCTCTTGTCCATCTGTTGGAGCACACGCTGCGTGGAATAATGGACAGGGCACTTGAGGCAGAACAGAGGCAGGAAGAGGAGGACTTCCTTGCCTCTCAAGGCCCCCTTTACCCAGACAGTGTTCCTTCTGTCCCACCCATCGCACAGGAAGAGGAGGAGGAGGAGGAGGAGGAGGAGGAGGAGGATTGTGTCAGCATGGAGGTGGAGGCTGGCACTCAGCATCATCAGCAGCAGTCTTTTAGGGATGATTTACAGTCCCAAGAAACCAGTGGACTTGTACGTGGCTGGGAGGAGGTGGCTGCGGATCATGTCGTCCTTAGTGACCCAGAGGACTCCGGAGCGAATGCCTCAGCAAACCTACGCTGCATGGCCTCCCTGATCCTGCAAAGTCTGCGGAAGGATCCTCGTATTCTTCGGATCAAGGAGAGGGACCATTACTGGCTGGCCACTCTCCTTGATCCACGGTACAAGGGTAAGGTTGCGGACCTTATGTTACCGTCGCAGAGGGAGCAGAGGATGAGACAACTCCGGGAGGCCTTGCAGAAAGGTCTGTGCAACGCGTTCCCAGAGACTGGGAGGTTACAAACTCCTGGTCCTGGACAACGAGTTGCTGAGGCTTCGGCCAGTCAAAGAAGGAGCGGTGGGGAAGGTGGCCGTCTGACCGATGCGTTCAGACAATTCTTTAGTCCGCAGCCCCAAAGTATGATCGGTTCCAGCAACCATCGCCAGCGTCTGATAAACATGGTGCAGGAATATCTAGGGGCAAGGTCAGACTTGGACACCTTCCCCACCGAAAATCCTCTGGCTTACTGGGTCTTGAGGATGGATCACTGGCCAGAGCTTGCACAGTATGCAATTGAGCTACTGGCCTGTCCTGCATCCAGCGTTCTTTCGGAACGCACATTCAGTGCTGCTGGAGGATTTGTCACAGATCACAGGGTGCGCCTGTCCACCGACTCGGTTGATCGAGTGACTTTCATCAAGATGAACCAGTCTTGGATCACCACCAGCTACCACACACCTGATGCTGATATAACAGACTAATTGATTTTAACATGTCACATCCCTTCAAGACTGATGCTGATGCTGAGTGCCTGTGCTGTTATGTTGACTGGCTATCCTCCTCCTCCGAGTCCTCAATGATACGATTGATGATGATAGCTTGGAAGATCATTTTTGTTTATGGGTGCCGCCACCAGTGGCTAAGGCCCAATTTTTCAGCCCCTGTTTTACAGGGGCGTGTAATTACAATTTTTTTAGCAATAATTTGCCATAGGGCTCATTGCTGTGCTCCAAGTACAGTATCTGTGAGGGGTTGGAGTGTTGTGGCACCAGTGCCTAAGGCCCAATTTTTCAGCCCCTGTTTAACAGGGGCGTGTCATTACAATTTTTGAAGCAATACTTTGCAACAGGGCTCATTGCTGTGCTCCAAGTACAGTATCTGTGAGGGGTTGTAGTGTTGTGCCACCAGTGCCTAAGGCCCAATTTTTCAGCCCCTGTTCAACAGGGGCATGCAATTACAATTCTTGATCTAATAATTCACAGCAGGGCCCATTGCTGCACCCACCAAGAGTAACTCTGAGGGCTTACAGTGTTGTAGCAACGCCACCACCACCACCACCACGAAAGGCCCAATTTTTCAGCCCCTGTTCAAAAGGGGCATGTAATTACAATTCTTGATCTAATAATTCACAGCAGGGCCCATTCCTGCACCCACCAAGAGTAACTCTGAGGGCTTACAGTGTTGTGGCAACACCACCACCACCACCACCACCACCACCACCACGAAAGGCCCAATTTTTCAGCCCCTGTTCAACAGGGGCATGCAATTACAATTCTTGATCTAATAATTCACAGCAGGGCCCATTGCTGCACCCACCAAGAGTAACTCTGAGGGCTTACAGTGTTGTGGCAACGCCACCACCACCACCACCACGAAAGGCCCAATTTTTCAGCCCCTGTTCAAAAGGGGCATGTAATTACAATTCTTGATCTAATAATTCACAGCAGGGCCCATTCCTGCACCCACCAAGAGTAACTCTGAGGGCTTACAGTGTTGTGGCAACACCACCACCACCACCACCACCACGAAAGGCCCAATTTTTCAGCCCCTGTTCAACAGGGGCATGCAATTACAATTCTTGATCTAATAATTCACAGCAGGGCCCATTCCTGCCCCCACCAAGAGTAACTCTGAGGGCTTACAGTGTTGTGGCAACACCACCACCACCACCACCACCACGAAAGGCCCAATTTTTCAGCCCCTGTTCAACAGGGGCATGCAATTACAATTCTTGATCTAATAATTCACAGCAGGGCCCATTGCTGCACCCACCAAGAGTAACTGTCAGGGCTTACAGTGTTGTGGCACCAGCACCACCATCAAAGGCCCAATTTTTACTACCACTGTTCAACAATTATATGTAATTAAAATTCCTGATATAATAGTTGACAGCAGGGCGTTCCAGCACCAACCAAGAGTAACTGTGAGTGCTTACAGTGTTGTGCCAACACCAACAACTAAGGGGCCTATTTCTGCAGAGTATATACGGCAGGTCCCTACTTTCAAACATCCAACTTACAAACGACTCCTACTTGCAAACGCAAGAAGACAACAGGAAGTGAGAGGAAATCTACCACTAGGAAGGAAAATTCTCTCCTGTAAGAATAAATATGGGAGAAAGGTGTCTCCTCTGTACTGATGCTTTATCAGCAATCCTTGTTTCAAGAAAAACACCACATTTCAAAAACAGTTGTCATTGGGACGGAAAGTGAGGTGAAATGTTCTGAACAGGGGCACAGACAGCAAAACAAATGTTACAGGGGTGATAACCCTTACCTATGTTTTCCAAAAAGTTTAAAAATAGATTTTTGGGCTGGAGCTACACTTCAACAATGTACCTGTTCAAAATTACAAACAGATTCTACATAAGAACAAACCTACA